>CM040125.1:186862710-187562765 GCA_022559845.1 Amorphophallus konjac
GAGGCCAGCACTGGTCAGCAGAGGCCACGGGCACCACATGAACCTCCAAAGCCCCGATGGATAGAGGAAATGAGACTGTCTATGTCAGGGTGGGCAGCGGATCATGAAAATGCTAAAGAAGCTCCCTACTAGATTTCCATTGGGAGATTATCTCTCTGAGTGAGGAGGCTCGCCAAGCAATTGTTGATGCCCTGCAGTCGCCGGCACAATTGAAGCACTCTTGACATAAGTGATTCTGGGCCGTCAATTACATTCACAGAGGATGACATGCTGATTTCGAATTCGGCCATAACAGACCGCTGTATATGAGGGGCTCCTGAACTGTCAGCACTGAACAGGATACTGATAGATCACGGGGTTGCCGTTGAACATTCTCCCATACAGCATCTACCAAAAATATTACTTTGATCTGCAGCTTACCAAGGTCAGAGACATGAAAATTGCAGGATTCAACCAGAAATGTGAGACGCCCCTTGGGGTGGCTGATTTTAACCTCACATTGGGGGATCTCACTACCGTGGTACGGTTCTATGTATCGACTCCAACACACATTAAGGCACTGCTGGGAGACCGTGGCTGCATGAATTCAGATTGTGCCGTCCACGCTACATCAATGCATTAAATACTGCCATGAAGGAAAGGAAGAGAGGGTGTTTGTGGATCTGCATCCCTTCGAAGTATTCGAGTGCCATATGCTCGATGCATCTACTACACGGAGGTGTCGCAAAAGGATGAAGAGAAAGAGGCTGTGGTCAGCCAGAAAAAGCCGGCGACGAAGGCAAGAAATTGGTCTCCACCGCCACCAAAGGGCTATATTAAAAAGCATGAGGTATCGTACATCTCTTTATGCCGTGACTTGCTCGGATCACTCCTCCTAGCATTCACCCGGATTGATATCAGAATGAAAGAATGAAAGAAAAGTACATACAAGTGGAGGTGCGCAGGGTTTATTTAAACCATCGTCAGCTTGGAGTACCTGACGGTGCTTACCACTAAAGGACTATGGAAGTCCCTCACTTCTGCGAGCCTCCTACCTTATTCTACACTGGGGAGTCAGTCGAGGAGATGATCAAGACTGCATGGTCCCTGAAGAGGCTGCAAACCAGATGGTGCAATTACAGGCTTAGATTATACTACCCGACAAGTTCGAGATGTTCTCTAAGATGCAGATGCCATCACTACAACCTGTTGCCCAAAAGAAGGGTTCCAGGAGCTATGGGATCCGCCTCGTGATAATAAGAACTGAGGAAGATCACTCAGCACCCAGGATTGGGTTATACCCTTCAAGAATCTATGAAGCTGAGGTGGACGTCATATCTGTCTCCTACCAACATGAGAAGCCTCCCGAGGTGGGATATGACAAGTACCCCTCGGAAGATGAAGAAAATCATTTATCAATCCTTAATGAACAATGAAGCCCCCAGACAGTCAGCCGGAGTCGGGGACGTCTGATCAAGCAAAGAAAGATTGGTGCTGGGAAGACCTACCTTGCAAAGAAGATCTGTTCCATGTGAGCAAAGTTCGACACGGGAATCCCGGATGAGGATCAAGCAGCCAAAGAGCTGAGGGAATGCTGGAGTTCGAGCGCATCCTAGAAGAAGAAGTCCGGGCTCTACAGAATGATGATCTCTCAAGGGAGTCTGCATCAGAAGAGCCTCTAAGGGCGGAAGGACTCCGTCTTCGAGTTTCCTGCTGATCCAGTTACGTCCTCGGGGTTATACTGAATAGAATACAGCAATATTGGTCGTATATGATGAGCCATCAACCGCTGCATGACCAGTATGATGAAGCGAAAAAATCATGAAACTGAAGAAGATTATATCCCTGGAGGCTTCATTGACTTACAAGAAGCCCCGCCAGAGGTCGAAGATGGAGGTCAGGCCAACATCGATGAGCTTGTGGAAATAAATCTGAGGACCGCAGATGAGCCAAGGCCGACATTCCTCAGTGCACTGCTGGAGCCAGCTACCAGGGAACAGTATATACAGTTTTTGAAGGAATTCCGAGACTGCTTTGCATGGACATATGATGAAATGCTGGGACTGAGTTCTGATGTGGCACAGCACCGATTGGCAATAAACCCAGAGGCTGGCCCTGTAAAGCAGCCTTCTAGGAGAATGCGCCCTGAATTAATAAATCAGATTAACAAAGAGGTTGACAAGCTAATTGATGTAGGCTTTGTTGAAGAAAATCAATACACTACGTGGCTAGCCAATATAGTGCCCGTAAAGAAGAAGAATGGGCAGATTAGAATATGTGTTGATTTTCGGGACCTTAATAAGGCTTGCCCGAAAGATGACTTCCCAGTACCAATCACTGAAGTGATGATCGATGCGACTACTGGTCATGAGGCCCTATCATTTATGGATGGGTCGTCCGGATACAACCAAATCTGGATTGCTGAGGAAGACAGAGTGCACACTGCATTCCGTACCCCGAAGGGGATATTCCACTACAAAAGGATGTCGTTTGGTCTCAAGAATGCCGGCGCTACCTACCAAAGAGCTATGACCAAGATCTTTGATGATTTGCTCTTCAAGAAAGTAGAGTGCTACATTGATGATTTGGTAGTAAAAACTAAAAGAAGAGAAGACCATTTGCAAGACCTGAGGGTAGTATTCCAGAGGCTGCGCAAATATGAACTCAAGATGAATCCCATGAAATGCGCCTTCGGCGTGTCCAGTGGAAAATTCCTCGGGTTTATTGTCCGTCATAGGGGCATTGAAATTGACCCATCCAAGATTAAGGCTATCCAGGAGCTCCATCCACCAAGGAATCTGTCCGAGCTGAGATCTTTACAAGGGAGTCTGGCCTATATCCGACGGTTTATATCAAATCTGTCAGGAAGATGCCACCCCTTTCACAAGCTCATGATGAAAGATGTGCCGTTCCTCTGGGACGATGGCTGTCAGGAAGCCTTTGAGAAGCTAAAAGAATATCTCAAGACCCCTCCAGTGCTGGGGGCACCAATTAAGGGCAAGCCCTTGATACTGTATGTCGCAGCCACGTGCTGTTCCCTGGGGGCAATGCTGGCACAGGTAAATGAAGAAGGCAAAGAACAAGCCTTATACTATCTGAGTAGGAGGCTGATTAGAACTGAAGAAAGCTACAGCTACATAGAAAAGACCTGCTTGGCACTAGTCTTTGCTGTCAAAAAGCTCCGACACTATATGTTGTCACATGAAGTCAGATTGATATCTGCAGCAGATCCGCTCAAATATATATTGACTCAGCCAGTACTGAAGGGCCGGTTGGGAAAATGGGCAGTGATCCTGATGGAATTCGATATTACCTATACACCCCAGAGGGCAATAAAAGGATAGGATGTGGCTGATTTCTTCGCAGAGCATCCTGTGCCCAAAAATAATATGCTAGGGACTGAGTTACCCGATGATGAAACACTCGAGGCCTGCCAGGCTCAGTCAGTTATGTGGCAACTATTCTTTGATGGAGCATCTAGAACAGAGACAGACTCCGATGGAAAGACCAGAATACGGGTTGGAGCCGGTATTGTGCTGAAATCACCAGAAGGGGAGGTCGTGCATACATCCTGTTCTATAAACAAGCCCTGCACCAATAATGAGACCGAGTATGAAGCTCTGATAATCAGGCTATATATAAGCCTCAACATGGGTATTCAAATGCTTCAAGTATTCGGGGATTCGATGCTGATAATAAAACAGATCCAAGGGGAGTTCGAAGTGTAGAAGCCAGAACTGAGTCCCTACCACCAAAAAGCTGTGCGCCTCATGGCGAAATTCTACCATATTGAGCTCAAGCATGTGGGCCGTGGACACAACGCCCAGGCTGATGCACTGGCAAAGCTGGCCAGCTCACTAGCAGTTCCGCCAAATAAGACACTGAACATTGTCGTCATGACCAGCGACAAGTCCCTAGTATGCTAGAAGGGTGCCCCGAAGAAAACGAAGTTACCACCATCAGCACAGAACAAGCGCCTGATTGGAGACAGCACCTGCTGCAGTGATTTCTACACCAACAACTGCCGCAGATAAGAGAAGAAAAGATGAAACTCCTGAGAATCAAAGATTCTTATGAACTCAGGAATGGAATTTTGTTCCGAATAATGGTAGATGCACGCAAGAAGATTCTACTCCGTTGTCTGTCCACTGAGGAAGCCTGGCATGCGATGAAAGAGATACATGCTGGGGCAGCAGGTGCCCACCAGGCTGGTCCCAAGATGAAGATAGAAATCAAGAAGCTGGGCTACTATTGGCCCACCATGTTTGAAGACTGCTGTAAATTTGCATAATCATGCCAAAAATGCCAGGAGCATGCTACTGTGCCTAGAAGGCCTCCTACAACTCTGCACCCTACAGTTCCCAGCTGGCCATTTGCACAATGGGGAACTGATGTAGTCGGGCCACTGCCGACTTCCTCGGCCGGACATAAGTACATACTGGCCATAACAGATTACTTCTCCAGATGGGCGGAGGCTATAGCATTAAGAGAAGTGACTGGTGAACTGGTCGCTAGATTCATCAAGCAGAACATTATCTTCCGGTTCGGGATCCCCAGCCGAATAATATCTGACAATGGAAGCCATTTCAGAAATCAGAAGGTCTATCGGCTTGCTGAGAAGTATAAGATCGAATGGAGGACCTCCACTCCTTACAATCCACAGGCAAACGGATTGGCAGAAGCTTTTAACAAGACTCTCTGCACCTTGCTGGCCAAGGTCGTCGGTTCCAATAAGAAGGACTGGGAAGAGAAAATGTATGAAGCTCTGTGGGCATACCGCACCGTCTTCAAGACACCTACAGGGTGCTCACCGTACTCGCTGGTATACGGCTCGGAGGCAGTGGTTCCGCTAGAGCTGGAAGTCCCGTCACTCAGAGTGGCAGCCCAATATGGCCTGGCCCATGGCGAACAGACCAATGCAGAAAGAAGACTAGAAGAATTGGCTGAATTGGAAGGGAAGCGCCTCCGAGCCCAGAAGAGTATCCAAATGTATCAGGCCCGCATGGCCAATGCATTCAACAAACTCGTAAGAGGATGAGAATTCAAGAAAGGCGACCTTGTCATGGTCAAGAAAAAAGAAGTCATGGCGTCCAACCCAAAAGGAAAGCTGAATGCTAACTGGGAAGGTCCTTATGTGATACAGAGGGTCTACGAAGGAGGGGTCTACGTGGTTGTTAACCATCGAGGAGAAATCCAATTCTCCCCACTCAACGGAAGACATCTAAAGCTGTATCATGCGGCACAGCTGGCATTCCCCGAGTGATCAGGCAAAGCTACCCCTTTCTTCGTCTAGCGGCACTCCGCCCTAGCCGAGCTACCCGTTTCCTTGGTCTAGCGGCACTCCACCCTAGCCAAGCTACACCCATTTCTTGGTATAGCGGCACTCCGCCTTAGCCAAGCTACCCTTTCTTCGTCTAGCGGCACTCCGCCCTAGCCGAGCTACCCATTTCTTGGTATAGCGGCACTCCGCCCTAGCCAAGCTACCCTTTCATCGTCTAGCGGCACTCCGCCCTAGCCGAGCTACCCATTTCCTTGGTCTAGCGGCACTCCGCCCTAGCCAAGCTACACCCATTTCTTGGTATAGCGGCACTCCGCCCTAGCCAAGCTACCCTTTCTTCGTCTAGCGGCACTCCGCCCTAGCCGAGCCACACATTTCTTGGTATAGCGGCACTCCGCCCTAGCCAAGCTGCACCCTTTTCTTCATCTAGCGGCACTCCGCCCTAGCCGAGCTACCCATTTCTTGGTATAATGGCACTCCGCCCTAGCCAAGCTGCACCCTTTTCCCAGTTTAGCGGCACTCCGCCCTAGCCAAGCTACCCTTTCTTCATCTAGCGGCACTCCGCCCTAGCCAAGCTACCCTTTCTTCATCTAGCGGCACTCCGCCATAGCCGAGCCACCCATTTCTTGGTATAGCGGCACTCCACCCTAGTCAAGCTACACCCATTTCTTGGTCTAGCGACACTCCGCCCTAGCCAAGCTGCACCCTTTTCTTCATCTAGCGGCACTCCGCCCTAGCCGAGCTACCCATTTCTTGGTATAACGGCACTCCGCCCTAGCCAAGCTGCACCCTTTTCCCGGTTTAGCGGCACTCCGCCCTAGCTGAGCTACCCATTTCTTGGTCTAGCGGCACTCCGCCCTAGCCAAGCTACACCCTTTTCTTGGTATAACGGCACTCCGCCCTAGCCAAGCTACACCCATTTCCTGGTCTAGCGGCACTCCGCCCCAGCCAAGCTGCCCTCATCTTAAGCTTGTGGCATTCCCACCAGTCACCTTCTAAAAAGGGAGGGAAAGAAAAAGAAAGTAAAAAAAAATGGAGTTAAAAATAGAGATACCCCGCCAGACTTGCTCCTATATTAGGGACAAGTGCAAAAATGACCTAAAACCCAGCTGTGGTGAAAACCCGAAAGGGCACTGCAGGCAAAATCGGGTACCCCGCCACGTGAAAACCCGAAAGGGCGCGTGGACAAAAGTAAGAGGGGGCTGACTCCGGCGAAAACCCGAAAGGGCGCTTGGGTCGGTAAGGTGGTGATTCCAAAGAAAGCCCCACCTCCCACCATAAAACTCCTCATCGATCGACCGGCGCCTTGCCCGATCAACGATTAAACCCATCCGGAATGGACCTCATGTCACGCCCCGAGCGCGTAAGATACCCGGAGGTGCACGACGAGTTTATATCAATCATGTCAATCAGAGTGGTCGTGTATTCGACACAAAGACAGAGATGCGCAAAAGTAAAGATAACCCAATCCTTTATTCCATAATAGATGGACTATTACAAATCCAATACTCTATTCAAAATAAAAGGAAAAGTACATAGTTGACTCAAGAAAATAGGAAAAAGAGTAGATGACACTTGGAAAAGCTCTAGCTCTTTCACTCTGGACTTTCCCCATCCGTTTGAGTATCGTCATCGGACTTACCTGAAAAGTAAGGGACAAACACCGAGTGAGCGAACGCTCAGTAGAAATTATATCTCAAGCGCTAGCAAGGGGTTTAAGTAATTACATTTTTCATGAATGAACTATAGCTATGCATGCTCGTATAAAACGACAAGATAGAGAGAATGTAATATCAAGAGAACAAGATGAACTAGTCAGGAACTTTCAACAAGATAACAAGATATTCAAGATATTCAAGCAAGTACGTTTAACAGGTCATGTCAAGAATTGGCTATCACGTTTCAAGCAAGCAAGTAATTACCCTTTTTCGGGTCACGCAATTCATGTCAAGTCAAGTACGAGTCAAGTATAAGATTTGTGTGGAATGTCCAATCAAGCTAGTCATGCACTCGGTATAATGCCAGATACCTTATCATTAAAACTCCCATGGGCACAAGTACTTTCGGGTGCTCCTCCCAGGACCAGAGCGGGCCCTATATGTGCAGGCATTTATCATGTATTTTTGACATCCACTCTTGTATATATATATATATAGCTAATATGGAATTTCAACAATTTAAGCTTGTAGACACGTAGGATAACTTTGAGAGAATGAAGTCCAAAAAAATATATAACCTTGGACATAGAGAGGCGATAAGAATGGTATAATCACGACGATCGATGAAACTAGGTGGAATTAGGTTCCCTTAACTTGGGTACCATGACAAACAAGTATGGACATTCTTTTTATAGAATTGAGGTCCACATGAACATCGGAATATGGCATGATATCATCATCCCATTAAGAATTCTCATGATATACTCTTTGCATATCATAAGGGCCGGTATACCATGTTTCTTTAGAGTGACATGGCATGCAATAGTGTAATGGGTTTTTAGGGTACAACCCGCTCAGTCGACCTTGAGAGAATCCAAGGTACGAGGAGTCTTACGGAGGTCTCTATGACTAACTCGCTAGTCCAAAGGAACGGAATGTCCAATGGAGAGCTTGTATGTCAATGAGAGTTGAGGGTGATCGATGTAACATCATGAAACGTGGGACTATACTCACGGAGTGGAGATATAGTGCCGATATATGTATTATATAAATATATGAAACCATCGGTTAACAGTAACAGGGTAAGAATCAGTTTACAGGAAAATAACGACTTAAGTTAAGTCTTTTCTCAAGTAATTAATGCCTTAAAGAAGGGCGTTTCCATATTTTCCTATTTTGCAGGGATTTCAATAATTCAGTATTTCACCAAAAACGCGCCCTGGTGAGGGGCGTTTCATTATAATTTGACGACTTATACAGTGGTCGTTCATTCTTTACTTCGATTTTACAGAATGTATATTTTCAGCAATTTATCAAAAACACGCCCTGGATAGGGGCGTTAGTTTTCAATTCACGTCCTGAACAGGGGCGTTAGTTAAGTGAGAAACGACTTACACAGGGTCGTGAATTTAAGAATTTATAATTCCTAGAAACAAGAGACATGGTCATGACAGGATAAATATCGGGATTTCAGTAATTATGATCATGTACTAATTTAGAATCATGTTTAAGTGAATATGGATTAATTTCCATGGTTAATTAACAATTAATCAAATTGACGTCTGTGTACAGGGCGTCAAAATATTTGAATTGACGACCTTGTTAGGATCGTTTATTTAATTAGCGCCTTGGTCTGGGTCGCTTCTTCAATTAGCGCCTTTGGAAAGGGCGTCTCTTTTTAACAAAAACAATTTAAACTCACGAAAACTATATGCAGGGATGAACTAATATATGTGGTCCAACATTATTATTGTGATTTGGGCTACAGTGCTTGAGAAAATCCTACCTTATAGTTGATCTGGAGATGAACGGACGAAGTCTTTGATGCTCTGAAGCTTCTAACAGTCAGCAGCAAGACAGACGATGGTAATGGAGAAAAACGTTTGATGAGGATGATGAAGATGACGATCTTCGATCAACCTGCAGGGGAAGAAGAAAGGAAGGATGATGAGATGACATCCGAAGTTAGGGAAAAGATTGAATAACATCACCTTATTCTTTACGTACGTAATTGATCGCTTAACCTGTATTAGAGGAAGAAGATGGAAGATTACTACCCTTCATGAAATCAAAAGACAGAGAGAAAGATACAAGAAGAACTCACTGTTCTTCACATACCGTAACAGCAGTAGATCGACCAAATAGTTCTTTAGGTTTTGACCGGGTTACTTATAGGGACTTTGGAAATCCTAACAAAGGTAGTGTTTGATTGGGAGTAATACTTCCAAGATTGAGTTATTACTACATTCGAACTCTTTCTCATAGTTATCACTTACTCTGGATAAGTTCCTGGTTCGAACGGAACTCTAACTGAATTAGCGACCTTGGTCAGGGCGTCGAATTTAAATTGACGCCTTGTCAAGCGTCGTTTCTTATTGAAACGCGTCCATGCAAGGGACGTTACGCTATCATGCCCTTTTTATTTATTTTGGTCGTTTGAAATTTGGTGCCTTTAAGTGTGGGCGTCCTTTCTCAAAACACGCCTTATGTAAGGGCGTTTTATGTTAAATTAGCGCCTTTATCTGAGGCGTTATTTCTATCAGGGTTTTAATTATTTTTATTCCAAGCTCTTTCGTTTACTTATTATTAAATCTTTTACTCCATTTTGATTTTTATCCGGGTTGCTACACCCTCCCCTACTTAAAAAGAATTTGGTCCCCAAATTCAATCACATATAAGCATTCATATGGAGAGTGTAGAGTATGTACCTCTTAGAATAATTCGGGAAATCGTTTCCTCATAGATTCCTCGGTCTCCCATGTTGCTTCGTGTTCAGAATTCTTATTCCATTGTACCTTAAGCATGGGAATAACCTTATTCCTTAGAGCACGTATTTCATGATCTAATATCTTCATAGGCTTTTGTTCATATGTGAGATTCTTCTGGATTACTAGGTTTCCATGCTCAATAATATGTGATGGATCATGTACATACTTCTTCAACATAGATATGTGAAACACATTGTGTACTTCGGACAATTGAGGAGGCAATGCGATGCGATAAGCAACCTCGCCAACTCTTTCTAGAATTTCAAAAGGTCCGATGTATCTTGGTGTAAGCTTGCCTTTAACACCAAATCTCCGTATGCTACGTCCAGGTGATATCTTGAGAAATACATGATCTCCGATTTGGAATTCAAGATCTCTCCTTCTTGTATCAGCATAAGCTTTTTGCCTTGTCTGAGCAACTTGTAATCTTTCTCTGATTACTTGTATCTTCTCAGTTGTATCCCTTACCATGTCTGGACCTAACAGTTATTTCTCTCCAATTTCATTCCAGCATAAGGGTGATCGGCAACTCCTTCCATATAAAGCTTCGAAAGGTGCCATTTGGATACTAGCTTGGTAGCTATTATTATATGCAAACTCAATTAGAGGCAAGTGGTCATGCCAGTTTCCTCCAAAGTCAATGATGCAAGCTCTAAGCATGTCTTCAACCACCTGATTGGCTCTCTCGGTCTGACCATCCGTTTTAGGATGAAAAGCTGTACTAAAATTAAGTCTCGTCCCCAACGAATGTTGTAGTCCCTTCCAAAAATGAGAAGTAAAACGGGGATCTCTGTCAGACACGATTGAGACAGGTATACCATGCAATCTGACTATCTCCTTGATGTATAATGCAGCCAAAATATCGATTGACCATCGACTTTTGATTGGCAAGAAATGCGCCGATTTAGTCAATCGGTCAACGATTACCCATATTCCATCATGTCCTCCCTTTGATTTAGATAAACCCATGATGAAATCCATACCAATGTCTTCCCACTTCCATTTGGGAATATCCAGAGGATGTAGTTTTCCCGCAGGCTTTTGGTGTTCTGTCTTGACCTGTTGGCATGTGAGACAGCGTGATACATAGTCCGCTATTTCTCTTTTCATATTTGGCCACCAAAAATTTCTTTTCATATCTTGGTACATTTTGGTAGATCCTGGATGAATCGTGTACCTTGATCTGTGAGCCTCATCTAAGATCTTCTTCTTTAATTCTGGACAATCTGGTATACAAGTTCTATCCTTGAACATTAATCTTCCATCAGAAGCTAATTGGAAATCAGATTGTCCTTGTAATCTGCCCTTGATTTCTACTGTCATAGGATCATCGTCCTGAAGTGCTTGTATCTCAGATAATAAATCTGACTGTATGCTTACATGAGATAATGTGACATACCTAGCTTTCGTGTCCATGCTTATATTGAGCTCGGAGAACTGTTCTAGTAACTTCCATTCTTGTATCATACAATTGGCTATCATCGCTCTCGGCTTTCGACTAAGGGCATCAGCAACATAATTACCCTTTCCGGGATGATATTGTATATTGAAGTCGAAGTCCTTGAGATATTCCAGCCATCGTCTTTGCCTCATATTTAACTCCTTCTGTGAGAAAAGATATTTGAGACTCTTGTGGTCGGAGTATACAGTGAACTGCACTCCATATAGATAATGTCTCCATATCTTCAGTGCAAATACGACCGCAGCCAATTCTAAGTCATGGATGGGGTAGTTCTCCTCATGCTTCTTTAATTGACGAGAAGAGTAGGCTATAACCTTTCCTTGTTGCATTAGAACACATCCGAGGCCAATGCTAGAAGCATCAGTATATACCTCGAACTTTTCTCCTTCAATTGGTAATGCTAAGATAGGAGCTGTAGTAAGATGATTCTTGAGAGTTTGGAAGCTTCTTTCACATTCCTCACTCCATTCATAACGGATCTCCTTGCGAGTTAACCTCGTAAGTGGCACGGCGATCTTAGAGAAATCCTTGATGAATCGCTTGTAATAGCCAGCAAGACCTAAGAAACTTCGGATCTCGCTAGCATTGGTTGGTCTTTCCTAGTTCCTTACAGCTTCAACCTTTGACGGATCTACAGACAAACCGTCCTTTGATATAACATGCCCGAGAAAAGTTACTTCTTCAAGCCAGAATTCACACTTGCTAAGTTTTGCATATAATTGGTTTGTCCTCAATATTTGTAATGAAATCCTTAAATGCTCCTCATGCTCTTCCTTGGTCTTAGAATAAATCAATATATCATCGATAAAGACCACCACGAATTGATCCAAATAAGGCCTGTATATGCTATTCATTAACTGCATAAAGGCAGCAGGGGCATTTGTTAATCCGAAAGGCATAACAACGAATTCATAATGGCCATACCTACTTCTGAATGCGGTCTTATGAATGTCATCGTCTTTGATCCTTAACTGATGATATCCCGACCTGAGATCAATCTTTGAGAAATACTTGGATCCAGATATTTGATCAAATAATTCATGATTCTCGGCAGTGGATACTTGTTCTTGATGGTGAGATGATTCAACTGTCGATAGTCGATGCATAGCCTCATGGATCCATCTTTCTTCTTTACGAATAGCACAGGTGCTCCCCACGGGGAAGTACTTGGTCTAATGAATCCTTTCTTAATGAGTTCCATCAATTGCTCCTTTAACTCCTTGAGTTCAGCAGGTGACATCCTATAAGGTGCCTTTGAAATCGGACCAGCACCAGGGACTAAGTCAATGGTGAAGGCCACCTCTCTTTGCGGGGGTAATCCCGGCAAATCTTCCGGAAACACGTCCGGAAAATTCTTGCACTACTGGAATGTCTTCTAGCTTAATCTCCTTAGCTTCTTTAACTGTGACAAATGTGAGGAAAGATGTACATCCTTTCCTAATGAGCTTGCTAGCTCGGAGAGCTGAAATAATAGGGGATTTGCTCCGACTCGTGGGGCTAGTAAATATTAGTTCTGGAAATTCCTTGAATGTAACCTTACTATTGCGGCAATCAACTGTTGCCTGATACTTGGATAACCAATCTACCCCTAGTATTACATCATACTCTTTCAGATCTAGACATATGAGATCAATAGGGAGATTTTGACCATGAATCAATACTTCGCAGTTTTGGTAATGATGTGTAATATCAGTCTCATCATCCAGATGAGTAGACAAAACTAACTTTATCCATTCCGGTTCTAGGGGTAATGGGTCAGCAAACTTTTTAGAAACAATCGAATGTGATGCACCAGTATCAATTAAGACGAATGCATTCCTGGAACAAACTTTCAATATACCTTCCACTAAGCCGCCTCCTTCTACTTGCTCGGTTTCCTTGATTGCATGAAAACGAGCATTCTTGGTTACTGGGCGTTTTCCGTCATCGGCTTGATTATTTAGTAGTGGGCAATCGGGAATCCGATGCTCACGACTCCCACAACGGAGACATGCTCCAAGTTTCCTCCAGCATTCTTCTGCTCTATGACCCGCTTTATCACAATGTTTGCACACTGTATTTGGAGAGGTAGTGGTGATAGAGAAGGGCTTGGTCTTCTTGAACTTTTGGTCTTGCGAGGGAATACCTCCATTGCTAGGCCTCTTCTTGAAGTTGGGTTTAAAGGAACCCGAACCTGTAACTTGTTCCTTCTTATCCTTACCACGAATCCTATCAGACAGTTCCGTGGCATCTTCTAATAGTTGAGCTCGGCGTACTATCTCCGAGTAGACTTGAATGTCCATCGGCGCCAGTTGAGTACTAGCTTAGGGCCTGAGCCCATTAAGAAACCTCCTAGCTTTCATTTTCTCGGTGCTAACTAGATGCTTAGCATATCGAGACAATCTAGAGAATTGGGCCTCATACTCGGCCACTGACAAAGATCGTTGCTTTAATGCAGCAAATTCTGTAGCCTTCTTTTCCTGAACTCGGTCTGAGAAATATTTCACGTTGAAGTGTTCAACGAATTCTTCCCACGAAACCTGATCTTGATTTATAGTAGCTTCTATTGATTCCCACCAGCATCTAGCATCCCTTTCTAACTGAAAAGTAGCTAATAAAACTTTATCCTGATCCGTGCATTGCATAACACGGAATATACGTTCTATGTCCCTAATCCAGTGTTCAGCGTCATCTGGATCAGTAGAACCCGTGAACTTGGGTGGGTTCATGTTCTTGAAAGTCTGGTGGAGACTTCCTGCTCGTTGTCCACCTCCTTGTGCTACTTGTTGCAGCACTTGAGTCATGCCTTGAAGGGTACGCTGCATGTTGCGCCATTGAGCACATTCGGTAGCCATTATCCTACAATTACAATGACTAGGTTAATATGTGATTGTATTTAAAGACTCATATACTATGTTAACTTTAACCCTTGGTTCTACCCAATCTCACTGGTTAAAGGTTTGAACATATCCTTGGACTTGGGTTTTCCTAGGAATTGAATACCCTAGGCTCTGATACCACAAAAACTGTCACGCCCCGAGCGCGGAAGATACCCGGAGGTGCGCGACGAGTTTATATCAATCATGTCAATAAGAGTGGTCGTGTATTCGACACAAAGACAGAGATGCGCAAAAGTAAAGATAACCCAATCCTTTATTCCATAATAGATGGACTATTACAAATCCAATACTCTATTCAAAATAAAAGGAAAAGTACATAGTTGACTCAAGAAAATAGGAAAAAGACTAGATGACACTTGGAAAAGCTCTAGCTCTTTCACTCTGGACTTTCCCCATCCGTTTGAGTCTCGTCATCGGACTTACCTGAAAAGTAAGGGACAAACACGGAGTGAGCGAACGCTCAGTAGGAAATTATATCTCAAGCGCTAGCAAGGGGTTTAAGTAATTACATTTTTCATGAATGGACTATAGGTATGCATGCTCGTATAAAACGACAAGATAGAGAGAATGTAATATCAAGAGAACAAGATGAACTAGTCAGGAACTTTCAACAAGATAACAAGATATTCAAGATATTCAAGCAAGTACGTTTAACAGGTCATGTCAAGAATTGGCTATCACGTTTCAAGCAAGTAAGTAATTACCCTTTTTCGGGTCACGCAATTCATGTCAAGTCAAGTACGAGTCAAGTACAAGATTTGTGTGGAATGTCCAATCAAGCTAGTCATGCACTCGGTATAATGCCAGATACCTTATCATTAAAACTCCCATGGGCACAAGTACTTTCGGGTGCTCCTCCCAGGACCAGATCGGGCCCTATATGCGCAGGCATTTATCATGTATTTTTGACATCCACTCTTGTATATATATATATATATAGCTAATACGGAATTTCAACAATTTAAGCTTGTAGACACATAGGATAACTTTGAGAGAATGAAGTCCAAAAAAATATATAACCTTGGACATAGAGAGGCGATAAGAACGGTATAATCACGACGATCGATGAAACTAGGTGGAATTAGGTTCCCTTAACTTGGGTACCATGACAAACAAGTATGGACATTCTTTTTATAGAATTGAGGTCCACATGAACATCGGAATATGGCATGATATCATCATCCCATTAAGAATTCTCATGATATACTCTTTGCATATCATAAGGGCCGGTATACCATGTTTCTTTAGAGTGACATGGCATGCAATAGTGTAATGAGTTTTTAGGGTACAATCCGCTCAGTCGACCTTGAGGGAATCCAAGGTACGAGGAGTCTTACGGAGGTCTCTATGACTAACTCACTAGTCCAAAGGAATGGAATGTCCAATGGAGAGCTTGTATGTCAATGAGAGTTGAGGGTGATCGATGTAACATCATGAAACGTGGGACTATAGTCACGGAGTGGAGATATAGTGCCGATATATGTATTATATAAATATATGAAACCATCGGTTAACAGTAACAGGGTAAGAATCAGTTTACAGGAAAATAACGACTTAAGTTAAGTCTTTCTCAAGTAATTAACGCCTTAAGAAGGGCGTTTCCATATTTTCCTATTTTGCAGGGATTTCAATAATTCAGTATTTCACCAAAAACACGCCCTGGTGAGGGGCGTTTCATTATAATTTGACGACTTATACAGTGGTCGTTCATTCTTTACTTCGATTTTACAGAATGTATATTTTCAGCAATTTATCAAAAACACGCCCTGGACAGGGGCGTTAGTTTTCAATTCACGTCCTGAACAGGGGCGTTAGTTAAGTGAGAAATGACTTACACAGGGTCGTGAATTCAAGAATTTATAATTCCTAGAAACAAGAGACATGGTCATGACAGGATAAATATCGGGATTTCAGTAATTATGATGATGTACTAATTTAGAATCATGTTTAAGTGAATATGGATTAATTTCCATGGTTAATTAACAATTAATCAAATTGACGTCTGTGTACAGGGCGTCAAAATATTTGAATTGACGACCTTGTTCGGGTCGTTTATTTAATTAGCGCCTTGGTCTGGGTCGCTTCTTCAATTAGCGCCTTTGGAAAGGGCATCTCTTTTTAACAAAAACAATTTAAACTCACGAAAACTATATGCAGGGATGAACTAATATATGTGGTCCAACATTATTATTGTGATTTGGGCTACAGTGCTTGAGAAAATCCTACCTTATAGTTGATCTGGAGATGAACGGATGAAGTCTTTGATGCTCTGAAGCTTCTAACAGTCAGCAGCAAGACAGACGATGGTAATGGAGAAAAACGTTTGATGAGGATGATGAAGATGACGATCTTCGATCAACCTGCAGGGGAAGAAGAAAGGAAGGATGATGAGATGACATCCGAACTTAGGGAAAAGATTGAATAACATCACCTTGTTCTTTACGTACGTAATTGATCGCTTAACCTGTATTAGAGGAAGAAGATGGAAGATTACTACCCTTCATGAAATCAAAAGACAGAGAGAAAGATACAAGAAGAACTCACTGTTCT
Organism: Amorphophallus konjac; assembly: GCA_022559845.1. NCBI lineage: Eukaryota > Viridiplantae > Streptophyta > Magnoliopsida > Alismatales > Araceae > Amorphophallus > Amorphophallus konjac. Next base: position 186,879,285 of record CM040125.1, read on the forward strand.
TCACATACCGTAACAGCAGTAGATCGACCAAATAGTTCTTTAGGGTTTTGACCGGGTTACTTATAGGGACTTTGGAAATCCTAACAAAGGTAGTGTTTGATTGGGAGTAATACTTCCAAGATTGAGTTATTATTACATTCGAACTCTTTCTCATAGTTATCACTTACTCTGGATAAGTTCCTGGTTCGAACGGAACTCTAACTGAATTAGCGACCTTGGTCAGGGCGTCGAATTTAAATTGACGCCTTGTCAAGCGTCGTTTCTTATTGAAACGCGTCCATGCAAGGGACGTTACGCTATCATGCCCTTTTTATTTATTTTGGTCGTTTGAAATTTGACGCCTTTAACTTTGGGCATCCTTTCTCAAAACACGCCTTATGTAAGGGCGTTTTATGTTAAATTAGCGCCTTTATCTGAGGCGTTATTTCTATCACGGTTTTAATTATTTTTATTCCAAGCTCTTTTATTTATTTATTATTAAATCTTTTACTCCATTTTGATTTTTATCCGGGTTGCTACACCTTACGTCCATTCTGTTGAAGCCGTCATGCATTGCTCGAGAAAAATTCCCTCGATAATAAGCCCACCTCGGGATAGACCTTCCGTCTATTCTGATAAAACGCTTCCACTTGTTCTCTCTAAGACCCACCACGATGAAACCTGCCCGGTTTAGACCTTACGTCTATCCCGATGAAACCTATGAAATCCTTACATTGGTATAAATCCAATACTAATGATGAAACCTGATACTGATCGATCGGCACTTTGCCCGATCAGCGATGAAACCTTGTCCGGTTTAGACCTTGCGTCTATTCCGACTAGATCTACAGGTCTCTTTACGTCCCGCCGTGATGAAACCTGCTGTTGATCGATTGGCACACTGCCCGATCTATGATGAAACCTATCCAGTTTAGACCTTCCGTCTATCCTGATGAAATCCATGAACTCCTTGCATTGGTATAAATCCAATACCGATGATGAAACCCGCCATTGATCGATCGGCATCTCGCCCAGTATCAATGATAAAACCTTATCCAGTTTAGACCCTACGTCTATCCTGATGAAACATATGAAATCCTTGCATTGGGATGAGCCAATACCAATGATGAAACCTGTTATCGATCGATTGGCACGCTGCCTGATCGACGCTAAAATCCATCTAGGGTGGACCTTCCGTCCGCTCTGACATAGCACAACACTGCTCTTTGAATCTATTCAGACCCTCCATCTGGATAGATCATGAAACTCTATTCCCTTGCGTTAATGTTAAACCCCACATTAACGATGAAACTCATATTCTCAGCAAACGGCCTCGTGCCCGAGCTGCTACTTATATCCTCTAAATCGATTCGGACCTTTCGTCTGGATAGATCATGAAACCCTACTTCCCTTTGCATTGATGTTGGCACCCACATCAATGATCGTGTGTCCACAATAAACATATGGCGCCATGGTCCATAGGATGAAAGTTCTGGTCCCACAAAAGACAATGAAAAAGAAAAGAGAAAGAAAATGACAAAAAGTATATATATAAAAAAAAATGGGGTTGAAAATAGAGATACCCCGCCAGACTTGTTCAAGCATTCTGGACAAGGGCAGAAATGGCTAAAACCCAGCTGTGGTGAAAACCCGAAAGGGCACTGCAGGCAAAATCGAGTACCCCGCCACGTGAAAATCCGAAAGGACGCGTGGGCAAAAGTAAGAGGGGGTTGGCTCCGGCGAAAACCCGAAAGGGCGCTTGGGTCGATAATGTGGTAATTCAAAAGTTCCATGCCAACCGACACGTTGCCTTTACCTCCCCTTCACTGTTGAGGCCTTCCGTCGATCATCTGGCTCTATGCCCCGCCGATGATAAAGCCTTTCCGGGGTAGATCTTACGTCTACCCCGATGAAATCTACATACCCTCTTTTCACATGTCCCACCGACAATAAAACCGGTCACCAGTCTGATAGAGCCTGGCCAGTTCAGACCTTACTATTGACACCCGTTTTATGCCGATAAGCTGACTCGTTCTCTTACTCCCATTAGTTGATGACTCGAGTTGTTCATCATTCATCGGGCCATTTTTGTGGCATGTCGTGGGCTCATTTTATGGGTCGTCTCCCTCCTTGGTGCAATTCGTGGTGATTCGGGGCTTAATGGGCCTTGGCTTTGGTCAATTGAACGTATTTTGCGAGAACCAAGTGCCTAAGGTCATGAACGGCTTAACCTCAACCGTTCAGCAGGTGGGCGGTTGACTATGGACCGTTCATATATTTTGGCTAATTTTTGAGGATTTTCTGAATATTCACCGACAGGCTTTTGTGCGGTGTGATTAGACCGTTCAATATCATGACGGGCCTATTCCAACCGCCTATATCTCAGAGTCCTACGAGCGCCCACTTTCTCAGAGAATTATCCAAACGATTCGAATTATCACCGACAGAGTTAAACGGTCGTGTTTGTGCCGCCCTAAACTAAAACGGTCTCAATACAACCGTTCATATGTTCAGAGTCCAACGGCGAACATTTCGGCCAGTTCGAGAGATAGTTGGGATAATTTTCTGATTATTCGAGTTTCCACCGACAGGATGGACGGTCCGAATAAGACCGCCCATCCCTTGTGCGGTCTATCGTAAGACCGTTCAAGCCGTCGGCTGCTGATTTTCAACCGATTTTATCCCATTTATCTCATGGTTTTATCCTCAACTTATTTTGACGATTTCTCTACGGATAATCAACCATTTTCGATGCCATTTCGTGTGGATGGAAGATTATGATATTATCTACGAATTATCTTTTGTGAGTTCGACCCGAGAATATCTAAAACCCAGACTTCGAGGCTGGCTTTCGAGGCTCTATAAATAGACCCTACGGCCGGACGTCAAAAGGGGGGGAGATTTTGGTCGACGGCGAAGCCCTGCCGCATTTTTGAGCGACCTAGCACCAAGGAGGGAGGCTCTCTACGTCCGCACGAGCCTCCGGTCAAGGGAGTAGCCCAGTCTTTATAGTTCTTTCGTTCTGTAGCTTTCGCCGTTTTCTTTCATTGCATGCATTGTTCCCATCCGCGTACCCCCCTCCTTCTCATTATCATGCACACAACCATCCCATTTTTTGTCACCCTAGGGGTTTAAAACCCCCCAGGTATTCCCCTTTTCATTTGTTCATGCTTAATTATTCTCGTTTGAATACATACTACATTGTTTAGGGCTAATCTGGGTGTTTCTTCTGTGTCTCCACGTTGTTTCGCAGGTCAGCATCTAATCAGCACGAGGCCCATCCCCTCTGGCCGGCCGGAGAGGGTGGAGGTCGAGCCCCTTTTCAACTTGCTGAGTGAAGGTCCTGAGCGGCTATCCTCCGGCCGTTCATCGGTACGCGCGGTGCATCAACGACCGTTCTTCCCTGGAGCGCGGTCCGTCTAGCGCCGTCCATCTCACTGCAGCAGTTCCTCCCGCATCCCTCGCAGCGTCCTAGGGCGGTCTATCGTAAGACCGCTCAACATAGGGCGGTTCTAAGGGAGCCGTTCATTCCTCAGCGCTGCACTAAGGCGAGTGTCTCCCCATTTTCCAAGGTACGGCGTGCCTGTCGCGTACGGCATCTTGGTGGCGATCACGGTACTTTGCTTCATTCCCTATTTTCTCTTCCTTCTCTCACTTGTCTCATGCCCTTGACGCACTTTTGACCCTTAGTGAAAGGGGAGAGAGGAGAGAAATATATATCTACACCCCTTTTGTGGCGATCACGGTGGGACGCCTAATGCCCATCGTGCTTTTGAGTTGCTGACCCTTCTTAGTCGTTGTCAAGGTTCCTCCTTGGAGTGATTTACAGGTTGGATGCAGTTTCTGTCCTCTGGCGCACACGCGGTTCGTCCAGGGCCGTCTACCCATACGCACGGTTGATACCCCACCGCTCATATACTCTGCCATCAGGTTTATCTACCCCGGCCTTTCCTGTTGCAGACGGCTCGCTGGACGCCGTCCATCCGTTTGAGCGGCTTTCACACAGCCGTCCCGCGCTCAGGCACAGGTACGCTGTACTTTTTAGGTGGCAGATACGCGGCTGTGAGGCGGCGGTTCAAGTGTGTGAGCGGGTGACTATCGGCCGTCTGTCTGGTATGTCCCTTGCTTTCTGCTCATACATTACGGCTGGATATTGACCGCCTGAGTACTTAGCGCGGTCAGAGGAGGACCGCACATCTCCTGTCGCAGTGCATTTATTTCATCTTGCTTAGTCTTTCGGCTGATATATATATTGCTCCTGGTGCTGTTCATTTGGCTCCCCCCTGCTCTCTTATTATCATTGCATCACCATGCTTTTATTACTCGTGTGTATACTCGCTCATTGATTGATAGCTGCTAGGCTAGTTTGTGCATGCACTCCGGTGCGCATAGGAGCATCGACATCTTCCCATAATTAGTTGCATTCCTACCGAGGTAGGGTTTCCTCTCGTCTCCATATTCCTTGGAGCCGACTAGGGACCTTGCTGAGGACCTCCGTAAGCCCCCGTGAGCCGTGGATTCCCACACGGACGCCGGGCAGGTTGTACCGTATCTACCCCAGTCTAGGGTTGCATCCGCGAGTGAGGAGTCCCGATAGGGTCACACAGTTCCTCGTTCTCATCCCAATCAGGCACCTAGTGGTCGAGAGAATTGACATTTTCATCAATCCACTAAGGTTCTAACCCAAAGATATAAGGAACTGACGAGCATCATTTTAAGAACTTGATTGCATTACTGAGTGATTCTGCTCTCATCTCGCTCCATTGTATGCTTACTACTTGCTTGGTAGATTTGATTGATTTAGTGTTGCTCGTTCTAGTAGCAAGTGTCTTGGTGTATGTGGGACTGCCTTCTGCCCCCACGATCGCCTCCTAGGGTTGATTCTTATTTCCATTCCTACTCCAACCCCTTGTTCGATTCCGCTTCTTCTTCCATGTCGTCATACGACTTCTCTGCGGCCCACGAGGACTCCCTTCCTCGTGGTCTCCTTGAGGACCCACCTAGGGTCGCCCATTTGCAGGGAGGAGAGGGGACGGCCCCTTCACTCCCGACCTCTCTTGGCGAGGGTCCCCGACCCTCTTTTTCAAACCCGCCTAATCAGAATTCAGCCAGTATGATCCTCGATATGATGGCCCAGTTGGACCCCACCCAACTCCATCTCATCAGACAAGCTTTGCAAGGGGGCGATGCCCCGGCCTCAGTTCCGGCTCATGCCACGGCCAATGTCGCCACTTCATCTCCTGTGGTCGGGACCACCTCTGTGGCTCCCATTGACCTTACTCCGGTCCGCCCTCAGAACTTTCGTTATCCCAATATAGAAATGGGCCAGGCGTCTACCTCGGTCCATCAGCAACTTGATAAAGGGAAATCCCCGATCCCCTCTGTTCCTTATCTTGAGCCGTACCCTACAATTTCTCCATCGCCTCAGGCCCTCATGGCCCCGGCGGACCTCGCTAGGTCACAGTCAGGGGTGGCCCAGGTGGCTCATTCGGATATGGGCCCTTCCTCAGCCCATTATCCCTCTTACGGGCCGCCTCCTTCGTCAGTTTATCCTTTGGTCGCCTATCCAGGTGCTGCTCCTCTTGCTCCTTCCCCTCCTTCCCGGGAACGGGAAATTCTTGACAAGTGGGCTGCTATGCAGCAACAAATTGATCTCCTCCACAAGCGGGTCGGCCCGCAATCTCTTGCCGATGTCCCTATCCCTAACTTCAGGGACCTACGTTTTCCTTCCCAGTCGGAGCTCCCCGTGTACCGCAAATACGATGGGAACGGCAACCCGTTCATCCATGTCCGGGAGTTCTTATACGAGTCGCGCAATTCCAGCAAGACGATCGTTTGATGGCCTATTTGTTCCGCCGGTCTCTGGAGGGGATCGCGTTGGAGTGGTTCTACACCTTGCCTATGGAGGAAGCTGAGAATTTCAAGACCGTCAAGGAGAGGTTTATACAGAGGTTTCAGGATCGGGTCGGGCCCGAGTACTCTTTTACTGACCTGGTGGCGGAGAAGATGAAGCCGGAAGAAGACTTCGCAACCTATGCAGACCGCTGGAGACAGATGGCCTCACGGGTACCCGGGCAGATTCCAGAAGAGGAAAAAGTAAAGTTGTTAATTTCCAATGCTACGCCAACTTTCAGAAACATTCTGGCAATGAATGACATTTCAAACATGCACCAGCTATACAGCAGAGCTAGGTTTATCAAACCCAATTAAAGACTCCCCCATCCATTCTTTATTCGAGGCCCAGAAACCCAAAGCCACCAAGAAAACCCAGGGCCCCGTCACTGAGGGGGTACAAATTAACGAGCAAGTCCAGGCCGTTCAGTTCCCCCAACACGCCGCTCCACCCCGCTTCCCACCGCCTCAGCGCAACCCCCAGTTCACTGCTCCGCAAGTTCCCCAGCCTGCCTTCCAAGTCCCGCAATACCCTCAACAGGCACCTCCGCCACCTCAACAGCCTCAGCGGCCCCCGCAGTACAATAATGTTCCTCCACCCCCCACCTATGGCTCTGCTCGACCGGCTCCAAAGAGGGCTCATTACCCCCCTCTTCCGGAGACCTTGCCAGATATTTTCTCTGCTCTAATGTACACTGGTGACCTCCAGCTGCCTCCTGAACGCCCGAACTGGAATCCGGCTGCCGACCAATCCCGATATTGTATATTCCATCGGCAACCGGGGCACACAATAGAGCGATGTTACCAATTCAGAGACCTGGTGTATGATTTGCATGAGGGCCAGAGGATTGATTGGGCCCAGATGCGCCAGCTAATTGAGGATATCAAGCAGAGGCAGAGACAGGCCAGGCCGCAACAGGCGGCGCCCCAGCAGCAGCAGCAGCAACAGCCCCAACAGCAACCGCAACCTCAACCGCAGCAGCAAGACCTTGGGATCCATCAAAATCCCATGCCAATGCATCAGCCCGCTCCTCCGCAGCAACAACAACCGCCGGCACCGGCTCCAGCACAAGTAAATGTGGTCCAGCGCCCAGCCCCCAACGCTGGGTGGACGTTTGATGATGAGACCCCCGCCCACCTCTTGGCCTTACACCACCACTACTCTCCCACACCTGCCATCCCCTCCATCCTTAGATCCGCCGCTACACCGCCCGTCACTTCCCCCGCGTCGCCTCTTAGGCCCTCTACATTCCCCTCTACTCCATCCGTCCTTTCACCACCACCCGCCATGCCTCCCACTATTCCCCCTAAGATTAACCTTTCGCCCATTTCCCCTCCACCAGGGCCCATTAAACCCACTTCAGTCATCCTCACCCCCATCTCCACGCCATTCACCTACCCCACCAGGCCAAGCGGGGGTCCAGTCCAGGCCGTGCAAGCATCGCAATGCGCCCTTCGGAGCGGGCGTCCTTTCCAGAGAATTTTTCCTTCCCCAGGTGCATCTGCACCAAACCCTGCAGTTTCCTCCCCTACAGTTGAACCAGAGGAGATAGACCCGGTGCCGGGCACAAGATATGACTTATTACAGCACTTAGACCGGCTGCCGGCTAAAATCTCAGTGTTAGAACTAATCAAGAGGTCGCCGCTCCACCAAGACGCCCTGAAGATCTTCCTACATAAAGTTATGGTGAGCGAGGATGTGGCAGTGGATAGCCTGCCCGTGGTCTTGGCCACGATCACCAAGGGGCCCTCTATTGCATTTACTGAGTCAGAGCTAGCTCCTCCTGAGGCACGGCAGATGCCGTTATGTATTACCATCTCTTTAAACAAAACAGCCGTGGAATCCGCCCTTGTGGACACAGGGGCATCGATAAATGTCTGCACATTGAGTACCCTTCGTGCTTGTAATATATCAGAGGACATGCTCAAGCCGACACCAACCACGATAGCCGCATATGATAACTCCAGACGTGCTTGTCACGGGGTGGTAACTGTGCAGGCCGAGCTAGGGCCCTTAGTGATGGATGTAGAATTTTATGTGTTGGACATAGACCCAATGTTCAAAGCCATTCTGGGTCGTCCATGGTTGAATAGTTTGAACGCCGTCCCCTCGACCGCCCACCAGTGTCTGAAGTTCCCATTCCAAGGGCGAGTGGTCAAGGTGAAAAGTGTTTCCACAGTTCAAAACGTTGACGCCATAGCAGCCAAGATTCTGCCCACACTGTGGCCAAGTAACAGACCTGTTCTATCTGTCATGGACTTAAACTATTCGTGGGCGTATGCGTCGCGCAAACCCACCGCTGCACCAATCAATGTGAAGGTTAAGCCCAAGATGAGAGACTCCAAAGGGTGGCACCTAATTCTAAAATTGGGCTATCAGCCAGGCCGAGGACTCGGCGCACAACTGCAGGGCAGAACCAACCCCGTCCCCAAGGGAAGGAAGATGGGCCGCCGGGGCCTCGGCTACCATGAATCCTCCATGTCGATGCTTGGGGACTCTGGGCCGTTGACCTGGGATTACCGGCAACATTTTGTGAAGGGTCCGTTGCAGCCCGGCACCTTGAAGACCTCGCCACCCAGCCTTGAAGAAAGGATAGACGAAGCTTGTGCTGTTGCCGATCCACCACCACCACCGCAAGGGCTAGCCGGTGACTTGGAAGACTTTGCTAATTGCTTTACAAGGATGTTTTCTGAAGAAGAGGGTGACCCAAAGAAGAAGGAGACGCAGCTGGTAAAGCGCCGTCCGATGCCATTGGCCCGCCAGGGGCCCCGGAAGACGGGGAGCTCCATCACTACTTATTCTATGTCCCCATCCCGTCTCGCTTCCTGGTTTCAACGGTTGGATTCTGTTCCCCGTTCCCCTCCACTCCTGGTCGACCCATACTTTGCGGAGAGACCCGAAATTCTATTCTTTCCATGTGCTTGCAGGGCGCTGCCCGCCCATTGATCTATCAACCTTATTCACTCCTCCTCCTCCAGGAGCTCAGCTCCATGAAATGTGGTTTAAGTCTTCGTACCCTTTCTTTGACTGCATCTTCCCAGAATTGTTTCCCATGCAACTTCCTCCTCCTCCGCCTTCTTCCTCCTGTTGTGTGATCACCTCCGGCCTCCAAAAAAAAAACGCCAACTTCAAAACGGAGGTCTCCATGGAAGATTACGCTATGTTCTACCCAGATTCCCAGGGGCGTGAGACCCCTGTTTCTTTTCCGGTAGATTTCTTCTCCCCTAGATTAGATGTACAGTGTACAGAGTCTTCTAGGTTGATCGAGTCAGTCAGGGTAGAGTCTAGTTCGTGTTTGGTCAGCTCATCCACGTCTGCGGCACCCGCCGTGACGCGCCCTCCTAAAACCATCCCCAATAGATTTCTACAAGATTTGGCTGGGAGATGTCATGCTCTGTTGAAATGTCCGGAATTCGTGGAGACCGCAATTATCCTGGAAGATGATGAGGGAATTGATGAGGTATGGAGCAAGGATGGACTGGGAGTATATGAAATTGTGAATGAGAAAGACCCAGCTGATGATGAGGAAGATGAAATGGATGACACTGCCGACCTATATGCTCAAGGCTTGAAGAAGTTCGACGAGCCTTCCGTAGCAGTGGATGAATCCACTAAAGAAATTAACCTCGGAACAGTAGAGGACCCCAGGCCCATACTTATTTCCGCCAATCTCCCTCCTCCAGTCGAAGAGGAACTTGTCAAAGTCCTGAGGGAGTACAGCGATTCTTTCGCCTGGTCCTACGAGGACATGCCAGGCCTTGACCCCGCATTGGTCGAACACAGGCTGATTCTCAAACCAGGGGCAACGCCCGTTAAACAGAAGGCAAGGAGATTTCACCCGCAGATGGCCTTGAGGATTAAGGAAGAAGTCGATAAATTGCATAAGGCCAGGTTCATTAGAGTGGTGCTATACCCGCAATGGGTGGCAAATATAGTCCCGGTGATGAAGAAGGATGGTAAAATCCGGATCTGTATTGACTTCAGGGACTTAAACAAGGCATGTCCAAAAGATGATTTTCCACTTCCTCACATCGATGTCTTGGTCGATAATACAGCTGGGTACGAAGCCCTCTCCTTCATGGACGGCTACTCGGGGTATAACCAAATACTTTTGGCTCCGGAGGATCAAGAAAAGACCTCGTTCACCACACCTTGGGGCACATACTGCTACGTCGTTATGCCATTTGGGTTGAAAAATGCAGGTGCCACCTACCAAAGAGCGATGATGGCTATCTTCCACGATATGATGCACGTTTATTTAGAAGCTTATGTGGATGATATTTTAGTCAAATCGAGGTCACAAGAAGAGCACCCCGCCATTCTAGCTAAGGTATTGCAAAGGGCTAGGGAATACAAGTTAAAGATGAATCCAAAGAAGTGTGTGTTCGGAGTTGCATCAGGGAAATTGCTCGGGTTTATAGTTAGTAAACGGGGGATTCAGATCGATCCAAACAAGGCAAAGGCCGTCATGGAAATGCCACCGCCGAAGAACGTCACTGAGCTTCGAGGTTTGATCGGGCGTCTGCAATTTATCAGGAGATTCATATCTCAGCATTCGCAAAGATGCCGCCCGTTTTATGAATTGTTAAAAGCCGGCGCGAAATTCGAGTGGAATGAACAATGTCAAAAGGCCTATGAGGAACTCAAGGTGTACCTCTCTAATCCCCCGTTCTACAACCACCTGTCCCCGGGAAACCCCTGATCCTGTACATTTCTGTAATTGAGGATTCCCTAGGAGCTGTTTTGGCACAGGTAGATGATGAAGGAAGAGAAAGGGCGGCGTACTATCTCTCAAGGCTATTTAATCCTGCTGAATCCAAGTACACTGCTATGGAGAAGACCTGTGCAGCACTAGTGTGGGTAGCGCAGAAGCTTAAACACTACTTTCTCGCCCACGAGGTTAGGCTCATCTCTAGAATGGACCCCATTCGTTATCTGTTGGAAAAGCCGGTCCTTTCTAATCGGCTAGCTCGCTGGCAAAGTTTTCTCTCCCAGTTCGACATCACCTTCATCGTGCAGAAAGCAATCAAGGGATATGCTATTGCCGAGCACCTGGCTCATTCTCCTATCCCTCGCACTGATTCCATTCAGGATGAATTCCCCGATGAACACCTGGCGGTGATCACTCATCTTCCTTTTTGGTCCCTTCACTTCGATGGTGCCCTTAATTCCCAAGGCAGCGGAGTCGGGCTCGTTCTCCTTACTCCAGAAGGGGTAACCATCCCCGTGGCATATCAACTCTCATTCCCGCCACCAACAATATAGCCGAGTATGAGGCTCTCCTTGCCGGTCTGAAGCACGCCTACATCTTGGGCGCGCGATACCTAAACATCATAGGAGACTCCCAGCTGGTGCTGCGTCAAGTTTTGTCAACCTACCGCACCCGCGATCCTAAGCTCAAACCCTACCAGGATCTGGTCACGCTCTTGGCCAGGCAATTCAGGAAACTCATCTATATTCACACTCCTCGCTCTCAGAATATCTTGGCCGACGCCCTTGCGTCGCTCGCCTCTTCTCTATCACTCCCCCTAAGTCGCGCCACTGAGACCATTGTGGTCCAAAGGCTAGACGTTCCTTCCCTGCAGGATCCCTGGTTCAACAATCTTAGGATGTCCGTAGAGAAGAAAATAGAAAGGGAGGAAATAAAAGAGGTTTCATTAACTGAGCTCGAGGAGATCATTGAAGAGGAAGAATTGCCGTGGTTTTATGAGATCGAGCAATACTGCAAGGATGGTACATTTCCGGAAACGGCCAACGCTGAGCAGCGAAAAGCCATTAGAAGAGTCGCCGCCAGATACACGATCATCGCCGGTGAATTATACAGGCGGGCCCTGAATGGAGTTCTAATGAGGTGCCTAGATGACGAAGAAGCTTGGAAAGTCGTGGAAGCAGCCCACTCCAGCGAGTGTGGAGGGCATGTGAACGGACAGGCCTTAGCAAAGAAGATTCTTAGGCAGGGCTATTACTGGCCAACCCTAGAAGAAGATTGCTCCACCTATGTCCGTAGGTGTCTTCAGTGCCAGATCCATGCCGACAAAATTCACGCTCCGGCCTCTTCTCTTCATCCTATTACGGCCCCCTGGCCATTTTCTATGTGGGCCTTTGACATCATCGGACCCCTCGGTGACCCGAACTCTGCTGTTAAACAGAAATCCTTCATTCTGACGGCTACAGAATACTTCACCAAGTGGGCCGAAGCTGAAGCTTATGCAGAAATCAAAGCCACCACAGTATGCCGCTTCATCATGAAGAACATTATCTCGCGATTCGGAGTGCCAAGCAGCATCGTCACCGACAACGGGCCTCAATTCATCTCACAAGAACTCCAGGACCTCTGTAAGAAATTCAATATAGTTTTGCATCATTCATCACCATACTACCCCCAAGGTAATGGCCAGGCTGAGGCCACGAATAAGACCCTTCTCAAAATTATCAAGAAAACATGCGAATCACATAAATTTGCTGATTGGGCCGACAAATTGATAGAAGCTCTATGGGCCTACCGCACCTCCGTCCGCACTCCCACAGGGCAGACTCCCTTTGCCCTCACTTATGGAATGGAAGCGGTGCTCCCGTATGAAATTCTAATCCCTTCCCTAAGGGTGCAGCTGGATAAGGAACTTAATCTCGACGAACATCGAGAGGCGTTGCTAGTCCAACTGGAACTCTTAGACGAGAAGAGGTTGAATGCGGCCAATCATGTCTCAGTGTATCAAAAGCGTGTCTCACGATATTTCCAAAAGAAGGTCATTGAGAGGAAATTTCAAGTGGGTAATATGGTTTTAAAACGCAAATTCATCAGGTCTGCAGGCCCCAGGTCTAAGTTGCAACCCAACTGGGAAGGGCCCTTCGTAATCAAAGAAGCTTATCCGGGCAATGCATATCGTCTAATTAACTCGGAGGGGGAGGAATTGCCAAACCCGTGGAATGGGCTGTATTTAAAGCGTTTTCATCCATAAAAATAAAACCAGTGAACGGCTCGGTGGCAGGGCATACCCCATCAAATTGCGAAAGGAGGACCCAGGTCCAGCATCTCACACACTACACGACCCCGTGGTGCGGTATTCTCTCATGCTACCCGACACCGTTTCTCCTTTGGCCATGCCTGGGGAAGGTGGAAATCCTGGCATTTCCTCTCTCTCGGTTGAAAATAGGGGCAAGTGGTGAATAAGGGGGCGAGAACTGACCCAGATTCCCTGTTAAAGAAAGGTCTCAAATAGGGGCAATCCGTTAAGACCTCACTCCGCAAAAGAAAAAGAATGAAGAGAAGAAAAGCAAAAAGAAAAAAAAAGAAAGAACAGGGGCAAAGCCGAAAGCACAAAGCTCGAAGCTCTCTGAATCCCCAAAGGATGCAACTAGGCATGGCAAGAGTGGCAGTACAGTTTCCCCGCGGGACGTTATGAGCCCGGTCGCATGCGTGCCTAGAGCGGGTGAAGGTTCGATAACGGATACAGAGCCCCGGCGCAACAGACCAGATTCCTTGAAAAGGGGGGGTCCTGGGAAAGAACTCAAGCCCTAAAACCTCTACACCTATCGTCGGCTTCTCTACTCAATCTTTTTTTACTTTCCCAAGGAATGAATCCCACCCCGGGTATGGCCTCAGCAGAGGCACTGTCAAGCAGAGTTGACTCCGATCACGGGCGGTCCCCCTTCCTGCACGCGCTGAGCCTTGGAATTCCGTAGCAAGACGAGAAGGTCCCTGTTATTGAGACCCGAGCTGGCTTCAAAACCCAAAAAAAAATTGAATACTTCAAAATCCAAAAAAAAATGAATATTTCAAACCCAAAAAAATCAAATATGTCAAACCCAAAAAAAATCGCATATTTCAAAACCCAAAAAATCAAATGTTTCAAAACTCAAAAAAATCAAATATTTCAAAACCCAAGCCCAAAAAAAAATCAAATGTTTCAAAACCCAAAAAAAAGCCAAATATTTCAAAATCCAACAAAAATCAAATATTCCAAGAATGAAATCAAAAACTTACATGTTTCCCTCTTGCATTCATCTGCATTTCTCGCACTTTGATATTTGCCTATTTAATAAGGCTCACCCCCCTTGACCAAAAGTCAAGAAATGGTCATCTCTTGACGTACTGCAGGCAAGGGGCTGAGCCTAAAATAGATTTAATCTGTTTCATGTTTGCATGTGTGCAGGGGCAAGTTGAAAGGGCAGTTGACTCGGGACCGCATGAGTATTCAATCCTCGCATTGGCCTATGCAATCACATCACATCATAATCGTATTACAAAGCTCAAACTCAATCTCACCAAGTCTTATTCATATCATATATCAAGCTGTCCGAATGTAAAATCCTATCCCATATCATCATAAAAACAAAAATCACTCAGTCCGCCGCTGGGCATCCCCGCGAGGACGTATCTCTCTCAACTCCCTAAGATAAGCCTGTCTAGTCTCTGGAGCCTCCTCGACCTCTGCCGGTAGGGTGCGTACCCTGCTCACCTCCCACATGATCAGCGCACTCCTGACTGCCTGCTCGTCCTCCTCTGTCCCGATCCTCCGTGCCTGTAGCATGGGAAGGTGGGGTAGCGTAGGTAGCACCGTCCGGGGTAACCCAATCTGCAGGTGGCATCTGTGTGGGCTGTACATCGCTAAGGTAGTGTCACTCACGAGCCTCAGGTCCAAGCCAGCTCTCCTCGGTAGCCTGATGGTGGTATCATGGAGGAAGTCCGGGCGCATCACAAACCGATCCAGGGGCAGCCTGTTGATGTACGGGCGCCACTCGTCCCTGGTCTTCAGCTCAGCCGTCCTGCACTCAACCTGTGGAGAAAACCTGAAGGCGCCCCCTATGAAGTAAAGGGGGTGGCTCCCAAAGATCCTGCTAACTGAAGTAATGTCCTCCCTCAGGGTAAACTTCATCCTAACTCCCATCCAGCACTCCAATAGGATCATTGAACCAAAGAGAGGACCTCCTAAGGCTGCTGAAGTAAGACCCTCGTACAGGTAAGCTAAGACAGCCTGAGAGATGGAAAACCCCTGCCAAAGGCCGCTGATGGTGCTGAGTAAAGGAGTCTCTAGGACATGGTCGGCTGAAGGGAAAAGGATGGCCCCGCATAGGCAAATGGACGCAGCTTTGGCTATGGATTCAACCCACCCGCACTTATTCCGGCAATGCTCCACTACCCACTGGCTCAGAGGAAGGAGGTGGATGTGGCGAGGGCCCACAAAGGTACGAACATCCCCGCTATCAGGTATGAACCCCCCTAGGATGAGTTTTGGGTCTATAGGGGCAACGGTATGGCATATCAAGTCTTCCTCCCCCACCTTGGACCTAGGGAGCCCGAAGTATGTCTCTACCTCCTCTAGCAAGATAGTGGCCTCGAAAGATGGGAAGAGAAAAGTGTGAGTCTGAGGGTGCCAAATCTCCATCAGAGCAGAGATACTATGCCAGTCTAAAGAAAGTTTGGGGTAATTCTGACCTAGTACTAGGAGGGAGTGCAGGTGCCAGGATTTGAGAAGATGAGTCACCCCGAGGGGCAACGCACGGACCATGGGAGCCACCCACTTTAAATTAGAAAAGCGTCTCGGGCCGGGAAGAAGCTGAAAAGAAGGAGAAAGCAAGGGGTGTAAAGAGATATAAGAGGAAATTGAAAGATGGACTCTAAGCATATTCTGATCAAACTTACCTCTCTCATAGGGGTGGTACTGAGATGTCAAGGAATCAAGCTTAGTCGTTGAATCGCTTCCCGCTCCTTTCTAGCCGGCCGTGGTCCTTCGAACGATGCACCCTCCGCAGGACTTCCATCAAAGGCCCTCTTCATGTTGAGGTGTCGAGAATCAAAGATTTTAGGCTTTGGGAGAGGGAGGATGAATGAGTTGAGGGTTCAGGCCTCCCTACTACTTATAGGGTTTATTAGGGAGCCTAAGTCTCTTAGGATTAGGCCCAGATAAGTCTAGGACGGGTTTAGATAGGGTTGTGATAAGTTCAAAGCGCCTTGCCCTCGGGCTGGGGACTCTCCAGGAGTCCCCTTTCGGGCAAACAAGATGTTGGATTGGACGGTCTTACGATAGACCGTCCATACCATATGCGGCCCATCATCAACCATTCTTCTCTCCAAGGAAGCCCGAGCCCACTCACTTGTGCGGCCCTAAATCCGCCGTTCCACCATTCCTACGGTTTACATTCAACCGTTCCAACCAATGTAAGCGGCCCTTATAGAACCGCTCTTATCTATGGACGGTTAGGGGAGAACCGTTCATTTGCTCTGCCCCCCCAATTAACCTGCTCACTCATGTCTCAATCATTTAACGCTCTCATCTCACTCAAGTCGGCGTGAGCGCACTCATCTCACTCAACTCGGTGTGAGCGCTCTCATCTCACTCAACTCGGCATGAGCGCACTCATCTCACTCAACTCGGCGTGAGCGCTCTCATCTCACTCAACTCGGCGTGAGCGCACTCATCTCACTCAAGACGGCGTGAGCGCTCTCATCTCACTCAAGATGGCGTGAGCGCTCTCATCTCACTCAAGTCGGCGTGTGCGTCACTCATCTCACTCAAGTCGGCGTGTGCGTCGCTCATCTCTCTCAGGCTAAAGCGCGCTCCTCAAACTCATTTTGCCCACTCATACATACATTCATCCACAAAACAAACAAAAAAACAAAGGCATGCATATCACTAATCATGTCACATCATGTACAAAGACGGGCCCAGTACAACCAGTCAAGCAGCTCCCTCTCCCTGGCCCCCGTCGCTGTCTCCACCGCCCTCATGCCTCTTTGGGGGAGGCATCGCTGAGGTCGCCTCATCACGCCGCCGCCGGCGCCGCTCCTCCTCCTCGTTCCTCCGATGGCCGGAGGAACCAGTGAAGTAACTCCTCACGGAGCCGTGGGTGCCGTGGCTCTCGCTCGCAGTCGCCCTGCTGCGCTCCTGACTCGCCTCCTTCATACCCTCCACCTTGCCCTCCAGCCGGGCAACCTGTAGATGGGCCTACTCTGCCTCACTCCTGTAATGCTCGGCCTCTGCCCGGTAACGGTCCGCCTGGGTAGCACCGGCCCGTAGTCGCTCTAGCTCGGCACGGAGGAGTGCCATCTCCACTGTGTCCACCGGTCGGCTCCGTGCAGCCTCTTCTCGCACCAGGGCTACCTCCTCCAGAGCCACCACCCGACTCCGCCCCAGCTCCGCCTGGAGGCGAGTCAGCTCGGACGTCTGCATCCACATATCACTTTCAGTTGGTCACATTTCATACATTTCATAAGCATAAATAAGCAGGAGGAAGTGTAGAGATTCATGTACCCTCTCCACGAGTGCCACCTCGGCCGATTTGGCCCGCTCTACCATCCGAGTGAAGTCCACATCCCGCTCGGCTCGGTCTGCTGGGGTCTGGACGGAGGAAGAAGAAGGAGCGTCTGGTCCCGCCCTCAGAGCACCCTCGGCGCGCTGCATCCAAATACTCCAGGTCAGTCATAAGCATAATCATAATCATATAGAACTGCATAATTTGAAAAAGTCTAAGGTTTAGGAAACTCACCAGTAGGGCCAGGGCCTGCCGGGCCTCGTCTCTCTCCCGGATGGTGGAGTGCAGGAGTCCCTGCAGCTCTACCACTCGTCCTGCAGGGTCAACCTGCATTTTAGAAGTCCATGTGTTAGTGCATCATCATATAAGAATCATAAGCATGATAGATAAAGTTTAAGTTTAGAAGTCGTACCAGTCGATGGGCGCCTCGGAACACCTGGTCCCGGTAGTGCCGTGCGCACGCAGTGTAGTACGCGCTGTCGCTCTCTGCCCGCGCGGTCACCACTCGCCCTCGTGCAACCCAGTCAGCAACCTGCTCGATGTTCCTCGATGTCCAGTCGTACGCCTCGCGGAGTCCCCGGGTCATCCTCGACACTCGTTCCCCCGCCTTCTCGGGCGCAGATAACTCAACGGCCGGCTGATAGACCCCGATGGTCCTCATCACCAACCTAAAGTGCAGTGGCTCCACCACATTCATGTAGTGAAGCCACACGTCCCGGCCAGAGAAGGCCAAGGCCTCGGTCACCCACGGCTGGCCCTCCGGGCTCTCCTCCGTGTAAGGAGTCCACCGTACCTGCAAGGAATAGGAAACTACATCAGCATCATCAGGATAGCATGTATTTAAAGAGTCTGAGTCTAGAAACGTACCGAGGTGTACAGTAGAGTGTCCAGGTCGTCCTGCAGCTCCCAGACCTGCCTCCTCAAGGCCATCATTTCCCGGGGTGCTGTCCACCTCCGCGCTATCGGTAGGAGCCCAGGACGGGTCTCCTCGCCTCTCCCCAACCCACGTAGGCGCACGTAGACCCACACCTGTATCACAAGGTCGTGTCAGCATTCAGTAAGCATATAGAGTTGCATAATTAAGACTAGAGAAGAGAGTCGCACCTGGAGTAAGGGGGAGAAGCCCCCAAGCATTGTCCGATGCGCCGTCGAACTAAGGGTGTCAAAGAGGAAGGCGAGGACCGCCGCTCCCCAAGCATAGTCACCTACATGCTCGAGCTCCTGGAGAAAGGGGAGGAAGCGACATCTCATCACGTCTGCCCGGGTGGAGAAGAGAAGCCGCCCGAACATCAGCATCAGAAACCGTCATAGTACTCTGTCTGCCTCTGGTCCCGTTGCCGCTGCAACCCTCGGCCTCGCCAACCCGACAAGCCGCTCCAAGTGCTCCTCTGGTCGCTCGCCCACTGCAACACCAGCTCGTCGAAGACCCAGGCTATCCTGGAGAGCAGCCCGGGGAAGGAGAGTTGACTGCCTCTCGGGGCGCCATAGCTGTAGGCCGAGCAGCTCCCGAGCCATCCCCCGGTAGTCAGGAAAAGTAGTCCCGCTGACCGGCGACCCGTGCACGCGTAGGCCAGTAAGCCTGGCCACGTCCTCCAATGTAGGGACCATGTGCCCCCACGGGAATAAGAACGTCCGACTCACTGGATCCCAGCAGTCGTGCAGGGCATAGAGTAGAGCTGCGTCGAAGCGACACACCTCGATACTCAGGAAGGGGGCGAACCCCATGGCAGTCAACCGCTCCCTCTGGAAGTCCGGCAGTGCGAGGTACACTGCCCGAACCTGCAGCCAGGAGGTACGGGTCCTACGTTTCCCCTGCATTCATCCATCTCATTTACATTAGTCATTTAGTTTCACATTTGGTTCCATATAAATAAATTGCTCAGAGCCCCATTATTGATTTGAAGAACGGTTACTCACGAACCGCTCTACAGATGAGCGGCCTCTCTCAAATTGTTCTGTTTCTCAGGCCCCCCATTTGAACGGGCTATCCCTAGCCGTTTTCATCATGGACGGATTACCCTGAACCGTCTAGTTGCCCGTCTTCCTAAGGAATAACGGCCCACCTTTGGCCGTATTGTTTTCATGACGGTCCTGTAAGGACCGTATTGTTTCGCTTGGTTGCATGATTGGACGGACCCACAGGGTCCATCTACATTTTGAACGGTGATACCCTCACCGTATTGTGGTTTTAATGCCCCGTTGGCTGTGTGAGTGTGAACGGTGCTCCCTGCACCGTGTTTGTTTGAGGCGGTCCTTTGGGGACCGCATTGTTTTGCGGAACGGTTTCTGTTAAACCGTTTTACCGCCGTCGTCCCCGACGACGGTGGAGGCCCCCCAGCCGGCTGGGAGACCTCTGTGGTCCCTAAACCGACCCCCCTAGACCCCTCTAAGCCCCTGAACTAACATGCATGGAACGAAAGTAAAAGAAATGGGAGGAAAGGCGGGGAGAACCTACCTCGGGATCACGTGGCTGTTTGGCCGCCCCCGTGGGTGGTGGTCCTCCGGCGGCCTCCTCCTCGCCGGCAGGGGCCTCTTCGTCAGCAGCGACGATGGCGAGCTCTTCCATGGTTACCCCGGGCGCTTCTCCTTCCTCCGGCAGTGGTGGCGGTGGTTCCACCGGCGGCGAGCCCTCACCGGCGGCCGACGGCCTGGCCGCCTGGTGCTTCATCCTGGTCATCAGGTGGGCTAGGGGGGAGATTGAGAGAGGGAGGGAGGTTGAGAAGAGAGAGTGAGAGAGGGTGAATGAGGGTGCTTGTGCTCCCTCGTCCTTCCACCGCCGGTTACGGTGGAGGAAGACGAGGGGGTTCCCTTTTTTTTCGAGGTTGTAGAGAAGAACGGTCTATCGTTAGACCGTTCATGTTTGAACGGTGCGCCTATAACCGTATATATCTCTTGACCGTTAATTTCAAGGCGGTTGGAATTCTATGCCCGAGCGGTTCCTATGGAACCGTTCATTTTATAAACGGTGCCGTAACAGCCGTTCATCACTGGCAACCGGCCCTGTGAGGTTTGTTTGAAGGTCGGGTTAGAACGGCTAATGTAGGGCCGTTTGGAATATTGCACGGTTGAGATACGGCCGTATAGCTGGTTGATGTATTTAGATCATGAATATTGAATATTTTCTTTGGAAATGCATCTCTTAACCACTTTGGCAGCATCATTTCAGCTTGTCTCACCGTTTCGCCTGCACAGGCAAGTCAGGTATGGCCTTCTATCCCTAAAACCCTTATTGCATTATTATATGGTATTATATTATATTAGTTCGAGAGCCGGCAGGTTTCTTATGTGTCCCAGGATCTGATGTTCCCCTTCAACAAAAACAAGGATGATCCAGGCTCATGTACCTAACCTTCGGATAGGCCGTTAAGTTGGGATGCCACGAGGAGGACGGTTCTATCCGCACGCTGTGGTTGCGGACGGTATCTTGACTCTGATATTCCCAGCTTAATAATACTACTCTCGAATATTTTATATTTTGATCTTTCTTCGCATTCATTTTAACGATTTCTTTTACTTTTAGCCCAGCATGCATCATGCGCATCCTTTTGAGCTTTCATGCCTCATAGTCTGCTTAAGAAATGTCCCGTCAAGTGATGGTCAGCTGTGTGTCTCAATGCTCGAGTAAGATGAACTAATTCCATTCCGAATTCGAAGGTTTTCTTTGGTCGGTTCATTGGGGTCGGTTGACTGAAAGATCCCCGTCTGGAGCTTTAGCATTTTTTTTTCTCTTTTGTGGCCCCCTCATTGGACCGCGGGATTGTGTCCCCCATGAGGTTGGTCTTGTCAGTTGATTTCGTTTAGGTTAGTCTCTCCAGATTGGCGTCGCCTCTTGGTCAATTACTCCTGACGCTCGGTTCAAGGCTTGCCGAAAGATTCTCATTCGCTTGCTAGTAGAAACGGGTGTCGTTTTACATTAACGCCCGCTTTTCCGGTCCACTCCGCTGCATTTTCGCTTCGTCTCCATGTTCCGTGTCATCTCCGTGATGAGGGCATCCCTTGCCCCTCCACTCTTTTTCCAGACTCGGATTGTTCGACGGCAAGCACCATTATATTTGTCATGTATTTTTGAGACTAGTCATGTAATCTTCACATTTTCTTTGAGTCATTATCATGTAATTTTCCCTTTATTTTGAGTCATGTACCTAGGTAGTTGAGTCATTTTCCTAAGTATTGAGTCATTATGTTGGTTAGATAGGTTAATGGGCCCAATCCATTGGGCTAGGCCCAGGGGCGCCCCTCCCTTGGACTGTGTGGTCTTTAGTTAGTTTGTCAGGGTCAGTTTGGTCTTAGGAAAATTATGGAGTCTATAAATACCCCACCTCTCTCTCATTTGTAACAACTTTGGATGAATATTGAAAAGCATTTGCCATCTCCCTCTCAATATCTCCCTCTCTCTCTCTCTCTCTTACTATCACTCTCTCTAAGTGGGTTGTACCCCCTCTCTCTCTCTCCTCCCCACCCCAATTTCGAAATTCACTCTCTCTCCTCCCCATTCACCCCTCATTAAGGCCCCTTCCCCTTCCCCATGCACTCATTCAACTCCCCCTCCAACCCCTAGGTGGAAACCCCTTCTCCTAGGCACCTTTCCACTTTCCAAAGCACCCCACCACCTTCCCAAGGCTGAATTAACCCCTCCCAAAGCCCAAATTCGAATTTCCCTCTCCCTAGGGCTGTGCCCCTCCATCTCCCCCACCCCCAAGCTCCCAAATTCGTCCCCCACCTCCCCTTGGTCAAACCAAGTTCACCCCCCCTCTCCCTTGCTCTCCCCTTGCACATCTCCTCATTCTATCTCTGTTTCAGGCAGCAGAACTACAACGAGTTGCAGAAGCAGCCACGACCGTTACTTGAAGATTCAAGTAGCAAGGCCTACATCTCTGGAAAGGTCTTCCAGAGAGCTTTCCAGGCGAGGCGGTTTCGTCAGCATCCGAGCTCTGAGCAGTCCGCAGCATCCATTCTCCCTCGACTGCGCAGGAGACCCCAGGCAAGGAACTAGAACGTGATTGGAAGCTCAACCACGGCAAACCCTTTGGGATTCAGATCAAGTGTTCTTCAGAAGAAATCTTCCCTCTCAAGTCCTCTTTAATCCTCAAGAAGCAGAGCTGCATTTGGATATCGGCATCAGAAGTTACGAATTTTCTACTCCAAGGCATCAGGTCAGTTTTCAGGAGCCAGAACCGACATCCCTCTGCTCATCTGTTCGTCCCGGTATACTCCAACATCTGCCGACATCGCCGTCAAGTCCGAAAGAAAGAAGACTTGACCACGGTTCCAACGGTTCAAGTCTCGCCTCAATCAGAGCTCGGTAGCAATCGTGGCACCCCCTGCATCCAGTCACATGGTTCTGCACCAGACAGAGGCAGAACCAACCATCCCGGTTCCAGACTCTGCCACAGCCAGCTCGTGAAGGCTCTGAGCACCATTTTTGGAGGGGAGAAACTACTTCCAGCTAGCTGCCACCTCCAAGAAGAAGGGACTCAATCGACCTCTGGAACCCTCTGTTCCAATTTTCTTCGTCGGAGAGGGCAGACTGCCCCTGTGGTCCCAGGTTAGATCAGTCTTCATTTCTCCGGTCACTCCTCTCTCCACTGACATCGGATTGCATCCCCGTCAACTCCTGCTCGAAGCTACTCCGACCAAGTTCGCGTCACCGCTAGTTTCATTCCAATCGGAGTCCGGGAGAGCCCACAGTGACTTCTACAACCTACTGCTTCAGCCCGATACCAGCCAGAGACCAGACGGTGGTGTCCTGTTCCAGTCGCCGGTGCAGTCAGCCCCGAGACTCAAAGCTTCCCCAAAAATTCAAGCTTCATCCCCTGTCAGCTGAGGAACTTTTGGCAGTGGTTTCGTCAAGTTTGGAGCCCCGTGGAGCCCGTGGCAGTGTCAACAGCGACACCCTATCCTGCAGACCTGCAGATTGGCAGAACCGGCGGACTCGGAAGATCGGCTTTTCCTTTGCATAAAACCCCACCCCGCTTGGCCGGCTGAAGGCCCCTCCCTGCGTGGAGGTAGTTTTGAATGTAATAAGAATAATCCCCACCCCAAGTTCATCCCTCCTGCGTGAGGTGTAGTGGTGTAATTCTTTCAATTTCAGGTTCAAGCTACATCGCCGCGGCGATCGGGTGTATACCCTCGCCTCCCGGCTCGCCCTCGTCTCCGGCCGGAGTCGGCGTCTTCACGCCGGCTAGGTGAGCCTCAGTCCCTCTCTTGCTTGGTTTAATCACTTGCTTAGCTTAGTATTATTGCTAGTACTGCGTCGGACGGAGAGTGAGAGCTCGGCCCAACTTGCTAGTTCCGTGAGTGACCACCGCGGGCGAGTTGAGAGTGAACCCACTAAACCCACACCCTTGGTGTGCTGGCCGCCCATGGTTTGGGCATCCTAGGCCCATTTGGGGTTCTCCACAATCTAGCCAACCATTGGAGCTTCATGGTCCCGTCTCGGACCCTCTCCCACATCGCTTAGTTGCCAACGGGCACAAGTGTGCACCAAACGGGTGAGTTCGCTAGTGTGAGTCCGCTGCTCAACTTGAATGCTTGAAAATAGGTCCAAGGTTCGGTGTCACATCAAGTGGTATCAGAGCAAGTTCACAACTTGTCTCTATCAAGTTGGTCCTAGGGCATGTCTAAGCATTTAGAGTCTTCAAATGCATCACTCTTGTCCCCTAATATGGCCACCTCATATCGACCTTACCAATCGGCCCACTCCATAAGTCCAAGTCACCAAAAGATGCCTACCACTAACACCCATAACTTCCCGGGCCATATCAACTACTTCATGAAAGCCTTGACCTATGCCAATGAGCGGCTTGATAACATATCGGGCCGACTCGACCAACTTGGAAAAAATAGGCCCGCCCCAAGGACGGACGATAGGATGGCCCCTTTCCCACTTCCCACCTTTGATGGGACCTCTCCTAGCAAATATTTAGATTGGGAAGCTACAATGGACCAATACTTCAATTGGTATCATATTTCCAAGGATGAAAAAGCATGGGTTGCCAAAATGCAACTAACCAAAAGGGCTCAAACTCATTGGTGTAAAATTGAGGGCTTAAGGATAATTAGACGGGAAGCTCCCCTCACCACATGGGAGGACATGAAGGATCAACTAAGGGCTAGATATGTGTCCCCTTCTCACTCGGATCACCAAAACCCAAGGAGCACTCCCACTCCTCCCACCCCACCCGTCCAAACCCTTATCACTAAAACCCAAGTACCTAAGACCTCCACCTCCCCACCTAACCCCATGAGGTCCCCCACACCCCAACCAAAACCCCCTTCCCTAACCTACACTAGTCAAGCCCCTTTAGCCCCCACTTCCACCCCAAATGATCCCAAGGGCAAGAGACCCCTAACCGACCCAATTCCCTCCATGGTGACCACCACTCATCCAACCCTCACCATTAAAAACCATGTGGACACCATGTCCACCCCTCCACCAAGGCCCATAATGGCCACCACCCCAAAACCCAAAACCCCTCACCCAACCCACCTCCCACTTCCTACACCAATCTTTCCCCAACCTAGGCCTCCTCTACTTCCCCTTCCTAGCCCAACCCAAGCCCATGCTTATTCACCACCCCGGGAGTGTCATACGCTAGCTATCACCAAACCACCCACCATAGATCCCCCTACTCCATTAGCAATAGAAGTTGCAACCCCCACACCCACCCAAGTGGAAAAAGATGCCCCTCCGGATCCACCTCCCAACATAGAGGAAATCCAAAGGCCAAACAACTCACACACCCCTAGCCTAGATCCTCTAGAGACACCCAACCTCACCATAGATAAGTCCATACTCCAATGGCTCAAGAAAAGTCTCACCATTCCTAGTTCACAACCATGCCACCTACCTATGGGATATCAATCTCAAATCATTCCCATTCAGCCACATGTCACTTATCAAACTTCCTATTGTGTGGAAGATTTGGGAGACTTAGTGAACTACCTACATGGGCAAATTCACTTGACCAATATGCTAGCCATGAGGCCGCCCGAAACTAACACCATTAGCCTAGCATATCCCACAATTGGCTCCATCACTTCCATCTATACTAATGGCCAAGTTACTAGTGAGATCATCCTCCTTCTTCCCATGGAGGAAGAACCTATCATAGTCTACTCCCCAACCATTGAGATCCCAAGTGCTTTGATTGGCCAACCCATTAGCAACCTTGGCCCAATTATCTTGGAGGAGGATGACTCACCATTTGAGGTCCTTAAGAACACGGAGTACCCCTACCTAGGTGACCCTTACCATGATCCCTTTGACCCTTTTCTATGGGAGCCTAAATCTCCATGTGACCCTCTCCCCCTATTCACCACTCACCTCACCCTACCCATACCACCCATGTTGACCCAAACTCCTCCCTTCCTGGAATCGGGTTACACCATGAGAGCATTGACCTTAGACAACAAACACCTCGGGATTGAGGAAATGACCCACCCTATATCCACCTACCTAGATCCCTTCGACCCTTTTGAGTGGAAGCTCAAAGACCACCCCACCATCCCACATAAGGAAGTCATCTTTGGGAAAGGAGTTCATATGTCTTGGCACATCACACCGCTTGGCATGATTAGTCCGTCGGGTACATTCATCCATATCACCCACATGTCAAGAAGAAAATATGAGTGGTCAATATTTGGTTGTCATGGTCCACCATCATTCATCATAAATCTCAAGCATGTTAGGAGCATTCATGGATGTTCGGATCCTCCAACGTTCATCACACTCACTCACAAGAGGGACACCTATGGATGCCCTGGTCCTCCCAAATCCTTCAAAGTCTTCATACCATCAATGCATGATAGGTCTATATGTGGTTGTCCTGGACCCCCTTTGCATACCATACATTGTCAACTCACACCGCGTCATAGTACATGGCATATGCATTCAAGCAAGTATCAAGCAACAAGCGGTGAGATTCACAACAAGCGAGCAAAAACTCGTGAGCGCCACTTGGAATTTCAAGTTGGTAACTTGACGATGATGACTTTGGAGTGGCTCTACCCTAGGGTCACCTCCAAATTGAGGGCACGAGGACTTGGACCTTGCCAAGTTCTGAGTGACTTTTGGCAACCCGGCTTATGGGTTGAACTTTCAAAAGAGTTTTGGGATTCTCCCCATTTCTCATGTGGCGGATCTAGCACCCTATAAGGGCACCGCGGTGGATCCTAGTGAGTGCCTCCAGCTTACACCTACCCTTGTGAGAGACACCCTCGGAGTGCCACCACAAATAGCCTGAGAGCCCGACGTGAGCACACAGCGGCAATACTAGGCAAGCAAGATCCCATCACCAGCATGAGGGTATGACCGAGTCACTTTGTCGACTGAAGCACCGTTCCCCGACTAGAGTCGCGGGTTGAGTATGGAGATCGTGGATCGCCCCGAGCTGCAGTTCGATGCACTACTTCCCTGGTGGACCCATACTCGACGGAGTCGAGTTTTCCCCACCCCGGGGGTATGATGAGGGCATCCCTTGCCCCTCCACTCTTTTTCCAGACTCGGATTGTTCGACGGCAAGCACCATTATATTTGTCATGTATTTTTGAGACTAGTCATGTAATCTTCACATTTTCTTTGAGTCATTATCATGTAATTTTCCCTTTATTTTGAGTCATGTACCTAGGTAGTTGAGTCATTTTCCTAAGTATTGAGTCATTATGTTGGTTAGATAGGTTAATGGGCCCAATCCATTGGGCTAGGCCCAGGGGCGCCCCTCCCTTGGACTGTGTGGTCTTTAGTTAGTTTATCAGGGTCAGTTTGGTCTTAGGAAAATTATGGAGTCTATAAATACCCCACCTCTCTCTCATTTGTAACAACTTTGGATGAATATTGAAAAGCATTTGCCATCTCCCTCTCAATATCTCCCTCTCTCTCTCTCTCTCTTACTATCACTCTCTCTAAGTGGGTTGTACCCCCCCTCTCTCTCTCCTCCCCACCCCAATTTCGAAATTCACTCTCTCTCCTCCCCATTCACCCCTCATTAAGGCCCCTTCCCCTTCCCCATGCACTCATTCAACTCCCCCTCCAACCCCTAGGTGGAAACCCCTTCTCCTAGGCACCTTTCCACTTTCCAAAGCACCCCACCACCTTCCCAAGGCTGAATTAACCCCTCCCAAAGCCCAAATTCGAATTTCCCTCTCCCTAGGGCTGTGCCCCTCCATCTCCCCCACCCCCAAGCTCCCAAATTCGTCCCCCACCTCCCCTTGGTCAAACCAAGTTCACCCCCCCTCTCCCTTGCTCTCCCCTTGCACATCTCCTCATTCTATCTCTGTTTCAGGCAGCAGAACTACAACGAGTTGCAGAAGCAGCCACGACCGTTACTTGAAGATTCAAGTAGCAAGGCCTACATCTCTGGAAAGGTCTTCCAGAGAGCTTTCCAGGCGAGGCGGTTTCGTCAGCATCCGAGCTCCGAGCAGTCCGCAGCATCCATTCTCCCTCGACTGCGCAGGAGACCCCAGGCAAGGAACTAGAACGTGATTGGAAGCTCAACCACGGCAAACCCTTTGGGATTCAGATCAAGTGTTCTTCAGAAGAAATCTTCCCTCTCAAGTCCTCTTTAATCCTCAAGAAGCAGAGCTGCATTTGGATATCGGCATCAGAAGTTACGAATTTTCTACTCCAAGGCATCAGGTCAGTTTTCAGGAGCCAGAACCGACATCCCTCTGCTCATCTGTTCGTCCCGGTATACTCCAACATCTGCCGACATCGCCGTCAAGTCCGAAAGAAAGAAGACTTGACCACGGTTCCAACGGTTCAAGTCTCGCCTCAATCAGAGCTCGGTAGCAATCGTGGCACCCCCTGCATCCAGTCACATGGTTCTGCACCAGACAGAGGCAGAACCAACCATCCCGGTTCCAGACTCTGCCACAGCCAGCTCGTGAAGGCTCTGAGCACCATTTTTGGAGGGGAGAAACTACTTCCAGCTAGCTGCCACCTCCAAGAAGAAGGGACTCAATCGACCTCTGGAACCCTCTGTTCCAATTTTCTTCGTCGGAGAGGGCAGACTGCCCCTGTGGTCCCAGGTTAGATCAGTCTTCATTTCTCCGGTCACTCCTCTCTCCACTGACATCGGATTGCATCCCCGTCAACTCCTGCTCGAAGCTACTCCGACCAACTTCGCGTCACCGCTAGTTTCATTCCAATCGGAGTCCGGGAGAGCCCACAGTGACTTCTGCAACCTACTGCTTCAGCCCGATACCAGCCAGAGACCAGACGGTGGTGTCCTGTTCCAGTCGCCGGTGCAGTCAGCCCCGAGACTCAAAGCTTCCCCAAAAATTCAAGCTTCATCCCCTGTCAGCTGAGGAACTTTTGGCAGTGGTTTCGTCAAGTTTGGAGCCCCGTGGAGCCCGTGGCAGTGTCAACAGCGACACCCTATCCTGCAGACCTGCAGATTGGCAGAACCGGCGGACTCGGAAGATCGGCTTTTCCTTTGCATAAAACCCCACCCCGCTTGGCCGGCTGAAGGCCCCTCCCTGCGTGGAGGTAGTTTTGAATGTAATAAGAATAATCCCCACCCCAAGTTCATCCCTCCTGCGTGAGGTGTAGTGGTGTAATTCTTTCAATTTCAGGTTCAAGCTACATCGCCGCGGCGATCGGGTGTATACCCTCGCCTCCCGGCTCGCCCTCGTCTCCGGCCGGAGTCGGCGTCTTCACGCCGGCTAGGTGAGCCTCAGTCCCTCTCTTGCTTGGTTTAATCACTTGCTTAGCTTAGTATTATTGCTAGTACTGCGTCGGATGGAGAGTGAGAGCTCGGCCCAACTTGCTAGTTCCGTGAGTGACCACCGCGGGCGAGTTGAGAGTGAACCCACTAAACCCACACCCTTGGTGTGCTGGCCGCCCATGGTTTGGGCATCCTAGGCCCATTTGGGGTTCTCCACAATCTAGCCAACCATTGGAGCTTCATGGTCCCGTCTCGGACCCTCTCCCACATCGCTTAGTTGCCAACGGGCACAAGTGTGCACCAAACGGGTGAGTTCGCTAGTGTGAGTCCGCTGCTCAACTTGAATGCTTGAAAATAGGTCCAAGGTTCGGTGTCACATCACTCCGCTTCACCTCCGCTCGCTCCCCTGTAAAGAGGACGTTAAGGAGGGGCATCTGTTGACACCCGTTTTATGCCGATAAGCTGACTCGTTCTCTTACTCCCATTAGTTGATGACTCGAGTTGTTCATCATTCATCGGGCCATTTTTGTGGCATGTCGTGGGCTCATTTTATGGGTCGTCTCCCTCCTTGGAGCAATTCGTGGTGATTCGGGGCTTAATGGGCCTTGGCTTTGGTCAATTAAACGTATTTTGCGAGAACCAAGTGCCTAAGGTCATGAACGGCTTAACCTCAACCATTCAGAAGGTGGGCGGTTGAATATGGACCGTTCATATATTTTGGCTAATTTTTGAGGATTTTCTGAATATTCACCGACAGGCTTTTGTGCAGTGTGATTAGAACCGTTCAATATCATGAACGGGCCTATTCCAACCGCCTATATCTCAGAGTCCTACGAGCGCCCACTTTCTCAGAGAATTATCCAAACGATTCGAATTATCACCGACAGAGTAAAACGGTCGTGTTTGTGCCGCCCTAAACTAAAACGGTATCAATACAACCGTTCATATGTTCAGAGTCCAATGGCGAACATTTCGGCCAGTTCGAGAGATAGTTGGGATAATTTTCTGATTATTCGAGTTTCCACCGACTGGATGGACGGTCCGAATAAGACCGCCCATCCCTTGTGCGGTCTATCGTAAGACCGTTCAAGCCGTCGGCTGCTGATTTTCAACCGATTTTATCCCATTTATCTCATGGTTTTATCCTCAACTTATTTTGACGATTTCTCTGCGGATAATCAACCATTTTCGATGCCGTTTCGTGTGGATGGAAGATTATGATATTATCTACGAATTATCTTTTGTGAGTTCGACCCGAGAATATCTAAAAACCCCGACTTCGAGGCTGGCTTTCGAGGATCCATAAATAGACCCTACGGCCGGACGTCAAAAGGGGGGGAGATTTTGGTCGACGGCGAAGCCCTGCCGCATTTTTGAGAGACCTAGCGCCAAGGAGGGAGGCTCTCTACGTCCGCACGAGCCTCCGGTCAAGGGAGTAGCCCAGTCTTTATAGTTCTTTCGTTCCGTAGCTTTCGCCGTTTTCTTTCATTGCATGCATTGTTCCCATCCGCGTACCCCCCTCCTTCTCATTATCATGCACACAACCATCCCGTTTTTTGTCACCCTAGGGGTTTAAAACCCCCCAGGTATTCCCCTTTTCATTTGTTCATGCTTAATTATTCTCGTTTGAATACATACTACATTGTTTAGGGCTAATCTGGGTGTTTCTTCTGTGTCTCCACGTTGTTTCGCAGGTCAGCATCTAATCAGCACGAGGCCCATCCCCTCTCGCCGGCCGGAGAGGGTGGAGGTCGAGCCCCTTTTCTACTTGCTGAGTGAAGGTCCTGAGCGGCTATCCTCCGGCTGTTCATCGGTACGCGCGGTGCATCAACGACCGTTCTTCCCTGGAGCACGGTCCGTCTAGCGCCTTCCATCTCACTGCAGCAGTTCCTCCCGCATCCCTCGCAGCGTCCTAGGGCGATCTATCGTAAGACCGCTCAACACAGGGCAGTTCTAAGGGAGCCGTTCATTCCTCAGCGCTGCACTAAGGCGAGTGTCTCCCCATTTTCCAAGGTACGGCGTGCCTGTCGCGTATGGCATCTTGGTGGCGATCACGGTACTTTGGTTCATTCCCTATTTTCTCTTCCTTCTCTCACTTGTCTCATGCCCTTGACGCACTTTTGACCCTTAGTGAAAGGGGAGAGAGGAGAGAAATATATATCTACACTTACGTCTGTCCTGATCAAACTCCTAAAACCATCCCTTGACTGATCGGCTCCTTGCCCGGTCAATGATAAAACCCTACCAGGATAGACCCTACGCCTATCCCGATGAAACCTACGTATTTCTTGGCAAAGTCCCATCCGCAATAGAACCTGTTGGAATAGACCTTACGTCTATCCTGATGAAACTTGTGAGATTCCTTCGCATCGATATAAACCCAATGTCGATGATGAAACCAGCTATTGATCGACCGGCACCTTGCCCGATCAATGATGAAACCCTATCCAGTTTAGACTTTACGTCTATCCTGATGAAACTTATGAAATTCCTTTGCATCGATATAAACCTAATATCGATGATGAAACCAGCTATTGATCGCCCGGCACCTTGCCCGATCAATGATGAAACCTTATCCAGTTTAGACCTTACGTCTATCCTGATGAAACTTATGAGATTCCTTCGCATCGATATAAACCCAATATCGATGATGAAACCAGCTATTGATCGACCGTCACCTTGCCCGATCAATGATGAAAACCTACCCAGTTTAGACCTTACGTCTATCCTGATGAAACTTATGAAATCCCTTTGCATCGATATAAACCCCATATCGATGATGAAAGCAACCATTGGTCGATCGGTGCATTGCCCAATCAATGATGAAAACTTGTCCAGTTCAGATTTTACGTCTGTCCTGATGAAAACCACATACCCTTTTCACGTCCCACCTGTGATCAAGTCTACCCAGTTTAGACCTTACGTCTATCCTGATGAAACTTATGAAATTCCTTTGCGTCGATATAAACCCAATATCGATGATAAAATCCGTCACTGGTCGTTTGATACATTGCCCCGACCAGCTTTGAAACCTGTCCGAGATGAACCATCCGTTTGTTCCAAACGATGTTCTAAACCTCTTTTATTCAGCTACCCCCAGGATTGGGTTTAGGCACCCTCCGGATACCGTCGCGCGGTGGAGCGAGTTCCCCATCCTTTCTCTGAAAGGGTGGACGCTCTCCTGCTAGGTACGGGCTATTCCCATAGGGACCGTTGAAACCGCTGCCAAATCGTCGTATATTGACGGTGCGATAAGTTAAGAACAAACCACATAGGAGACTGGTATAAAGATTCCTTTTCATTGAATAAATAAAAGGGAATACAAGAAGGGCCCCTGAGGGGGAATTGTATTACAAAAAGGGGAAAACAGATATTCACGGGCGCCGGAATATGTCTTCGAAGGCCAGAAGCCCTAAATGCGGGGCAGCCCCCAGCTCATGAAGTCGAGCCTCCTCCGCCTGCAGTCGAGCAGACTCGTCCTGAAAGGACGCCACCTGCCCCTCTAGCAGGGCTACTTCCTCCGCAAGCTACGGCTGAGAAGTTGTTATCTACGGCAGTTCAGCCCGGAGGTCAAACAGTTCAGCCTCCAGGATGGCTATCCGGCTGCGCACGAATTGCTCCCGCTGCGCCAGAGATTGCAGTTGGCATTGGCGCTCCTGGAGAACAGAGCCCACCTTCTCCAGCTCAGATTTGCACTCCTTCCTTTGCAACTTCAAAGCTGCCAGCCTGTAAGACATAATATGTGCCAAGAAGTCCCGGTGATGTATAAACTTTAACAACAATATAACCCGCTGGGTCCATATTTCCATGGGACAACCCATCGCCTGTAG
This sequence comes from Amorphophallus konjac, assembly GCA_022559845.1. NCBI lineage: Eukaryota > Viridiplantae > Streptophyta > Magnoliopsida > Alismatales > Araceae > Amorphophallus > Amorphophallus konjac. The sequence continues at coordinate 186,911,906 of CM040125.1, forward strand.
ACCAGCGGTGAAACGCTCGGCTATCTCCTTTAGCCGCAGATAAGTCAGTCCAAGCTGGGACTCCACCAACTGGCGCAGCATGTCAAGATTTTGCCAGATAAAACTCTCAGAGGAAGCGAAGCCAGGAGAAGGAATTGGAGCTACTTCGAAAGTCACCTCACTGTCAATGTCCGCCCATGGAGTAACATCAGGTTGGGAAGAGGAAGACGGGAGGTCTGCGGAAGGTGCCAGCTGAGCTCTCTCTGCAACCCCTGACGAGACCAAGAGGCCTTCCACCTCCTTCTCCTCGGGAGTTGCTATTTGAATGCTCGTAGGGGCAACTTTAATAAGTGCTGGAGCGGCTGCTTCCTGGGTCCCCAATATGATACCCGCATCTTCAGCATCCTCTTCTCGGGGCACCTCCTCCTCAGATTCCGAGAGCAAGGAGATCGATTCTGGGTCGGTTATGGACAATACTCCGGTCTCTATGGCAGCTACCTCCCCTTCTTCCATCTCTGCTTCAGCAGCCAGTTCCTTCAATGACAAGGCGGCAGGGGCTACAGACCGTAAAGACAAAAGTTCAGTTTCCATAATTACTGTTACGGGAATTGCTAACTCCGGCGCAATGGTCATCACTACGGTCGGTATAAAAGCCGAACCCCTAACGGGGTCCGTCTCAGCTCTGAAATCCAAGACCCGGATGAGGGCCGAACTCTCCCCCGAGGTCCTCAAGTCCAGCAATGCTAAGTCTGCAGAAGACTTTACCCTCACCGGCACAAGGCGAATTATCTCAGAAACGCCTGCGCAGGTGGCTGACGAAGCAGGAACAACAGCCAGGGTGTCAGACAGAATGGCTTCAAGGGCTGCAGTCGCTACCGGGCTAGCAACAGGGGATTCCTGTGAACAGATCAATGCAACATCAAGCAGCAGATAAGAAAAATGATAATAATGACAATGAGGAAAAGGAGAGAGACCCACTTCTAATGTGATGGCGATATCCTCGAAGGAGTGCAAGGAAGAGGAAAGCTCCGCTGCTGAAGCACCAAAGGGAGGAGTTATATCTGTCTCGGTATCCAAGCCAGCAAATTCTTCCGGTAGTTCCTCCTCAGAAGATGGCACCAGTAGTTTGGGGGGGTGAACAGTGGGACAATGGCAGTACATACGAATGGGGCCTCTGATTGGGAGATATTCTCCGGCTCGCTCTCGCTGAAATCTACTCCTTCTCCCTCTGCCTCGGAAGCGGTCGCGGAACTGCTAGAAGAGATTTCCACACTATCCACGGGCGGGACTTGTGTCCCTAACGTCTGCCTGGAGGAAGACCGGGTAACTATGTGCCTCACAGGGACAAGGCCCTGTTTCGTATGGGTCTTATGACCCTCTTGTGACTGAGTCATGCCGCCAGCTGCTCCCATAACTGCAGCCCCCTCGCCAGCCGTCACTGCAGGGAAAAGCTTGTGAGCAAGACAATGAAAAAACAATTGAAATATGCGAGAAAAGATGGGAAAGCACACTTACCCTCCGCCTCGCTAGCCGGCGTAGGAGAAGGCAATCTGCTCTCCACCAAGGAAGGTGTCACAACTGGCTCTTGGGCTGTGCAGAAAGGGGGGGTCAGATTCGAAGACTTCTATAAAATTCAGCAAAAGTCGATGAAAGATACAACTACGGGCTGTTGATGTTACCCTCGACTGACATCTGGGCGCCCTCCCTTTGAGATTCAAACTCATCAAAAGAGGGGATGTCAGGGAGAGGGGTCCTAGGGTCCGTCACTGCTGAAGCCGACTGCCGAGCATGGGCCTTCTTGGCCTCCCTGGCCTTCCCAACTGCAGTCTTCACTGCATAAATCTTTCTCTTCTTGCCCGGAGGCAGGGGAGTGGTCGTCGGTGCTGTTGCAGGGACTTCGAAATAAGCAGACTTCTCAGCTTGCGCAATGATTTTTCTGTAAAGCCCCTGTCGCTTTATATCTGGCCTGTCTGTCGAAGACATAAAAGAAGTAATGAGATCAGTGGATGCAGAGTTTAAATACTAAACAGAAAGCACTACAGTCACAAAGAAAAAGATCATACCTGCTGGGCCATCATAAAAGACAGAAAGTGGCCAGTACAGATAAGATACCTCCTTGGAGCGGAAAGCAGCCTCCTTGACAAGCCAGCAGACATCACCAAATGTCTGGCACTTCTCCACTAAAGATGCCAGATCGCTATGACCATGAAAATCAAGGCATCGAAATAAGTCGAGGTGGTCCATGCCCCAGTCGTCGACATAATGAAAAGAAACGAACAATGGCTTATTCAGTATGCCGGCTATCGGACTCTCTGCAGATAGCCCATGTACATTCAGCAGAACAAACAGCCAGGACGTGTGCTTGTAGTATGTCTGAGTCCTATCTTCCCTGCGCACAAACGTCCTGTAGGGATGAAATCTATCTGTCGGACCGTTCCAAGGGACGACCGTCAGGAGCGGCTCTTCAACAGGGAAAGGGTACTGCTGCGCCTGCAGACGAGCATCTCCTACATGACACAGATGTTTCAAGCTCCTCATAAAGGTATCTTCATTAATGGCAGCAAAGACAGGCGCGGGCGGCTCGGAGCCTCCTTTTTTCAAAACCTGACGCTGAGTCAGATAGTTCTCGGCCTCCCTCGGATGTTGTGAATAAATCCTTTTCAGGTGGGCCTCGGGGATGTCAAATATCGGCCCGGGCTGTTGTTTCAGGAAAGAACGCTCGGCCACGTCCCAGAATGAACCCCTGCCATCCCTGTAAAAGCTGGTCCGAATGTTCCACCATTTGATATACTCGGATGTGACACGGGGAACACGGTTGGAAACAGTGGGAACTCTGAAAACTGCACCATCCTGGCGATGATAGAAATCCCACCACAACCGGCCATCACCAACAATGGTGGACCCATGCTTGGCTCGGCTATCCAGGGGAAACTGAGCAACTGATGTAGGGATGTGCTGATCATAGCCAAAATTTCGCCCAAAGCGGAATGGGTAGTATGGTTCCAAGAGAAGCAGACCACCCTTCCTGAAGACTAAAACACTAGGTCAAATGGCCATGGCCCATCTAACCAGCTCCGGCTCCAGAACAGATCGAACAGCATTAGCCCCTGAAACGGGGTGAACATAGGTCTCTACCTCTTCCATCTTGCATTCTCTTTGAGAATGAACCAAAGGAGCTGAACCTGCTGCCAAGCTCCAGAAATGAATGCTGCCAGGGGCATCCACTGGTATCCTTGTCAGTCGGCCCCTTATTTAAAACAACTGGTCAGAAAAAGAGCCAGGTTCGGCACTAGCAAATTCAATCATTCTGGGCAACACTGTATCTGCCTGCAGAGTTCTAGGGGCCAATTCAGGAAATAGACTGTAGACCGAGGCATTGAAGAAATGAAAAGGGCCCACGGTCCTCAAAGAGCGGGGAGTCCGATGCTTGTACAGATCCCCCAAAGATTTATAGATTAAACACAAGGCCACTGGGCAAAGTGACAGCCTCATCCCCCAGGCCATCTGGCATGCCGGGTATATGGCTTCGGGTTGAATGATTATCTCGTCCCCTTGAGGGAGAGCGAAAGTGCACAACCAGAATGTGAAATAAGCCGCACAATGTGTGATAGGGTCCACCCCTGCTGGATTTGGACCACCTTTGTCTACACGATGCAGTGAAGATGGCAACGCTGACTTATAGCGAGGAGCCCTTATCTGCTTGCTGGCCGTCGGACCCATGGAAGGGAAGTCTGCATATTTCAAGGGGCCGTCAAAGAAATACTGAATCCACTGCCCTATCCGGACCCTCAGCTTGCTGCCTTTCTCTCTAGGATGGTAACCCTTGAAGGATCCTCTGCTATACGCCAGACAGATGGAGCGATACACCTTCATTAAATACCGGTAGGAATAGCCAAGTGAATACTTACCTTCGCCATCTGAGCTATCCTTCTCAGAATCTGCCAAGCAGACCTCTTCATACGGCTCGCCGTCAATAGGCAGACCAGAAAGCTGTGACAAACTCCAGAGGTCGAGAGATGTTTCGCCCTCTGCTGTATAAAATATGTTGAATAGAGGGCAGAATACCTCAAACATTCCACAGCATATGGTGAGGACACGCGCCGCATCACTCGACGGAGCACACGGAGCTTGCCGATATCCCTTTGGCTTGGCGGCCACTTGGCAGACTAGCAGAGTCCCTTTTTATGCTTCAGGCCATGCTGGGCCTTAGTTTAGTCCCTGCGTGGACACTTTTTGCATTGTTATGGACCTTTGTAGGCCATTTGGAGCCAATTAGGCTTTAGTTGGGCCATTTTATGCTTATTAGATAGGAGAGAGGGCTATTGGGCCATTTCTTTGGTTCAATTTCTGGCCCATTTGGGCTGGCCACCCACTCCCTTGCTTAGCCCACCTAGGCTTAGGGTTTTGGGCGCCCCCACCTCTTTCCTTCCTCTTGGAAGGTGGCAGCCGCCCCTCTCCTAGATTGTAGGAAGAGGGGTGCGGCCCCTCCCCTTTCCCTTCCCCATCCGACCTCCTCCCTCCCTCCTTGGCCGCCCCCTTTCCCCAATCCATCCCTAGAATCTAGGAGTGGTTCGCACCCCCCCCTTTCCCCCTTGCCTTGTTGCGCACCCCCCCCCCCTTTTCCCCCATGTCATGTGCGTCCCCTTTCCCCCCCCCCCTCTTGGCTAGGGTTTCAACCCTAGCATATAAAAGATCTTATGTATTTTTCTTTGAAGAATAATGAAGAAATTTTGCTGATCAAGAACTTTGGTGGCTGTGCCCCCTCCTCCTCTCTCTCTCTGATCCTGCGACGGGATCACCTCGGGGTGCGACTCCCCATCCCTCGGTGCGACGCCGAGGCTTCCCCCTTCTTTATCCCCTGTCACAAGTGCACGTAGCTGTTCGCCTGAGTTCTACCCCGACTTGCAGCAGCGCCTCCGCCCAGATCCGGACGAATCTGCTCGTCCCCTTTTTTCTGGAGGTACCCCTGCGAGTCCCCGACGCGTGGGCTTTGGTTTCGCCTCGATCCGAGGTCCACATCGCCGGCATCGATTTTTCTCGTGAGATCGCGCAGGACCCCTTCCCACTGCGAGCCAGATCCTGCCTGCCATCTTGCAGAAGTTCTCCCGAGCGACAAACTCCGAGTTTGGACCTGATTTCTTCAGGGTTGGTACCTCTCGTCCTCCTCTTTCCAACGCCGCCGACCTCGCTTCGTTCCGACGTCGGTGCCGAGCGTGGCGTTGATCCTCGTGGAGCCGCGCAGATCCATCTGCACAGTCCGGCGCCGGGGACAACGACGACTTGCAGACGTTCTCCCGGCCAACCCCGGACGTATCTGGCCAAGCCGTTCGACCGGGACCTGCTGCTCTGCGTCCCCGACGTCCTCCCTCAAGCGGCGCCCCATTCGCCTTCCATAACTGCGAGTTCTCAATTTCCCCGCTCGAGTGTGCTGTTCTGCGAGCAGAAATCCCGTCGCGACTTGCAGGTGCGGCCACGGCTTCCACGGGCGGAATCTGCGTGCCCCCTTTGGCCGAGGCTTCCTCCCGTGACCCAGCTATGCGCCCTCGCTAACGGTGCCTCCATCGGACACCGGACCAGGTCGTGGGAGCCGTTACCGCCGAGTCACGCGCTGCTGCGAACTGGCAGATCACCGTCGACACCCTCCTCGCGGCCATCCCCTTCACCGAGTGCTGCCCGTCAGCCCGTGTACCGGTCGCCCCGAACAGAGTTGCTGTAGCCCGTTACCTCCCTGCGTGGAGTGGGCATTTGTTGGCTTGTAATTATTCTTTCATTGTGTGTATCGGGGTTGTCGGTCTCGGCCGGGGTTCCTTCCCCACGCCTAGGCGTGGAGGTACGTGCGACGTTCCTTCCCTTAGCATTTGCTTTGCTAGTATGCTCTCGATTATGCCGCGTGCGAGTGTAGGATCCTAGCTACATATTCAATTCACCGTGGGTTTTGCGAGTTGAGAGCACCATTCCGTGGCCCTAGTCGAGCACCGAGCTCGGACTAGACTCCCATAGTTGCGCGTCGGCTCCCTTTGCCGCTTTGATCCACTCGTTTCCCTCATAGGGACGGCCGTGGACTTGGGTTTCTTGTTGAGAGACGCCTCTCTTCGGAGGAATAGTACGGAGGTCGATCTCTCGGCTTGCCTTGTCACGTGTGAGTGCTGGCCGCACTTGGTCTTCATAGTAGGTCCAGTCCTTTTTAGTCCCGTTCCGCATCAAATTTGGTATCAGAGCATATTGTCCCGCATCAGCATAACCCTCGGGATATGGGGTAGCGAAATCTAGAAGCAAAGACACTGTGATATACCCCGGCTCTTATCAGCAGAGGGGCATATTCCTTTAAAACAAACTCGATGAACTCCACCGCTCCCACCCGAAATAAGTGGGCGTCAGTGATCTTGGTATCTCCAAACCAACCGGCAGCTAGGTGATACTTGAACTGGACGGCCGAACAATTCAATACAAAGGGCTCTTCACGGTATCCCCACTTTATCGGTGCCAGGAATAAACCATAGCCAGGCTTTTCCCTATGAACCCGGCCGCTAGCATTATCCCACCGGGCAGGTGTGAATTCCGGGGCCCGGGTCAACATTTTCTTCTCCGGTTCCAGCTCCGAGATGCCGAGGACTGCACCCCAGTGGCGCTTCTCCCAAGGAAGATAGATGGCTTTGCCACGATACACTGAGTCCTTCAGACTGTCCCTCTCAGCTAATATAGCAGCTTCAACTACACGAGCTATCCGATAGTCTCTCATGCCACCTACGGTAAAGGTTCGGATGAATGGCATCAAGTGGCGGTCTTTCGGGAGATCCGGCCGATAGTCGTTGCCCCGTCTAAAGCATGTCTCCATTGCAGTGGAATATACCCACGATGTTGATACTGTATCCGTCTCAGAATCAGACGAGTCGTCAATGGCAGCAACTTTATCATATCCGAAGTCCAGGCTATGCACGTTCAGCCAATTTACTACAGCCCGTGATATGTCTGGCTGGGCTGACGAGCTTGTTCCAACAGCTCCAGAAGATGCATCAGCGGAACTGGAAGCCATTACAATGCCTGCAGACAAAGAAAAGATGTAAATGAAAGTCCTAAAATAAGAAACAGTCTTACGAAGATTAAAGTATAAGGTTCTGTGAAAATTTTGGCAGTATTTCCCCTTGTTTAGGGTCTGCCCAAAGAGAATAGGGAGTCACCCACCAAGAGGGAGTGATCCCGCAATCAATAGGGATTTAATCCCCAAATAATGTCCCACGCGGACGAAATCTACTGAAACGGGGAAGAAACGGGATGGGAGCGCTCGCGAAGAGGAGCTCGCCACTGCCGAGAGGATGAAGAGAGAGAAGGGACAGTGAGAAATGAAGGCAAATGGGGCTCTCGGCGGGTTAAATAGGCCCCGCAGAAGAAGGGTTCTCGGCGCGATAAGAGGCGCACCGAGAACCCCCCATATTTCAAAAAGCCCGCCGAAAATGGGCAGGCCGAGAGCCCCTTTCGGCCAAGAGGTGCGCAGAGAAGTCCCCGCCGGGAACCTGTTGACTTCGCGCCGAGAGGGTTGCGCCGAGAAGCCCACACCGACAGGCCGCGCCGAGAAGCACCCGCGCTGAGAAGGGTCTTACCTCGCGCCGAAAAGCCCAAGGCAAGGCCAATAAGGCTCCAAAGTGCTGACAATAAAATCAGAGGATATGGGGATGAAAAACATGAGAATGAAAGATACATGTGCATAATATTGCTACAGCAACATGATTAAACCGAAGGGCAACGTCAAAGAGAGACTGAGGAAGATATCCTCAAATGATGAAGTGCACCTGCGGACCCCGTGCCGCTTGTTCTGTGCTTACGCCGTCCACAGGTGGGGGGGCATTTGTTGACACCTGAAATGTAATTGAGAACAAGATGAGACCAAAAAAGAATATTGAACCAGACATGAAGCTCTCAGGAATTCCTGCAAAGTCAGAATGGCAGAAGAGTCATCACTAAAGTTATCACCCAGCTGAGACCCTTCCCGGTCAAGCTGATGTCCGGTATTGTCGTCGCTCAGACGGCAGTACTGATGAAGAATTACAGTCTACTGACTGATGAAAATCCCCAGAGATATTCTGATAAGACTGTGTCAACCCATCAACTAAGGGACCTCCACCTGTTCTGACAGATTCGAGGGACTGATAAATGAAAGGGCAGGTTAGGCAGCTTTGACAGCTCAAACCTACTGATGAGGAAGGGTAAAATATTAAGAAAACCTAAATGGGCTCACTAGTGTGACGCCGGGAGTTCCTCACCAGGGCCCAAAGCCCATGTGGGGCGGCGCCGGGAAGCCCCATCCTTTGGCGCCGAGAGGCCTCCCGCTTTCGATTAGGGCGCGTCGAGAGCTCGTGGTCTGCGCGCCGAGGTGAGCATGCCGAGAGGGGAAGGGTTTGTGCTATAAAAACCCCTTTTCTCTCGAGAAAAAAGGGGGACGGATGACAAAAAAGAGGGGAACAGAAGAGAAGATAGCCACAAAGAGAAGCCAGAGAAAGGAAGAGAGAAGTCCATACCCAGCTCTAGGAAACCGGCGGCTGCTGAGAGATCGTGTGAAGACGAAGAAGGTCTGCTGAAGGGGGAGGGAGAGGAGTCAATGCTCCGCCCTCCCCTGTCTCTCTTGTATTTCTTCCCCCGATGCATACTGTTTTCGTCTGTGTTCTCTTTGAACATGCTATCTCCCATCTTTCTGCTGTTTTGAATGGGCTTCATTTCGCTATGTCATGTGTACTCCTTCTACCACGTTTATGTGGGATCTGTATTGATGCTAAAGGTTCCTTATTCGTTGTCATTTGAGGTGTACCTCTGTAGCCGATGATGTATAAGTAGTAGAACCGATTGCATGGATGGAAGTTTGGGTTTCCCTCTTCTCACCCCTCTCTGATGACAGTGGTGGTCACCTTTCCGATTACGAGTTTCGATCGATGAATGTGTGGTTCTGGGTGTTTATCGTTAGCCCAGGTTCCTGTGGGTTTTATGAAGCAGGTATAGAGCCCCAATCCTTGCCTCCATGGATTCTTGGGTTCTGTCCCTTCTCTCTTCCGCGACAACATCGATGATTTAAACGTTGCTAAGTCCATAGTCCTCTCGAGTTTCCCAAGCCGTTGGGGCCATTACAGGGATCAGAGACAGTCATCTCTTGATCTCCTGGATGGCTGGCAATATAGACGGCATAAAGCCTGTTCCAGAGGGTTCTAACGCCTGTGACTTCAATCCCTCGAAATCTCTTCTATTCATGTGACTCCTTGATGTTAATCTGGCAGCTTGACAGGGCCCTCAGTCCCTTCCTCGTTTGCATCCTAAAACCCCCTAGCCGTTATCTGAATCCCAGGAAAAATCCCCAAATCAGAGCATCGTAGAACCCCCACCAACCTCCACTAGCCTTCCCGGCGCCAGAAGAGCGCTAGGTGCGACCCGCGCCGGGAACGCCACGCCGAGAGCTGCCTCTTCCTTCTAAAGCCATGCCGAGAACCCATTCCCCCGCGCCGGGAACCCCACGCCGAGAGCTGCCTCTTCCTTCTAAAGCCATGCCGAGAACCCACTCCCCCGCCCCGGGAACCCCACGCTGAGAGCTGCCTCTTCCTTCTAAGGCCATGCCGATAACCCATTCCCCCGCGCCGGGAAGCCTGCCTATGCTCGTTATTGCTGTGCCAAGAGCCTCTCGTCCTCTGCCCCATCTTTGAGCACTCTGCCATACTAACTCGAGGGATATCTACAAGTCACAGGGTACACCCCATGGAATAAATAAACGGGGAACCATCCCCAACATCACACCGTGCCAGGGCCCGGTGCCTTTCTCTTTCGATTTTCATCCCGGCACTCCGTGGATGATCACCTATTTCCCCTTGGGCATGTTCCGAGTCGAGGGGAGATGTTGCCGAAATCTAGTCCAATATCATCAACCCCGATGAGTCGAGGGAGTGTCTCCGATACACTTCCCACCCGACTCCATCTTCGGGGGAAACGAACCCATTTGGAGCGACCGATCAAGTGAAAGTGTCAAAAGGGGAATACCCCAATGATTAACCGAATTCCGTCCCGCCACTGCGTGGATGGTCTTCTATCCTCACCCGGTATGGCTCAAAGTTAAAGGTTGTGCCGCCCGATTCAGTCCGCTGAACTAAATAAATCCGCCCTCCATTCATAAGCATGAAACCTTTATTTCGCACATCAGTATTTTGACTGCCTTCTGAGGCCTCCTATTTCGGCGTTTAATCAAGGGTTGTCCTTCTTAGGAAGGGCGTAATTAACGTCATAGCCTTTATGGTATGGCGGACTTTTGGTCCCAACTCGGACTTCACAATCGACTGACCAAGTCAAGTCGAGCGCACGATGAAATCGTCACACATGTGACTGGCACGCCTAACAAACCAAATAAAAAAAATAATAAAATAAATAAATAAATAAATAACAATAAGATAAAAAGATGATTAAGAAAAAAAATCCCCGCGTCCACAGGCCCCTGGGACGGGCTTGCCCGAGGGAGATGCCCCAGTCCCGGCTGCTCCTGTGAGAGCTTCCCCTCCTTCTACCAGCACCTTCAGTGTCTGGGCTCCTCTGTACCGGGCGTGTCATTCCTTAGCTTCTCGAGACTTGGGGGGAAAAGTCCGGAAGGGTCCCCCCTCTTCACTATTCGAGCAGATTATGGAGGGAGGGCTGATTTTGGCCCAGCTGGGGGCTGAAGCTGTGGATGCATATGCCCGGGTGGAGTCCGAGCGGGAGACTCTTTCGTGGGCCCGTGGTGCGCTCAATCAGAAGGTCGAGCGTCTGACCCTCGATCTAGGAGACCTTCATCGAGAGATCACTCCGCTCTGAGCGTTGGCACAGTCGAGCCAAGCGGAGGCTCGGTCTTTGGTGGAGCAGCTGGCCCAGGCTCGTTGAATGGTCGATCAGAAGAGTGAGTTGCTGGGGTCGGAGTGTAGGAACCAGGTCGAGCGTGATGACCAATGGAGGGCCGAGCGAGAGGGGCTTGAGGACTGGGTTCGGGTTGCCAAGGATTCACAGGCCGAGGCCGAGCGAAGGCTATCCGAGATCGAGAGAAGGTTGTCCGAGTCCGAGCGGTGGATAGCTGAGCTCGAGAGGAAGGCGAAGCTGGCTGGGAAGGAAGCGCTTGAGCAACATAAGTGCTCAAGGGCTTACCAGGCAGCTTTACAGCAGGTGACCTTTCCTTATTACGAGTCAGGCTATTGACGGGGACTCTGGAAAGGCTTCTCCCAAGGCTATGATCGGGCCATCCTGGATGCAAAGGCCCAGTCGTCATCGCTCGATTTTCTTTTCGGTCAGTGCTATGACTCGGAGTGGGGTTCCACTGACTCTTCCCACTATACGTTGAGCGAAGAGGTGAGTTCTGTTCCATCTGAGCGACCGCCAACTCCAGCATCCTCAGGAGGGCACACGGCCGAGACAGTTCCCACACAGGTGGGGTCAGTGTTTGGGCTTGCCGTCACCGAGAATATTGGGGGTAGATCATCTGGTACCGAAGTAGCTTCATCTGCCAAGCTTGGGGATGGTCCCGAGGCCTGATTATTGTAGCTCTTTTCTTTCCTTCTTTCTTTCTTTTCCATATGTGGCTGAGAAAGGCTCTTTTTGGAAACTACAATAGCGGCAGTATTGAATGCTGAATTGACTATTTCTTACCACTTTTGTGTGATTTGATTGCCGTATCCGCGGTCGTTTGAGGAAGGCAATGATTTCCTGTAGATTTTAGGCGCGCCAATCTATCAAATAACTGACATGGCGTTGGCACCTTTCCATTTTTCCATACCACCCTTAATGACTTGCCGCTTCGCGCATCCCACTGGGGGAATATCGAGAAATGAGGTAACCAATCCCAGGGGAAACCTTGGTAGCATGTTTCGGGGAGAGTCATTTAAAGCAATCAGCTTCCCCTTCGGCCTATAAAAGGTCAGAGCGGCGTCTCCTTCGGGGGACTTGAGGAGAGTGCCGGCGCCGCTTCCTGTTGAATTGGAGGATCCGTCAACGAACAGATTCCAGGTAGGCCCGGTTGTTGGTGGAAGTGGTTCTTCAATTGGGACCGTGCTTTCAGCGATGAAGTCTGCGAGAGCCTATCCTTTAATGGCCGAGCGAGGGTGATACGAAATGTCATAGGCCCCGAGCATGATGACCCACTTGACGAGGCGTCCCGAGGCTTCAGGGTGAAAAAGAATCTTTTTCAGAGGTTCACTGGTCAATACGATGATGGGGTGCCCTTGGAAGTAGGGTCAGAGGCGCTTGGCCGAGGTAACCAACGCTAGCACGAGCTTCTCGGTTGCGGGGTACCTTCTTTCGGCCTCATTAAGCACCTTGCTGGCGTAGTAAACGGGTCTCTCGACTCCTACGTCGTTCCTGACCAGGACCGAGCTCACAGTAGAAGGGGTTGCCACGAGGTAGAGGTGTAGAGCTTTGCCTTGCACTGGCTTGGACAGCACCGGGGGTGAGGCCAAGAATTACTTGAGTTTAGCAAACGCCTTCTGACATTCCTCATCCCAGGCGAACGTAGCTGATGCCATTTTGGGTCCCCTCAACAATTTGAAGAAGGGTAGGCAACGTTCGGCCGCTCGAGACAGGAAACGGTTGAGTGTAGCAATGCGCCCGTAAGGTGCTAGACGTCCTTGATGTAGGTGGGTGGCCGCATGTCCAGGATGGCCTGGACCTTGTCGGGGTTGGCCTCGATTCCACGTTGAGTGACTAGGAAGTCTAGAAACTTCCCGGATCTTACTCCGAAGGCGCACTTGGCGGGGTTGAGCTTCATGTTGTGCTTCTGGAGAGTGTCGAAGGTCTCGGCTAAGTCGGCGAGGTGGTCTTTGGCCTTTGGTGTTTTGACGAGCATATCATCAATATAGGCCTCGACGTTCCGACCGAGCTATCCTTCAAAAATGTGGTTGATCAGTCTTTGATATGTTGCTCTAGCGTTCTTTAACCCGAACGGCATCCGGGTGTAGCAGTGTACGCCGAAGTCGATGATGAAGGCGGTCTTCTCGATGTCCTCCGGGTCCATCCTGATCTGATGGTAGCCAGAGTAGGCATCCAGGAAGCTGAGTAGCTTGTTGCCAGAGGTTGAATTGACCAGTTGATCGATGCTTGGTAGCGGGTAGCAGTCCTTCGGGGTAGCCTGATTGAGATCGGTGAAGTCCACGCACATTCGCCATTTCTCAGAAGCTTTTGGTACCAGGACGACGATGGCAAGCCATGTAGGGTACAAAACTGGACGAAAGAGGCCAGTCTTCTGTCCCTTGATGATTTGCTCTTTGATGATCGCTTGCTTCTGTGGGGAGTGCTTTCTTTTGCACTGTTGTACTGGCTTTTCTGTTGGGTCGAGGTTGAGCTTGTGCATTACCACGTCTCCCGGGATCCCGGGAAGGTGCTCATCAGACCATGCAAAGACTCGGATGTACTGCGCAAGGAAATCTTTATATCTTTCTTGTTCCTCAAGTGGGAGTTTGGCTCCAATCTTCACTCCTAGGGTCGGGTCACCGTTAAGGAAGACCGTTAGAAACTGGCTGCCAGGCTCAGATGTTGCGGGTCCCTCTTCGGCTCCCTTTACCCCTTTATTCTTCCCTTCCGGCCTAGTGGCGTCAACCGAGACTATATAGCACCGTCTAGCCAATGCCTGGTTACCTCGAACTTCCCCCATGCCATATTTGGTCAGGAACTTTATCTTTTGGTGAAAGGTAGAGGGCACCGCTTTCATTCAGCTGAGAATGCCCCGATCGAAGATGGCATTGTATGCCGTCATCCCCGTAATCACGATGAAGTCTACCATAACCGTAGCGGTTTTGGGCGGGGTGCCGATAGTAACAGGCAGACTTAGTGCTCCCTCGGGATAAGTAGCCTGGCCGTTGAACCCGCAGAGAGGGGTTCGGATCGGGCGGAGTTTAGATGGATTCTCTCCCATTTTGAGGAAACACTCGTAGGACAATACATCAGGGGCAATACCATTGTCGAATAAGATTCTGTCCATATTACAATGGTTTATTGTGGCCGATATAACGAGAGCGTCATCGTACGGGGTGGTTAGCCCTTCCAGGTCCTGGTCAGAGAATACCAGGGGCTACGGTTCGCTAGCCGGCGGGGCTGCAGGTGCCTCAGCAGAGGCTCGGCTCGCCCGCTTGGCGTGACACTTTCGTACTCGGTTGCTATCTTGAAGTTGATGGCAATCACTGGTGTGATGCCCGTGGTCACCGTGGAACGGGCAATGCTTGCGGCGATTATGATGCTTGGTCTTCATGGGCTCGGGTTGATTGAGGAGACCCGAGCCTTTGATGTCTTCATAGATCTCGTAGATGGGGGCGGTAAGTGGGGTATACCGCTCGTACTTCCGGGATGGCTCTTTTCGATCTCCATCCTGGTTCTACCTTTTTCCTTGTCCCGTCCCTTGCTCGGACGGTCTCTTCTTGCCCCCCTCCGGACCCGAGCCGGTTGTGCCTCGGCAGGCGCTGAGTACTTCTTCGCACTCGACATGGCGCAGAGCCAAGGTCACTAGCTCGGCGAGGGAGGTAGAGGGATGAAGCACTAGCTCGCGCCGTAGGTTCTCGTCGCAGGTACCCCCGGTCAAGGCGGTGATGGCAGAGGCCACATCCAGGCGGGGGATGCGCAGGGCTTCTGATTTGAACCGGTTGATATATGCCCGTAACTTCTCCCCATGTTCCTGTTTGAGGGCCAGTAATCCCGCCATTGACTGGGGTGGACCGTTGTCGGCAAAGCTTTCTTTGAATACTTGCCTGAATTGCTTGAAGTTATGGATGTTGCCGGGGGCGAGGGCTCTGAACCAAGCCTGGGCACCCTGAACCAAAGTGGTCACGAACGCTTGGCACTTGATAACGTCGGATGCCCCATGTAAGGTCATTAGGGCGTCGAAGCTATCATAATGGTCGACCGGGTCTCCCAGGCCGTCGTACGACTTGAAGGTCGGAAGTGAGATTCTGGGAGATATCTCTGCCTTCAAAATGTAGTCGGAGAATGGGGATCGCTCCTCGTCCTCCACAGGAGAGGTCTTCTGCAAGGCACGGAGAACACGCTCTTGCTCTGTGAAACGCCTCTCGAAGTCTCGCAGCCGGAGAGAGAGTTCCAATTTTTGGTGTCCCGAGAGGCTGGGGGGGTGCGCTTGCTTACTGCCCCGACGCTCCTAAGGGCCTCTTCTCCCGCCTCGGGGGAGGGGCGTGCGATGGTCCTCCTGATGCGTTGCGGATGAGCCGTTGCCCCCGGAGGGTGAAACGGCCTCCAGTAGTGTGCTGGGAGGCATCTCCACGTGGGGGGCTTTTCCTGGGGAGCTGCGACTTCTCCTCCCTGGCCGCTTGGGCCCTCATGAGATCCCCGAGGACATCTAGTTTTACGTTGAGGGTTTGGAGGGCGTCGGTGCTCCCGCTGGGAAGTTGTTCCCCTAACACCGATAGAGGTAGCTCGCTGGCTTGATTGTCGGACGGGGAATGCTCCGTGGGGAAGTAGGGTGCGCCCTCCTCCGGTACCAGAGCCTTTCCCATGTCAGTGACAGTCCTCCTGCCAGAACTTCTTCGCACCATGATGGCTCTTTGTGCGTTTCCCACAGACGGCACCAGATGAAGAGGGGCGAACTCGCGCTGCTCCTGAGCGGAGAGGAAGATGACCACGTACCCTTGAAGTATAAACTGTAAGAAAAGAAATCAGTCAAAGGTGCCCAAGGATAGATCCCCAGGGAAGACCCTTTGATGCCTAAGTCAGCACTGACAGTAGAGCATTGGTGCGAATAGGAGAATTGGGAGAAAAATGGGAGCGCGAGATCCCTCTCCACCAAAAGGTGAAGTGGTTCCTACTTAGGCTTACTTGACTTGCTTCTCCTTCTGTCACAGTGGGGCATGTCCTGTTTAAATAGTGGCCAGTTGTGCGAAGGGGTCCCTGTAAGCGGAGGGGTTCCAGGGAGGGTTACGTCCTTCATGCGGGCTCCTTACGGCGCGCGGACTCTTGGCTTCCCCTGTCCCATTTGAGCTTCCTGTCATTAAGGGATTCACAATGGCTGAACCATTAAGCTTCCATCAGTGAGCCCGAGCGAGTGGCACTTATACAGGAGTGGTCTCCCGAGGGATAAGTGCTGGGTCGGGACAAGGAATAGGGGCTCCGAGGGAGCTTTCCTGATCGACTGATGCTCGGACTTCCCAACCCAAAGGTCGCCTAGGAAGCACTTGTACCGAGTGAAATTTTGGGCTTCATAATAAGTGGGCCTGTGGGCTACCACTTTGGGGAGTTGAGCCTTGTTCGGTCCAGTTTGGACCTCGTTTGGCCTCTCCGTACGGACGGTGAGATTTCCCCTCTCCAGTACCCTTAAAACCCAATTGTGTAGAAAGCACTTTACTGGAGTTTTCTGTGTTCTGGATCTTAGTGGCCATCCAGTAGACCGCAAGAATCTAGTAGCGGCCATTTGCTTGACTGCCAAAGACGCCTAATGGCCCTGCTATGACCGCAAGGCTCCAGAGATTTCGCTATGTCGACACTCCCTTTCTTCATGCGTCGACTCTGTCAATAAACGGTCCAGTACTGACCACTAAAGTCTATAAACAGTCTAGTTATGACCTCAACTGTCTCAAATGTTCTTGACCCGAGGATTGACCTTAGGGTTGATTTTCCTAAGTTCCTAGATGGTCTATTGATTATCTGGTGTTGGATCCCCTAGTTGATTTTGGGTTGTTATGTTTCAATGATGACAAATCTTGTGTGTGTGTCTTTGAGTGGTGAATTGAGAAATGCTTGATAACCTAGGTGCTAATATAGTGACCATCCGATCATGCACGAAAAATAGCTTTGGTGGACTCTTGGAAGTCAAATTCTTGAGTGATTGAGTCATTTTCAGCTTGGATTCAAATCAAATGGTAAACCATGCTTATACACTTTAAGAGGAAATGGTAAGGTCTTACAACTCTTAAATGCACAAACTAGTTGAGTTGGGTTCATGATGCTCACTCTTGTGCATTATTGGATAGCCATGGGTTCTTGGTGTTTAGTTATAGCACTTGTCATTGCAAAGGTTATTTCATGCATATTCTTCATGAGATTTTTGAGCTTGCATGTTGATTAATCATTTCTTGTGAAGATTGGTAGAAATTGGCCAAATTGATTCTCACACCTTCTTCATATTCATTGTCATAGGATACTCATGTTAGGTGTGTCATCTTTGTTTTCAAAATGCCTTCTTGCATACTCTTCATATAGAATGGAAACATGTTTAAGGTTTTGTTACAAACCTTGTTTGTAACTTGGCAACTCATTGAGTTCTCATGCTATTTAAACTCTAGGTTGTTTGATCCTATTTTTGATTGGCTAAAATGAAGACTTGAATAGGTTTCATTATGGTGAAATGTCTCTTATCACATCAGGATTTTATGTTCACACTTCATGCCATATGCATATGGGGTTATTGCTTTTCATTTCTCAAAAATCTGCATATTACTGAATTTCGGTCGACCGCCCTTGGGCCTTAGGTCGACGGAATTTTCCAGTATCAGAAGGTGTCCTGCCTTGTAAAATTTAGGTCGACCGGGCACCCCGTCAGGTCGACCGAACCCGACGAGCGACCGATTTTGTTGTGTTCGAAACCCATTAAGATGAGATCCGTTTTGGTTGAAAATTGACCCCCTTGCCCCTAGAGTTATGATACATATCTTCGGGCTTGTTCTAAAGGTTTTAGACAAGTGTTAAATGGTCTTTCACACTTTTTTTTTGGGTGTATAAATGACCTGCAAATTTGGGAGAATATTCAAGTGTTCTAATGTTCTATCTTTTCTTGTAGGAGAAGGAAAAGGGGAACGGAGATGAGCTGAAGATTTCTGTGGATATCATCTACATCCGGGAGGATTTTGTGATCGTGATAGAAGATAAAGTGGAGCGGTTCGAAGAGAGGATTGCGGTGATGTTCAAATTGTCAACATTTGACAACCATCCAAACTGTTCTTCAACAAGGACCTCCTCCATCCCCTTCACCTCTTGAGGATATAGTTCTTTACCCTTTTTACATCTATTCAAGTGATTTACATTTCGTTTGAAAGCATGTATTGAACATATCTTTTGTTTCTGAATTCTGTGTCTGTGAGTGTGTGAACCGTTTGTGAACGGTTGTGGTGATATTGTGCCGCGGGTGCTACGATTTGTGTGTGTACACGTCTTGATCCCTTGTGGATCGTGTAGCAGATGACGTCTCCATGTGCTCAGAGCGGAAGCTCCGTGCGCTTCATTTGAAGGATCCTCACCGGTCTGGTGAGGGGTGGATGTAGGGAGCCCGTCGTGGTCCCGAACCACCTAAAAAATCTGTCTCGCATCTATGTGATTATGGTTTGCATGATTATTACTATCGTCTCGATCGTGTGAGAGCGGAGAGGTTGAGGGAACTAGTTTGATATTTTAATCCGTTCATATCTTGAGTTGGTAGTTAATTTTATTCTGTTGTATTAGTTTTAAAACTACCATTGTGTTTGGCGGGGACAATTCAACCCCCCCTTCTTGTCCATACGAGAATCTAGGGACAATAATCTGGTATCAGAGCGGGTCTCTGATCTTTAGGACAACCTCATGGTTGTAGAGCAAAGCTCCTTTGCTATGGCCAACAAGGGAATGATCCCTGAGGGACATTTGATTCACAGACCACCCTTTTTTGATGGGACTAACTATCCCTATTGGAAGAACAGAATGAATGTGTTCATGCGAGCGCAGGACTATGACACATGGAAGTTATAAACAAAGGTCCTTATGTTTTACCTCCAAGTGCGGATGAATGGGAAGAAGAGCATATTAAAAAATCATGTGTGAACTTTAAAGCTATGAACATTATTCAGTGCGCGATACATCCTAATGAATACTCACGCATATCTATGTCTTCATCTACGCAGGAAATGTGGAACAAGCTCAAGGTCATTTATAAAGGTACTTCAGAAGTATGAGAGACAAGAGCAAACATGCTGGTTCGAGAGTATGAGTTATTTGCTATGAAGCCCGAGGAGAATATAATCGAAATATATGCAAGGCTAAGCGAGATCACAAACGACTTGAAAGCCTTGGGAAAGGAGTATTCAAATCAAGACTTGGTCAGAAAGGTGCTGTGGTCCCTCACATCACCGTGGCACACAAAAGTGACTATTATCGAGGATTCGAAGGATCTCACCACACTCAAGGTGGATGAGTTGATCGGGTTGCTAATGACTTATGAAATCAACATCATGAAGCCAGCTGAGGAGGAAAGTAAGAAGAAGAAATCAATTGCAGTGAAAGCTATTCCAGGATCATCTGAGGAGGTTGATGGAAACTCATCTATGGATAGTGATGAAGAAGAGTTGATGGCTATTGTCACAAGGAGAGCCAAAAAGCATTTTCGAAGGGCAAGACGAGAAGGAAATTTTCTGAGGAAATTCTTGAGAAGAAACGCCATCAAGAAAGGAGAGCTGAGCAAGGAAGAGGAGATAATTTGTTATGAATGTAAGTAGCCTGGCCATATGAGGGGTCAATGCCCCGAGCTCTAGAAAAAGCTGAAAATGAACTAGCCAAAGAAAGGAAAGGTGATGAAAGCTACATGGAGCGATAAGGATTCGGATAGCTCAAAATCCGAAGGCGACAAGGATGAACTGGACTAGCTGGTCCAGAATCTCTGTCTGATGGCGGATGAGGAACACTATGAGGTAAACTCTGATTCCGAAAACCTTACTGCCGAGCATTGGCAGTTTGCTTTGTAGACATTTATCAGAAATATAAAAAGCCTAAAACTGATGTCAAAAACTTAAAAAAGAAATTTCATGACTTGATTAGCTCTATCAATCCATGTGCTAGGTGTAGTTTTTATGAAATGCAAATTGAAAAATTCAAAGAGGATAAAGAAGATTTTCAATCTAAAATGACTTTGTATGAAGATGAACTGGCATGTTTGGAAGCTGGAAAACAGAATGCTTATGAAAATGTGGACAACTTGAAAATTGAAAATGAAAAATTGGTTAAGGAGTTGGATGAATTCAAATTGAGAATGAATGAGTGTGAAAAATCAAAGAGAGAATTAGAAACCAACTTCAAAATCATGCATGATGAACTAAAAAGTTTTTATGAAAATGGTTGAACATGGTGAGACTAGCAATGCGAAGGCTAGTAATGAGAGAATTGATGTGGGACACTCACCCACAAAGAAAAATTCATTTGTCAAAAATAAAGTTAAAAAATCATTTGACTCATATGGCTATACTCATGTTGACTCATGCATGAACTCTTATGTTTATAAATCATATATGCATAGGAGTTGGTTTAGAAAGCCAAATATCATTAATTTCTATTGTGGAATGTTCGGCCACTCGATGTATGTATGTGATCTAATGAGGGCCAATGATGAATATTTTGAAAAAAGAAATAGAATGTATTTTGCTCAAAGTAGAACTAACACTTCGTGACCCAAGCTTGCTTGGGTACCTAAATCAACTTGAGATTTGATTTGTTTGTGCAGGTCTGTTTAAGAGCCAAGTGGAACAAATGGTATCTGGACAGTGGATGCTCCAGACATATGACAAGTAATAATGAACTCTTCTCAGACCTGAATGAAAATGATGCCGGATTAGTCAACTTTGGCGGGAACGACAAAGGTAAAATTATTGGAATTGAACGAATAGGTAAGGATTCGAACCAATCTATTGAAGATGTCTTGCTTGTGAATGGTTTAAATCATAATTTTCTTAGCATTAGTCAACTCTATGACAAAGGTCACAAAGTCATTTTTAAAAACACACACTACTCAATTGTAGATAAAGATACACATGAAAAAAAATTCATTGGTCTTAGAGATGGAAATATTTACTCTATTGATATTGAAAATTTTCCAAAAGAAAATCTTTGTTTAGTTGCTAATAAGTCCGATGATGCATGGTTATGGCATCGACGACTTGGTCATGCGAGTTTTAGTGTTCTTTCCAAACTATATAGAAAAGAATTGGTAAGAGGTTTATCAAAACTGAATTTTGATGTAAATAAAATTTATGATGCATGTGCTATGGGGAAACAGACCATGGTGTCTTTTAAATCTTAAAATATTGTCACCACCACTAGACCCCTTGAACTCCTTCATCTAGATTTATTTGGTCCCACTAGGACACATAGTCTTGGAGGGAAACTTTATGGGTTTGTTATTGTAGATGATTACTCAAGATTCACTTGGGTATTATTTTTAACCCATAAGAATGATGCCTTGTAGGAGTTCAAAGATCTTTGCAGGAACTTACAAACTGATAAGGGGTATCAAATCAACGCTATTCGGAGTGATCATGGAAGAGAATTCGATAACCATGACTTTGATGATTTTTGTAGAAAACATTTGGAGAAGTTTGCCACAAAGAGTGATAGAGGTATATTTCTTGGATATTCCTCATCATCTAGAGCATATCGAGTATATAACCTATGTACTCTTGTGGTAGAGGAAAGCCCTCATGTGATCATTGATGAATACACTTTGAGGTTGTCTGATAAAGACACTCATTTTATTAATGTAGGGCATGAAGATGGAGAAGAAAAGAAAGATAAGGAAAATCAAGATGTGGATCAAGCGAAGTCGAGCACCAAAAATGATGAAGCTCCAACCCAAAATGAAGATCTCCCTAAGCAATGGATGTTCAATAAGGACCACCCACAAAACAACGTTATAGAAGACGTGGAACAAGGCATAAAAACAAGGGTTTCAATCAGGGAAGTAGAACAATTCGATAAGCTTGCATTACTTTTTGATATTGAGCCCAAATCGATAGATGAAGCATTAAATGATAATTTCTAGATCTTGGCTATGCAGGAGGAATTACACCAATTCCAAAGGAAAGAGGTGTGGTTTCTTGTGCCTAGACTTAAGAATCACTCGGTGATTGGAACTAAGTGGATTTTTTGAAATAAACTTAGTGATCAAGGGGTGGTAATTAGGAATAAAGCCCGGCTTGTAGCCCAAGGCTATAGCCAAAAATTAGGAATTGATTTTGCTGAATCATTTGCACCCATGGCTAGGCTTGAAGCGGTTAGAATATTACTTGCCTTTGCATGCTCTAGGAATATAAACCTTTTTCTAATGGACGTTAAAAGTGCATTTTTGAATGGTGTAGTAAAAGAAGACGTCTATGTTTGGCAGCCACCGGGATTTGAAGATGAGAAGAACCCGGACCCTGTGTACAAACTTGACAAAGCTTTGTATGGTCTGAAGCAAGTCCCCCGTGAGTGGTATGAAAGGTTAAGTACATTCCTTTTGGAAAATGGCTTCAAAAGAGGTAATGTCGATCAAACCCTTTTCATTAAGAGCAACAATGCACACATGCTTATTGTTCAAGTATATGTTGATGACATTATCTTTGGAGCCACTTCTGATTCATTAAATGATGATTTTGTTAAATTGATGTAGGGGGAGTTTGAGATGAGCTTGATGGGGGAGTTAACCTTCTTCTTGGATTTGTAGGTGAAACAACAAAAAGATTGAATTTTCATAAATCAAAGGAAATACACAAAGGAGCTCATCAAGAAGTTCAAATTCGACAATGCGAAGTCACAAAAGACGCCGATGTCAACAGCGGTGAAATTGAACAAGAATGAAAAAGATAAGTCTATCGATCAAAAAAAATTTCATGGAATGATTGGTTCATTATTGTATTTGACTGCTAGTAGGCTGGATATCATGTTTAGTGTATGCATGTGTGCTAGATTTCAATCCGATCCAAGAGAACAACACATGTTAGCAGTCAAAAGAATTTTTAGATATTTGCTAAGCACCACTGATCTTGGTCTTTGGTTTCCACGTAGTTGCAATTTTGATTTAGTAGCTTACACGGATTCTGATTATGCTGGCTGTTTAGTGGATCGTAAGAGCATGAGCGGGTACTGTCAATTTCTTGGAGGTTGTATGATCTCATGGGCTTCTAGGAAACAAAATATTATGGCATTGTCAACTGCTGAAGTCGAGTACATGGCGGCAAGCAGTTGTGCAGCCCAAGTGCTATGGATCCAACAACAGTTAGTTGATTTAGGGATTTCCTTAAATAGCACACCCATTCTTTGTGATAACACTTCTGTAATTAATATTATCAAAAATCTTATTTTGCATTCTCGCATGAAGCACATAGAGATTAGACACTACTTTTTGCGAGATCATGTGAGTAAGGGTCATTTTGAACTTATACATGTAAATACGGAAAATCAACTTGCAGATATTTTCACTAAATCCCTAACTCTTGAAAATTTCACTCAAATAAGAAGAGAACTTGAAATTTGCTGTTTGAATGAGTAATTGTGCATATTAGGATTTCATACACTCTTTGATGTGGCATAGCCCAAGGATGACTAAATATGCAATGAACAACCTAGGACCTAGATCCACAAGCATACAAGCTCTCCAATGATTCTCACAATAGCGCCTTACTCACACGGCACACGTGATCACCCGGCGGGGCCGGGGGATGATGGCAAGGGTCCGAGGGGGAACCCAATGAATCTAATGGACTTAGTGGGCTTAGGCTGACCCCAAAGAGTCTAGGATTCCCATCTTAGTGGGCGGCTGGTCCGCAGGGCGGGGTTTGGGGTGACACTCTCTCCCGGTCCGCGGTGGGCACTAACAAATGAACATACAAGTACGGGCCCTCTTCTCACCGTCCGACGAGCATTCAAAGCAATACTAAACTTGCAGAAGTAAGGCTATCAAGGTTAGTACCAGAGGCTCACCTGATCGGTGTGAAGACACCGATCCCGCTCGGAGACGAGGGCGCGCCGGGAGGCGAGGGTATATACCCGATCGCCGCGGCGATGTAGCTTGACCTGAAAGTGTAAAGAGTACAACACTACGCCTCTCGCAGGAGGGATGATCTTGGGGTGGGGATTAAGTTAATTACAACCAAAACTACCTCCACGCAGGGAGGGGCCTTCAGCCGGCCAAGCAGGGTGGGGACTTATGCAAAGAGGATCGACTTTCCGAGCTCCGCCGGTTCTGCCTTTTTTCTGTATTTCTGGATAGGGGGTCGAAGTTGACGCTGCCAAAATTTCCACCGAGCTCAGAACCTGATGAGACTTGCGCCAAAAGTTTTCTAACGGACCAAGGATGATCTCTGAATTTTTACTGAGCCTGGTACAGTGGTTGCTGGACGGGGCAGAGTCCGGAACCGGACTGATTGGTTCTGCCTCTGTCTGGTGCAGAATAATGTGGCTGGTTGCAGAGGGTGCCACGATCACTACCAAGCTCTGATTGAGGCGAGACCTAAACCGTTGGAACCGTGGTCGAGTCTTATTTCTGTCGGCACTGACAGCGAGATCGGCAGATGTCGGAGAAGACTGGGACGATTAGATGAGTAGAGGGGTGTCGGTTCTGGCTCCTGTAAACTGACCTGACACACTTGGAGTGTAAAATTTGTAACTTGAGATGACGATGTCCAAATTCAGCTCTGCTTATTGAGGATGAAAGAGGACTTGAGAGGGAAGAACTTTGCTGAAGAAAACTTGATCTGAATCCCAAAAGGTTCGTCGTGGTCGGGCTTCCAATCTCGCTCTGGTTCTCTGCCTGGGGTCTTCTGCGCAGTCGAGGGAGATCAGCTCCTGCGGACAGCTCCGACCTCGGAAGCCGGCGAGACCACCACCGTTAAAAAGATAACTCGCAGACGATTCCATAAATGTAGGCCTTGCCACCTGGATCTTTGAGAGACGGTCGTAGCTGCCTCTGCAAGTGACTGCAACTCTGCTGCCTGAAACAGGGATAGAATGAGGAGAAGAAGAAGATGTGGAGAAGGGGATGGCCAAGAGAGTGAATGGGGGAGAGTGTACTTGGCTGGTATGGGGAAGGGGGGCTGCGACTTTGGGTGGTTTAGGAGGTGGGGAGATGGAAGGGCACTACCCTAGGGAGAGTGAAATTTGAATTTGGGCTTAGGGAAGAGCCCCTTCAACCTTGGGGAGAGGAAGGGGTGCTTAGGAAGTGGTGTTGGGTAGTTGGAGGTTGGGAGGTGGGGTGTGGATTGGAGGATGCCACCTTGGGTTGGGAGGGAGTTAAATGGGTGTATGGGGAACGGAGAGGTCTTAATGAGGGGTGAATGGGGAGGAGAGATAAAATTCTGAAAATGGGGGGTGGAGGGAGAGAGAGAGAGAGAGGGGGGGACCCCTTAGAGAGAGAGAGAGAAGTGGAGTAATGAGAGACTTGAAAGGGATTTCTTCAATATTCATCAAAAGTTGTTACAATGAGAGGGAGGGGAGGCCTATTTATAGGCTCCATATTTTCATATGACCGTAATGACCCTGACAAGCTAACTAATGACCAAAGCAGTCCAAGGGAGGGGTGTCCCTGGGCCTAGCCCACTAGTTGGGCCCAATAGCTTAACAAACCAACATAATGACACATGACTTTGGTAGATAACCTACTAACCTAGGTACATGACTCAAATAATAGGAAAATTACATGGTTTAAGACTCAAATAAAATATAAAAATTACATGACTAGACTCACAAACACATGATGAACATAATGGCATAAGTCGACGACGATTCGAGCCTCAAAAAAGTGGAGGGGCAAGGGATGCCCCCATCATACCCTCGGGGTGGGGAGAACTCGACCCCGTCGAGTATGGGTCCGCCTGGCGATAGTACTAGCTCCAGAATGTCGAGGTCAAGTCGCAACAGGTCCT
The DNA here is from genome assembly GCA_022559845.1 of Amorphophallus konjac. Classification (NCBI taxonomy): domain Eukaryota; kingdom Viridiplantae; phylum Streptophyta; class Magnoliopsida; order Alismatales; family Araceae; genus Amorphophallus; species Amorphophallus konjac. Next base: position 186,937,492 of record CM040125.1, read on the forward strand.
CCCGACTCGCCCAAGTATCCTCAATCGGGCGACGGTTCTTCCACCTAACCAGGTAGCGCTGATACACCCTGTGCCTAGTAATGATACTCTGCTTATTCAGTATTGCCTCTACCTGCTCTTGTCGGTCTCTCAAGCTATGAAGTGGAGTCCCACCGGGAGTGTCTCTCTCAAGGGGGGGTAAAGGCTCGAGCTCCTCACTGGGTTCCACCGCGGGGCCCTTGTAGGGTACCAGGTCCGCCATATTGAAAGTAGGGTGTACCCCAAAACCCTCAGGTAGGTCTAGCTCATAAGCATTACTGCCAAGTCGTCTCAGAACTTGAAAGGGTCCCGAACCCCGTGCCCTCAACTTGGAGGCAGGTCCCGAAAGGAGCCGCTCCGTCCTCACCATCACCGAGTCTCCCACTTGGAACTCGCAGTGGCACCGATGAGCATCTACCCGCCTTTTGTAAGCCTCATTGCTCTTTCCTATATGCTTGCGAGAATGCGTATGCCATACGCTATGATGCGATGTTGGTGTGAAAAGTATGGTGTGCAAAGGTGGACCTGGGTAGCCAAATGTAGACCGATCACATTTTGATGCCATGAAGACTGTGACTGACTTAGGAGGGCCGGGACATCCATAGATGAACCTTTTATGCATGGGTGTGACAAATGTAGGGGGACCCGGACATCCATGTATGCTCCTCTCATGCTTAATACTCATGATGAATGAAGGTGGGCCAATACATCCAAATACGGTCCACTTATGCTTCCTACTTGACATGTGGGTGATGTGAATGAATGTATCCGATTTATGAATCATGTCAAGTGGTGTGGTAAGCCTAGACACATGCATGTTTATCCCAAAGGTGACTTCCATGTGCATAGATGTGGGATGACCTTTGAACTTCCATGTGAATGGGTCGAAGGGATCTAAGAAGGTGGGCATTATGGAGAGGAGCTCTTCCTTGTCTCCTAGGCATATGTTGTTTATGGTGATGGTTCCCTTTGTGGGGCCTGAGTCTTGGAAGAGTTGATCTTGGTCAAACATGGTTGGTTGGGGTAAAGAAAGGTGGGTTGTGGGTAAGGTGGGCGGGTCACATGGGTAACTAGGCTCCCATTGGAAGGGATCAAAGGGGTCATGGATTGGGCTTCCTAGAGGAAGGAACTCCATGCCCACAAGGTCCATACAAGCTGGGTCATCCTCTTCTAATGAAGTAATTTGGTCGAAGCTCTTGGGAGGTAGATCGACCATGAGGGAAGAGCTTGGCTTTCTACCCGAGATAGGAAGCTCCAATTTGAGGAGATGGTCGGGCTCATCGGGTGTGGGGAGGAATAATAGAAGGTCACTAGTGTAGCAACCAATGGTGCACATTGAGGTGATAGACCCAACACATAGGTGTAGGAGGTCAAGGCTCCTAGGTTGTTCGGTCATGGGGGTCAACATGCTAGTCAACTCTAATTGCCATGCTAAGCCCTGGAGAAGGTCCCCTAGTGTCTCCACTTGATAAGATGATTGGATGGTGGTGCAATAGGAGTTGAAGGGCACTATGGGGAGGTGTCGCTCCAAGGAAGGGTAGGCCATGATCGGGTGAGCTAGGCTCTCTTTTAACCATCTAGCCAAGGACCCACTTATGATGAGTTCACTCCCTACTAGAAGAGAGGGCATAGAGTGAAGATCGTGATGCAAGGCTTTGTCCTCATCTTGGGCATGTGTTTCTTTCAAGGTGGGAGTTGGATCCGGGGTGTTCACCACTATGGGGCTGGGTGTCAGGATTATGGGTTCTTCTTCCAAGGAGGTGGGTAGGTACTTTGTGGGTGGGGTGATGATGATCGGCGCATGGTGCATCCGGGGTGGTGAACGAGGTCGGATTTGGGTTAGGTTTGGAAGTGGAAGTAGTGGTGGCCTAGGTTGGGGTAAGATTGGGGTTGGAAGAGGAAGGTGGGGTGGGTGTGGAGGCTTGATTTGATTGGTTTTGGGAGGTGTGTCCCTTTTAGGGGGCGATAGAGGGGTAGTGGTGGGGGCCAAGGGGATTTGTGGGGTAAGGGTTTGGTGATGGATTTTGGATTGGGGGGTGGTGGCCATCATGGGCTTCGGTGCAGGGGTGGACACGGAGCGCACATGGGCTGGTGGAGCTATGGTTGTGGTGAGGACTTGGAGGTAGGGTGTAGATGTAGTGGTGGTAGATGTGGGAAGTGGTGGGGATTGGGTGATTGGGGTCTTGGGTTGGCCAAGGGGAAATGAAGGAGTTGAAATGCTCTTTGGGCTTTGGTGTTCGGAATGGGAGGGGAAAATATATCTAGCCCTAAGTTGTTCCTTCATGTCTCCCCATGTTGTGAGGGGAGTTTCCCTTCTAATTATCCTTAAGCCTTCAATTTTCAACCAATGAGTGTGGGCCCGTTTGGTAAGTTGTAATTTGGCAAATCGGACTTTCTCATCCTCGGACATGGGATACCAAGTGAAGTAATGATCCATGGAAGCGTCCCATTCTAAATACTCATTATGATGAGTCCCATCAAAGGTGAGAGGTGAGGGAGGAGCCCTACTATCATTCATCCATGGGGCGGGCCAATTTTCTTCTAGTTGATCAAGTCGTCTAGATAGGTTATCAAGCTTGCCATTGGCATGGGTCAAGGTTTTCATGAGGTAACTGACGTGGCCAGGGAAGTCATGGGTGTTAGTGGTAGGTATCCCTTGGGGTTTTGGATTCATGGTGGTATTTAGAAGAGGATGGATTGACTTGACAATGGACTCCACTACGAGTGGTCATGCAAAGTTGGGTGGGCTATGCAAGGGTGTGCGGATGCACCTATGAAAGACTTAGTGTGACCCAAGACTAGACTTGTAAGGACAAGCCTATGACCGCTCTGATACCACTTGATGTGGCACAGCCCAAGGATGACTAAATATGCAATGAACAACCTAGGACCTAGATCCACAAGCATACAAGCTCTCCAATGATTCTCACAATAGCGTCTTACTCACACGGCACACGTGATCACCCGGCGGGGCCGCGGGATGATGGCAAGGGTCCGAGGGGGAACCCAATGAATCTAATGGACTTAGTGGGCTTAGGCTGACCCCAAAGAGTCTAGGATTCCCATCTTAGTGGGCGGCTGGCCGGCAGGGCGTGGTTTGGGGTGGCACTCTCTCCGGGTCCGCGGTGGGCACTAACAAATGAACATACAAGTACGGGCCCTCTTCTCACCGTCCGACGAGCATTCAAAGCAATACTAAACTTGCAGAAGTAAGGCTATCAAGGTTAGTACCAGAGGCTCACCTGATCGGTGTGAAGACACCGATCCCGCTCGGAGACGAGGGCACGCCGGGAGGCGAGGGTATATACCCGATCGCCGCGGCGATGTAGCTTGACCTGAAAGTGTAAAGAGTACAACACTACGCCTCTCGCAGGAGGGATGATCTTGGGGTGGGGATTAAGTTAAATACAACCAAAACTACCTCCACGCCGGGAGGGGCCTTCAGCCGGCCAAGCGGGGTGGGGACTTATGCAAAGAGGATCGACTTTCCGAGCTCCGCCGGTTCTGCCTTTCTTCTGTATTTCTGGACAGGGGGTCGAAGTTGACGCTGCCAAAATTTCCACCGAGCTCAGAACCTGATGAGACTTGCGCCAAAAGTTTTCTAACAGACCAAGGATGATCTCTGAAGTTTTACTGAGCCTGGTACAGTGGTTGCTGGCCGGGGCAGAGTCTGGAACCGGACTGATTGGTTCTGCTTCTGTCTGGTGCAGAACAATGTGGCTGGTTGCAGAGGGTGCCACGATCATTACCAAGCTCTGATTGAGGCGAGACCTAAACCGTTGGAACCGTGGTCGAGTCTTCTTTCTTTCGGCACCTACGGCGAGGTCGGAAGATGTCGGAGAAGATTGGGACGATCAGATGAGTAGAGGGGTGTCGGTTCTGGCTCCTGTAAACTGACCTGACACACTTGGAGTGGAAAATTTGTAACATGAGATGACGATGTCTAAATTCAGCTCTGCTTCTTGAGGATGAAAGAGGACTTGAGAGGGAAGAACTTTGCTGAAGAATACTTGATCTGAATCCCAAAAGGTTCGTCGTGGTCGGGCTTCCAATCTCGCTGTGGTTCTCTGCCTGGGGTCTTCTGCGCAGTCGAGGGAGATCAGCTCCTGCGGACAGCTCCGACCTCGGAAGCCGGCGAGACCACCACCGTTGAAAAGCTAACTCGCAGACGATTCCATCAATGTAGGCCTTGCCACCTGGATCTTTGAGGGACGGTCGTAGCTGCCTCTACAAGTGACTATAACTCTGCTACCTGAAATAGGGACAGAATGAGGAGAAGAAGAAGATGTGGAGAAGGGGATGGCCAAGAGAGTGAATGGGGGAGAGTGTACTTGGCTGGTATGGGGAAGGGGGGCTGCGACTTTGGGTGGTTTGGGAGGTGGGGAGATGGAAGGGCACTACCCTAGGTAGAGGGAAATTTGAATTTGGGCTTAGGGAAGAGCCCCTTCAACCTTGGGGAGAGGAAGGGGTGCTTAGGAAGTGGTGTTGGGTAGTTGGGGGTTGGGAGGTGGGGTGTGGATTGGAGGATGCCACCTTGGGTTGGGGGGAGTTAAATGGGTGTATGGGGAACGGGAGAGGTCTTAATGAGGGGTGAATGGGGAGGAGAGAGAAAATTCTGAAAATGGGGGGTGGAGGGAGAGAGAGAGAGAGGGGGGGACCCCTTAGAGAGAGAGAGAGAAGTGGAGTAATGAGAGACTTGAAAGGGATTTCTTCAATATTCATCAAAAGTTGTTACAATGAGAGGGAAGGGAGGCCTATTTATAGGCTCCATACTTTCATATGACCATAATGACCCTGACAAGCTAACTAATGACCAAAGCAGTCCAAGGGAATGGTGTCCCTGGGCCTAGCCCACTAGTTGGGCCCAATAGCTTAACAAACCAACATAATGACACATGACTTTGGTAGATAACCTACTAACCTAGATACATGACTCAAATAATAGGAAAATTACATGGTTTATGACTCAAATAAAATATAAAAATTACATGACTAGACTCACAAACACATGATGAACATAATGGCATAAGTCGACGATGATTCGAGCCTCAAAAAAGTGGAGGGGCAAGGGATGCCCCCATCACTCTTTTTCTTCATTTTGCAAAGAACATTTAAGTTTTGCATATATTCAATCTCTTGGTTTAGATTGTGCATATACTTGCATACTTGTGAATATGAATAATTCTTCTTCATCCTTGCATTTACATGCATCTGCTTGTATATACTTGACATACTTGATTGAATGCCATGACTTTCTGGTATATAAAATGGTGTTTGTGAAAGGTTGGATTATGTCTAGCCGAAAGCTTTCACTATGCGTGAGGTGGTCTACGGACCTAATTTCTCTGCCACATACCAAAAATTACTTTGCTTGGATATATCATACAAATCCTTGCTTGATTGCATGTATATATTCTAGAAAACTATTTCTTGAAAATCTTCTAAGACATCACCTCCTTGCTAGATAAAATACAATGATTTTGATCTCTTGTGAACATGACATATACAAAAGAGGAGGATTTAATTCTAACTGTGCATACATTTAGGGGGACTCATAACTATATTTTGACAAATTCATTTTCTACATACAAAGTAATTACCCACACACTTTGCACAAAAAATGATACATATGACTTTAATAGATAAGGATTTCAAAAATTCTTTTCAACACTTTAAGGGAAACAAATTTCTACATGGAAATCAAGAGTAATCGTGAGGAAAAAGTTGTCTACCCCTCAAAAATTTTAATAAGTGGTATGTCAAGCTAAGTAGCCTGGAATCCCGACTGAAATAAATGAAGAAACTCGCGTCGAAAGGTGAAACAAAAATTCACAATGCGTGATGAATCTTCGTAGCCAGGAAACCCCATTGAGACACATGAGGAGACTCGCGCCGAATGGTGAAATCTAATAAAAAGAAACAAAAAGGGGTTGTGCGAAGCTACCAAAAGTCGAGGATCGAAATAGAATTGTAGAAAGGAAATAACCCACTAGTGTTGTTTAAAAATTCTGCCAATATCCATATAATTTTGAAGTTCATTGCTCATTGACACTCACTTTACTCTTGGGTATAATTGTGATGATTATATATCTTGAATTTGTTCGTATCATGATTTATGTAGTGCCTCTAGCATATGAATGCACTACCTTTTTTTTGATTATGCTTCATGTGAAACAATTTGATTTTGAATCAACTGTTCACTTGCTATCCTTTTACCCCACTGAGGGGGAGCTATAGTAAATATGCTTCCTTGACTTTCATGCTTGCTTGCTTGGTTGCTTGCATGAATAACTTCATATTTCAGATTATACATATTCATAGTAGATTAAATAACCCTATTGTCAATCGGTTTTTGTTGATGACAAAGGGGGAAAGAGAGTGCTTGTTGGAACCCTAGTTTTGATAATGACAGTCTATGAATCATGTTAAGACTGAATTGCATAAGTACCTTCATATTGAACAAACCTGTTCTTTGTTTTCTAAGTGTCAAATTTGAGGTCGATGCATATTCAGTCATTTTCAGCTAAGGTCAATGCACATTTTCATTGTCTTCTTCATCAGGTTGGTACATCACATTGCATAATAGCTCATCAGGTCGATGCATGATTCTGACTAAGGTCGATGCATGTTTTGCTTTAGGCCAACTAAGGTCGATGCATGTTTTGCTTTAGGCTGACTAAGGTCGATGCATGTTTTGCTTTAGGCAGACTAAGGTCGATGCATGTTTTGCTTTAGTATATCTAAGATCGATGCATGGTTTGCTTTAGGCTAACTAAGGTCGATGCTCAATTTAGTCTTATGCATATAAGGTCGATGCACATTTTCCTTGTGCATTAGGAAGGTCGATGCACATTTTTTGTTTAGTGCATATAATGTATGTGCATCTTTCTTGATAGGTCTATCTGTGCATCATTAAGCTTAATGCATCATGTATAAACATTATTGTCTGAACTTATGAAGATCTGAGATTCCATTCTTCAAATAATTATCTTCATAAGCCCTATGTTAATACCTCTGCTAATAATATCTAATGTTAATCTGACATGTTAAACCAACTCATCAAGGATTAACTGGCATATGCTCAAACACCTGGGCTATATAGAGGTTGACTGCACGTGGAACTTGTGTGAAGTCGATAAGTGGCACGTGAATCAAGGCGGGAGGATACCCTGGATAACCTGCCACGTGGATCATCTTAATGTCTGATCGTGAAACATGGACATCCCTGAAAAGACTGGAACGAGCCCTTCACACGCCCAACGCGTGAGCTTGTGGGACCCCAATATTGAAGCCCTATAAAAATGCCCTTTCTGCGATCAGATCGAATGTAGATGAAAAAGGGGGCTATTAGAAGAAAAGGAGAAGAGGCAGAAAAGAAGAAGAGTTTAGAAGAGGAGATGGAGCTCGTGAGAAGGGTCTGAGATAGAGTTCAGAGAGAGAGAGAGTCTGCTTAAAGAGGAAGAAGAAGAAGTAGAAGAAAAATAGAGTATCGAAATTTGGAGAAGTCTGAGAAAGAAAAGTGAGAGCGGGCAGAGAAAGAGATAGGGAGTGAGAAAGAGAGATAGAGAGGAGTTTTGGGTTGAGGCCCTGAGTTATCTTCTATTCTTGGATCAGATCCAGAATTGGTTTTTGCTCTTGCGTGTGCTATTTCATTTTGCATTTTCTTTTGAGTTTGTTCTTTGCTTTCTTCTATCTTCAACCAATCTGTGCATCAGTAGAGCGAAGCTATATTGCTCAGCGGGCGAGGAGGAATCCTCGGACAGCAAGCTGTGATTGCTCAGCAGATAGCCAAGCTGTAATGCTCAGCGGATAGCTAAGCTATAATGCTCAGCAGATAGCAAGCTGTGTTGCTCAGCGGTTGTAGGGATTTCTATCCCAAAAGTTGTAGATCAACGGTCTTAAGCTGTGTGTCAGCTGAAAGCCTCACTCGGGTTTGAGTGGGGGATAGATGTAGGTCTGTGGTAGTAGATCGAACCATCTAAAACTTCTGTGTAGTGGGTTTTATGCTTTTGTCATTTCCATTTTCTCTTTCCCCATTTCACATGATGAATGAGCACATCGATCATGTTTAAGAGTTTATCTCTGTGCGCTTAGCTGAGTCCATCTATATTGCTTATATCTGCAACTCCTCTACATATTTCATTTGATTACTATCTGTTTGAAGGTCATTTTATTTGATTAACCTTTCTAAGTTTTAAATTCCACAAGATTTTTAACGGGGATTCATTCACCCCCCCTATGAATCCGTGTCTAGCACCCCAACAATTGGTATCAGAGCATGTCTCTGATTTTCCAGATCTAACGATCTGCAGAGGATCCTACTGTATTTGGGTGCTTTGCTCATTGCTCTTAATCTATTTGACAAGTGTCTTCAATGACGTCTCTTCTGATTTTCGATGGTTCTAAGTTTAGCAGATGGCTAGGCGGCCTACGCACTTACATGAATTCTATTGACTCTAATCTATGGAATCTTGTATCTAATGGCCCACATAAACTGCCTCATGATCAAACCAGGTGGTCTAATGAGGACAGTTTGAGGAACCGTGATAATATCACAGTCCTTAATATCCTGAAGGTTGCAGTTGATACTGATATGTTTCCTTCTATTCGCGAGTGCACTTCTGGAAAAGAAATTCTGGATACTATAATCACTGCTCATGGGAAACAAGAAGAAAGATGCCTGATGGCCAACTGGAGCGATCACAGCAGTGATCAAATGATTGAGACAGCATCTCAGGTAAGCTCCGGATCTGAAGAGATTTCTTTTGATGAACTTGTAATGATGCCTGAAGAACTATCTAACAGATATAAGAAATTTAAATCTGAACATAATAAATTCAAAAAGAAAATTGATCAGAACAGTCCAAATTCTTCTTGTGAAAATTGTTTGAGTCTAAAGCGATCTTATGATAAATGCTTGTCTGATGTTCATATGCATAAGAAATAAAATTGTTTGCTGAAAAATGGAAATCAAGAATTTGCAAACAAATTTTCAGAACTAGAAGAGAAATTGAATGATAGCATGAATACCTGTCTAGAGAATGACAATCTTAAAACTCTGAAAAGTGAAAATATTTATCTGAAAAAACAATTGGAAGATTTTGGAACCATTCAACTAGAATTAAATGAATTGAAGTCTCAAAACCAAACCCACAGAAAACATCTTGAAGAAAATGAAGAGATTAAAGATCTGAAAGTTAAAAATGATGAACTTCTAATGAAACTGCAAGAGCTGAATAAGGTGAAATCTGAAGTAGGTAAACTGAAACTTGAGAATGTTGAACTTCAGAAGAGCAATGAAAAGTCAGCCTGCAATAACTGTCCTCTTCTAAAGGAAATAAATGAAGATCTCCATCTTGATAATGAATGGCAAAGAAAATTGATTGACTCTCTCAAGGAAGAAAATAAAAATCTGTTGGATGAGAAACTAGAATTTGAATAGAGAGAGGAGAAACTGATTGAAAGATTGGACTTAATATCCAGTAGTGAAAAACATGATGAAGAAATTGAGAAGTTGGTAAAGGAAAATGAAAATCTCAATGAGCAGAACAAAAAGATCATGGTCTTGAACACTGTCATGTCAGAAAAATGGTTGGCTATTGAAAAAGGAAAATGTGTCATGAATGAAAATAAAGCTGATAGTGAACAGAAATTGAGACAGGAAATTAATACACTCAAAAGTTTGAATGATGTGTTACATCAACAAATAATTATCTGTGAATCTGATATTGCTTGTTATGAGGTTGACATTGTATCTCTAAAATCTGAAATCCAAGACCTAAGAAATTCTTTGTCTAAATTTGTTAAGGGAAAAGATAACTTGGATAAAATTCTTGGAACTAAAGTGAGTTTCCAGAAAGAAGGACTTGGTTACAATCCAGTGCATGAGAAGCTGTCTGAAAATAAAGAGCTCACTCCTTTTATGAGCTATTCTGAGGCATCCAACCCATCCTCTTCATCTATCTTTTAGTTTACTGCTCAGAAATCTGAAAATTTGTCTAAAAATCTAAAAATGGGTGAAAAATAGAAAAAGATTGTGAATCAGAATAAAAACAAAAATGTTTATGCTGTTGTTGTGTATTCTACTAATTTTGTGAACTCTTGATAGTTCAGCGCATGTTGTTCACAATTCTCCCATTCATTCACATGCACACAAACAGAATGGGTCATGTCATTATTGTGGTAGGGCAGGTCATGTTATGGATGACTGCCAAGTAATGATAACTGATGACATGAATGCATCTAAGAAACTGAATGAAGTTAAAAAGGGCAACAATCATCCTGTGCAGAAAAAGAACATTCAATGCTTTCATTGTAAAAGAATTGGGCATATGATGCATGACTACTAGTTTCTTAAGAATGCTGGATTAAAAATCCAAAGAAGCTTTAATGAACAAAGAAGGCCAAATTTGACTTGAAATAAAAGGCCTCATTGTGTCAACTGCAAAAGAATTGGCCATACAGTTCAGGATTGTTGGCATATGAGAAGAAATTTCATGTTTCATGACAGAAAAGGCAGAGCTAATGCCCTCCCACAAAAATATTCCAATTATGCATCTAAGAAGAACATGAATGCATTTATGTCATGTCATTATTGTGGGAATGCGGGGCATGTCATGAGCAAATGTTTAATCATGAAATTTGATGATTTGAATTTTTGGAGTACACCTGCTAGAGGTGTAACTCAACTGACATGACCCAATAGTTCTTGGGTTCCTAGATATACAAATTGATCTTTGTTTGCAGGTGTGCCTTGATGGCAGGAAATAAAGGGGTAAATAAAATTCAAGGCACATAAAGTTCAGTTAAACCCCACTCTAATTGTATGTTGCTTGAATAATTCTTCTTGAGTTACTGCATGTCTAGATAAACTGAATCCATGAATGCTGTTTCACAATCTGTGCTGAAAACTTGATCATCTACCACATGTATGCTTCACATGAGGATCTCCATGTCAGAATTCATGTGTATCAGTTATTAATTGTTCATATTAGTCATTTATAAATGCGTATCATTGATTGACCCAATGGTATATCAAATGGTATTTGCCCAAGGGTAGATAAAGTCTGCCTGGAAGCTTTTACTATGCGTGAAGTGGTCCTTAGGACCTATGTTCTCCACCAAGTACCAAGGGTCAAATCTGCATGTAGTGCTAAAATTAAAATGTGCATTTCATTATCATACCACTGTGTCAATGAGAAAAAGGAATTGGTGTCTGATTGAAATCACTGCACACAGTGAGGGGGAGCTGAGCTTAGTTTGTCAAATTCTTGGGTTGCTACTGGTTGTTAGTATTTAGTCATGGGTTGTTAATGATGGTTGAAGTGCTATTGGGAACTGTGTTCATTGGTCAATTTATGAAATGTGCTGTGCTGTTGTTGAGAAGGTTCTTGGCTAATGCACTACTTAGTTAAGCTGGTTGTTGAATGTTGCTATGCCCTATATAGAAGGCTGATGTCTGATTAAATGCAAGTGAGGCTGGTTGTGTGCAAATCTATCCTAAGTATTACCCTTGCTTAAACATGGTGTTCTACCTTTCTACCTTTAACTGTTGACTCTATCACTCATCTTCATTTTCTTATCTGAGTTCTATGACAAGTCTATCATAAGAATCTATCACTCAGGGGGAGTAAAAGACTTGAAATCTATCAACTTTATTAACCCTCAATAGTTGGTTTCTAAGACCACCCAGATCCTAAAAGAAATTTGTTGGACTTCACAGAAATATGATTTCCTATTTATGAAGATTAAATCCTATCTTAATTGTTCTAGATTTTCCTTGACTGTATCGTCAATGGTCTTAAAACATTCTAAATTTGGAATTGTTCTGTTGTTCTCCAGAAATCTGAAAATTGTAAGTAATCAGGCAATCTGGTAGAAGATCATGCTCTTATACTGTTCTTAAATAATGTTTTGTGTTAAATTTGTTATAAGACCAAAGAATATGCCATTTTATTATATTGAGAAAAAGGCAGAGCAATGGCATATATTTTTGAGAAACTGACCCTCTATATCAATGAAATTTAGAGGTCATGTGGTGCGGACACCCGAGCAGTTACGCCGAGCCACCGGTACCGCACGCGGAGCACGACTCGAGCCACTTCAACGTCCATCTGGATCGGAGACAGCCTGGAGACTCCCCCTTGAGTCTCGACATTTATCATATTTGTTTAGACTTTATTTGTGTGTAATGTGTGTTTGCTTCATTTTATTCGGTTTGTAATTTTGACTGTAAGAGGGGTTTATTTGCAAAATGGGACTCCCGGGTCCCATGGGCCCCCAGACCCCCTCCCATTGGTCCATGTCATCCTTGTGGGGCTAGTCAACCTCCTAGGTGGCATCTAGAAGCCTTGGACTAGTCAATTGTCCACATGGGGGACAATGGACCAAAATTATCAACATTTCCCACCCCACCCCACCTACCAAGTCCCCTTGGTCAATAAGCCCCCCCCTTGAATTTTTATTTCTTTTTTGTGTGTGTTGGTCACACTTAATCTAGGCCATCCCTTCCCCATCCCTAGATCCAATGGTGGATAATGGTGTTGAGTCCCAAATGTGGCAATCAAGAGGGGAGGGGTGAATTGATTGGCTAATAAAAATTTTGCTACCCTTAAGAAAACGATGCTGATTAAACAAACAACTACTAACACTCGCACGAATAGGATCACACTCGTGAATGCGTGTGGAATGTGTTTGAAAAGCTGGTGTAGTGATCTCTCAACTCACCGTGAAGCCCACTCGACAAGAATCGGAAAATTCACAACACATGAGACACACGAATTTTTAGGTGGTTCGGTTACACAGCCGTGTCCCCTACGTCCACCCCTCACACTTGAGGATTAAAGCTTCACTATCGAGTGAATCACACACACACGCTGTTTAGAATAGCAAACACACACACACACATACACGGCTTCCGATCTGGTAGCCAAAAGTGCACAAGTGCACAAACACACACACACGTTCGTGTTTCCGAACACGAACACCACACACAGGGATCCGGAGTTTATGATTACACAAATATTCAAGATAAATCCAAATGATTCAAAATGAGAAGTTTAGAAGATGATTTATCCTGATCGAAGCTCCCCCTATCACTTCAGCAAATTTCGTTGAGCACTTGGTGCACCCCGTTGAACGTTCTTGACGATTATGCTCGGAAGAGGTACGATCTTGATCTCCACGCAGCCAACCAGCTGGATGTTGATTTGGAGGCTTGAATCCCTCTTCTTTTCTTCCCTTTCACGCACACTACAAGGTAGAAGAAGGGCTGTAGCTTCTGGTTGCGACCTGCACTCACAAGGTTAGAGCAAAAAACCCAATTTCAGGAAGATACGAATTCTACTTACGATTTTCATCTCAATAGGATTATATATATGTTAAGGGCGGTCAAGGGATGTCTAGGAGACAAGATCCGCACATCAAGGAGTAATTTAAGGACAGCCACACAAGTGTGGTTTGTCAACCAGCTCGCATGGACAAGAGTCCACATTCACGGCGCCGCCTGGACCAGATGCCCCTGGCAGCATGGGTCGACCCTTAGGGTCGACCCTTTCAGGAACCGTTGCTGTCTTCAAAAAATGGCCTTCTGGAGTTTACAGGGGTCGACCCTTGGGGTCGACCCTTTTTGGAGCCTAAACAGTTTGAGGGAAAAGGGTCGACCCTTGGGGTCGACCCATGAAGAAACCGGTTCTGGAAATTAATTCTTCAGGCAGGGGTCGACCCTTGGGGTCGACCCTTTCAAAAAGGGAATCTGCCTGGCAGCAATGGGTCGACCCTTAGGGTCGACCCTTTTCCTGCACTTTCTAAAAATGGAGATAAAACAAGGCTAAGTGCAGGGGGTTCAAGATGGGGTTTTAAAACATGAATGCTCCACATCTAGACATAAGATCTATCAGTGTAATGGAGGAGTTTAGGATCAATCTCACCAATCGTCCTTCAGTCGTTTTAAGAGCTTTGGCCTGTCAAGAATAAGGTTTGAATTAGTTCCACATGTTGCACATTGAAACCACAATACTTACAAGGAGTTGTTATACTTGAGCCTTCTCAAATACCATGTCTTCAAGTGATGTGTTCATATCCAGAGCGTAGGTATGCTCATTTTCAGTTCATACAAAACTATTTGATCATCATCAAAAATCATAAGTCATATACATGAGGAGGGGGTTCAACAATCTCCCCCTTTTTGATGATGACAAAATAATAGAAACCACATTGTAAAGCATCCACCATTCCAATTACATAAATCAAACCATCAGTTCAAGGACATGGTCAAACAGAAATCCAAATAAAAGATTGATCATCATGTGGCATATTCCAAAGGTTTCTTGCCGACAAAGAGTGGAAAAGGATGAAGGTTTGGAATACAAAAGACAAGATGCAATGCATGAAAACACAAGGAAAATGCAACAGAACTAATGAACTAGAAACATGATAAAAGCACACATGCATGCAAGCACACATCACACACTAACATATAATAGCCGGGGCACATATAGGCCAAGAGCTTCTCCCCCTTTGACATCATCAAAAAGGAGGGGGTGAAATATGGATGCCAAGTCGAAGGAGCATCATAGTCTAATCATCATTATCATCCGGAGTGGAGGGACGGGGATGACGCCTAATATACGCCGAAAGTTCTTCCAACATGTGGGTTTGGTTGGCCAAAGCATCAGTGACGTAGCGAGAGTGTTCCTGATGAGAGAGTTTCAGATCTGATAGTTCAAGTTGCATAGCTGCCATGGTCTCCCCATACTCATCTAACCGATCATCAATAGAATCCAAACGGTCCATGATTAGTTGTGCCTCCTCAGAAGGCATGCCTGCTGCAGGAACATGAGCATCTTCAGCCTGCGCTTCATTGTCATTCTCATTATCTGCGGAACTGTCTGGTGGGACTGTCCTTTTTATTTGACGAACTAACACGCCATCTTGCTCTTCAAACCCCATGTGGTGACAAATAGATTGATAGGTGTATATGTCTGCGTCACAGATAGTTTGAGATGCTTCTCTTGACAAATTTATATCCATATAAGTAAAGATGGCTATTAAGGCCGCAGCATATGGCAAAGTACGGTGCTTGTGCGTCATGCTTGAACATATATGATCAAGAATAAGCTGTGGAAATTTAATGGGAATTCCACTGAATAAGCATGAAAACAAGAACATGTGTTTCTCCGTAACCTTGTCATGGCCTCCTCCACGTGGCAATAAAATAGTTGTAATCATTCGGTGCAGTATACGTTGCAAAGGAGGGAATTGGTTGGCATTTAATCCGGCGACCGACCGGTCACCCATTTCTTCAGAAGTCATATAGAGGTAAACAGTGGCATCCGAAATTTCTACATCTCCAAATGCATACCCTTCATTAGGCAAGTCAAAAGCAAGACCCAACAAGTGTGGTGATAAAATAATTTCCTATCCATTAACCGTTGTAACTGGAACATCACCCGAAAACCCCAAGTTGCTATAAAATTGGTGTACCATATTGGAGTAAATGCGGCGATGTGCAGACATGAAAATGTGCAAATTTGGCTGGCTGCATATCAGATCAACTAATCCACGTAGATGACGACTAAGATTTTCAAAGTTTACCGCCCGTGGACGTAGAACGGTCCGATCCAAGATTTTGCTTGCGGGCTGTGATGCGGCGGTTTGAGATCGACGCCCTTGCCCGGAACTCGATGCCTCACCTCTGCGAGAAGCACGCTTCTTCGGGGCCATCTAAAACACAAACCAAAAGAACCCACTGATGTGGTATAGATCTTGATGGTTCAACTAAGGAGAAATGCTAGAAGTGTGAATCTATGATCCTCCACAGACATCAGAAGCTTACCTCAAGAGAATAAAGATCAAAGGATGACGCTTTAAGCCACAAGGAGAAGTGTTCGCGTAGATGCCACCCGGAAAACCGCGGCTAGGGCTTGATGTCTTGGGTGCCAAGGAAGGATTGTTTAGGGGTTGCAAAGGGTGGTGGCAAAGCTAGGAAGGGGGCAAGAGAGGTTTTATAGCCATGGGAGGGTTCCAACTTAGGGTTGGAACCCTTGTTGGAGCGGCTTGGGCGCGGGTTAGCCACCCCGCCGGTTTGGGTCGACCCATTGGGTCTCTTACCCCCGGGCCAAATCGGATGCGCGAGGGTCGACCCTTAGGGTCGACCCATTTTCTGGGTTTGCAAGGGGTCGACCCTATGGGTCGACCCTTTTACTGGTTTTCAGCTGAAAGAAGAATTAACCCGAAGAAAAAATCAAGGAATGTTCGACTCGAGTCCCCAATTGTAAAAAAGTATGAAATCAAAGATTTTTGGATAAAAATTGGGATGTATGCAATTGGGGTATTGTTAGTTGAAATTTGGAAATATATGAGACGTGTAATGTCCTTTTTATCCAGATTTCTGACTTTGAACAAATGAGCTCCTTTGTGGGCAAAAATTTTATCCAAGGTGATTTTGGCCATAGAAGTAACAATGAACATGGGTGAATACAATATACATAGTAGGAACGCAGAAGCACACCAAAGTGATATTTCACACAATTTGATTTTTCTTTTGTTTTTCACAAAACATGATGCATATGCATGACAAGAGAAATACTATATGCATGAAACTAATGCAATTACATGTAATGAAGTGACATATATACACATGATGCACATGGGTATGAATCACTCTTCTATCCTACAAACCCCTAGTTCTCTTCTAAAAGTAGTGAACTTGTCTTCACTTAGAGGTTTGGTGAAAATGTCGGCAATTTGACGATCGGTCTCAATGAAACTGATTTCTACATGACCCTTACTTACATGATCTCTAATGAAATGATGTCGAATTTCAATATGCTTGGTTCTAGAGTGATGAACAAGGTTTTTGGATAAGTTTATGGCAGAGGTGTTGTCACAAAGAATTGAGGTGTTTTTAAAGGATATGCCATAATCAATCAATTGTTGTTGGATCCATAACACCAGGGCTACACAACTACCGACAGCCACATATTCGGCTTCGGCAGTAGACAATGCCACTGAATTTTGTTTCTTGGAGGCCCATGAAACCACGCAGCCCCTAAGAAATTGGCAATACCCACTAGTGCTTTTCCGATCCACTTTGCAACCCGCATAATCGGCGTCAGAATAAGCAATTAAATCAAGACTCGAATTACGCAGAAACCATAGTCCGAAGTTAACTGAACCAGCAACATATCTGAAAATTCATTTAATGGCCAACATGTGTGATTCTTTTGGGTTTGATTGAAATCTAGCACACATGCAAACAGTAAACTATATGTCGGGCCGGCTGGCAGTTAAATACAATAGTGAACCTATCATGCTTCTAAAGAGTTTTTGGTCCACTGATTTACCTGTCTCATCTTGATCAATTTTTATTGAGGTAGACATAGGAGTTGGTTGTGATTTTGTTGATGTCAAATTGAACTTTTTCAGCAACTCCATTGCATACTTCTTTTGATGTATGAACATCCCATCAATTGTCTGGTTCACCTGCAATCCCAAGAAGAAAGTCAGCTCTCCCATAAGACTCATTTCAAACTCACTTTGCATCAATTTGGCGAAGTCTTTGCTGAGAGCATCTTTAGTAGAGCCAAAAATAATGTCATCAACGTAAACTTGAACAATTAAGATATCCTTACCATTCAACTTTGTAAAGAGAGTTTGATCAACATTACCTCGTTTGAATTCATGTTGAATAAGGAATTCACTTAACCTTTCATACCATGCACGGGGTGCTTGTTTCAGACCTTAAAGAGCCTTGTCCAGCTTGTACACATGGTCTATATGCTTTGTGTCTTCAAACCCCGGTGGTTGCTCCACATACACGTCCTCCTGGATATAGCCATTCAAAAATGCACTCTTAACATCCATTTGAAATAATTTGATATTATGACAACATGCAAATGCTAAGAGAACCCTCACTGCCTCAAGTCTTGCTACTGGAGCAAAAGACTCATCACAGTCAACTCCTAATTCTTGGCTATAGCCCTTGGCTACTAGCCTGGCCTTGTTCCTAATTACCATTCCTTGATCATTTGTTTTATTTCGAAACACCCATTTGGTTCCGATCACGGAGTGATTCTTAGGACATGGTACGAGGAACCACACTTTGTTCCTTTGGAACTGGTGTAGTTCTTCTTGCATGGCCATGATCCATGACTCATCTTTCAAGGCCTCTTCAATAGAGTGAGGTTCAGCTTGAGAGAGCAAGGCTAATAAATCATGAGTTTCAACTTCCCTGAAGGAGGCCCGTGTCCTTATCCCTTCTTGTACATTTCCCAATACATTCTCCGGAGGATGGTCCTTTGCAAATGTCCATTGCAATGGTAGCTCCTGTTCAAGTTGAGTTTCCTGATTTTCATCCTCTTCTTTTAGTTCTTCCTCTTCTTGTTTTTCTGATTTTTCTTCCTTCTTCTCGATATTATCATCTTTCAACTCATCATCCTGCAAAATAGATTTTTCATCAGTTCTAGATGGAGATGATTCATCAATAATAGCATGTGGGCTTTCTTCAACTACAAGAGTTCTCAAGTTATATACTCGATATGCTCTTGAATTGAGAGAGTACCCAAGCAATATGCCTTTGTCACTTTTGTGATCAAATTTAGCCAAGACCATCTTACCATTGTTATGAATGTAGCATATTGAGCCAAACAGTCTCAAGTATGAAATGTTTGGCTTCTTACCTCGGTATAGCTCATATGGAGTTTTCTTCAACAATGGTCTTACCATGGCCCGGTTTATGATGTAGTAGGCCGTGCTCACTGCTTCAGCCCAAAAGTACCTCGGTAGTTTATTCTCATTCAGCATTGTTCTTGCCATCTCAATTAGCGTTCTGTTCTTCCTTTCCACAACTTCATTTTGTTCCGGAGTTCTTGGTGCGGAGAAGTCATGCATATAGCCTTGAACCCTGCAAAAATTACTGAACTCATGGTTATCAAATTCTCGGCCGTGATCGCTCCGCACCGCTTTGATGCAATACCCTTTATCATTTTGAACAAATCTGTAAAATGCTTCAAATTCTATTAGGGCATCATTTTTATGAGTTAGGAAATAAACCCAACAGAATCTTGAATAATCATCCACAATCACAAATCCATATAATTTACCACCCAAGCTGTGAGTTCTGCTTGGTCCGAAGAGATCAATGTGGATGAGTTCAAGAGGCCTTGATGTGGTCACATCTTGTTTGGACTTAAATGATGTCCTTGTTTGTTTGCCCATGCTACAAGCTCCACAAACTCCATCATCGACGGCCTTCAACTTGGGCAGTCCAATTACCAAATCCTTTCTTGATAATTTCAGCAAAACATTGAAACTAGCATGCCCAAGCCGGCGATGCCAGAGCCAAGCATCATCATTGTTCCTTGCAATTAAACATAAGTTCTCATGAGAGGCATCATTCAAGTTTATCATATAAACATTGTTATACCTGAATCCAATGAACTTTATCTTATGAGTATTCCTATTCAAAACAGTGCAGTGGTTAGAATCAAAAATCACATTGCATCCCTTATCACAAAGTTGGCTTATGCTTAAGAGATTATGTTGCAAACCCTTCACAAGCAATACATTTTCAATGGTATGATTTTGATTCTTACCTATTTTACCTTCTCCAATGATGTTACCTTTGTCCTTACCACCGAATGCCACCGTCCCACCATCCTTTTCATGCAGGTCCACAAACCATTCCTTGTTTCCCGTCATATGCCGAGAGCAGCCACTGTCCAAATACCATTTGTTCCTTTGAGCTCTCGAGTAGACCTGCAATTCAACCAAAGTGCTTATGGAGATTTTGGTACCCAAGCAAGCTTGGGTCCATGATGGTTAGAGGCATGATGCATATATGATCTATTTCTGAATCTAGCAGAATTTTCTTCATCATATTTCAGAATTCTACAATCATGCATGTCATGACCCATTTTACCACAATAGAAACAAGTGATGGCTCTATCTCTTTTTCCCTTTCTTCTAACATTTGAAGAGGAGTTGTGCATGTGTTTCTTTGGTTTGGATGATGCTGAACTTATGGAGGCCCAATGGGTTGTTTGAACTTTTAATTTTTCAAGGATGGCAAGGGCATCCTTCAACATATTTATTTCAGCCAATTGAGATTGGCTTTGTTTTTCAGCCTTTTCTTTGGCTTCATTACAAGCTGAGCTTTGAAGCTTTTCTTGTTCCATTTCATTTTCCAATTCTTCATGCATTTTCAGATATGTGGATTGTTCCTCTCTCATGCATGATATTTCCTCTTCAAACAGTTCAATTTTGGATGCAAGAATTTCATTTTTCATTTTTCAAGTTTTCATTGACTGTTTTTGAGGCAAGGCACTCTTCACATGATCTTTTAGTATGCATAAAATGATCAATTTTCTTTTTCAAATTTCTGTTTTCAGATTTGAATCTTTTACATTTTTCATATAAAGACTCATATGCAATTTGCCATTGTTCACAAGTAAGAGTTTCAATTTCAGAATCTACCTCATTTCCTTCATCGTCATTTGCCATGAGGCATAGATTCTGGACTAGCTCATCTAATCCATCTTCATTTCCGGATTCCTCCTGATCTTCATCACTCCATGTGGCCATCATGGCTTTGGGCTTTCTGAACTTACCTTTCTTCACCTTCTTGATGAGATCGGGGCACTCACCCCGCATATGGCCGGGTTTCTTGCATTCATAGCAAATCACTTCTTCTCTCTTGCTATTTTCTCCTCTGTTTGGACCTTGCCTTCTCGGTCCTTTTCTGAACTGACCACCAAAATTTCTGGTTCGTTTCAGAAACCGTCTTGCTCTTTGTGTGATCATGGCAATTAATTCTTCATCTTTAGTGTTGCCTATTGAATCATTTTCACTACCCTCAGAATCGTGTGGATTCACCTTTAGAGCCATTGTCGTAACAACTTTCTTTTTCTTGTGATCCTCCTCGCTCCTTTTGATGTTTATCTCATAAGTCATCAGCGAGCCAATTAACTCGTCCAGAGTTAAAGTACTTAGATCCTTGGAGTCTTCAATTACAGTGGCCTTTGTATGCCACTATGGAGTAAGGGATCTTAGGACTTTTCTGACGAGTTCCTTGTTAGAATACTCCTTGCCAAGTCCCTTTAGTCCATTGGTAATTTCTGTTAGCCTTGCAAACATATCAGAAATTGATTCTTCTGGCTTCATTGCGATCAACTCATAGTCCCGAACTAAGAGATTGGCTTTTGTTTCCTTGACTTCCGATGTTCCTTCATATATAAGCCGCAGCTTATCCCACATCTCCTGCGCAGAGGAACACATAGATATTCGTGAGTATTCGTTAGGATGAACCGCACATTGAATTATATTCATAGCCTTAAAATTCGTTGAACACTTCTCTATATCTTCTTCATCCCATTCATCTTCTTTTTCAGATAAAACATATGGACCCTTACTTATGACACGCCAGACATCGTAGTCCTGGGCACGTAGGAAAACGTACATTCTGTTTTTCCAATAGGGGTAGTTTGATCCATCAAAGAATGGAGGTCTTTGAATAGAATGCCCTTCGGGCATCATCCCTTTATTTGCCATATGAACGGGATCAAACTCTGCGACCATGTGGTCGAGACTAAACAGAGACCAGTGCTCTGATACCAATTGTTGAGTCCCAAATGTGGCAATCAAGAGGGGAGGGGTGAATTGATTGGCTAATAAAAATTTTGCTACCCTTAAGAAAACAATGCTGATTAAACAAACAACTACTAACACTCGCACGAGCAGGATCACACTCGTGAATGCGTGCAAAATGTGTTTGAAAAGTTGGTGTAGTGATCTCTCAACTCACCGTGAAGCCCACTCGACAAGAATCGTAAAATTCACAACACATGAGACACACGAATTTTTAGGTGGTTCGGTTACACAGCCGTGTCCCCTACGTCCACCTCTCACACTTCAGGATTAAAGCTTCACTATAGAGTGAATCACACACACACGCTGTTTAGAACAGCAAACACACACACACACATACACGGCTTCCGATCTGGTAGCCAAAAGCGCACAAGCGCACAAACACACACACACGTTCGTGTTTCTAAACACGAACACCACACACAGGGATCTAGAGTTTATGATTACACAAATATTCAAGATCAATCCAAGTGATTCAAAATGAGAAGTTTAGAAGATGATTTATCCTGATCGAAGCTCCCCCTATCACTTCAGCGAATTTCGTTGAGCACTTGGTGCACCCCGTTGAACGTTCTTGATGATTATGCTCGGAAGAGGTACGATCTTGATCTCCATGCAGCCAACCAGCAGGATGTTGATTTGGAGGCTTGAATCCCTCTTCTTTTCTTCCCTTTCACGCACACTACAAGGTAGAAGAAGGGCCGTAGCTTCTGGTTGCGACCTGCACTCACAAGGTTAGAGCAAAAAACCCAATTTCAGGAAGATACGAATTCTACTTAGGGTTTTCATCTCAATAGGATTATATATATGTTAAGGGTGGTCAAGGGACGTCTAGGAGACAAGATCCGCACATCAAGGAGTAATTTAAGGACAGCCACACAAGTGTGGTTTGTCAACCAGCTCGCATGGACAAGAGTCCACATTCACGGCGCCGCCCGGACCAGAAAGGGTCGACCCTTGGGGTCAACCCTCGTGAGGGGCCAGATGCCCCTGGCAGCATGGGTCGACCCTTAGGGTCGACCCTTTCAGGAACCATTGCTGTCTTCGAAAAATGGCCTTCTGGAGTTTACAGGGGTCGACCCTTGGGGTCGACCCTTTTTGGAGCCTAAACAATTTGAGGGAAAAGGGTCGACCCTTGGGGTCGACCCATGAAGAAACCGGTTCTGGAAATTAATTCTTCAGGCAGGGGTCGACCCTTTCAAAAAGGGATTCTGCCTGGTAGCAATGGGTCGACCCTTTTCTTGCACTTTCTAAAAATGGAGATAAAACAAGGCTAAGTGCAGGGGGTTCAAGATGGGGTTTTAAAACATGAATGCTCCACATCTAGACATAAGATCTATCAGTGTAATGGAGGAGTTTAGGATCAATCTCACCAATCGTCCTTCATTCGTTTTAAGAGCTTTGGCCTGTCAAGAATAAGGTTTGAATTAGTTCCACATGTTGCACATTGAAACCACAATACTTACAAGGAGTTGTTATACTTGAGCCTTCTCAAATACCATGTCTTCAAGTGATGTGTTCATATCCAGAGCGTAGGTATGCTCATTTTCAGTTCATATAAAACCATTTGATCATCATCAAAAATCATAAGTCATATACATGAGGAGGGGGTTCAACAAATGGGTTTGATATGTATCATATAAAACTTGTATTTTCCCATTTTGGAGGAATTAATGCCATTTGAAATCAGAAATTTTCTTGGAGCAAGCCCTTGGGCGCACCCCTCCCCTCTCCTCCCTCTCCCCCTTGCAGCTGTGACGGTTGCCATTCTGAGGTGTGACGCCTCCCTTATCGTTCCGGTGATCGCCGCCGCCGCCATCGTGCCGCCCTTGCACCGCCACGGTTCTCTTCGATATTCTGTCTGCGCAGTGCAGCAGCAGCTTGTCCGGATTTTGCAGCTCTCCCTCGTGATCTTCTAGGCACCAAATTTGGAGGGGATGTTCTAGGTATGTCAACCACACCACAGAAAATTCGGTTGGCCTTCTAGTTCACTTTTCCTAATTTTCCATTTTCGTCCAACTTTCAATTTCAGTTCTGCCAGTTTCAGATCTCATTTCCATCTTTCCTGAGTTTCCCATCTTCGACCCATATTTTGATTTTTTTCAAGAGCTCCCAATTTTACTGCGAGTTCTATCCACCAACCCCATCGTCCCCAATTTTTCTTGAAGTTTTGTAAGGCCATCTCATATTTTTCAAAATTCATTTTCCGATCCATCTACAGTACTGTCTGCCAATTTCCAATTCCGACCACCTGCCAGTGTTAAAATCATAAAAAATCATAACCTCCACTAATCCTTCCACAAAAATTATTTCCATTTTCCTTGTTCAAATTCCCTACAACTTTGGTGAAGAGCTCAGGAGCTGAATCGGAAGTGTACCTCACGGTCAACGGCAGTTCTCAGACAACTCACCAGCAGATCTGAGAGTTTGGGTACTGTACAAAAGAAGCTTCAAAATTCAACAACATCCAGATCCGCGCAGATCCAGGTCCCCTTTCTGGGCCTAGATTGAAGGATTTCAAGATAGCTTTTCAACGATAGCTCATGTGCCCCGATCTGACATCGGGATTGGTAGCAGCGGCCGATCTTGCCGGAGCGCGTGCCGGAAAACAGAAGCCAGAATCCGTGGGCAACCACTTCAGAACGTGGAGATCGGAGCCGATTGGCCACCGACCGGAGTTTCCGGCCGACCGCCATCTAGGGAGGCACACCACTAGGGGTCCCCATCACAGCGGGCCCCACCCAACAGGCCGGGAGGACAGCGCCATCCATGGGACCCACGGACCCGTAGATCGCGCCGTCCGGACAGCACTCTAGACGCGTGTTTGGCACTGCCGTGCGACATCAAGATGCTGCCCGTCAACACGATTCGCGTGACTCCCGGGCCCCGCATGTGACCTTTTACCTCCCTGCGTGGAGTGGGTCAAATATTTGTACCGCTGTAATATTATTTAACCAGGAGTCCGTAAATCGGCCGGGGTTGTCTTCGCCACGCCGGGTGCGTGGAGGTAACGGTCTAAACTTCTCGGCGTTACTTTGCTTAGCTAGTATACGGTCTTATGCCGCTGCAAGAGTGCAGGTTCCTAGCCCGTGTGTTCATGTCGCCGCTGTGAGTGTGAGAGTGGCCCGTCCCGTGACTCGATCCGAGTCCAGAAGTTGAGTCAGACTACCTTGAACTCTGCCGGTTCCTTAACCATGCACGATCCACGCTTTCCCTCGCATGGGACGACGAGTGAGTTTGCACTTCTATTAGCGACGTGTAGCCTATAGGAGCTCTTAGTGTCGAGCCGAGGTCGCTCTAGTAGTCGTGTCATTGCTGGTCGAGTCTTGTCCGTCTCATATAGCGTCGTCTCCTCAGTCTGTCCCGCATCAGTTTGGTATCAGAGCGAGTTGAGTCTAGGGTAGTCTTGCATAAGTCTTGCATGCATCATGGTCTAAGTCAAGTCTAGGATCATCATTATTTTCAAAAGAAAAAGGTGTTTTAAAATTGCATTTCATCCCGATATATCGGTATCTTAAAAGGTGTTGTCCGAATGTTAGGCTACGCCTATCGGGAGGTCGCACACTTGCGGGAGTGATCTTCGGATCGATTAACTCTGCCACGTACCGGATATTGGTTAGGTCTAAGTGCGTCTTTTTGCATTAGTCGGTGTCTTCTAGGTCGTGTGTCAGTTGCATGCCCACCCGTCGAGGTACCCAATACTCACCACCACCACCTATGGCGGATTCTCGGGCCCGTAGCTCCGATGAGTCCTCGACGGCCGAGATGTTCCGAGCCATTATGGAACGTCTTGACACGCGTATGGATGGTCTTAGTACGCGTATAGATGGCATAAAAACGTGCCTAGAAGGGCGGATGAAAGTCCTCGAGGATCGGGCTGAGAATTCGGATCAGTCCATCCAGGGCCTAGTTGAGAGAATTACCGTCCTCGAGAGGGGCCCAGTAGCGGCGCAACCCGCACCGACGAACGGCCAACAAGAGCCGGTTCAGCAACCTGTTGCACCAAGGGCTCAAGCGGAGAATGTTGGGGTACAACAGGTGCATGTGGTGGATGATTATGCATCTGATAATGATCAAGGGGGTAACGGTCGTCGTAATCAACGACGGAATCGTGATGACGAGGATGACGACCGCATTCTTAGGGGCGTGCGTGCGGACCCTCCCATTTTTAGAGGGTCCTTGGACCCTAGGGTGTATTTAGATTGGGAGGCCGGCATGGACCGGTACTTTTGAGATGACGGACCACCGAAGTGTCCGATACGCAAAGATGAAGCTGCAAGGGCAGGCCCAAACTTATTGGACCAATGTGGAGAGCCTGCTCAACCAGCGACATCAACCCCAAATCGGTACTTGGGATGATATGAAAACCAAGTTGAGGGAGAAATACCTTCCTGCCTCATATCGCCAACGTCTCATAGACAAATGGCAAAGCATCTCCCAAGGGAACCGATTCGTAACCGAGTACACCGCCGAGTTCGATGAATATTACCTACGGTGTGGAGTCACGGAGGAGGGCACCATGACTATATCCCGCTTTCAAAGAGGTTTGCGGCCCAATTATCAATATGAACTCTTTCGCCGCAATGCAACCACTTTGGAGCAGGCATATCAGATAGCTCTCGAATTGGAGCAATTCGAGGCCGAGTTCGAGTCACCCGATCGGTTGGGATCCTTTCCCCTTCGTAGTGTCGAGCCACGTGGCTCATCTAGCACGTATCCGAGGGCCCCCATGGCTCGACCTCAGGAGCCCGCTCGTCCCGAGCCCTTTGCTACTAGGCCTCGCCCTCCACCCCCGAGGGACCTTCCTCGTCCCCAGCATCTTACGGCTCCACCCTTAGCCCGTCCACCGGCCCCCGCACCTCCTGCACACCCTTTGTTGCCTACACCTCCTATTCATCGTGAGGATAAAGGTAAAGGACCTATGATTGGGGAGCCTAGTGGATCACGGCAGCAGTGTTTTCTCTGCAATGGGTTTGGCCATTTCGCCAACCAGTGTCCCACCTGCCCATCTCTTATCATTGGGGACACACAGGCCGAGGATACCACCCCTGCGGGTCTCGAGTTAGTCACCTATGTGGCCGATCAGGATCAAGCTGATGAATACTATGAGATCGAAGGTGACGACCAGGAGGCCCCGCATCCCGATGATACCCACGTGGGGGTCGTCAGGTGTATTCTCACCCAGCCACAGGCCAGTGATGACTGGTGTCGGACCACTATTTTTCATACCTTCTGTAGGCTGGGCAAGCATGCATGTAAAGTGATCATCGATAGCGGGAGTTGCATCAATGCAATATCCACGGGTGCTATCTCCCCGCTTGGTCTTACACCCGTGGATCACCCTAGCCCCTATCGTGTATCATGGGTGGATTCCACTTCCATTCCGATCATGTTGCAGTGCTTGGTCCCACTGCAGTTCTATGCCTACCATGACGAGGTTTGGTGTGATGTCCTACCCATGGAGGTGGGCAACATTATTTTGGGTAGGCCGTGGTTATTTGATCGGGATGCCACACTCCATGGCCGGTCGAACACCTGTACCTTCGACCATGAGGGCCAACGGATTACTCTCGAACCCCATCGGCCCAAGAGCCCATCAGTCAGGGGTCGTACTGGCCCTAGTGCTCCAAAGCCTTCCCTCCCCGGGCCCAGTACCCAGCCCCCAGCTCGGGCTATGACCGTTACATCCGGCCCAGGCGAGCCCTCGACGAGGAGATTGATGTTGATTAGCTTTCAAGAGATGGAGCGGGAGGCTAGTCGGGGCTGCCCTGTGTTTGCCATTACGGTCCGAGAGGTAGAGAGAGACTCCGAGGGTGAACTCCCACCCGAGGTCATTCCTATTCTGCAGGAGTTTGCTGATATCTTTCTCGATGAGCTTCCTGAGGGACTCCCACCTATGCGGGATATTCAGCATGCCATCGACCTTATCCCGGGCTCCTCATTGCCCAATCTTCCACATTATCGCATGAGTCCCATGGAGTGGGTCTAATATTTATACCGATGTAATATTGTTTAACTGGGAGTCCATAAATTGGCCGGGGTTGTCTTCGCCACGCCGGGTGCGTGGAGGTAACGGTCTAAACTTCTCGGCATTACTTTGCTTAGCTAGTATACGGTCTTATGCCGCTGCGAGAGTGTAGGTTCCTAGCCCGTGTGTTCATGTCGCCACTGTGAGTGTGAGAGTGACCCGTCCCGCGACTCGATCTGAGTCCGGAAGTTGAGTTAGACTACCTTGAACTCTGTCGGTTCCTTAACCACGCACGATCCACGCTTTCCCTCGCATGGGACGACGAGTGAGTTTGCACTTCTGTTAGCGACGTGTAGCCTATAGGAGCTCTTAGTGTCGAGCCGAGGTCGCACTAGTAGTCGTGTCGTTGCTGGTCGAGTCGTGTCCATCTCATATAGCGTCGTCTCCTCAGTCAGTCCCGCATCAGTTTGGTATCAGAGCGAGTTGAGTCTAGGGTAGTCTTGCATAAGTCTTGCATGCATCATGGTCTAAGTCGAGTCTAGGATCATCATTATTTTAAAAAAAAGGTGTTTTAAAATTGTATTTCATCCCGATAATTTGATATCTTAAAAGGTGTTGTCCGAACGTTAGGCTACGCCTATCGGGAGGTCGCACACTTGCGGGAGTGATCTTCGGATCGATTAACTCCGCCACATACCGGATATTGGTTAGGTCTAAGTGCGTCTTTTTGCATTAGTCGGTGTCTTCTAGGTCGTGTGTTATTTGCATGCCCACCCGTCGAGGTACCCAATACTCGCCACCACCACCTATGGCGGATTCCCGGGCCCGTAGCTCCGATGAGTCCTCGACGGCCGAGATGTTCCGAGCCATTATGGAACGTCTTGACACGCGTATGGATGGTCTTAGTACGCGTATGGATGGCATAGGAACGCGTCTAGAAGGGCGGATGAAAGTCCTCGAGGATCGGGCCGAGAATTCGGGTCAGTCCATCCAGGGCCTAGTTGAGAGAATTACCGTCCTCGAGAGGGGCCCAGTAGCGGCGCAACCCGCACCGACGAACGGCCAACAAGAGCCGGTTCAGCAACCTGCTGCACCAAGGGCTCAAGCGGAGAATGTTGGGGTACAACAGGTGCATGTGGTGGATGATTATGCATCTGATAATGATCAAGGGGGTAACGGTCATCGTAATCAACGACGGAATCGTGATGACGAGGATGACGACCGCATTCTTAGGGGCGTGCGTGCGGACCCTCCCACTTTTAGAGGGTCCTTGGACCCTAGGGTGTATTTAGATTGGGAGGCCGGCATGGACCGGTACTTTTGAGATGACGGACCACCGAAGAGTCCGATACGCAAAGATGAAGCTGCAAGGGCAGGCCCAAACTTATTGGACCAATGTGGAGAGCCTACTTAACCAGCGACGTCAACCCCAAATCGGTACTTGGGATGATATGAAAATCAAGTTGAGGGAGAAATACCTTCCTGCCTCATATCGCCAACGTCTCATAGACAAATGGCAAAGCATCTCCCAAGGGAACCGATCCGTAACCGAGTACACCGCCGAGTTCGATGAATATTACCTACGGTGTGGAGTCATAGAGGAGGGCACCATGACTATATCCCGCTTTCGAAGAGGTTTGCGGCCCAATTATCAATATCAACTCTTTTGCCGCAATGCAACCACTTTGAAGCAGGCATATCAGATAGCTCTCGAAATGGAGCAATTCGGGGCCGAGTTCGAGTCACCCCATCGGTTGGGATCCTTTCCCCTACGTAGTGTCGAGCCACGTGGCTCATCTGGCACGTATCCGAGGGCCCCCATGGCTCAACCTCAGGAGCCCGCTCGTCCCGAGCCCTTTGCTCCTAGGCCTCGCCCTCCACCCCCGAGGGACCTTCCTCGTCCCCAGCATCTTATGGCTCCACCCTTAGCCCGTCCACCGGCCCCCGCACCTCCTGCACGCCCTTTGTTGCCTACACCTCCTATTCATCGGGAAGATAATGGTAAAGGACCTATGATTGGGGAGCCTAGTGGATCACTGCATCAGTGTTTTCGCTGCAATGGGTTTGGCCATTTCGCCAACCAGTGTCCCACCCGCCCATCTCTTATCATTGGGGACACACAGGCCGAGGATACCACCCCTGTGGGTCTCGAGTTAGTCACCTATGTGGCCGATCAGGAGCAAGCTGATGAATACTATGAGATCGAAGGTGACGACCAGGAGGCCCCGCACCCCGATGATACCCACGTGGGGGTCGTCTGGTGTATTCTCACCCAGCCACAGGCCAGTGATGACTGGCGTCGGACTACTATTTTCCGTACCTTCTGTAGGCTGGGCAAGCATGCATGTAAAGTGATCATCGATAGTGGGAGTTGCATCAATGCAATATCCACGGGTGCTGTCATCCGTCTTGGTCTTACACCCGTGGATCACCCTAGCCCCTATCGTGTATCATGGGTGGATTCCACTTCCATTCCGATCAGGTTGCGGTGCTTGGTCCCACTGCAGTTCTATGCCTACTGTGACGAGGTTTGGTGTGATGTCCTACCCAAGGAGGTGGGCAACATTATTTTGGGTAGGCCGTGGTTATTTGATCGGGATGCCACACTCCATGGCCGGTCGAACACCTATACCTTCGACCATGAGGGCCAACGGATTACTCTCGAACCCCATCGGCCCAAGAGCCCATCAGTCAGGGGTCGTACTGGCCCTAGTGCTCCAGAGCCTTCCCTCCCCGGGCCCAGTACCCCGCCCCCAGCTCGGGCTATGACCGTTACATCCGGCCCAGGCGAGCCCTCGACGAGAAGATTGATGTTGATTAGCTTTCAGGAGATGGAGCGGGAGGCTAGTCGGGGCTGCCTTGTGTTTGCCAATACAGTCCGAGAGGTAGAGAGAGACTCCGAGGGTGAACTCCCACCCGAGGTCATTCCTATTCTGCAGGAGTTTGTTGATATCTTTCCCGATGATCTTCCCGAGGGACTCCCACCGATGCGGGATATTCAGCATGCCATCGACCTTATCCCGGGCACCTCATTGCCCAATCTTCCACATTATCGCATGAGTCCCATGGAGTGGGTCAAATATTTGTACCGCTATAATATTGTTTAACCGGGAGTCCGTAAATCGGCTGGGGTTGTCTTCGCCACGCCGCGTGCATGGAGGTAACGGTCTAAACTTCTCGGCGTTACTTTGCTTAGCTAGTATATGGTCTTATGCCGCTGCGAGAGTGTATGTTCCTAGCCCGTGTGTTCATGTCACCGCTGGGAGTGTGAGAGTGACCTGTCCCGCGACTCGATCCGAGTCCGAAAGTTGAGTCAGACTACCTTGAACTCTGCCGGTTCCTTAACCGCGCACGATCCACGCTTTCCCTCGCATGGGACGACGAGTGAGTTTGCACTTCTGTTAGCGACGTGTAGCCTATAGGAGCTCTTAGTGTCGAGCCGAGGTCGCTCTAGTAGTCATGTCGTTGCTGGTCGAGTCGTGTCCGTCTCATATAGCGTCGTCTCCTCAGTCCGTCCCGCATCAGTTTGGTATCAGAGCGAGTTGAGTCTAGGGTAGTCTTGCATAAGTCTTGCATGCATCATGGTCTAAGTCGAGTCTAGGATCATCATTATTTTCAAAAAAAAAGGTGTTTTAAAATTGCATTTCATCCCGATAATTTGGTAACTTAAAAGGTGTTGTCCGAACGTTAGGCTACGCCTATCGGGAGGTCGCACACTTGCGGGAGTGATCTTCGGATCGATTAACTCCGCCACGTACCGGATATTGGTTAGGTCTAAGTGCATCTTTTTGCATTAGTCGGTGTCTTCTAGGTCGTGTGTTAGTTGCATGCCCACCCGTCGAGGTACCCAATACTCGCCACCACCACCTATGGCGGATTCCCGGGCCCGTAGCTCCGATGAGTCCTCGACGGCCGAGATGTTCCGAGCCATTATGGAACGTCTTGACACCCGTATGGATGGTCTTAGTACGCGTATGGATGGCATAGGAACGCATCTAGAAGGGAGGATGAAAGTCCTCGAGGATCGGGGCGAGAATTTGGATCAGTCCATCCAGGGCCTAGTTGGGAGAATTGCCGTTCTGGAGAGGGGCCCAGTAGCGGCGCAACCCGCGCCGACGAACGGCCAACAAGAGCCAGTTCAGCAACCTACTGCACCAAGGGCTCAGGCGGAGAATGTTGGGGTACAACAAGTGCATGTGGTGGATGATTATGCATCTGATAATGATCAAGGGGGTAACGGTCGTCGTAATCAATGACGGAATTGTGATGACGAGGATGACGACCGCATTCTTAGGGGCGTGCGTGCGGACCCTCCCACTTTTAGCGGGTCCTTGGACCCTAGGGTGTATTTAGATTAGGAGGCCGGCGTGGACCGGTACTTTTGAGATGACGGACCACCAAAGAGTCCGATACGCAAAGATGAAGCTGCAAGGGCAGGCCAAACTTATTGGACCAATGTGGAGAGCCTACTCAACCCGTGACGTCAACCCCAAATCGGTACTTGGGATGATATGAAAACCAAGTTGAGGGAGAAATACCTTCCTGCCTCTTATCGCCAACGTCTCATAGACAAATGGCAAACCATCTCCTAAGGGAATCGATCCGTAACCGAGTACACCGCCGAGTTCGATGAGTATTACCTACGGTGTGGAGTCACAGAGGAGGGCACCATGACTATATCCCGCTTTCGAAGAGGTTTACGGCCCAATTATCAATATGAACTCTTTCGCCGCAATGCAACCACTTTGGCGTAGGCATATCAGATAGCTCTCGAATTGGAGCAATTCGGGGCCGAGTTCGAGTCACCCCATCGGTTGGGATCCTTTCCCCTTCGTAGTGTCAAGCCACGTGGCTCATCTGGCACGTATCCGAGGGCCCCCATGGCTCGACCTCAGGAGCCCGCTCGTCCCGAGCCCTTTGCTCCTAGGCCTCGTCCTCCACCCCCGAGGGACCTTCCTCATCCCCAGCATCTTACGGCTCCACCCTTAGCCCATCCACCGGCCCCCGCACCTCCTGCATGCCCTTTGTTGCCTACACCTCCTATTCGTCGGGAGGATAAAGGTAAAGGACCTATGATTGGGGAGCCTAGTGGATCACGGCAGTAGTGTTTTCGCTGCAATGGGTTTGGCCATTTCGCCAACCAGTGTCCCACCCGCCCATCTCTTATCATTGGGGACACACAGGCCAAGGATACCACCCCTGCGGGTCTCGAGTTAGTCACCTATGTGGCCGATCAGAAGCAAGCTGATGAATACTATGAGATCAAAGGTGATGACAAGGAGGCCCCGCATCCCGATGATACCCACGTGGGGGTCGTCAGGTGTATTCTCACCCAGCCACAGGCCTGTGATGACTGGCATCGGACC
Source organism: Amorphophallus konjac (assembly GCA_022559845.1). Lineage (NCBI taxonomy): Eukaryota > Viridiplantae > Streptophyta > Magnoliopsida > Alismatales > Araceae > Amorphophallus > Amorphophallus konjac. Next base: position 186,970,489 of record CM040125.1, read on the forward strand.
ACTATTTTTCATGCCTTCTGTAGGCTGGGCAAGCATGCATGTAAAGTGATCATTGATAGCGGGAGTTGCATCAATGCAATATCCACGGGTACTGTCTTCCGTCTTGGCCTTACACCCGTGGATCACCCTAGCCCCTATTATGTATCATGGGTTGATTCCACTTCCATTCCGATCATGTTGCGGTGCTTGGTCCCACTGCAGTTCTATGCCTACTGTGACGAGGTTTGGTGTGATGTCCTACCCATGGAGGTGGGCAACATTATTTTGGGTAGGCCGTGGTTATTTGATCGGGATGCCACACTCCATGGCCGGTCGAACACCTATACCTTCGACCATGAGGGCCAACGGATTACTCTCGAACCCCATCGTCCCAAGAGCCCATCAGTCAGGGGTCGTACTGGCCCTAGTGCTCCAGAGCCTTCCCTCCCCGGGCCCAGTACCCCGCCCCCAGCTCGGGCTATGACCGTTACATCCGGCCCAGGCGAGCCCTCGACGAGAAGATTGATGTTGATTAGCTTTCAGGAGATGGAGCGGGAGGCTAGTCGGGGCTGCCTTGTGTTTGCCAATACAGTCCGAGAGGTAGAGAGAGACTCCGAGGGTGAACTCCCACCCGAGGTCATTCCTATTCTGCAGGAGTTTGTTGATATCTTTCCCGATGATCTTCCCGAGGGACTCCCACCGATGCGGGATATTCAGCATGCCATCGACCTTATCCCGGGCACCTCATTGCCCAATCTTCCACATTATCGCATGAGTCCCATGGAGTGGGTCAAATATTTGTACCGCTGTAATATTGTTTAACCGGGAGTCCGTAAATCGGCTGGGGTTGTCTTCGCCACGCCGGGTGCATGGAGGTAACGGTCTAAACTTCTCGACGTGACTTTGCTTAGCTAGTATATGGTCTTATGCCGCTGCGAGAGTGTATGTTCCTAGCCCGTGTGTTCATGTCACCACTAGGAGTGTGAGAGTGACCTGTCCCGCGACTCGATCCGAGTCCGAAAGTTGAGTCAGACTACCTTGAACTCTGCCGGTTCCTTAACCGCGCACGATCCACGCTTTCCCTCGCATGGGACGACGAGTGAGTTTGCACTTCTGTTAGCGACGTGTAGCCTATAGGAGCTCTTAGTGTCGAGCAGAGGTCGCTCTAGTAGTCATGTCGTTGCTGGTCGAGTCGTGTCCATCTCATATAGCGTCGTCTCCTCAGTCCGTCCCGCATCAGTTTGGTATCAGAGCGAGTTGAGTCTAGGGTAGTCTTGCATAAGTCTTGCATGCATCATGGTCTAAGTCGAGTCTAGGATCATCATTATTTTCAAAAAAAAAAGGTGTTTTAAAATTGCATTTCATCCCGATAATTTGGTAACTTAAAAGGTGTTGTCCGAACGTTAGGCTACGCCTATCGGGAGGTCGCACACTTGCGGGAGTGATCTTCGGATCGATTAACTCTGCCACGTACCGGATATTGGTTAGGTCTAAGTGCATCTTTTTGCATTAGTCGGTGTCTTCGAGGTCGTGTGTTAGTTGCATGCCCACCCGTCGAGGTACCCAATACTCACCACCACCACCTATGGCGGATTCCCGGGCCCGTAGCTCCGATGAGTCCTCGACGGCCGAGATGTTCCGAGCCATTATGGAACGTCTTGACACCCGTATGGATGGTCTTAGTACGCGTATGGATGGCATAGGAACGCATCTAGAAGGGCGGATGAAAGTCCTCGAGGATAGGGCCGAGAATTCGGATCAGTCCATCCAGGGCCTAGTTGGGAGAATTGCCATCCTCGAGAGGGGCCCAGTAGCGGCGCAACCCGCGCCGACGAACGGCCAACAAGAGCCGGTTCAGCAACCTGCAACACCAAGGGCTCAGGCGGAGACTATTGGGGTACAACAGGTGCATGTGGTGGATGATTATGCATCTGATAATGATCAAGGGGGTAACGGTCATCGTAATCAACGATGGAATCGTGATGACGAGGATGACGATCGCATTCTTAGGGGCGTGCGTGCAGACCCTCCCACTTTTAGCGGGTCCTTGGACCCTAGGGTGTATTTAGATTGGGAGGCCGGCATGGACCAGTACTTCGAGTGTGTTGAGATGACGGACCACCAAAGAGTCCGATACGCAAAGATGAAGCTGCAAGGGCAGGCCCAAACTTATTGGACCAATGTGGAGAGCCTGCCCAACCAGCGACGTCAACCCCAAATCGGTACTTGGGATGATATGAAAACCAAGTTGAGGGAGAAATACCTTCCTGCCTCTTATCGCCAACGTCTCATAGACAAATGGCAAACCATCTCCCAAGGGAACCGTTCCGTAACCGAGTACACCGCCGAGTTTGATGAGTATTACCTACGGTGTGGAGTCACGGAAGAGGGCACCATGACTATATCCCTCTTTCGAAGAGGTTTGCGGCCCAATTATCAATATGAACTCTTTCACTGCAATGCAACCACTTTGGAGCAGGCATATCAGATAGCTCTCGAATTGGAGCAATTCGAGGCCGAGTTCGAGTCACCCCATCGGTTGGGATCCTTTCCCCTTCGTAGTGTCGAGCCACGTGGCTCATCTGGCACGTATCTGAGGGCCCCCATGGCTCGACCTCAGGAGCCCGCTCGTCCCGAGCCCTTTGCTCCTAGGCCTCGCCCTCCACCCCCGAGGGACCTTCCTCGTCTCCAGCATCTTACGGCTCCACCCTTAGCCCGTCCACCGGCCCCCGCACCTCCTGCACGCCCTTTGTTGCCTACACCTCCTATTCGTCTAGAGGATAAAGGTAAAGGACCTATGATTGGGGAGCCTAGTGGATCACGGCAGTAGTGTTTTCGCTGCAATGGGTTTGGCCATTTCGCCAACCAGTGTCCCACCCGCCCATCTCTTATCATTGGGGACACACAGGCCGAGGATACCACCCCTGCGAGTCTTGAGTTAGTCACCTATGTGGCCGATCAGGAGCAAGCTGATGAATACTATGAGATCGAAGGTGACGACCAGGAGGCCCCGCATCCCGATGATACCCACATGGGGGTCGTCTGGTGTATTCTCACCCAGCCACAGGCCAGTGATGACTGGCGTCGGATCACTATTTTTCATACCTTCTGTAGGCTACGCAAGCATGCATGTAAAGTGATCATCGATAGCGGGAGTTACATCAATGCAATATCCACGGGTGCTGTCTCCCGTCTTGGTCTTACACCTGTGGATCACCCTAGCCCCTATCGTGTATCATGGGTAGATTCCACTTCCATTCTGATCAGGTTGCGGTGCTTAGTCCCACTGCAGTTCTATGCCTACCGTGACGAGGTTTGGTGTGATGTCCTACCCATGGAGGTGGGCAACATTATTTTGGGTAGGCCGTGGTTATTTGATCGGGATGCCACACTCCATGGCCGGTCGAACACCTGTACCTTCGACCATGAGGGCCAACGGATTACTCTCGAACCCCATCGGCCCAAGAGCCCATCAGTCAGGGGTCGTACTGGCCCTAGTGCTCCTGAGCCTTCCCTCCCCGGGCCCAGTACCCCGCCCCCAGCTCGGGCTATGACCGTTACATCCGGCCCAGGCGAGCCCTCGACGAGGAGATTGATGTTGATTAGCTTTCAGGAGATGGAGCGGGAGGCTAGTCAGGGCTGCCCTGTGTTTGCCATTACGGTCCGAGAGGTAGAGAGAGACTCCGAGGGTGAACTCCCACCCGAGGTCATTCCTATTCTGCAGGAGTTTGCTGATATCTTTCCCGATGAGCTTCCCGAGGGACTCCCACCTATGCGGGATATTCAGCATGCCATCGACCTTATCCCGGGCTCCTCATTGCCCAATCTTCAACATTATCGCATGAGTCCCACGGAGCATGCCGAGCTTAAACCGCAGGTCGATGAGTTGATGCAGAGACGGTCTGTTCGGGACAGCATGAGTCCATGTGCTGTTCCTGCTTTACTCGCCCCAAAGAAGGATGGCACGTGGAGAATGTGCATTGATAGCCGTGCCATCAACAAAATCACCGTGAAGTACAGGTTCCCTATTCCCCGCCTGGATGACATGCTAGACATGATGGCTGGTGCCACTATCTTCTCAAAGATTGATCTTAAGAGTGGTTACCATCAGGTGAGGATTAGGCCAGGTGATGAGTGGAAGACCGCTTTCAAGACCAAGGACGGTCTATATGAGTGGTTGGTCATGCCTTTTGGGTTGACCAATGCCCCTAGCCCCTTCATGCGACTCATGACTCAGGTCCTTCGACCGTTCATTGGAGTCTTTGTGGTTGTGTATTTTGATGATATCCTTATCTATAGTCGCACCACGGGGGACCACTTAGACCACCTTCGGCAGGTCTGTCTACTTCTTCGGCGAGAGCAGTTGTTTGCGAACCCACAGAAGTGTGCCTTCATGACACCTCGGCTTACCTTCTTGGGTTTTATTGTGTCTAGTACTGGGGTCTCCGCCGATCCGGAGAAGGTCCGAGCCATTGTTGAGTGGCCAGAACCCCGTACGGTTCATGATGTCCGCAGCTTTCATGGCCTTGCGACGTTCTATCGTCGCTTCATCCGCGGATTTAGCTCCGTCACCGCCCCGATCACGGATTGTATCCGGAAGGGCACCTTTGTATGGACGGAGGCCGTCGCTGTCGCCTTCAAGGACATCAAGGAGCGCATGACCCAGACACCTATCCTTCGATTGCCTGATTTCTCGAAGGTGTTTGAGGTCTCTTGTGATGCGTCGGGTGTTGGGATAGAAGGTGTGTTGAGTCAGGAGGCCCACCCGGTCGCATATTTCAGCGAGAAGCTGAATGACGCGAAACTGCGATACTCCACATATGATAAGGAATTTTACGCAGTGGTTCAGGCTCTTAGGCATTGGAGGCACTATCTTTACATCAAGAGTTTGTCCTATACTCCGATCATGAGGCATTGAGGTACCTCCATTCCCAAAAGAAGCTTAACTCGCGTCACAGTCATTGGGTCGAGTATCTCCAGCAGTTCACCTTTGTGCTTAAACATAAGGCTGGAGTGGAGAACAAGGTGGCCGATGCCTTGAGTCGACGAGCGTGCTTGCTTACCACCATGAGTGCCGAGGTCATAGGGCTAGAGAAGATGAGAGAGGCCTATGTTGACTGTCCTGACTTTGGTCAGATTTATACCACTCTCTAGGCCGGACCCTCGAGAGATCTTGATGACTATGTGCTCCAGGATGGTTGCCTCTTTCATGGAGGTAGGCTTTGTGTTCCCCGAACTTCGGTTCAAGACTTTTTAGTCTAGGAACTACATGCGAGAGGTCTAGCTGGCCACTTTGGTCAGAACAAGACTATCGAGGCAGTTGAGGATAAATTTTACTGGCCGAGCTTGCAGCGCGATGTGGCTCACATCGTGGCTCAGTGCCGTACATGTGCTACGGCCAAGATGAAGAAGCAAAGCTCGGGCCTTTATCGCCTCTTCCCGTGCCTGATGCCCCGTGGCAGGATGTTAGCATGGACTTTGTTTTGGGATTGCCACGTACCTCTAGGAAGCATGATTCAGTCTATGTGGTGGTTGACCGTTTCTTTAAAATGGCCCTTTTCATTCCTTGCTCGAAGACTTCGGATGCTTCGAGGGTAGCCCGCCTTTTCCTTACGCATGTGGCGTGCAAGTTTGGGTTGCCTCGCACTATAGTGTCTGACCGTGATGTGAGATTCACCTCCTATTTTTGGAAGACACTATGGCATATGATGGGTACTCACCTCAAGTTTTCCACTGCATATCATCCCCAGACAGATGGTCAGACCGAGGTGGTCAATAGGAGTCTGGGTGATCTTTTGAGGTGTCTTGTTAGGGACCGCATTGGGGATTGGGATCTCATCCTACCCATGGCAGAGTTTGCGTATAATGATTCGGTGAATAGGTCTACCGGCATGAGTCCATTCGAGATTGTCATAGGACGTAGGCCTAGGAAGCCAGTGGATCTTGTCCCCATGCCTATCCATGCACGTGTGTCGGAGTCGGCCGAGTCGTTTGCTAGGCATGTTAGGAGTCTGCATGACGACATCCGTCGTCACATTGAGTCCAGCAATGCACGTTACAAAGAGCAAGCTGATGCTCACCGACACCACCGAGAGTTCCAAGAGGTCGAATATGTCATGATCAGGGTAAGACCTGAACGGTTTCCCTCTGGAACTGTTAAGAAGTTGCAAGCTCGCGGAGCCGGTCCATTTAGAGTGTTGAAACGGGTTGGATCCAATGCGTATGTTGTGGACCTGCCCGAGGAATACGGTATAAGCTCTACTTTTAATATTTCGGATCAAGTTGCATATAGGGACCCGGCGGTGATCCCTAGTGAGCCTTTCGAGCCATCTCCTCCCCTTGAGAGTGATCTCACACCTGAGTGTCCACCTCCAGCCCCTTTGTCACGGCAGCATGAGCATATAGATCATATACTAGATGAGCAAGTGACAGTTACCAGTAGTGGATCCTACCCGCGCTACCTAGTGCGATGGAGAGGACGGCCCGCTACCGAGGACACATGGATCACGCATGGAGAGTTGCAGGGGATTGATCCGGACCTTCTGGAGCGATACCGGAGCGATGCAGACCCTTACTCGACAGGGTCGAGTTTCTCCCACCCGGGGAGAATTGGTGCGGACACCCGAGTAGTTACGCCGAGCCACCGGTACCGCACGCGGAGCACGACTCGAGTCACTTCAGCGTCCATCTGGCTCGAGACAGCCTGGAGACTCCCCCTTGAGTCTCGACATTTATCATATTTGTTTAGACTTTATTTGTGTGTAATGTGTGTTTGCTTCATTTTATTCGGTTTGTAATTTTGATTGTAAGAGGGGTTTATTTGCAAAATGGGACTCCCGGGTCCCATGGGCCCCCATACCCCCTCCCATTGGTCCATGTCATCCTTGTGGGGCTGGTCAACCTCCTAGGTGACATCTAGAAGCCTTGGACTAGTCAATTGTCCACATGGGGGACAATGGACCAAAATTGTCAACATTTCCCACCCCACCCCACCTACCAAGTCCCCTTGGTCAATAGGCCCCCCCCCCTTGAATTTTTATTTCTTTTTTTTGTGTGTTGGTCACACTTAATCTAGGCCATCCCTTCTCCATCCCTAGATCCAATGGTGGATAATGGGTTTGATATGTATCATATAAAACTTGTATTTTCCCATTTTGGAGGAATTAATGCCATTTGAAATCAGAAATTTTCTTGGAGCAAGCCCTTGGGCGCACCCCTCCCCTCTCCTCCCTCTCCCCCTTGCAGCTGTGACGGTTGCCATTCTGAGGTGTGACGCCTCCCTTATCGTTCCGGTGATCACCGCCGCCGCCATCGTGCCACCCTCGCACCGCCACGGTTCTCTTCGGTATTCTGTCCGCACAGTGCAGCAGCAGCTTGTCCGGATTTTGCAGCTCTTCCTCGTGATCTTCTGGGCACCAAATTTGGAGGAGATGTTCTAGGTATGTCAATCACACCACAGAAAAGTCGGTTGGCCTTCTAGTTCACTTTTCCTAATTTTCCATTTTCGTCCAACTTTCAATTTCAGTTCTGCTAGTTTCAGATCTCATTTCCATCTTTCCTGAGTTTTCCATCTTCGACCCATATTTTGATTTTTTTCAAGAGCTCCCAATTTTACTGGGAGTTCTATCCACCAACCCCATTGTCCCCAATTTTTCTTGAAATTTCGTAAGGCCATCTCATATTTTTCAAAATTCATTTTCTGATCCATCTACAGTATTGTCTGCAAGTTTCAGATCTGACCACCTACCAGTGTTAAAATCATAAAAACTCATAACCTCCACTAATCATTCCACAAAAATTGTTTCCATTTTCCTTGTTCCAATTCCTACAACTTTGGTGAAGAGCTCATGAGCTGAATCGGACGTCTACCTCACGGTCAACAGTAGTTCTCAGACAACTCACCTGCAGATCTGAGAGTTCTGGTACTGTACAATAGAAGCTTCAAAATTTAACAACATCCAGATCCGCGCAGATCCAGGTCCTCTTTCTGGGCCTAAATTGAAGGATTTCAAGAGAGCTTTCCAACGATAGCTCCTGTGTCCCAATCCGACACCGGGATTGGTCCCAGCGGCCGATCTCGCCGGAGCGCGCGCCAAAAAATAGAAACCAGAATCCGTGGGCAGCCACTTCACAACGTGGAGATCGGAGCCGATCGGCCACCGACTAGAGTTTCCGACCGACCGCCATCCAGGGAGGCGCGCCACCAGGGGTCCCCATCACAGCGGGCCCCACCCCAGCAGGCCGGGAGGACAGCGCCATCCGTGGGACCCACGGACCCGTAGATCGCGCCGTCCGGACAGCACTTTAGACGCGTGTTCGGCACCGCCGGGCGACATCAAGATGCTGCCCGTCAACCCGATTCATGTGACTCCCGGGCCCCGCATGTGACCTTTTACCTCCCTACGTGGAGTGGGTCAAATATTTGTACCGCTGTAATATTGTTTAACCGGGAGTCCGTAAATCGGCCGGGGTTGTCTTCGCCACGCCGGGTGCGTGGAGGTAACGGTCTAAACTTCTTGGCGTTACTTTGCTTAGCTAGTATACGGTCTTATGCCGCTGCGAGAGTGTAGGTTCCTAGCCCGTGTGTTCATGTCGCTGCTGTGAGTGTGAGAGTGACCCGTCCCGCGTTTCGATCCGAGTCCGAAAGTTGAGTCAGACTACCTTGAACTCTGTCGGTTCCTTAACCGCACACGATCCACGCTTTCCCTCGCATGGGACGACGAGTGAGTTTGCACTTCTGTTAGCGACGTGTAGCCTATAGGAGCTCTTAGTGTCGAGCCGAGGTCGCTCTAATAGTCGTGTCGTTGCTGGTCGAGTCGTGTCCGTCTCATATAGCGTCGTCTCCTCAGTCCCTCCCGCATCATCATGTCATGATAAAAAATACTATCTATTTTCATAATTTGAAGTATAAAGATAGATTGCACTGAGTAACCAGGGATTCTGATGTTTAATCAACATGTCTCCTTGTGTAAAAAGGTGTAGTTATACTAGAATGCTCAAACAAGTAAACAAATAAATTAATATGGTTGACTCTAAGTTCTTCGTTCCAAAATTGAAAACTATTTTTAAGTTCAATATAAAACAGATTTAAATCAGTTTTGTCTAATGAAAATGATAAGTAAGATTAATGGTTTTCTGATTGGGCATTGTACCGTGTTTAGATGGTTTTATTTCCATTGATTTTACTTCAGAGGATTAATTTCAGAAGTTTTACAAAGTAAGATATAATCCTCATATGCTAAAAACCATATAAATGTGAAGAAAGGCATTATAATTGAAAGTGAAGGGTAGTCTGGGAATAGACTGTTGAAATTGGTTAAGCCGGTAGATATCAAGTTATAAAACTCAACCCTATTTTTCAAAGCCTTCCTCACTTTGCACTCACATCTTCTAGGTCGAGGTCTCTTTCCACAACGACGCACACTAGTCGTCTATGCTACCTCGTCCCCTCCGTAACCCTATCCGCTCCACCTTTGGTCTCCATTTTCCTTCTCTACATTGCATCTAACCGTCCTACTACTCTTCGTCTCTCACTCTTCATCGTAACCATCATGTCGTCTCTGGCTGCCAAGAGCAAGGGGAAGACAAAGGAAGTGGAGGAGCAGCAATCGGAGGATATTGTGTCCGTGAAAGCAGTAGAGCTTCTCACGAGGAAAGAAGAACGGTGTCGATACATGATCAAGGTGCCGTCTCTACTTTAGGCAAAGAGAAATCTGCTAAAAGAAAAGGAAAGGCTACTGAAGCTCCATCCAAGCGGCACCGGACTTCTGCTGTAGAGTCAGTTCACAATGAATCTGAAGAAGAGGATGACTCTGTAAGGTCCTCTATGCAAGCCGAGTCAGTGCTTGAGACCGGCAGAATCATTTTTCCTCGGTACGTGGACTTCCACGATCATAAAATGCTTGCTGAGTTTCCAAATCTTTTTTATTTGATAAAATTTTAGAAATGGAAAAAATTCATGGGGAAACATAGACACTATTACCCTAGATTGGTCATTGAATTTTATAAGAATCTGAGGTTTGATTCAAACCATTCTAGGATTACATCTCTTGTTAAAGGAGTCAGGATTGAGATTACCAAGCATTTTCTCCATAAAGTCTTTAGAGTTCTTGAAGATGGGGTGGTAGAAGGCGTTTTTGAGTATGATAAGCATGAGGCCTACTCCATTCTGACTGACATGCCTTGTAACCCCAGTGACAAAAAGTAGACAAAGTTGACTTATTTCCATGCCAATAAGTTTTCCCCTCTAAACAGATGAATAGACCACATGTTGATGACTATTATTACTCCACAAGCTGGAGGAAGAGGCAGATTATCCGAGTCTCAAAGATTTATATTTTTCTACATGTTCAAGAACATCAAAATCTGTCTGCCACATTTAATTATTCAGATTATGGGCACATGCAAAGACTCTAAGAGATATCTTCCTTATAGTGCCCACCTGACTGCCATTTTCAAGAAAGTAAACATCTCTTTAGAGGACAAGACATTTAAAGAAATCCCTAAGGTGAATGTTTATAACATGGAGTTCATTACCACCTTTTTGAAGCTGAAATCAACTAGGATCAGTCAAGTAAAGGATCAAGTTGATCAACCTACAATGATTATGGCAGAACAACAAGCAGAAAAAGAGGTCCCACCAGTGGAAAAGAGTCAGTTTCAAGCAGTAGATAAACAACAACAGGTAGAACAACAACAACAACAGCAGCAGGTTGAACAAGCTGAACAGGAGCAACAGTTACCTATTATTGATATGGAAGAGATAGTGCAACAAAAACAACAGCCATCACTTGTTGAGACAAAAGTGGAAGCACAGCCAGAACAAGAAGCTCAACAGGTATTGGAAGAATATGTTCCAGAGCTTCAAGAAGAGATTCATCCAGTAATTGATGAGGATGAACAGGTACCTGATCAGCAGGTACATGATATAAGTGACATGGAAGTAGTTGATGAAGGAGTTCATGAAGTGCAATAAATGTAGATAGTTCAACATCAACAAGAACTTCATGAACTGCAAGAATAGGAATGGGATGATCAGTTCTTACAACAATTAGATCAGCACATTGATGAGCTTATTGAGCAACTTGGGCAACAGCAACAGCAAAGATCAGTTGACCAAACTGAACAGAGTAATGATCAGCAAAGGCAGGAAGAGCTACAAGAAGAGCAAAGGGTAGAAGAGGTTTAGGAAGAGCTACCTCAAGAAGTTAAAGAAGTTGAGGTTGAAGCTCCACAAAATGAATTTCTAGGTCCTGCCACTTACTATGGTCCTTATCATGGGCCAATAACTGCATTAGGAATTTAGCCACCATTGTCTCCTGAATAACCCTTTATACACACTAGAATTTCAAGATTCCAGCTCTGCTGGACCCAGCATAGGACCACAAATTGCTGAAATGTCAGAATGATGAATGCACAGTTCATGCATCTAAATTTAGCTATTCATAGACTGGATGCAAGGATGCTCCATTTGGAACAGACTGTGGACAGTCAGTGAATGAAATTTGTATATGATAAGTACAAATCTGATGAGAGATTGCATGGCATTTTGGATTCCATACTGAAAGTATGTCACAAGATAGGAGAAATTTTGGGTAATCTTAGAGACACTCAAGCTAACTCAGACTCTTGTCCATTCTTATGATGTCAAGATAGAGCTAGAACATGTAAAACATCAGGTGAACTTGTACAGACAAGACCAGCAGAATATGAATCAGAAAATTAATACCATATCTGGTGAAGTACATGGAAGTATTCTACAACTTGGAAACACTTATGGGAAACTAAAAATTGTTCAAGCACAAGTTCGGCAGTTAGCTGATATTTTCAAAGATGTGGTGACTTCTCAAGCTACCAGAACCTCAACCTCAATGGCTAAATTCACACCCAGCAGACCTTTCAAATAGAAAACATGTGTACCATGTTGCAATCTTGGTTTGTGGATCTCACCTCCACTGTAAAGGAGCTTCAAACACAAGTTCGCCTGAATGATCAGACAATCATGACCAAATTTGCCGCTCTGGGAACTAAAGTGGATATGATTCGTAACTCCTTTCCAATGGCAGTACCTCTAATGGGTAGCTCCAGTAGAACAGCCATCAGAAGGGCCAGGTCAAGAGGCGCAAGCTCAAGCAGAACTAGTCCAGCTGATATTTAAAGTTCTCACCCTACTTTTTGCTAATGACAAAGGGGGAGACATATTCTGAACATATTTCAAAGTCTGGGAAGTTGTCTGTATGGGGGAGATATGAGATATGAGGATGATTGGAAGAGAATGATGAAGTCTATACTTATGAAGATATTTCTTCTTTGGTTGCCTCTGAATGTTGTTAATGAACAAAGACAAGCTCTTGTTTCTTTTAAACCCTTGTGTGTACTGTGATGTTTTAGTCAAACATTAGTTCAGTTCATGTTTTTCATTGCACACATTGCACAGAGAAATGACATATGTCACATTTGTGTTTTGAATGAGTGTTATGTGTGTCATGTCTGCATCTGATCTTGAATGATTGAAAACATTGGCTATTTTTGAAAATTTGTGCAGACCTATGGTTGAATGCATCTTTCAGTGAATGTGTGTATTCTCTTTACCTTGTGCTAACTTACATGACTGATAGTTGTCATTATCAAAAATGGGATATTGTTGGAACCCTGATTTTGATAATTATAGTCTATGAATCATGTTAAGACTGAATTGCATAAGTACCTTCATATTGAACAAACTTGTTCTTTGTTGTCTAAGTGTCAAATCTAAGGTCGATGCATATTCAATCGTTTTCAGCTAAGGTCAATGCAAATTTTTATTGTCTTCTTCATTAGGTTGGTACATCACATTGCATAATAGCTCATCAAGTCGATGCATGATTCTAACTAAGGTCGATGCATGTTTTGCTTTAGGCCAACTAAGGTCGATGCATGTTTTGCTTTAGGCTGACTAACTAAGGTCGATGCATGTTTTGCTTTAGGCCAACTAAGGTCGATGCATGTTTTGATTTAGGCTGACTAAGGTCGATGCATGTTTTGCTTTAGGCTAACTAAGGTCAATGCATGTTTTGCTTTAGGCTAACTAAGGTCGATGCATGATTTGCTTTAGGCTAACTAAGGTCGATGCATGTTTTGCTTTAGGCTGACTAAGGTCGATGCATGTTTTGCTTTAGGCTAACTAAGGTCGATGCTCATTTTAGTCTTATGCATATAAGGTCGATGCACATTTTCCTTGTGCATTAGGAAGGTAGATGCACATTTTTAGTTTAGTGCATATAATGTCTATGCATCTTTCTTGACAGGTCTATCTGTGCGTCATTAAGCTTAATGCATCGTGTTTAAACATTATTGTCTGAAATTATGAAGATCTGAGATTCCATTCTTCAAATAAATATCTTCTTAAGCCCTATGTTGACCCCTCTGCTAATAATCTCTAATGTTAATCTGACAGGTTAAACCAACTCATCAAGGATTAACTGGCATATGCTCAAACACCTGGGCTATATAGAGGTTGACTGCATGTGGAACTTGTATGAAGTCGATAAGTGGCACGTGAATCAAGGCAGGAGGATACCCTAGATAACCTGCCACGTGGATCATCTTAATGTCAGATAGTGACACGTGGACATCCCTGAAAAGACTGGAATGAGCCCTTCACACGCCCAACGCGTGAGCTCGTGGGACCCCAAGATTGAAGCCCTATAAAAACACCTTTCTGCGATCAAATCGAATGTAGATGAAAAAGGGGGCTATCAGAAGAAAAGTGAGAAGAGGCAGAAAAGAAGAAGAGTTCAGAAGAGGAGCCAGAGCTCGTGAGAAGGGTATGAGATAGAGTTCAGATAGAGAGTGTCACGCCCCGATCCGATAGCAGCAGAATGTATTGGTCGGAGCGTGGCAGCGATACAGTCGTGAATAATCAGAGCAACTCATAAGACACAAATTCAAGGCCAGACAATAATGACGAAAATACAATTCTTATTAATATCAAATGTCAAACTTACAATTCTTGACTCACTTACATATTTAAATGAAAAGACTCATTACTCTTAATAAAAATGAAAAGACTCAATGACAGGACAAGACTCAAGAAGATAAAAGACACAGACTCGATTCCATTGCGCTCATCACTCTTGCCCTTCCCCATCTGTATGGTTATCTTCGACGTCAATACCTGAAAAATATTAAAATAGGCTGGTGAGCAAAAAGTTCAGTAGTGATTACATGTCTATCCCAAGCAGAGTATAAGTGATTAGGCAATTTATCATATTCGTGATTATGTAATGCATGAAACTATATGACTTAAAATCATGATGATCAATCTATCAGAAAAGATGAATTTCAAAGTCAAAGGCAAGTATAAGCTCAAGAGAAAGGAAATAATTTTCCTTGCAGAACCAAGGATAGATATTAGAAATAAACAAGGGCAGAAGTTACAGATGAACATATCTTTTGAATTGGCCAGAGTATAACAGAGTTTCAATAAATATAAGCAGAATTAAACAATCAAGCAGAATAACTAAATTATCAGAATAACCGAACATCAGAATATCAGAATAACAGAATCTCTAGAATTCACAGAATTTGCAGAATAACAGATATAACAGAATAACAAAAATATAACAGATATACAGAATTTGGTGTAATGCCACACCCAGAAGTTTACCATGGTTTACAGAATGGACTTCCGTCCCACCTGACATTGATAGTTGCGGACCTACAGCCCTTAAATATTTCAGAATCAGAAGTGGCCAACAGAAAGTCAAAGAGTTATGTTCTCGAAATATTGACGAGGAATTTCCCGGAGGGAATAATATGTCATAACTGATGTGGATGATAATCAGAGTTTATGGACTAAAGATCATGTAGGGACAACATGTCGATAAATCTCACATATGTGAAACTGGGTAAATGGCGTCCACTGAAGGAGCCGCATATTAGGATCAGCGTCCATAGTGATGGGCGCAAATTCTGGAAATAAGATAATTAGGCACGAGTAAATAGCGTCCATCAAACTGGGCACTATTTGTAAATAGCGTCTAGTACACTGGACGCAGATTTCAGAAAATGACATTTTCTCAAAAATGCCGGAATAGCATTATTTGAGAGCTAGATAGTCATGACGGTAAAACGGTGTGTAGCTGTTTAGGGTACAACCCGCTCGACTGCCTTGAGGGAATCCAAGGCTAGCGTAGACTTATGGAGGCCTCCATGATGTAATCGCTAGTCCGAAGGAACGGAATGTCCCGCGGAGAGCTCAAACATCACGGAGAGGTAATGGGGTAACATGTATAAATCCAAGACAGGGACCTCATCTACGGATTGAGGTGAGAGTGCCAAGCGAACCCACGGTGTGGAAAACACTCGAACAGATCAAATTGCGTCCATTATGACAAGCGCTAATTAAATCAGCGTCTGTCATCACAGGCGCACATACATTTATATATTTTCATGTTAACAGAACCAGTGTCCTTCCAGGAAGGCACTGATAAACATTTTTAGGTAACCAGAATTTCAAAATACCTATGGAACCGGAATACAAATGGCGTCCATTTAAGAGGACTGTAATTTAATTAAACAAGAATTTACAACTGTCATTTCATTTTTAATAAACTTAGAAAAGAACATCCCTTTCAAAGGACACATATTATTTAATAGAAATTTTTGAAAATAAAATATATGATAATTAGAAGAAAAATTCAAGGATTCCAAATATATAATTTTTATAATTTTCTGTTACATATTTTAGTTGATATGGATTTTCAAAGATATAGTTACAAGTTATATATATATATATATATTAAATAATGAATAGCGGTGGTGGCGGTGAATGCTATTTATCAAAATATATGTTACTGTTTATTTCATGGATGAACAGTGACATTTTTTATTTATTAAGATTTTATAGAAACTAATTACATGATAAATAAGAAAAAAATCTAAGGATCTTAACCCTGAAATATCTCAATTTTATTACATCAGGATAACAAGATAAAAATCGACAAAGATGGTACGGATGTTAACCACATGAACAAGGGCGCTTTCTAATTTTAAATCTTGTTATGCATCTAAATATATGAAAATTAACAGAAAAATGTAAGGATCTCAAATATATATTTCCCAGAAATTTTAGATGTGTTGTTACATGATTGTAATATTCTTAACCCATGTGTTAATATATTATATGTGAAACTAAACAACGTAAACCATGCATGCATTGCTTTATATTGAGTATAACAGACATGATCATGTAAGGCTTAATTGATATCATTGTTCGGCTTAAGAGAGAGATCACCTACCCTTTTAGTGATTTGAGGTGATGAACAGTGAAGTATCTGCAGAGAACCGGTACCCTGTTTTGAATAGGGGATGGGGGGAGAAGAAGGCGATGTCCCACTTGATCAGCAGAATGAAGAAGTCTCGGTTGCAGGCACGGGAAGAAGAAGAAGGAGATGACGCTCCTTCAAGTCTCAGTCGCAGGAGGAAGAGCAGGAGAGGCTTCTCCTGGTGGCAACGAACGACAGCAAGCAACTCCAGGAAGAAGATGGATAACGAAATGCCAACGCGGAGGAGTTTGCAAGCAGAGAAAAGAAGTGCCTCGGGGGTTTAGCGTGATTTTCATAGGGATGGGGATCCTAAACGGGGTGATCGAACTAGTGTTAGCAAGGTTTGAATCCTTTCTGTGTGATGATAACCCCCTTGCCATTTGTACAGCCGCTAACCATGTTTGGCCATTGAAACCCTAACAGTCAGTGCCATGCATGTTCGAGCATGCATTTTGGGTTGGGTTTTCGGGTTGCATACGTGGGTTACATGGTTAGTTTTGTAAAAAGGCTCACGTGGGTTTTGTGGTTTGGTCTGCTGGCTTTGAGTTTATTTGAGCTACGGTGATCATGTGGCTTAATGGTTTGTGGCACATGGGCTTGAGAACATGGGTTGGTTATGGGTTGCATGTTGGGCTTTATAACATGCATACATATTTGTGGGTTTTTGGGTTGGCTTACGACGGTGGCATTTTAAAAGGGTATTAGGTTGATTGTTAGGCTGGCCTAGTGGGTTTTGGGTTTTATTTGGGTAGCATGTAAATGGGCACTTGGTGTTGGATTTTAGTTAATTGTTTCCACATATATTTATATATGTGGTTGTCATTGAGAATTGTATTCGTGACTTTCAACCCATTTGTCATATATGAGTCGAAATCTTTTGGTTAATATTTTGTAATTATATCTTTAACTAAATGGGCTATCTTTATTGCGGTGCATTTATCTTTGGGCTGTTAAAATATTATAAGTATTAACGCCCATTAAACGTATAACTAAATATTTCTATGCCGATTTTAATTTATTTAAGAATTTTGTTCCTTAAATTATCAGGGGTGCTACAGAGAGAGAGAGATCTGCTGAAATAGGAAGAAGAAGAAGGAGAAGAAAAATAGAGTATCGGAATTTGGAGAAGTCCGAGGAAGAAAAGTGAGAGTGGGTAGAGAAAGAGAAAGGGAGTGAGAAAGAGAGATAGAGAGGAGTTTTAGGTTGAGGCCCTGAGTTATCTTCAGTTCTTGGATCAGATCCAAAACTGGTTTTTGCTCCTGCGTGAGCTATTTCATTTTGCATTTTCTTTTGAGTTTGTTATTTGCTTTCTTATATCTTCAAACAAGCTATGCATCAGCAGAGCGAAGCTATATTGCTAAGCATGTGAGGAGGAATCGTCAGAGAGCAAGCTATGATTGTTCAGCAGATAGCCAAGCTGTAATGCCCAGTGGATAGCAAGCTGTGTTGCTCAGCGGTTGTAGGGATTTCTATCCCTGAAGCTGTGGATCAGCGGTCTTAAGCTGTGTATCAGCAGAAAGCCTCACTCAGGTTTGAATGGGAGATGGACGCAGGTCTGTGGTAGCAGACTGAACCATCTAAAACTTTTATGTAGTGGGTTTTATGCTTTTGTCTTTTCCATTTCCTCTTTCCCCATTTCACAGGATGAATGAGCACAGCGATCATGTTTAAGAGTTTATCTATGTGCACTTAGCTGAGTCCATCTGTATTGTTTATATCTGCAACTCCTCTACAGATTTCATTTGATTACTATCTGTTTGAAGGTCATTTTATTTGATTAACCCTTCTAAGTTTTAAATTCCGCAAGATTTTTAACGGAGATTCATTCACCCCCCCTCTGAATCCGTGACTAGCACCCCAACAGTGCATACACATACATGTTTATAATCAATTTTGCATAGTTTTGCATACATGTTAATATGTTAATATCAGTTTTTGAGTTTGAAAGTTTGGAAGTTTATGTGCATACATTTTAAATTTCTGTTCTAGATACTTCATAGTGCTAATAAATGTTCAAATGTTCAAAGCTCACTTTTTCATAATCGTTTACTGTTGTGAAACGACCCCTTGGACCTAAATTCGCAAGCAAAGAATGGGTCAGTGATTTCACTCAAGCGGACTCACCCGCGTAGCGCGCACCCGGGTCCGTAGGTGGACCGGCGATGGGGATGAGGGTCCGAGGTGGGACCTCGCTGTTCTGGGGGGTTTGGCTAGCTTAGGATGGACCCCAAAGGGCCTGGGATGCCTACTGCAATGGGCAGCCAGCACGCCGAGGGCGTGGGATGTAATGTCTCTCTCTCAACTCACCCACGGTGGCACTCAATTTAATGAGGATTCGGGATCGGGCACTCGCCTCACCGCCGACGAGCAACTTGGAACCAATACTAAGCTAAGCAGAGTTATACCAGCAAGGAGAATGGGGCCAGAAGCTCACCTGATCGGCGTGAGAACGCCGATCCCGGCCGGAGACGAGGGAGAGCGGGGAAGTGTGGGCTACCCGTACACCGCGCCGATGATGCTTCGGCCGAAGACCTGCTAGTACATGCACTACACCTCACGCAGGAGGTTTGGACAGGGGGTGGGGGTTTGAAACTTACATACAAACACTACCTTCCACAGGGAGGGGCTTTAAGCCGGCCGGGCGGGGTGGGGAAAAAATTAAAATAAGTAAACTTCGGCCGATAATTCTAGTTGCGGGGGCAGCGAGCTGGATTTGGAGCTGAGGTGATCGCCTATGGGTTTCGAAAGTAGCAGGGCCAATAGCCAAACATCAAGGGGCGTGGTAGCAGTGAGGAGGCACATCTGGGTCCACTTCTGAGCTGAGGAGGGGCCGTTGCCAGGTCAACTTTCCAAACCACGCCGGTTCGGTCCGCACTAGGACAGCAGGACATAATGTCGAAGATGATGTTGCCATGAACTCTTCCAATTGTCGTTGCTAGTGGGACCGGCCCCAAACTTCTCCAGACTAGTCCAGGAGATCTCAGCTCAATTTGTGGGCCAGTTGGAGACCGTGGGTAGTTGGTGCAGCCTCAAGGGTCGGGGTGGACTATTACGGCTCTGACTGTCCCAGATCCGAAGGCTCTGGAATATTGCCTTGCCTTGCGCACTTCCGAACTCCGACAATGGCGTGGCTGGTATCGACACGACCGTGGGGGAGTCCTCTTCGAACAGAGGCCCGGGAGGCCACCAGGGGAGGTCGGAGTAGGGAGATAGAGCTAGTAGAGTGAGAGGGGGTCTGGTCAGGCCCTGGCAGGACTGACCTGCGCACTTAGGGGGAATCCACTGGAACGGGGTGCTCCAAACTCCAAATAGTGTTCCGCTTGCTGCGTTGGATAGAGGACTGGTAGTATCTCATCTTGATCAATTGGCACACTGAGGAGAGCAGGGAAGTGGCCGCAGGAGCTTCTGCACTAGGATTCTGATCTCCACTCGGATGCCGGAAGCGCAGTCTGACGACAACAACCCTTCTGGACAACTCCGAACTTGGATTGAGGTGGAATTTTCTCGCCTGCGAAGCTGACTTGAAGGGATTTCCATAAATATATGGCTTGCCTTCTGGAACGTCGACGTGGTGGTGGGGCAGACTCTGCAACCAGAGCCTTTAATACTCCCTGTGAACTGGCCTGAGCTGAATGGTAAAAGGTGAAGAAAGGGGTGGGGATGGGCGAAGGTACAAAAAGGAATGGTGGTGGGATGGCTGCGGGGATTGGCTAGGGGGTGGAATGGGATGGTGGATGGGTTGGGAGAGAGGTTGGGATGCAGCTAGCAGGGGGAGGGGAGAGGTCTGCGACCTGGAGGTGGAAGGTGAGAGGGAGGGGCGCAATTGGCCTTGGGGAAAGGAGGGTGTTTGAATTTTGATTAAAGAGGGGTGGTTAATTGTGGTCTTGGGGAGGGGAAAAGGTGTGTGGGGAATGTAGATGGGTGCTT
The DNA here is from genome assembly GCA_022559845.1 of Amorphophallus konjac. NCBI lineage: Eukaryota > Viridiplantae > Streptophyta > Magnoliopsida > Alismatales > Araceae > Amorphophallus > Amorphophallus konjac. Next base: position 186,990,702 of record CM040125.1, read on the forward strand.
GGGAGAATGAAAGGGTGGCTTGGGGAGAGGTGTTCTACCTTGAGAGATGGAGGAGGTGTATGGGGAATGCCAAGGGGTGCTTGGGAGAATGGGTGGGATTAAATGGGATAGGTATGGCTTCTAGGGAGATGAAGAGGTGGGATGAGGTGGCAAGTGAGGAGTGGATGAGGTGGTCAACTAGGGCTGTGATGACTCAGACTCCGGATACCGGATATACTCGATAGGACTACCGAGCAGACCCGATACCACTTGGAACCCGTGAAGCCTCCAAAGAGCTATAAAGCTCCGAAGGGAAAAAGGATTGTCGTGTAGTACATTGAAGCCACAGAGATATAACAGTAAGCAATTAAATTTCATTAGACCGGTTTGCTAAAGTAGCAGAAATAAAATTATTTTTTAATTAACAGTTTGAATTTAATAATTATACCAGAGTCCAGTCCAAAGCTAAAGACAAGCAGTACAGTCAACAGAAAAGAAGGACGTACACTGAGGTCGGGGGAAGCCTGACGCAGGTACCGCTGCCAGCCACGGACACGCCACACCAGGAACCGCAAAAGTAGAACGATGTCATCCACCTAAAAAGTAGGGGTGAGCCACGTGTCACTGGCCCAGTAGGGGTCACGCGGATCCCCACTGAAAAACAACGCAGTAACACGGAATAACTAAAACAGCAGTAGTAGCAAAGTAGGAAAACTAAACTACAAAGCTGTAAAAGAAAGCCGGAACGGAAGGAGTAGGAACAGCTAAAAGAAAAGGGAAAAGCCGTACCGAACAAAACACGGCTGCCGAACTAACCTCGGCTCCCTGAGCTACTCCAACTGCAACAGAAAGGCGAACCCTGATTTGACAAAGTCAGGAGTTGCCGATCTGTCGGGCCCACAAAGATAGGCAAAAAGCCTAGAAGAGACCAAGACAGACATAGACGCTCTAATGCATACACGACTCGATTGTCGTGCACGCTCTTCTAGCCACGACCACACACACAGGACTAGAACGTCGTGCACACGACACAACACTGACCTCGGGCAAGACCATGAGAGGGCTAACCTAGAAAGGTCACGACGCACGAGAAACACGAGAGTCACGTGTCACGTGACGGAAGCACCTCCTCACTAGAAGAACAGCCAGCTGCGTCCACTAACGTCTTATGTTGCACCTCAAGTGTCTCACCTACGCAGCCGCCTGAAGCACGACAGAGACTAAGATAGGCTCAGAACCAAAACAGGAACTACAGTAACGAGTGACTAGACAAGGTAACGCCCGTCGACGTCAGTCCAACGCCCCTGACCACGTGTGCGCACACAAGCTCATTGCCTTGAGCCAGGCCTCTAGCTAGTTTTCTCCCCCAGTAGGACGCTACTGCAAGACTAACTTAAAACTGTATCTCGGGAACTGCCACACCACCACTCCCGGGTGGGTCGACACGTCGTAACATGTTGCCAGGCTACGACTAGTAGCGGCTCACTAGACACAGAACTCTGAAACAAGAGTGCTGTAGTACAGACATGCAAGGAAGCACTGTCGCACGTACTACAAAGCACCGAGGTAGCAAGATAACTACTGACAGACTCAGGACAAGGTAACTAGACCTACTACTACAACAATCCTTGAGTCTCACGACTCGGAGTCAAGATCGTTGTGCAAAGCAGAACAAGCCGCCAATCGGTCTAATCCTAAGCCAGAGGAAACGACATGACTGCGTAAAACAACACACGGGGACCTGAGAGATCAACAAGACCCTCAGCACACCTGGACACGTAAACTGAGGTAAGATGATACCTCGAGGCATCCAGAACCATGTCTCAGACTGGATGAAACCACTGAGACACACACAAGGTTACCTGTCAACCACTGGGTCACCCCGGGTTGATCGGAACCAGACAATGGCGATTCTACAGTAGGAAAGAGAATCCTACTTCAAACAAGAAAACTCCTGGCTATATAATAACGTGGCCTTAGCCCTCATAGGACATCAAAAGATATCCACGGGAACGGAAAATCACAAGGTCAAGCCAAGACATCAGAAAACCAAAATACCGACGAACTACACTCTGGGCATAAGCGATCTACCACTCAGCCGCTTAACGATGTAAGCAGTCAAGGGATGAATCGCCACGCAAGCAGAGACAAGGGTACTGTCGGTCATGGGTAGGGCCATGAGGTGACTGTATCGGTCAAAGATATGACCACTAGACTCAGTCAACCCCAGTTGACCTGCCCGACAAACCACCAAACGGTCTATAGAAGACCCGCGACACGGACTGACTAACCATCCTATGACACACATACAGACAGACGGACACGGATCAGGCCATCACGGCCAAATGACACAACTACGGACTTAACTCACTGGGCGGTCACAAAGGGGCCGCTCAATGGGCTGAACGGTCCACATGAGGCCGCTCAGGGGAACTAGGCGGTCTGAGGGAGGCCGCCCGACACGAACCGACCTACTACAGTACTCGGTCAAACGATGGTCAAGACGGTCAGATACTGGCCGCTCAAAACACAGGACGGCTAAGGGGTCACCGCCCCATGAACCACCTTAAACTGTTGACTCAAGGTCAACCGTGCTAAGCAGTCTAGGCCTGGCCGCTCAACACCACGGGGAGAACAGAACGGCTGGGACCCAGCCACTCAAAGGAACTGGACGGACCAATGCTGTCCGTGCCAGTCACAGCACGGTCTATCGCGCGACCACTCAGACTCAAACCGACACGAATTGAACGGTTAAAACACAGCCGCCCTATACGCTAAGCGGTTACTCTTAAACCGCTCAAGCGTCACGGCGAGCAAACCATGGGATCGGCCTGATCGTGGCCTTTCCACCCCCCATTCGTTCTGAAACGAAGGGGATACAACGGTGATGATCATACACAACACATAGAATCCAACAGGAGCCGAATCGGCTGAGAAACAGTGAGAAATGGGCGATTTTCCAAATTCAACCCAAATGGAGTCACTGGACTTCCCGGGCTCCTAACGGTCCCGAATGACCGCGAATCGTGACAAAATCAGTGACTATGGAACGCAGACGTTCCTGGGAGTCCATTGACACTAACTGATCTAAAATTCGTCACCATTTTCCAGTGAACCCTATGAACTCCACAAAACCACAATGAGCCCAAACTCGCTCGTTCTGGCACCGAACGACGTGAAACTAGAGGGAAAACGTAGAGGGGAAGTGGGTGATCCATCTCCCTACCTCCACCAAAGAAACAGTGCGCCAAAGCAACTAAACCGCGTCGAAAATGCCAAATCAACGAACCGCGCCTTCTCGGAATCCACCGAGGGATCGCGCCTCGCCACGCTGAAACCGTCGCCCCATCCCGCGTCCCGATCACTCCATCGCGTCCTCGCCTCGGCCAGCTCCGCAACGGTGTGCACCCCGCGCCGAGAGACCCAGAGATGAGAGAGAATGAGAGAGAGAAAGAGAGGTGAGAAATGAGGGAGGAGAGAGGAGAGAGGTGAACGGAAAATAAATAGAAAGAAATTAGGAAATTTTACTAATTTTCGAAAATTCAATTATTAGACCAAAAATTCACAAATTCAGAAAAATACGCAAAAATAGTCGAAACGATCCTCGGGAAGAGTACAACGCAACTACGGCGTCCACAAGTTGATGAATTGAGAAATAAACTCACCGTAGGGTTCCGTAACTTATACGAGAGAAAAACCCACACGGATCGTAAAACTCAACTCAGGACCCATAAAAGCGATCCGAAACTCTCCGAAAATGATCCGAAAGACCAAATAAGAATCCAATAAGGATCTAGGGTATTATAAGGGCTGAGGTGGAGGATGAGGTGGATAGTGGGGAGGAGAGAGAAAGTGGCGCAGGTAGGAGAGAGAGAGAGGGGGGATAGGGGAGGGGAGCTTCTCACTCCTCTCTAATGACTTCTCACCAAAGAAATTCAATTTTTCTAGACTCAAAATAGTAGATTTTCATTAGCTTCAAATGAGAGAAAGGGGTCCTATTTATAGGAAACCCACAATTTATAATAAGTCCCTGACTTTTGGACTAATGACAATAACCAAGGGGAAGGGGGGCGCCCCTGGGCCTAGCCCACTGAATTGGGCCCATTATCTAACTTAATCAACCTAATGACACTTAACTTAGGTAAATGACTACCTAACCTTGGTACTGGACTCAAATAAAAGAAAAATTACATAGTTTATGACTCAAATAAATATGAAAATTACATGACTCGACTCAAAAAAATGTGACGGACACCATGGGGTACTACCAGTGAACATCAGGAGCCTCGAAAAATGTAGAAGGGTTGGGGATGTCCCCATCATACCCCCGGGGTGCGGAGAACTTGACTCCTTCGAGTATGGGTCTACCAAGGAAATGGTTCTCCAAAGCAGCTCCGGGCGAACCACGATCTCCTGACTCAACCTCTCGTCCCTAATCGGGGGACGGCATTTCAGCTTCTCATGGTGGCACGGACACACCCTCTTGCCGGTGATGGTACCCTACTTGCCTAGTATTGCCTCCGTGTGCACATGTCAGACTCTCAGGTTGATATGTAGAGGCTCTCCGAGGGTATCTCTCTCAAAGGAGGGTATAGGCTCGAGGTGCTCTCTAGGATTCACCGCGGTGCCCTTAGAGGGTGCCGAATCTGCCACGTGGAAAGTGGGGTGTATCCCAAAATCCATCGGTAAGTCCAACCCGTAAGCCTGGTTGCCAAAGTCACTCGGAACTTGGCAAGGTCCAAGTCCGCGTGCCCTCGATTTGGAGATGACCCTAGGGTAGAGCCACTCCAATGTCTCCATCACCAAGTTTCCTACTTAGAATTCCAAGTGGCACTCACGAGTTTTTACCCGCTCTTTGTGATCCTCACCGCTCGTTGCTAGATGCTTGCGTGAATGCTTATGCCATGCACTACTATGCGGTGTGGGTGTGCAATGAAAGGTGTGCAAAGGTGGACTGGGGCAACCATGGATGGCCCTATCATGCTTTAATGCCACATTGACTTGGATGAGCTTGGGAGGATCGGGGCATCCATAGGTGTGCCTCTCATGCGTGAGTGTGATGAATGCTGGAGGACCCAGGCATTCATGAATTCTCCTAACATACGTAAGACCAATGATTAATGGGGGAGGGACGCTAGACACAAATGTGGACCACTCGTACTTCCTACTTGACATGTGGGTGATATGAATGAATGGACCCGACTTACTAATCATGCCAAGTGGTAGGAGGTGCCAAGACATATGCATTCCTACTCCAAGGATGTTTTCCATGTGTGGAGTAGCGGGATGGCTTTTGAACTTCCATTTGAAAGGGCCAAAGTGATCTAGGAAGGTGGACATCTTGGAGAGAGGCTCCTCCTTAATCCCTATGTGTATTTTGCCTAAAGTCATGGCTCCCATGGTGTAACCCGGTTCTAGGAAGGGAGGGGTTTGGCCCAACATGGTGGGTGGGGGTAGGGTATGGTGGGTGGGTTGCATGGGGAACTAGACTCCCATAGGAAGGGATCAAAGGGATCATCATTAGTGTACCCGGGGAAAAGGAGCTCTAAATCCATCTTATCAACCTCAAGGTCCTCACAATATGGTGGTAGATCATCCTCCTCTAATAAAATGATTAGGCCAAAGTTTTTGGTGGGTGGGTTGGCCATGAGGGGATGGCTTGGCATTTTACCCGATATGAGGAACTCCAATTCGAGGATACGGTCGGGTTCATCGGGTGTGGGTAGAAATAGAAGAAGGTCACTAGTGTAGCAACCAATGGTGCATATTGAGGTGATAGACCCGACACATAGGTGTAGGAGGTCAAGGCTCCTAGGTCGGTCGGCCACAGGGGTCATCATGCCAGTCAACTCCATTTGCCAAGCTATGCCCTTAAGGAGGTCACCTAAAGTTTCCACTTAGTAGGATGATTGGATGGTGGTGTGATAGGTGGAGAAGGGTACTATGGGGAGGTGTCGTCCCACGGGAGGGTAGGCATGGGGTAGGATAGGGTGAGCCGGGTTTTCCTCTAGCCATCTAACCAAGGGCCCACTTATGATAAGTTCACTCCCAAATGGAGGGGGTGGCATAAAAGGCAAAGTTTCTTCCTTGGTTTGGGAATGAGTTTCCTCCAAGGTGGGGAGTAGTTCTAGGGTGTTCACCACTATGGGGTTGGGTGTGGGGATCATGGGTTCCTCTACCAAGGAGGTGAGAAGGTCCTTTGTAGGTGGGGTGATGATGATCGGCGTATGGTGCACCCGGGGTGGTGGGTAAAGGGGGACTTGGGCTAGGATGGGGAGGGGAAGTAGTGGAGGCCTAGGTTGGGGTAGGATTGGGGTTGGAAGTAGAAGGTGGATTGGGTGAGGGGGTTTAGATTGACTGGTTTTGAGAGGTGTGTCCCTTTTAGGGACGATGGAGGGGTAGTGGTGGGAACCATGGAGGCTTGTGGGGTGTGGGTTTGATGGGGGATTTTGGGTTGGAGGGTGGTGGACGTCATGGGCCTAGGTGGACGGGTGGACACGGGGTCGAATTGGGTTTGAATGGTGAGGGTTGGGTGATGGAGTGTAAAGGTGTTGGTCGGGGTAGGAGGTGATGGGTGTTGTGGAGGTTGGGCCTTTATGGTGGTCTTGAACTGGCCGGGAGAGAAAGGAGGAGTGGAAGTGCTTCTTGGGCTATGGCTCTCCGAGTAGGAGGAGAAGGTTCGAGGAACATAGATCTTCCTTAGTTCAGTTTTCATGTTTTCCCATGTGTCAATGGGCTCTTGCCTCCTAATCCTCCTTAAGCCCACTATGTGTTCCCACTTACTCTTGGCTTGACCCCGAAGTCACCCCATGGCAACGCGGACTCTCGCGGATCCATATACCATAGTCATATCAAAGTTCTTTTCCATGGTAGCCTCCCGTTTTAGGTAGGCACTAGGGCATGATCCATCAAAGAGGAGATCCTCAAATGTGATTATGTCAAAGGGAGGGTTGATCAGACCCTTGTGGAGGGCCGAGTGGGACGGATATGACCAAAGAGAGGTAGCCATTCTACTGGGCACGGTTGATGCACTGGGTGACTCTAAAATGCATATGCGCCCTAGGACCAACTTGATAGAGACAAGTTGTGAACTTGCTCTGATACCAATCTGATGTGAAACGACCCCTTGGACCTAAAATCGCAAGCAAAGAATGGGTCGATGATTTCACTTAAGCGGACTCACCCGTAGTGCGCACCCAGGTCCGTAGGTGGACCGGCGATGGGGATTAGGGTCCTAGGTGGGACCTTGCTGTTCCGGGGGGTTTGGCTAGCTTAGGATGGACCCCAAAGGGCCTAGGATGCCTACTTCAACGGGCAGCCAGCACGCCGAGGGCGTGGGATGTAATGTCTCTCTCACAACTCACCCGCGGTGGCACTCAATTTAATGAGGATTCGGGAGTGGGCACTCGCCTCACCGCTGACGAGCAACTTAGAAATAATACTAAGCTAAGTAGAGTTATACCAGCAAGGAGAGGGGGGCCATAAGCTCACCTGATCAGTGTGAGAACGCCGATCCCGGCCGGAGACGAGGGCGAGCGGGGAAGCGTGGGCTACTCGTACGCTACGCCGATGACGCTTCGGCCGAAGACCAGCTAGTACATGCACTATACCTCACGCAGGAGGTTTGGACTAGGGGTGGGGGTTTGAAACTTACATACACACACTACCTCCCACAGGGAGGGGCTTTAAGCCGGCCGGGCGGGGTGGGGAAAAAATTAAAATAAGTAAGCTTCGGCCGATAATTCTGGTTGTCGGAGCAGCGAGCCGGATTTGGAGCTGATGTGATCACCTCTGGGTGCCAGAAGTAGCAGGGCCAATAGCCGAACGTCAAGGGGCTTGGTAGCTGTGAGGAGGCATGTCCGGGTACACTTTTGAGCTGAGGAGGGTCCGCTACAAAGTCAACTTTCCAAACCACGCCGGTTCTGTCCGCACTGGGACAGCATGACAGAAGGTCGAAGATGATGTTGCCACAAACTCCTCCAATTGTCATTGCTAGTGGGACTAGTGCCAAACTTCTCCAGACTGGTCCAGGAGAGCTCAGCTCAATTTGTGGGCCAGTCGAAGACCGTGGGTAGTCGGTGCAGCCTCAAGGGTCGGGGTGGACTGCTACAGCTCTGACTGTCCCAGATCTGAAGGCTCTGGAAGATTGCCTTGCCCCGGGCACTTCTGAACTCCGACGATGGCGTGGCAGGTATCGACACGACCGTGGGGAAGTTCTCTTTGAACAGCGACCAGGGAGGCCACCAGGGGAGGTCGGAGTAGGGATATAGAGCCAGTAGAGTGAGAGGGTGTCTTGTCAGGCCCTGGCAGGACTGACCTACGCACTCAAGGGAAATCCACTGGAACAGAATGCTCCGAACTCTGAATAGTGTTCCGCTTGCTGCGTTTGACAGAGGACTGGTAGTATCTCATCTCGGTCAATTGGCGCACCGAGGGGAGCAGGGAAGTGGCTGTAGGAGCTTCTGCACTAGGATTCTGATCTCCACCCGGATGTCGAAAGTGCAGTCTGACAAGAACAACCCTTCTGGACAGCTCCGAACTCGCATTGAGGTGGAATTTCCTCGCCTGTGAAGCTGACTTGAAGGGCTTTCCAGAAATATATGGCTTGCACTCTGGAACATCGACGTGGTGGCGGGGCCGACTCTGCAACCAGAGCCTCCAACACTGCCTGCGAACTGGCCTGAGCTGAATGGTAAAAGGTGAAGAAAGGGGTGGGGATGGGAGAAGGTACTGTTAGTGTTGGTGTGCTACAGGCCAATTTCGGGTCGGGTAGGCCCAATAGTTGTACGATCTTGTTCATTAATAAAGTGGTGTTTGAGCGTAAATATGCGATTGTGTTACTTTACGTTGTCCCTAGGATATGTGGTTGTAAAGTCAGCTCGAGATTGGATCTCGAACATGAGACTTACTTTACATGAACACATACCTTAAACTGTTCCTGGTTGGAGGGTAATCACTCGGGGACTTTGATTACCTATTAAACCAGTACACATGATGTGTCAGTGACCAGTCTCATGGTCATTGGTGTGGGGCACCAACACATATGTGTAGGTGTATGTCCTTGGAGGATGTGCACTGAACTGATCCGCTATTGGATCTTCAGATGGTTGATTATACCTAATGTCAACTGAAGATCCAACGGTCACAGTAGCATCGTTGGTCCTTTGACCTGAGACATTGATCGGATCTTACATGAGGATTGGAATGGTTTAATTATTTAGCTAAGTGACTTTAACCATAAGTCATGAGTTGCCGAGTCATTAACCACTCCAGGATACGTGTGAAGATCATCAATGGTCAAGAAGGGATCACTCACTGTCGGGTATATATCAGACAGTTAATGGGTCATGACATTGACGCTCCGTTAAATCCCTGGCTAGGGTCGTGTGAGTTCGTTTAGAACGGACGTCATACACTTTAAGGAGGTCATAGTCAAATGGCACGATCATGGGGTTTGACAGATACCGTACCCTCGATCGTACCAGACTCATAGAAGGAGTGAGGGATTATATCGATGTGGTAACTGTGGACTTACAGGTACCAGACAGGCTGGTTTAAACCCGGCGTCCTCTAGGATCACGCGGATTTGCTTGACCCAACGTGATCGAAGGTTCGGAATGAATTAAACTATTATTCGGCTCTTGTAGAAGCGAATAATACGTTTAATTTACTTCTAATTAGGAATTAGAAGTTAATGGGCCTTAAACTAGAGTGACTATGGGCCTAGAGGATCACTCACATTGGATTCTTGGGTGACGGTTTATTATTATACAATTGTATGTATTAATTCTATTTAATTCCTTTTGAAATGGAGTGTAAATGGAGCTTAATACATATGTATAATATGAGATAGGACATATATACAGTTTCGATCTTTTGGAGCCCTTTTCTAATAAGTCTAAACTCTATATATATGGCTCCTACGTGAGTTCATTCGAACTCTTAGCTTTTCCTTTCCTTCCCTTAAGCTAACCAAGCATTAAGCTTAAGGGAGAGGTTAAGCCTCCCCCCTTTCTCCCCCTTGCTCTTTCTCTCTCCAGAAGGTGTTAGAGCCGGGGAAAGTTGTGCCGGGGAGGTACCGTCGCTGCGCAAGGGTCCGTGTGGATCTGCTCTAGAGGCCGTATAGCTGTGCGGCTCGGTTTCTCTGCATCGGGCTTAGCGGACAGCGTCATTCCGTGCAAGGTGAAACACGCAACCCGTAATTAGGGTCTTAGAAACACCGATTAGAGCACAGATTAAGCTTTCCATAACACCGGAATCGGATAAATTAAATTTTTGTTATCCGCTGCATCGCCCGTAGGTGCTGTGCGAAACCTTACAGTGGTATCAGAGCCAGGTTTACGCTCTGGTCGGTGTTTTAGCGTCGTTTAGGACCATGCTTTAGGGGTAATAAAATCTTCAATTATTATTTGTTGAAAGAGATCTAGGTGTCTCTGTTCTTCAAGGATGCTGGGCATCCAAGCAGCATTTTTTTAAAAAAAAAAATTTAAAAAAAAAATTTTTAAGGCCCCGGTGGGCGCACTGCGCCCTGGGCGCAGTGCGCCCGCCGCGTGCGCCGCGTGGGCGGCGTAGGCGGCAGCCGCGGTCAGCGCCCACGGGCACTGACCGCGGGGGCGGGCGGGGCGGCGGGCGCCGCAGGCGGCGCCCGCAACGCGGGCGCGCCTAAGCCATCCGCGTGGGCGGCCGCACCCCCCCCCTTTGCGGGGGTATTTTTTTTATTACTTTTTTTTTAAAAAAATTTGCTTCATTTTTAATTTATTGATACATATATTAATTCATATATTAGATATATATATTAAAATGTTCAGTAAATTAAATAGGATTTTATCTAGTAGGTAAAATTGTGTTATCTCGTTGGTAAATGTCATAAGTTAATTTTTATTTAACCATATTAAATTTACCGAGGTGAGATAATTACTATTTACCTTGGGATAAAATGGTAATAATTGAAGTTACTTCGATAAATTCTAATTTTTAAATTTTTAATTATTAGATAATTAGAAAATTCAAATTTTGAATTTTATTGAAGTTAAATGTGAAAATTTCAATTATTTCAATTTTTAATTATTAGATAAATATTAAATTCAAATTTTGAATTTTAGAAAATTACTAATTGAGGATAATTACATTATTTTAAATTTATTTTCAAACAAAAATTATTAGATAATTAGTTTGAATTTAAATTTAAATTATTGGCATGTTTAAATTTTGAATTTAAATTTGATTATTGGATAATTAAATTTAAATTTAAATTTAATTAATTATCTCAATTAGATGCCCCTGTAGAAAATGATGGTTCTTTACGTGCGTTACTTTATTTACCTTGTATTGGCCTGCTTGTATGTTTAATTTTAGTTAATCATGCTTTGATTTTTAAAATTAAACAAAGCTAGCCTATTTTTGTTTGCACATCCCATTATTAAATTCAAAAGTAAGGATTATTTTTAGAAAATAACCCTTGATTGATTTTATTTGAATGGGTTGGCAAGTGATCATGGACTTGGATTAATGTAATTAATTGGGGTCTGCGAACCTCCTTTCTCTCTCTGTTGAAATTCCAATGGACTTCTATCTTCCTCCATTGTTGTACTCGCCCTAAGGGCTGCTGGAATTTGAGTCACATGTAATTTAATTTTTCCGGCATGCGTGCCATGTAAAAGTTGTAATTAATGCGGCGTCGACGATTGAAAGAGTGGAGCACACCCGACGAGGATGATCCAGCTGCTTCGGAAGCGGGCCGGATGTCTTAGTTACATTAGGGTTAAAGTCCATGATCACTTGCGTTTATTTTTGCATTGGATGCATTTATTTTGTGTAAACTACTAGGTACGGTAAATATATTGGATATATTTATATTACCACCTAGGGTGAGATCAAGATAAAATTAAATTCCCTCGCGTTTAAATTTTAGATCTGATAAGCGTGGCTCTAGGAGTCGTCGTGGCCCTCCATCATTATGGAGTGAATGAACGTCTTCATTTCATGGATTTGTTGTGCTTTCCACAAGGTCCATGAGTTTGGGGGCGGGATTAAACTCCAAGGCTCGGCCTCAATGGGGTGAGAAATTGAACTCGGCCTTGTTGTGCTTTCCACAAGGGTCGGGTCATGAACTCATTGCTATGAAGTAATGATGGTTAGATCTAACCAAGAATATCCTTTGTTGTGCTTTCCACAAGGGGATGATTTCTCGGGGGCCGAATATCGGATATTGCATTAGATGCAAGTGCTTGTTGACTGCCCTTGAGATGGTGTATGGCTTGTTGTGCTTTCCACAAGGTCGTACATCAGTCTCGTTGGGATTCCGACCCACTAGGTTGATCTCGTTGATCTCCCGTTCTATATACTGAGGGTTATATAGTTCGATCGAAAAATAGTGGGACTAACTAAGATAGAAAACCACATCTAAGTTAGAATTTGAACACATGCTAAGTTGTCTTTTATTTCTTATCCAGATTACAATGTCGTCGTCCAACCCCCTCCGCGGCATCTTGGATGCAAATAGATTAACTGGACCGAACTACTCGGATTGGCTGCGTAACCTACGCATAGTCCTTACCGCCGAAAAGATTTCGTACATGTTGGACACGGTTCACTCTTCGCCAGCTCCTGATGCCGACGAGGGCGAGTTACTGGCTTATGCCAAGTGGTCTGAGGACTCATCCCTTGCCCAATGTTACATGTTGGCCTCTATGGCTCCCAAGCTACAGAGATAATTTGAAAAGACTGATTGTAGAAGTATACTTCTCAATCTACGCCAGCTCTTCGGGGAGCAGGGTAGGATTGAGAGGTATGACATCTCAAAAAGGCTTTTCAGGACACGGATGTCTGAGGGTTCATCAGTGCATGTCCATGTAATGAAAATGATGGAGTGGATTGAAAGACTCAATGCATTGGGGTTCAAGTTGGATCTTGAACTATGCATTGATCTTATACTCCAGTCATTGCCCGATTCCTTTTCTTCCTTCATCATGAACTTTAACATGAACAGGATTAAAGCAACTCTCCCAGAGCTACTCAATATGTTAAAGAGTGCTGAAGGAACCATGCAGAAAGATAAAACATCTTCGTCTGTAATGGTTATTGGCCGGGCCAACAAGAAAAGGAAGGCCTCTCAAATATCCACCACGAGTAACAAAGGGAAGGGAAAGAAAAAGGTCACGGGTAAGCAAGTCGCCAAAGTTGACAAAGGGAAGGGCAAGAAGAATGAAAAGGAAGACAAATATTTTCGATGCGGGGAAACTGGGCATTGGAAAAGGAATTGCAAGGCAATTCTAAATGAAAGTATTTTTGTCATAGACCTTAATTTGTGATATATGGAATCCACATCATGGGTATTGGATACTGGATGTGCATCTCATATCTGTAATTCTGTGCAGGTGCTGGCAAATAGAAGGTGATTGGGCAAAAAGGAGATTGAACTGAGGATGGGAAATGGAGCTTTGGTTTCTGCCAAAGTTGTCGGGACTGCACGCCTCAGTTTACCTTTAGGAGTCATTCTGGAGCTGAATGATTGTTATTATGTTCCTAATATTATTAAGAACATTATTTCAATCTCTGGCTTGTATAACATTGGATATACATTGACTTTTAATAGCACTGGGTGCTCTATAATGAATAATGGTTTGATTATAGCCGATGGTTCATTAGTCAATGGTCTTTATGTATTAGATACACGTTCGAATGTTATGCAAATTTCCAATACTGATGAAGTGAATTCTACATATCTATGGCATTGCAGACTTGGTCATGTAGGTGAGAAAAGAGTCTCTCACTTACACTCAAATGGGTATTTGAATTCGTTCGAATACAAGCCATTTGATACCTGTGAGTCGTGTCTCATGGGGAAAATGACCAAGGCTCCTTTTGGTGGACATGGTGAGAGGGCTGTTGACCTTCTCGAGCTCATACACTCGGATGTGTGTGGACCCATGTCTATAGAAGCAAAAGGAGGTTATCTCTATTTCATTTCTTTTATTGATGACTTCTCCAGATATGGCTATGTGTATTTAATGAGACATAAGTCACAAGCCTTTGAGAAGTTTAAGGAATACAAGAATGAAGTAGAGAAACAGACAGGTAAAAGTATTAAGGCTCTTCGATCGGATCGAGGAGGTGAATACTTAAGCCATGAATTCACTTCTTATCTTAAAGACCATGGAATAGTTTCTCAGTGGACTCCACCGTATACACCACAACATAATGGTGTATCAGAGAGGAGAAACAGGACCTTGTTAGACATGGTCTGATCCATGATGTCTATGTCAGGACTACCCTTGTCTCTCTGGGGCTATGCGTTAGAGACTGCGGCTTATTTATTGAATAGGATCTCAAGTAAATCAGTTCCTTCTATACCATATGAGATATGGAAGGGCAGGAAACCAAATTTTAATCACATTAAAATTTGGGGGTGTCCTGCTCATGTAAAGAAGAACGAGAGTGATAAGCTTGAGTCAAGAACTGATAAGTGTAGGTTTGTGGGATATCCAAAGGAGACGTTTGGATATTATTTCTATCACCCTTCTGAGCAAAGGGTCTTAATGGCCAAGAGAGCTGTATTTCTGGAAAGAGAATATCTACTCCAGAAAAACAGTGGGAGCCAGATAGAATTGGACGAGGTCCAAGAACCACAACCCATAGACACAAACTCATTAGATGAGACTGTATCGGTTGATCCTATTCAAGGTGAAACACTGACACTACGGAGATCTGGTAGACTATCGAGAGAACCTGAGAGATATGTTGGACATGTCTCAGAGGGGTCCTCTAAGGTATGCATCGATGAGGATGATGATCCTCAGTCGTACCAGGAGGCGATCCGTAGTGTAGATTCCGAGAAATGGCAAGAGGCAATGGATTCAGAGATACAGTGCATGTACACTAACAAAGTTTGAAACTTAGTTGATGTACCCGAAGGGAAGGTCCCTATCGGCTGCAAATGGATTTTCAAAAGGAAAATGGGTGCAGATGGACAGATTGACACATACAAGGCTAGACTAGTGGCGAAAGGATATCGTCAAAGACAAGGCATTGACTATGACGAGACGTTTTCGCCGGTAGCCATGGTTAAGTCAATCAGAATCCTCCTTGCCATTGCTGCATACCTGGATTATGAGATCTGGCAAATAGATGTGAAGACAGCTTTTCTTAATGGAAACCTGTCAGAAGAGGTGTACATGGTACAGCCTGAGAGATTCACCTCCAAGCCACATCCTAATAAGGTATGTAAACTTCAAAGGTCCATTTATGGATTAAAGCAGGCATCTAGAAGCTGGAACTTAAGATTTGACGAGGCTGTCAAATCTTTCAACTTCATTCGGAATGAAGATGAACCCTGTGTTTACAAGAAGGTCAGTGGGAGCTCAATGACCTTCTTGGTCCTTTATGTTGATGACATCTTACTCATTGGGAATGATGTAGGGATGTTGACATCAACTAAGTCTTGGTTGTCCAAGACTTTCTCCATGAAGGATTTGGGAGAAGCATCCTATGTGCTGGGCATAAGGATCTATCGAGATAGATCAAAAAGGATGCTAGGATTATCCCAATCCATGTACATAGATACTATCCTCAAAAGGTTTAGGATGGAAAATTCCAAGAGAGGTCTCATTCCCATGAGACATGAAATTTGCCTATCCAAGGGGATGAGTCCTAAAACTTCTGAGGAGGTGGCACACATGAATAAGGTACCCTATGCTTCGGCGATAGGGTCAATCATGTATGCAATGCTATGTACACGGCCTGATGTTGCCAATGCTTTGAGCATTGTCAGTAGATATCAGGTAAATCTAGGCGAAGAGCACTGGAAGGCAGTAAAGGGCATCCTTAAGTACGTGCGAAGGGCTAAGGATCTTTTTCTGCTTTATGGAGGAGAGGACCTACAGCTTAGAGCTTACATAGATTCTAGTTTCCAGTCAGATCCAGATGACTGCAAATCCATGTCTGGATTTGTATTCATGTTGAATGGAGGGGCAGTCAGTTGGAGAAGCTCCAAGCAAGATACGACTGTAGATTCGACGACGGAGGCGGAATATATTGCTGCAGCTGAAGCTGCTAAGGAAGCCGTCTGGATGAAGAAATTCATCTTGGAACTTGACGTAGTTCCTGAGATAACAGCTCCCATCCCATTATTTTGTGATAATAATGGGGCCATCACCCAGGCGAAGGAACCGAGATCTCACCAAAGGTCAAAGCATATTCTCAGGCGCTTTCACCTTATTCGGGAGATTGTTGATCGTGGAGATGTGATGGTAGAGCGTGTACCGTCAGAAGACAACATAGCAGATCCACTGACTAAGCCTTTGACACAGACTGTATTTGAGCGTCATCGGGATAAGATGGGCCTCAAAGTTGTGGGCGATTGGCTGTAGTTCAAGTGGGAGATTGTTAGTGTTGGTGTGCTACAGGCCAATTTCGGGTCGGGTAGGCCCAATAGTTGTACGATCTTGTTCATTAATAAAGTGGTGTTTGAGCGTAAATATGCGATTGTGTTACTTTACGTTATCCCTAGGATATGTGGTTATAAAGTCAGCTCGAGATTGGATCTCGAACATGAGACTTACTTTACATGAACACATACCTTAAACTGTTCCTGGTTGGAGGGTAATCACTCGGGGACTTTGATTACCTATTAAACTAGTACACATGATGTGTCAGTGACCAGTCTCATGGTCATTGGTGCGGGGCACCAACACATATGTGTAGGTGTATGTCCTTGGAGGATGTGCACTGAACTGATCCGCTATTGGATCTTCAGATGGTTGATTATACCTAATGTCAACTGAAGATCCAACGGTCACAGTAGCATCGTTGGTCCTTTGACCTGAGACATGGATCGGATCTTACACGAGGATTGGAATGATTTAATTATTTAGCTAAGTGACTTTAACCATAAGTCATGAGTTGCCGAGTCATTAACCACTCTAGGATACGTGTGAAGATCATCAATGGTCAAGAAGGGATCGCTCACTGTCAGGTATATATCAGACAGTTAATGGGTCATGACATTGACGCTCCGTTAAATCCCTGGCCAGGGTCGTGTGAGTTCGTTTAGAACGGACGTCATACACTTTAAGGAGGTCATAGTCAAATGGCACGATCATGGGGTTTGACAGATACCGTACCCTCGATCGTACCAGACTCATAGAAGGAGCGAGGGATTATATCGATGTGGTAACTGTGGACTTACAGGTACCAGACAGGCTGGTTTAAACCCGGCGTCCTCTAGGATCACGCGGATTTGCTTGACCCAACATGATCGAAGGTTCGGAATGAATTAAACTATTATTCGGCTCTTGTAGAAGCGAATAATACGTTTAATTTACTTCTAATTAGGAATTAGAAGTTAATGGGCCTTAAACTAGAGTGACTATGGGCCTAGAGGATCACACACATTAGATTCTTGGGTGACGGTTTATTATTATATAATTGTATGTATTAATTCTATTTAATTTCTTTTGGAAAGGAGTGTAAATGGAGCTTAATACATATGTATAATATGAGATAGGACATATATACAGTTTTGATCTTTTGGAGCCCTTTTCTAATAAGCCTAAACTCTATATATATGGCTCCTACGTGAGTTCATTCGAACTCTTAGCTTTTCCTTTCCTTCCCTTAAGCTAACCAAGCATTAAGCTTAAGGGAGAGGTTAAGCCTCCCCCCTTTCTCCCCCTTGCTCTCTCTCTCTCTCCAGAAGGTGTTAGAGCCGGGGAAAGTTGTGTCGGGGAGGTACCGTCGCTGCGCAAGGGTCCGTGTGGATCTGCTCTAGAGGCCGTACAGCTGTGCGGCTCGGTTTCTCTGCATCGGGCTTAGCGGACAACGTCATTCCGTGCAAGGTGAAACACGCAACCCGTAATTAGGGTCTTAGAAATACTGATTAGAGCACAGATTAAGCTTTCCATAACACCGGAATCGGGCAAATTAAATTTTTGTTATCCGTTGCGTCGCCCGTAGGTGCTGTGCGAAACCTTACAGGTACAACAAGGAATGGTGGTGGGATGGCTGTGGGGATTGGCTGGGGGGTGGAATGGGATGGTGGAGGGGCTGGGAGAGAGGTCGGGACGTAGCTAGCAGGGGGAGGGGAGAGGTCTACGACCTGGGTGTGGATGGTGAGAGGGCGGGGCGCAATTGGCCTTGGGGAAAGGAGGGTGTTTGAATTTTGATTAAAGAGGGGTCGTTAATTGTGGTCTTTTGAAGGGGAAAGGGTGTGTGGGGAATGTAGATGGGTGCTTGGGAGAATGAAAGGGTGGCTTGGGGAGAGGTGTTCTACCTTGGGAGATGGAGGAGGTGTATGGGGAATGCCAAGGGGTGCTTGGGAGAATGGGTGGGATTAAATGGGATAGTTATGACTTCTAGGGAGATGAAGTGGTGGGATGAGGTGGCAAGTGAGGAGTGGATGAGGTGGTCAACTAGGGCTGAGGTGGACAGTGGGGAGGAGAGAGAAAGTGGCACAGGTAGGAGAGAGAGATAGAGAAGAGAGAGAGGGGGGGATAGGGGAGGGGAGCTTCTCACTCCTCTCTAATGGCTTCGCACCAAAGAAATTCAATTTTTCTGGACTCAAAATAGTAGATTTTCATTAGCTTCAAATGAGAGAAAGGGGTCCTATTTATAGGAAACCCACAATTTATAATAAGTCCCTAACTTTTGGACTAATGACAATAACCAAGGGGAAGGGGGGTGCCCCTGGGCCTAGCCCACTGAATTGGGTCCATTATCCAACTTAATTAACCTAATGACACTTAACTTAGGTAAATGAGTTCCTAACCTTGGTACTGGACTCAAATAAAAGGAAAATTACATAGTTTATGACTCAAATAAATATGAAAATTACATGACTCGACTCAGAAAAATGTGACGGACACCATGGAGTACTGCCAGTGAACATCAGGAGCCTCGAAAAATGTAGAAGAATCGGGGATGTCCCCATCATTTACATGTTCTTAGTTTTATACATGTTCATAGTTTCGTACATGTCCATGGTTTTAGCTTCTTAAACAATTTGTTCTTGGTATTCATGCACACACATGCACACGTCGTTTTGTCATCATCAAAAAGGGGAAGATTGTTAGATTCTCTAGTTGATTTTGGGTAGTTATGTTTCAATGATGATAAATCTGGCGTGTGTGTCTTTGTGTGGTGATTTGAGAAATGCTTGATAACTAAGGTGCTAATATAGTGACCATCCGGTTATGTAGGAAAAATAGCTTTGGTGGACTCTTAGAACTCAAATTCTTGAGTGATTGAGTCATTTTTCGCTTGGATTCAAATCAAATGGTAAACCATGCTTATTCACTTTAAGAGGAAATGGTAAGGTCTTACAACTCTTAAATGTACAAACTAGTTGAGTTGGGTTCATGATGCTCACTCTTGTGCATTAGTGGATAGCCATGGGTTCTTGGAGTTTAGTTATAGCACTTGTCATTGCAAAGGTTATTCCATGCATATTCTTCATGAGATTTTTGAGCTTGCATGTTGATTAATCATTTCTTGGGAAGATTGGTAGAAATTGGCCAAATTGATTCTCACACCTTCTTCATATTCATGGTCATAGGATACTCATGTTAGGTGTGTCATCTTTGTTTTCAAAATGCCTTCTTGCATACTCTTCATATAGAATGGAAACATGTTTAAGGTTTTGTTACAAACCTTGGTTGTAACTTGGCAACTCATTGAGTTCTCATGTTATTTAAACTCTTGGTTGTTCGATCCTATTTTTGATTGGCTAAAATCAAGACTTGAATAGGTTTCAATATGGTGAAATGTCTCGTATCATATCAGGGTTTTATGTTCACACTTCATGCCATATGCATATGGGGTTATTGCTTTTCATTTCTCAAAAATCTGCATATTACTGAATTTCGGTCGACCACCCCTGGGCCTTAGGTCGATCGAATTTTCCAGCATTAGAAGGTGTCCTGCTCTGTAAAATTTAGGTCGACCGGCCACCTCGTCAGGTCGACTTAGCGGGTGACCCATTTTGTTGTGTTCGAAACCCATTAAGATGAGATGCATTTTGGTTGAAAATTGACCCCCTTGCCCCTAGGGTCATGATACATATCTGTTTGCCCAAGAATGTCTGCATCTTGTTAGCACTGGGGGTCTAGGGGCAGCCGCCCCAATGAAGCTGCATATTCATGACCGGGCCAGGCCATCTGCTAGGTGGGCCCGCTATTTGAGAAGACATTACAGAATGAGGAGCCCGGGAAGCCGAGCCCACGCCAGGCGGCGTTGTTTCAAGAAGATTACGGCTAAGAAGAGGCGGCGACATAAGTTCAAGGGCCGTCAGTTGTGCACTCAGGGGTCCACTGCCTCATCTCCTTCTTCCGTCCATTCGTCTTTTTTGTTGCTCAGTTCTTATCCGTGGGTGGTGTACCTTTCACCACCTGACCATATTTCCACCATCTTTTCCCATCCTCACCATTCTAGGCCTCGGCCTATGTCCTCCTCTTCCCCTGATTCGGGGGCATCTTCTAGTTTTTCTCCCCTGATACATCCGGATTCCGCTTCTCATCCTTTTTCCCCGACCCTATTGGGGATTCCATGCGCTCGTTCCCCGACCTTGTCGGGTGGTTTTTCTGACCCTTCCCCGACTTTGTCGGGTGGCTTTCATTTCTCTTCCCCAACCTGGTCGGGTGTTTATGCTTCTTTTTCCCCACCTCCGGCGGGTGATCACTACTCTCCTTCTCCGACCATGTTGGATGATTCTTCTCCTCCTCTTTCTTCTCACTCCTCTTCACCCTTTCAGGGTCACCACCCTTTTTCTTGCTGTTTTTGAGGCTTTAGCCCACCTTGATCTCAGTTAATCCTTGTTTATTATGTATCTGGTTCCTTGTTATCAGGGCCTCAGTGCCTTAACGAGGGAGTTCTAGCCCTCGTCTCTCTTCCTTTTTATCCCTTCTTCGTCCAGTATGATGTCTGCCACTCCTCTATGTCGAGGGATCCAATCCTTTACTATCCTTTCATCCTTTATCCTGACAAGCAAGGAAAACAAAGTTCGTGCTCCTCAAAGCTCGATGATCTAGATCGCTTCAGGATGCTGGTTTCCACGCCATGGATTTGCAAAGGTATCTTTATTTTGGGCAAGAAATGTGCTTTCATTTCCATTATTTCTATTATTTCTGCACATAATTTCTTAACATGATTGAGTGGCTTTAGGAGTCTTTGTTTAATTAGATCTTAACTTTGTGTCAAATAAAAAAAGGTTATTTTCTGCAGTATCCTTAGGCTGGTAATAGCTCCGCGCTGGGAGTCTACTTTCTTTCCCCAATTGTTGAGGGTGACCTTTAGGCATGGGTTTTTCACACACTACACGGCAAGCCATAGCCGACCCCTCTAGTGCAACACCGTTGCTGCTTTGGCTATACTTTGGGTATGCACAAAGGTCTTTTCTTTTCTCTGCTCGGCTAAGTGTAGGGGCAAGAGATGGATGGATGAGATGACTAACCTAGGCACTCCCCAATACGAGACAGGTCTCAAATAGGGGCAGTCTTGACCCTCAAAAGTGAGCTTTCATACTATATCTGGCCAATAAGGGCTACCAAAATGAGAAAATGAATCAATGCAAAATTATGAATCAAAGACATGGCAAGAGTGGCAGTACAGTTCCCCGCGGGACGTCATGAGCCCGGTCGCATGCGTGCCTGATAAATATGGGTCTAAAAATCAAAGACACAAAGTCCCGGCGCAACATGTTATCTCTTTGAGGGGTAGTGCTCTGGAAGGAAGTCAAGTCTAGATATCTCCCATCCTACACGAAGCTTGTCTCCAATTTTTCTTCTACTTTTCCCTCTTAGGCTAGGTTGTATCCCGAGTATGGCCTTAGTAGGGGCACCGTTCTTTAGAAGCGGTTGGTTGTGGCGAGCCACCCTCATATGCACGCCCTGCTTAAGGGAGGCCTTTAATGAGAGGGGTCAGAACGATGATCCCTGGCCAGTAGTTTGAGCCCGTCTTTAGGTACTGCGGATTGCTATGTCAAAATCAAAAAATCTAAAAAAATCAAATACCTCACAATGTCAAAAAAAAATTTTCAAATATTTCAAAAAACCTAAAAAATCAAATACTTCAAAAAAATCCAGAAAAATGAAATATTATTGAAAATTTCAAAAAATAAAAATAAAAAAAAGATTACAAAAATCCAAAAAAATGTGTCCTTTTCATACATTTGCATTTGTTTTAAGGACAGATGCGTAATCTGTTTACTAAGTGTGCAGGTTGCAAGTACTCAAGCGTTCCTTGCTATATCTTTGTGCTCTACCTCCTGTCCACATCTTTGATCTGTTCTTTCCTTCTTCAATCCACTCTCTCGATCTGTTCTGAAGCTCATGTCCTTCTCAGTTTTTGTTTGCAAAGATCATATCTTTATGAGAGGGCTTTACCTCACGATTATGAACCTGGCGGTTCTGCTTCATTCTGATCTTGGGTTTTGATTGAAGGGCGTATCTGTTTATGTCTTTTATCCCGCCGTGTCCTTGTCACGTGTTTATGTCCCACCGTGTTGTCCCACACATGCTGTTTTATCTCTCACCGAGTGTTGTTAGTTGTCTTGCACATGTTGTTAGTCACCCCTTTATGTCCCATGTTCTTGTCCCAACCGTGTGTTGTCCCACCGCGTTGTTGTCTTGTCACACCGTGTTCATGCATGCATGTTATCTGTTCATGCCATTGCATATGTGCTCGTGTGCCTTTGTTATGTTATGTTGCATTGTCTCCCATTTCATTTGACCATTATGTTATGTCGTGTTGTTTGTCGTTCAGTTGATAGTTATGTTATTTTGTCTATGTTTACACTTGCTTGTTTATCATATTTGTCTTATATATGAAAAAATAAAAAAAATCAAAAAAATAAAAATCAAAAAATTGTCATTTCGCCTGCACAGGTAAGTCAGGTATGGCCTTCTATCCCTACTCATTGTTGCATTACTATATGGTATCTATATTGTTATATTATCTCGAGAACCGGCTGGTCATTCATGTGTTCCAGGATCTGACGTTCCCCTCTAACAAAAATGATGATGATCTAGGTGCACACGTTTAATCATCGGATAGGCCATTAGGTTGGGAAAATTAGGGAATGATGGTTCTATCATGCACGCCGTGGTTGCGGATAGTGTCTTGACCCTGATTGTTCCAATCTAGCAATACTATTCTCGAGTACTTTCTATTTTATGTTTTCTTTACATTCATTTTAACGATTTCTTTATTTTAGCCCAGCATGCATCATACACATCTTTTGAGCTTTCATGCCCCATGGTTTGCTTGAAGAATGTCCCATCAGTGATGGTCAGCTGTGCGTTCGAATGCTTGAGTAAGAGGAACTAATTCCACTCTGAGTTGGAAGGTTTTCTTTGGTCAATTCGGTTGGTTTGGTTGAATGAAAGGTCCCCGTCTGGAGTTTTAGCTTGTTTCTTTTAATTTTGACGCTTGCTTTTGTGGCCTCCTCATTGGACCGCGGGATTGTGTCCCCCATGAGGTTGGTCTTGTCGGTTTATTTTCATTTAGTTTAGTTCCTCCAGACGGGTGTCACTTTTGGTTTAATCATTCCGTACGTTTGGTTCAGAATTTCCCCGAAGATTCCTGTCGCTTGTTGGTGAAAACGGGTGTCGTTTTACCTTAACGCCCACTTTTTTGGTCCTCTCCGCTGCATTTTCGCTTCATCTCCATGTGCCATGTCACTTCCGCTTCACCTCCGCTCACTCCCCTGCAAAGAGGACGTTAAGGAGGGGCATCTGTTGACACCCGTTTTATACCGATAATTTGAGTCGTTTCTGTTACTCCCAGTAGTTGATGCCTCGAGTTGTCCATCATTCATTGGGCCATTTTTTGTGGCACGTCTTGGGCTCATTTTATGGGTCGTCTCCCTCCTTGGTGAAGTCCGTGGCGATTCAGGGCTTAATGGGCCTTGTCTTTGGTCAATTAAACGTTTCATAGCATAAACGGCCCAACCTCAGCCGTTCAGAAGATGAGCGGTTGAATATGGACCGTTCATACATTTTGTTAATTTCTGAGGTCTTTTCTGAATATTCACCGACAGGCTTTGGTGCGGCCCTATTAGGACCGTTCAAACCAATGGACGGGCTTATTACAACCGCCTATACCTCAGAGTCCTACGCACACCCATTTTCTCAGATAATTATCCAATTATCCGAATTATCACCGACAGGGTGAAACGGTTGGCTATTGGCCGCTCTACACTAGAACGGTCTCACTAGAACCGTTCACCTTTGAGGGTCCAACGGCGGGCACTTCGGCCAGTTAGAGAGATAATTGGGTTGATTTTCTGATTATCCGAATTTCCACCGACAGCTTGGACGGTCTGAACCAGACCGCCCAAATGTTGCGCGGTCTATCGTAAGACCGCTCATCCCGTCGGATGAGATTTTTAACAGACTTTTATCTCTTTTATTCATGGCTTTATCCTCAGTTTATTTTGATGATTTCTCCGTGGATAATTAACCATTTTTGATGCCATTTCGACTGGATAAGAGATTATGATAATATCTATAATTTATCTTTTATAATCTCGACCCGAAAATGCCTCTAAACCCTAGTTTCGAGGCTGGCTTTCTAGGCTCTATAAAAAGACCCTAGTGGCCGGACGTCGAAGGGGGGGAAATTTTGGTCGACGGCGAAGCTCTACCGCATTTTCGAACGACCTAGCACCAAGGAGGGAGGCTCTCTACGTCCTTACGAGCCTCCGGTTCAGGGAGTAGTCCGTGTGTCGAGTCATAGCGTCATTTTCTGATTTCTTCATCATCTGTTGCATGCATTGTTCTCTCTCTGCGTTTCCCTCTTTTTTTCTCCCCATGCATACACCGACCTACGTTTTGTCACCCTAGGGGTTTAAAACCCCCCAGGTATCCCCCTTTCCATTTGATTATGTTTCATTCTTCTCACGTGAACGCGTACTACGTCATTTAGTCCTAATCTGGGTGTCTCTTCTGTGTCTCAACATTGTTTTGCAGGTCAGCACTTCATCAGCACGAGGCCCATCCCCTCTGGCCGGCTGGAGAGGGTGGAGGTGAACCCTTTTGCAACTCTTGGCGTGGTGGGCGTGCGCTGTTCCTTTATGCCCGTTCAAGACGACGAGCGGCATCCACTGCACCGCCCTTCTTCATTCTGCGGTTCACTTCAAGCCGCTCATCTTCCAGGAGTTCTTCTTCCCGCGCGTTCGGCAGCACTATTAGACGGCCTATCATAGGGCCGTGTGTCTTTAAGGCGGTTCTTCATCGACCGCGCATCCTCCCAGTGCTGCATCAAGGCGAGTGTCTCCCCTTCTTTTCCAAAGTACGGTACGCTAGTCCCGTGCTGCGCTTTGGTGGCGATCACAGTCACTCTCTGTTTTTCTCCCTCCTCTCATTGCGCTTTGTTTGTTATTCCTGATATTATTGCATTA
Source organism: Amorphophallus konjac (assembly GCA_022559845.1). Classification (NCBI taxonomy): domain Eukaryota; kingdom Viridiplantae; phylum Streptophyta; class Magnoliopsida; order Alismatales; family Araceae; genus Amorphophallus; species Amorphophallus konjac. Next base: position 187,016,071 of record CM040125.1, read on the forward strand.
TTCATAACCTATCATCCACCAAGTGAGGAGAAGAGAAATGTATATCTACACCCCTTTTGTGGCGATCACGGTGGGATAGGTTATGAATAATGCAATAATATCAGGAATAACAAACAAAGCGCAATGAGAGGAGGGAGAAAAACAGAGAGTGACCGTGATCGCCACCAAAGCGCAGCACGGGACTAGCGTACTGTACTTTGGAAAAGAAGGGGAGACACTCGCCTTGATGTAGCACTGGGAGGATGCGCGGTCGATGAAGAACCGCCTTAAAGACACACGGCCCTACGATAGGCCATCTAAGAGTGCTGCCGAACGCGTGGGAAGAAGAACTCCTGGAAGATGGGCGGCTTGAAGTGAACCGCAGAATGAAGAAGGGTGGTGCAGTGGATGCCGCTCGTCGTCTTGAACGGGCATAAAGGAACCGCGCACACCCACCACGCCAAGAGTTGCAAAAGGGTTCACCTCCACCCTCTCCAGCCGGCCAGAGGGGATGGGCCTTGTGCTGATGAAGTGCTGACCTGCAAAACAATGTGGAGACACAGAAGAGACACCCAGATTAGGACTAAATGACGTAGTACGCATTCACGTGAGAAGAATGAAACATAATCAAATGGAAAGGGGGATACCTGGGGGGTTTTAAACCCCTAGGGTGACAAAACGTAGGTGGGTGTATGCATGGGGAGAAAAAACGAGGGAAACGCGGAGAGTGAACAATGCATGCAACAGATGATGAAGAAATCGGAAAATGACGCTATGACTCGACACACGGACTACTCCCTGAACCGGAGGCTCGTAAGGACGTAGAGAGCCTCCCTCCTTGGTGCTAGGTCGTTCGAAAATGCGGCAGAGCTTCGCCGTCGACCAAAATTTCCCCCCCTTCGACGTCCGGCCACTAGGGTCTATTTATAGAGCCTAGAAAGCCAGCCTCGAAACTAGGGTTTACAGGCATTTTCGGGTCAAGATTATAAAAGATAAATCGTAGATAATATCCTTATCTTCCATCCAGACAAAATGGCATCAAAAATGGCAGATTATCCACGGAGAGATCGTTAAAACAAATCAGGGATAAAACCATGCAGAAAAGGATGAAAATCTGTTAAAAAACCTCCATCGAAGGGATGAACGGTCTAACGATAGACCGCTCACATCTTGCACGGTTATGTTCAGACCGTTCAAACTGTCGGTGGAAAGTGAATTAAATCAGATAATTAGCCCAATTATCGCTCGAACAGACCGAAACGGCCGGCGTTGGACCCTGAAGGATGAACGGTTCCATGGCGACCGCTCCAACGTAGAACGGTCTGAGACAAGCCGTTTTAACCCTGCCGGTGATAATTCAAATATTTGGATAATTGTCTGAGGAGATTAGCACGCGTAGGACTCTGAGATGTGGGCGGTTGGTATTCGCCCGTCCATTGGTTTGAACGGGCATGATAGGGCCGCACAAATGCCTGTCGGTGGATATTAAGAAAATCCTCAGAAAATAGCCAAAAATGTATGAACGGTCTGGGGGAAACTGCCCTAGTCGTGAACGGCTGATGTTGGACCGTTCATGATCTTGGATACTTGACTTTCATAAAATAGTTCAATTAATCAAAGCCAAGGTCCAATAAGCCATGAATGGATATGACCTTTACCAAGGAGGGAGGCTACCCATAAAATGGGCCCAGGACGTGCCACAAAAAATGGCCCAACGAATGGTGGACAACTTAGGGCATCAACTAATGGGAGTAAGAGAAATGACTCAACTTATCGGCGTAAAACGGGTGTCAACAGATGCCCATCCTTAACGTCCTCTTTGCAGGGGAGTGAGCGGAGGTGACACAGAACGTGGAGACGAAGCGGAAATGTAGCAGAGTGGACCGAAAAAGCGGGCGTTAAGGTGAAACGACACCCGTTTCTACCAACAAGCGATGAGAATCTTTCGGAAAACCTTGAACCGAGCGTCAGGAATAATTGACCAAAGGCGACGCCAATCTGGAGGGACTAAACTAAACGAAACCAACCGACAAGACCAGCCTCATGGGGGACACAATCCCGCGGTCCAATGAGGGGGCCACAAAAGAAAAAAGCTAAAGCTCCAGAAGGGACCTTTTAATCAACCAGACCAAATGAATCGACCAAAGAAAACCTTCGAATTCAGAGTGGAATTAGTTCATCTTACTCGATCATCTGAACACACAGCTGACCATCACTTGACGGGACATTTCTTAAGCAGTTATGGGGCATGAAAGCTCAAAAGGATGCGTATGATGCATGCTGGGCTAAAAATAAAGGAAATTGTTAAATCAAATGCCAAGAAAGATTAAAATATAGAATATTCGAGAGTAGTATTGCTAAGCTGGGAATATCAGAGTCAAGATACCGTCCGCAACCACACCGTGCGGATAGAACCATCCTCCTCGTGACGTCCCAACTTAACGGCCTATCCGAAGGTTCGGTACGTGAGCCTGGATCATCATCATTTTTGTTGAAGGGGAACATCAGATCCTGAGACACGTAGATAACCTGCCGGCTCTCGAAATAGTATAATATAATACCATATAATTAATGCAATAAGGGATTTAGGGATATAAGGCCATACCTGACTTACCTGTGCAGGCGAAACGGCGAGACTGTAGGACATGATGCTACATAAGATGGTTAAGAGATGCATTTCCAAAGAAAATATCAATTTCCATGATCTAAATATACCATCCAGATAAACGGACGTATTTAAACCGTGCCATATTCCACACAGCTCCATGTTAACCGTGTGTACCTGACATTCAAACAATTCTTTCAGGGCCGGTTGCCAGTGATGAACGGTTGTGTACACAACGTTTTAATAGGAACGGCTCTATGGGAACCGCTCGTGCCCAGAATTTCAACCGACTTAAAATTAACGGTCAAGAGAGACATACGGTTATGGATGCACCGTTCAAATGATGAACGGTCTAACGATAGACCGTTCTTCTCTGCAACCTCAAAGAAAAGAAACCCCCTCGTCTCCCTCCACCGTAACCAACGGTGGAAGGGACGAAGGGGCACAAGGCCTCAAACGCCCATCCTCTCTTTCTCTCTTCTCAACCTCCCTCCCTCTCTTGATCTCACTGCACCCCCCCCGTCACCGGCGAGGGTTCACCTTCGTCGTCGCCACCGCCACCACCGCGACCGTCCGAGGAGGAGGGCACACCCGGGGTGACGATGGAGGATCTAGCCATTGTCGTCGCCGAGGAGGACGCTGCGGCCGGGGACGACGACGTCGCCGGAGCCGAGGAAGGAGGCACGCCGGTGAGGAGAGAGAAGAAACCTCGTGATCCCGAGGTAGGCCTCCCCGCCCCTCATTTTCTTTAATTTCGTTTAATGCATGCTAGCTTAGGGGATTTTTAGGGGGGGAGAGAGATACGTCCTCGTGGAGATGCCCAGCAGCGCACTGAGTGATTTTCTTTTATTTTTTTATGATGACATGGGATGGGATTCTATATCCGGACAGCTTGACATGTGAAATGAATAAGAAGTGATGAGATTGAGTTTGAGCTTTGATTCGATTATGATGTAATGTGATTGCATAGGCCAACACGAGGATTGAATATTCATGTGGTCTTGAGCCAACTGCCCTTCCAACCTGCTCCTGTACACATGCAAACAGATTAAATCTTTTCTAGGCTTAGCCCCTTGCTTATAGCAAGTTAGGGGATGACCCTTTCTTGATTTTTGGTCAAGGGGTTGAGCCTTATTAAATAGGCGAATATCAAAAATGCGAGAAATGCAGATGAATGCAAGAGGGAAACATGTGAGTTTTCTTTGGTTTTGAAATATTTGATCTTTTTGGGTTTTGAAATATTCAATTTTTTTTTTTGGGTTTTGAAATATTCGATTTTTTTGGGTTTTGAAATATTTGATTTTTTTTTTGGGTTTTGAAATATTTGATTTTTTTTGTGTTTTGAAATATTTGATTTTTTTTTTTTGTGTTTTGAAATATTTGATTTTTTGGGGTTTTGAAATATTCGATTTTTTTAGGTTTTGAAATATTCGATTTTTTTGGGTTTTGAAATATTCAATTTTTTGGGTTTTGAAATATTCGATTTTTTTGGGTTTTGAAACCAGCTCGGGTCTCAATAGCAGGGACCTCCTCGTCTTGCTATGGACTTCCAAGGCTCAGCGCGTGCAGGAAGGGGGACTGCCCGTGATCGGAGTCAACTTTACTCAACGGTGCTTCTGTTGAGGCCATACCCGGGGTGGGATTCATTCCTTGGGAAAGTAAAAAAGATTGAGTAGGAAAGCTGACGATAGGTGTAGAGGTTTTTAGGGCTTGAGTTCTTTCCCAAGACCCCCCCTTTTCCAAAGAATCTGGTCTGTTGCGCCGGGGCTTTGCATCCGTCATCGAACCTTTATCCGCTCTAGGCACGCATGCGACCGGGCTCATAACGTCCCGCGGGGAAACTATACTGCCACTCTTGCCATGCCTAGTTGTTATCCTTCGGGGGTTTTGAGAGCTTCGAGCCTCATGTGCTTTCGGCCTTAGCTTTTGATTTTGCCCCTTTTCTTTCTTTTTTCTTCTTGCTTTCCTTTTCTTTCTTTTTTTACGGAGTGAGGTCTTAACGGATTGCCCCTATTTGAGACCTCGTTTAATGGGGGGATCTGGGTCGGTTCTCGCCCCCTTATTCATCACTTGCCCCTATCTTCAACCGAGAGAGAGGAAATACAATTATCTCCACCTTCCCTGAGCATGGCCAAAGGAGAAACGGTGTCGGGTAGCATGAGGGAATGACGAACCACGGGGTCGTGTAGTGTGTGAGATGCTGAACCTAGGTCCTCCTTTCGCAATTTGGTGGGGGTATGCCCTCCCATCGAGCTGTTCACTGGTTTTATTTTTATGGATAAAAACATTTTAAATACAGCCCATTCCACGGGTTTGGCAATTCCTCTCCCTCCGCGTTAATTAGACGATACGCATTACCCGGATAGGCTTCTTTGATTACGAAGGGCCCTTCCCAGTTGGGTTGCAGCTTAGCCCTGGGGCCTGCAGACCTGATGAATTTACGTTTCAAAACCATATTACCCACTTGAAATTTCCTTTTGATGACCTTCTTTTAAAAATATCGCGAGACACGCTTTTGATATACTGAAACATGATTGGCCGCGTTCAACCTCTTCTCGTCTAAAAGTTCCAGTTGGACTAGCAACGCCTCTCGACGTTCGTCAAGATTAAGTTCTTTATCCAGCTGCACCCTTAGGGAAGGGATCAGAATTTCATACGGGAGTACCGCTTCCATTCCATAAGTGAGGGCAAAGGGAGTCTGCCCTGTGGGAGTGCGGACGGAGGTGCGATAAGCCCATAGAGCTTCTAACAATTTGTCGGCCCAATCAGCAAATTTATGTGATTCACATGTTTTCTTGATAATCTTGAGAAGGGTTTTATTCGTGGCCTCAGCCTGGCCATTACCTTGGGGGTAGTATGGTGATGAATGATGCAAAACTATATTGAATTTCTTACAGAGGTCCTGGAGTTCTTGTGAGACGAATTGAGGCCCGTTGTCGGTGACGATGTCGCTTGGCACCCTGAACCGCGAGATAATGTTTTTCATGATGAAGCGGCATACTGTGGTGCCTTTGATTTCTGCATAGGCTTCAGCTTCCGCCCACTTGCTAAAGTACTCCGTAGCCGTTAGAATGAAGGATTTCTGTTTAACAACAGAATTCGGATCACCGAGGGGTCCGATGATATCAAATGCCCACATAGAAAATGGCCAGGGGGCCGTAATAGGATGAAGAGAAGAGGCAGGAGCATGGATTTTGTCGGCATGGATTTGGCACTGAAGGCACCTACGGACATAGGTGGAGCAATCTTCTTCTAGAGTTGGCCAGTAATAGCCCTGCCTAAGAATCTTCTTTGCCAATGCCTGTCCGTTCACTTGCCCTCCACACTCGCTGGAGTGGGCTGCTTCCACAACTTTCCAAGCTTCTTTGTCATCTAGGCACCTCATTAGAACTCCATTCAGCGCCCGCCTATATAATTCACCTGTGATGATCGTGTATCTTGCGGCGACTCTTCTAATGGCTCTTCGCTGCTCATCATTGGCCGTTTCCGGAAATGTACCATCCTTGCAGTATTGCTCGATCTCATAAAACCACGGCAGTTCTTCCTCTTCAATGATCTCTTCGAGCTCAGTTAATGAAACTTCTTTTGTCTCGTCCCTTTCTATTTTCTTCTCTACAGACATTCTAAGATTGTCGAACCAGGGATCCTGAAGAGAAGGAACATCTAACCTTTGGACCACAATGGTCTCGGTGGCGCGACTTAGGGGAAATGATAAGGAAGAGGCGAGCGATGCAAGGGCATCGGCCAAGATATTTTGAGAACGAGGAGTGTAAATATAGACGAGTTTCCTGAAATGCCTGGCCAAAAGCGTGACCAGATCCTGGTAGGGTTTGAGCTTAGGGTCGCGGGTGCGGTAAGTCGACAAAACTTGCCGCAGCACCAGCTGAGAGTCTCCTATGATGTTAAGGTATCGCGCGCCCAAGATGTAGGCGTGCTTCAGACCGGCAAGGAGAGCCTCATACTCGGCTATATTGTTGGTGGCGGGAAATGGGAGTTGATATGCCACGGGGATAGTTAGCCCTTCTGGAGTAAGGAGAATGGCGCCGATTCCACTGCCCTGGGAATTAAGAGCACCATCGAAATGAAGAGACCAGAAAGGAAGATGAGTGATCACCGCCAGGTGTTCATCGGGGAATTCATCCTGGATGGAATCAGTGCGAGGGATAGGAGAATGAGCCAAGTGCTCGGCAATAGCATATCCCTTGATTGCTTTATGCACCATGAAGGTGATGTCGAACTGGGAAAGAAAGCTTTGCCAGCGAGCTAGCCGACTTGAAAGGACTGGCTTTTCCAACAGATAACGAATGGGGTCCATTCTAGAGATGAGCCTAACCTCGTGGGCAAGAAAATAGTGTTTAAGCTTCTGCGCTACCCATACTAGTGCTGCACAGGTCTTCTCCATAGCAATGTACTTGGATTCGGCGGGATTAAATAACCTTGAGAGGTAGTACGCCGCCCTTTCCTTTCCTTCATCGTCTACCTGTGCCAGAACAGCTCCTAGGGAGTCCTCAATTATAGAAATGTACAGGATCAGGGGTTTCCCGGGGACAGGTGGTTGTAGAACCGGGGGATTAGAAAGGTAGACCTTGAGTTCCTCATATGCCTTCTGACATTGTTCATTCCATTCAAATTTCGCGCCTGCCTTTAGTAATTCATAGAACGGGCGGCATCTTTGCGAATGCTGAGATATGAATCTCCTGATAAATTACAAACGCCCGATCAAACCTCGAAGCTCAGTGATGTTCTTCGGCGGCGGCATTTCCATGACGGCCTTTGCCTTGTTTGGGTCGATCTGAATCCCCCGTTTACTAACTATAAACCCGAGCAATTTCCCTGATGCAACTCCGAACACACATTTCTTTGGATTCATCTTTAATTTGTATTCCCTAGCCCTTTGCAACACCTTGGCTAGAATGGCGGGGTGTTCTTCTTGTGACCTCGATTTGACTAAAATGTCATCCACACAAGCTTCTAAATAAACGTGCATCATATCGTGGAAGATAGCCATCATCGCACTTTGGTAGGTGGCACCTGCATTTTTCAACCCAAATGGCATAACGACGTAGCAGTATGTGCCCCAAGGCGTGGTGAACGAGGTCTTTTCTTGGTCCTCCAGAGCCAGAAGGATTTGGTTATACCCCGAGTAACCATCCATGAAGGAGAGGGCTTCGTACCCAGCTGTATTATCGACCAAGACGTCGATGTGAGGAAGTGGAAAATCATCTTTCGGACATGCCTTGTTTAAGTCCCTGAAGTCAATACATATTCGAATTTTACCATCCTTCTTCATTACCGGGACTATGTTCGCCACCCATTGTGGGTACAGCACGACTCTAATGAACCTGGCCTTATGCAATTTATCGACTTCTTCCTTAATCCTCAAGGCCATCTGTGGGTGGAATCTCCTTTCTTTCTGTTTAACAGGCGTTGCCCCTGGTTTGAGAATCAGCCTATGTTCGACCAAGGCGGGGTCAAGGCCCGGCATGTCTTCGTAGGACCAGGCGAAAGAATCACCGTACTCCCTCAAAACTTTGACAAGCTCCTCTTCGACTTGAGGAGGGAGATTAGCGGAAATAAGTATGAGCCTGGGGTCCTCTTCTATTCCGAGGTTAATTTCCTTAGTGGATTCATCCACTGCTACGGAAGGCTCGTCGAACTTCTTGAAGCCTTGGGCATATAGATCGGCAGTGTCATCCATTTCGTCTTCCTCATCTTCTGCTGGGTCTTTTTCATTCACAATTTCATATACTCCTAATCCATCCTTGCTCCATACCTCGTCAATTCCCTCATCATTTTCCAAGACAATCGCGGTCTCTACAAATTCCGGACACTTTATCAGAGCATGACATCTTCCAGCCAAATCTTGTAGAAACCTATCGGGGACGGTTTTGGGAGAGCGCGTTACGGCGGGTGCCGCAGATGTGGATGGGCTGACAAAACTCAAATCAGACTCTACCTTGACTGACTCGACCATCCTAGAAGACTCTGTACACTGTACATCTAACCTAGGGGAGAAGAAGTCTACCGGAAAAGAAACAGGGGTCTCGTGCCCCTGGGAATCTGGGTAGAACATAGCGTAATCTTCCATGGAGACCTCCGTTTTGAAATTGGCATTTTTTTTGGAGGCTGGAGGTGATCACGCAGCAGGAGGAAGAAGACGGAGGAGGAGGAAGCTGCATGGGGAACAACTCTGGGAAGATGCAGTCAAAGAATGGATCAGAAGAGGAAAACCACATTTCATGGAGCTGAGCTCCTGGGGGAGGAGGAGTGAATAGGGTTGATAGATCAATGGGCGGGCAGCGCCCGCAAGCACATGGAACGAATAAAATTTCGGGTCTCTCCTCAAAACACGGGTTGACCATGAGTGGAGGGGAACGGGGAACATGATCCAACCGTTGAAACCAGGAAGCGAGACGGGACGGGGACATAGAATAAGTAGTGGCGGAGCTTCCCATCCTTCGTGGCCCCTGGCGGGCCAATGGCATCAGAGGACGCTTTACCAGTTGCGTCTCCTTCTTCTTTGGTTCACTCTCTTTTTCATAAAACATCCTTGTAAAGCAATCTGAAAGGTCTTCCAAGTCACCGGCTAGCCCTTGCGGTGATGGTGGCGGATCGGTAACAGCACAAGCTTCGTCTATCTTTTCTTCAAGGCTGGATGGCGAGGTCTTCAAGGTGCCGGACTGCAACGGACCCTTCACAAAATGTTGCCGGTAATCCCAGGTCAACGGCCCAGAGTCCCCAAGCATCGACATGGAGGATTCATGATAGCCGAGGCCCCGACGGCCCATCTTCCTTCCTTTGGGAACGGGGTTGGTTCGGCCCTGCAATTGTGCGCTGAGTCCTCGGCCTGGCTGATAACCCAATTTTAGAATTAGGTGCCACCCTTTGGAGTCTCTCATTTTGGGCTTGACCTTCACATTGGTCGGTACAACGGTGGGCTTGCGTGACGCATATGCCCACGAATAGTTTAAGTCCATGACAGATAGAACAGGCCTGTTACTCGGCCACAGTGTGGGCAGAATCTTGGCGGCTATGGCGTCAACATTTTGAACCGTGGAAACACTCTTCACCTTGACCACTCATCCTTGGAATGGGAACTTTAGACATTGATGGGCCGTCGAGGGGACGGCATTCAAACTATTCAACCACGGACGGCCCAGAATGGCTTTGAACATCGGGTCTATATCCCGCACATAAAATTCCACATCCATAACTAAGGGCCCTAGCTCGGCCTGCACAGTCACCACTCCGTGACAAGCACGTCTGGAGTTATTATAGGCTGCTATGGTAGTCGGCGTCGGCTTGAGCATGTCCTCTGATATATTGCAAGCACGAAGGGTACTCAATGGGCAGACATTTATTGACGCCCCCGTGTCTACAAGGGCGGATTCCACGGCTGTTATGTTCAGAGAGATGGTAATACATAACCGCATCTGCCGTGCCTCGGGAGGAGCTAGCTCTGACTCAGCAAATGAAATAGAGGGCCCCTTTGTGATCGTGGCCAAGACCGAGGGCAGGCTATCCACTGCCACATCTTCGCTCACCATAACTTTCTGTAGGAAGGTCTTCAGGGCTTCTTGGTGGAGTGGCGACCTCTTGATTAGTTCTAACACTGAGATTTTAGCTGGCAGCCGATCTAAGTGCTACAGTAAGTCATATCGTGTGCCCGGCACAGGGTCTATCTCTTCTGGCTCAACTGTAGGGGAGGAAACTGTAGGGTTTGGTGCAGACGCACCTGGAGAAGGAAAAATTCTTTGGAAAGGACGCCCGCTCTGAAGGGCGCATTGTGATGCTGGCACGGCCTGGACTGGACCCCCGCTTGGCCTGGTGGGGTAAGAGAATGGCATGGAGATGGAGGTGAGGATGACTGAAGTGGGTTTAATAGGCCCTGGTGGAGGGGAAATGGGTGAAGGGTTAAGCTCAGGGGAAATGATGGGAGGTATGGCGGGTGGTGGTGAAAGGACGGACGGAGTAGAGGCGAATGTAGCGGGCCTAAGATGCGACGCGGAGGAAGTGACGAGTGGTGTAGCGGTCGGAATGGCGGGTCTAAGAATGGAGGGGATGGCAGGTGTGGGAGAGTAGTGGTGGTGGAAGGCCAAAAGATGGGCGGGGGTCTCATCATCAAACGTCCACCCAGCGTTGGGGGCTGGGCGCTGGACCATATTCACTTGTGCTGGGGCCGGCGGCTGCTGTTGTTGCGGAGGAGCGGGTTGATGTACTAGCATGGGATTTTGATGGATCCCAAGGTCTTGCTGCTGCGGTTGAGGTTGCTGTTGCTGCTGGGGTTGCTGTAGCGGGGGTTGCTGAGGTGCTGCCTACTGCTGCCTGGCTTGCTTTTGCCTCTGTTTAATATCCTCAATTAACTGGTGCATCTGGGCCCAATCAATCCTCTGGCCCTCATGCAAATCATACACCAGGTCCCTGAACTGGTAGCATCGCTCTATCGTGTGCCCGGGTTGCCGATGGAATATATAATATCGGGATTGGTCGGCAGCCGGATTCCAGTTCGGGCGTTCAGGAGGCAACTGAAGGTCACCGGTATACATTAGAGCAGAGAAAATATCTGGCAAGGTCTCCGGAAGAGGAGGGTAATGAGCCCTTTTTGGAGCTGGTTGAGCAGAGCCATAGGCGGTGGGTGGAGGAACATTATTGTACTGCGGGGGCCGCTGAGGCTGTTGGGGTGGCGGAGGTGCTTGTTGAGGGTATTGCGGGACTTGGAAGGTGGGCTGGGGAACTTGCGGAGCGGCATACTGGGGGTTGCGCTGAGGCGGTGGGAAGCGGGGTGGCGCGGCTTGTTGGGGGAATTCAACGGCCTGGACTTGCTCATTAATTTGTACTCCCTCAGTGACGGGGCCTTGGGTTCTTTTGGTGGCTTTGGGCTTCTGGGCCTCGAATAAAGAATGGATGGGGGAGTCCTTGAATTGGGTTTGAATAAACCTAGCTCTGCTGTATAGCTGGTGCATGTTTGCGATATCATTCATTGCCAGAATATTTCTGAAAGTCGGTGTTGCATTGGAAATTAACAACTTCACTTTTTCCTCTTCCGAGATCTGCCCGGGCACACGTTAGGCCATCTGCCTCCAGCGGTCTGCATAGGTTGCGAAGTCTTCTTCCGGCTTCATCTTCTCCGCCACTAGGTCAGTGAAAGAGTATTCGGGACCAACCCGATCCTGAAATCTCTGTATAAACCTCTCCTTGACTGTCTTGAAATTCTCGGCCTCCTCCATAGGCAAGGTGTAGAACCATTCCAGAGCGACCCCTTCCAGAGACCGACAGAACAAATAGGCCATCAAGCGATCGTCCAGCTGGAACTGTGCCGATTCGTACAAGAACTCCCGGACGTGGATGAACGGGTTGCCATTCCCATCGTATTTGCGGTACACGGGGAGTTCAGACTGAGAAGGAAAACGAATGTCCCTAAAGTTAGGGATAGGGACATCGGCAAGAGATTGCGGGCTGACCCGCTTATGGAGGAGATCAATTTGTTGCTGCATAGCAGCCCATTTGTCAAGAATTTCCCGTTCCCGGGAAGGAGGGGAAGGAGCAAGAGGAGTAATACCTGGATAGGTGGCCAAAGGATAAGCTGATGAAGGGGGCAACCCGTAAGAGGTATGATGGGCTAAGGAAGGGCCCATATCCGCATGAGTCAACTGGGCCGCCCCTGACTGTAACCTAGCGAAGTCTGCCGGGACTATGGGGGCTTGAGGTGATGGAGAAATCGTGGTGTACGGATCAAGGTAAGGAACAGAGGGGAGGGGGGACTTTCCTTTATCAAACTGTTGATGGACCGAGGTGGAAGCCTGGCCCATTTCCCAATTGGGATGGCGAAAGGTCTGAGGGCGGACAGGAGTAAGGTCAATGGGAGCCACGGAGGTGGTCCCGACCACGGGGGATGTGGTGGCAACAACAATCGTGTCATGAGGCGGAATTGAGGCCGGGGCATCGCCCCCTTGCAAAGCTCGTCTGATGAGATGGAGCTGGGTGGGGTCCAGCTGGGCCATCATATCGAGGATCATACTGGCTGAATTCTGATTGGGCAGGTTTGAAAGAGAGGGTCGGGGACCCTCGCCAACAACGGTCGTGTCACGCCCCGTACTCTATACCGTCGAGGTATTGTCCGCTTTGGCCTGCCGGCCTCATGATTTTGTCCCTTTCAAATAGTGATCGGCTCCAGAATGGGGGACTTCCCGGGCAGGTCACCCATCCCAGTACTGCTCCCCATTAAGCACGCTTAACTTCGGAGTTCTTTTCAATAACTAAGCCGATACTTCAAAAGGCGCCTCGATGATATAGAGTACAACTTAGCTATATTTGAGGGTGTTACAATCTACCCCTCTTATATAGGCGACATCCTCGTCGATGGGCACATATAGCACGCAATCATGCAATCAAGCCCCCAGGCTGGTAGGACTCTAGAGGTGGCCCCTACAGGCTCAAGAGGTGGCTCCCACTATGTAGCACTTTGCTCCATTACGGACTCAAGAGGTGGCTCCCATAGCGTAGCACTTTACCCTGCATGGCACTTAGCTCCCACACTTCCGGCTGGGGTATGGCTCTGATACCATTCTGTCACGCCCCGGACTCTATGCCATCGAGGTATTGTCCGCTTTGGCCTGCCGGCCTCACGATTTTGTCCCTTTCTAATAGTGATCGGCTCCAGAATGGGGGACTTCCCGGGCATGTCACCCATCCCAGTACTGCTCCCCATTAAGCACGCTTAACTTCGGAGTTCTTTTCAAGAACTGAGCCGATACTTCAAAAGGCGCCTCGATGATATAGAGTACAACTTAGCTATATTTGAGGGTGTTACAGGTCGGGAGTGAAGGGGCCGTCCCCTCTCCCCCCTGCAAATGGGTGACCCGAGGTGGGTCCTCAAGGAGACCACGAGGAAGGGAGTCCTCGTGGGCCGAAGAGAAGTCGTATGACAACATGGAAGAAGACGAATCGAACAAGGGGTTGGAGTAGGAATGGAAATAAGAGTCGACCCTAGGAGGTGATCGTGGGTAAAGAAGGCAACCCCACATACACCCGTTTTATACCGATAATTTGAGTCGTTTATGTTACTCCCAGTAGTTGATGCCTCGAGTTGTCCATCATTCATTGGGACATTTTTTGTGGCACGTCTTGGGCTCATTTTATGGGTCGTCTCCCTCCTTGGTGAAGTCCGTGGCGATTCAGGGCTTAATGGGCCTTGGCTTTGGTCAATTAAACGTTTCATAGCATAAATAAAAGGGGTGTAGATATATATTTCTCTCCTCTCCTCACTTGGTGGATGATAGGTTATAAATAATGCAAGAATATCAGGAATAACAAACAAAGCGCAATGAGAGGAGGGAGAAAAACAGAGAGTGACCGTGATCGCCACCAAAGCGCAGCACGGGACTAGCGTACCGTACTTTGGAAAAGAAGGGGAGACACTCGCCTTGATGCAGCACTGGGAGGATGCGCGGTCGATGAAGAACCGCCTTAAAGACACACGGCCCTACGATAGGCCGTCTAAGAGTGCTGCCGAACGCGCGGGAAGAAGAACTCCTGGAAGATGGGCGGCTTGAAGTGAACCGCAGAATGAAGAAGGGCGGTGCAGTGGATGCCGCTCGTCGTCTTGAACGGGCATAAAGGAACCGCGCACGCCCACCACGCCAAGAGTTGCAAAAGGGTTCACCTCCACCCTCTCCAGCCGGCCAGAGGGGATGGGCCTCGTGCTGATGAAGTGCTGACCTGCAAAACAATGTGGAGACACAGAAGAGACACCCAGATTAGGACTAAATGACGTAGTACGCGTTCACGTGAGAAGAATGAAACATAATCAAATAGAAAGGGGGATACCTGGGGGGTTTTAAACCCCTCGGGTGACAAAACGTAGGTGGGTGTATGCATGGGGAGAAAAAAACGAGGGAAACGCAGAGAGAGAACAATGCATGCAACAGATGATGTAGAAATCAGAAAATGACGCTATGACTCGACACACGGACTACTCCCTGAACCGGAGGCTCGTAAGGACGTAGAGAGCCTCCCTCCTTGGTGCTAGGTCGTTCGAAAATGCGGCAGAGCTTCGCCGTCGACCAAAATTTCCCCCCTTTCGACGTCCAGCCACTAGGGTCTATTTATAGAGCCTAGAAAGCCAGCCTCGAAATTCAGGTCTTTAGGTATTTTCAGGTCGAGATTATAAAAGATACATTATAGATATTATCATAATCTCTTATCCAGTCGAAACGGCATCAAAAATGGTTAATTATCCACCGAGGAATCATCAAAATAAACTGAGGATATGTGGACGCGTAATCTTATGTTTATTTATTTTTGTTTGTTTATTTATTTATTTATTGATTTATTGGCGTGCCAGTCACCGAAGTGACAATTTTATTGTGCGCTCGATCTGACATGGTCATTCGATTGTGAGTGATCATGTCTGGACTAGAAGTCCGTCATACCATGAACGTTATGACGTTAATTACGTCCTTCTAAGGAAGGACAACCCTTGATTAAACGCTAAAATAGGAGGCCTCGTAAGGCGAACAGGTATTCACATGCTTAATTTTAAACTTCCTACCAGGGCCAGGGAGGCGGGTAAGAAAATAACACCAACCACAGAAACAGACTAGATCGTGTGTTTGGCGGTTCAAAACAGTTATACTTGGTGGGAACAAGGAGATAGAAGATACCCAGCACGGAAAGGCGGAGCCATGACCATGATATAGGTTTAAAGCTTCGATCGGTATTTCGACAGCCTTTCCTCTTAATCTGGGTTACGCCCAGAGGGAAATAGGCTATCACCCACGGAATGCCGAGATGAAAGCCGAGAGATAGAGAGGCCGAACCTCCCAACCCGTATACATATGGGCTATAGGGCAATGTATGATTTTCCCTTTGGAATGCTAGCGGAATTCATGCAGTGGCAGAATCCCCCCGAGCAAAAGGGTTATTCGTAAATCCGTTGCAGTTAGGTGGAACATAGGGATTATAACTCCCCTTCAATTTTATCCTCGGGACATATCGGGTGGTCCACGGACATCCCTTTGTGGGTTCGTTCTGGGTATTGGAATTCATTGGATGGTAGATCGGGCTCTCGGCACACTCTGAATGGGCACAGGCTCTCGGCACGACCCAAAATGGGAGGGCCAGGGCTTCCGGCGCCAATAACAAGAAGGCCGGGGGTTCCCGGCGCGAAAACGAGAGGGCTTGGGTTCCCGGCGCGACAAAGAGAAGCAAAAGGGGAGCCCTTCGGCGCAGGCTTCCCGGCGCAAGGAAGAAATGCTAGAAGGGGGGTTCTCGGCGCAGCTAAGCCAAAGGGGAGGGGGCCTCCCGGCGCGACCAAAATGCCAGGTTCCCGGCGCGAAGGGCAGAAGGCTTCCCGGCGCGGAGGATGCAGAGAGGGCTCCCGGCGCGCAGGGAAGAAGACCAAGGCGTAGGGGCTCCCGGCGCGCGGGGATGAAAGGGGGAGGAGTTGTTCCTGGGGGTTCTCGGCGCCTGAAGAAGTGGCGCCGGGAGCTATTCACCCGGTTTACTGTAGGCTGAGCCGAGAGCTGTGAGGGCGCCAGGACCAGAACAGAGCCTACGGTACTCTGTTTTGGGTTTCATGATGATCAGGTTGAAGCAAACGGACCCTGAGGAGTCAAAATGGCTCAATTCACTGGACTTCAACCTGCTTTGGTATAGATTCCCAAGGAAGGCCGGGAACATAAAAAGATTGGGAGGGGAACAATAGGGTATAAGAAGCCTCTGTCACCACCGATAGATAAGGTCCCGGGGATGGGTTTCATGTCATCTCTGGCATCCTAGGAGAATTTTGACAGCATCTCCTCTGGATTTAACATTTGCCAGGGAATGATAGACGATCACCCACTGAATGTCGGGGTGAAAGCCAAAGAAATAAAGTGGTATGGAACCCCTGGCGCCTGTGTATGCTTGGAGCAATATCTTGATATCCCTTTTGAGACCGTAGAAGCTTATGCAGTGGCAGAGCTTCCTAGGTCTGAGGGTTTATAAGAGCCGATCGGGTTCGAGAAACCGCGTAGAAAAAGGGGAGTTGCTCCCACTAGTTGTCGTCCCCGAGGTGCGTGTGACGACCCAAGGCATCCCTTGACAGAAGGTGGGATTGTGTTGAGCAACTCACAAGGATATTTATAGGATTTATCAATGGTAGCAAGGGTTTTACGACTTGAGGTTTACAGATTGGCCAAGAGGCAGGCTTCTCGGCGTCAATGGCAAGGATGCCAGAGAGTTCCCGGCACGGGCTTCCCAGTGCGCTAATAAGATGGCCAAGGGGCTCTCGGCACGGGGTCTTCCTGGAATGAAGACAAGTCGGCCCCGGCGCGATGGTGAGAAGTGGAATGAGTGGCTCCCGGCGCGCCCGGGAGATGGGATCTCGGTGCAAGAAGGCTTGCGCCGAGGGCTGTTCATCAGTTTCACTGTTGGCGGGGCCGAGAGCTGTGAGGGCGCCGGGAGAAGAAACAGAGCTTACGGTACCCTGTTTTGGGTTTCATGTTGGTTTTGGCAGGAACTGACGGACTCTATGGAATCTAAACTGCTCAAGGCATCCACTCTGAATTGGATTAGGCCTAAAATTCAAGGGAGTTTTAGGATTCGAGAGGCATCTGGGAGGCCGAAGTCTGAATGCCCCTGTTCATCGCCATTATCACGTAGAGCTTGGGGGCAAACTTAATATGGTCATTCGTCACCCTGGAAGCCAAGAGATGGCTGTCTCTGGCCCCAGAGGGGACTTCGGTGACATCAACGGATGAAGCACGCGCGCTTAGAACCCCGGGGTTTCTCAAGCTTCGATCATTGCATAGCACGGCTTCATCCCAGCAGCCAAGGAATAGTCTGTTCCGGGCTCTGGGGTGAGCACTAATGGTGCTACGAAGCAGAGAAAAGAAACAGACAAATCGGATCACCATGCTACTGGTTTACAGATAACACAGGGAAGGGCAATAGGGCTTCAGAAGAAGCAAAAATCAGGCTCAAACTATAACACATCGTACATATATATCCATTCATTTGGCGATGCCCATCACGAAAGACACATGGTCAGAAAACCCATGTGAAACACCATTTCCATACCCAAACTGATTACAGGGAGAGAGTGAGGGAAAGGGGAACAGACAGATGCCGAGATATCTCAGCTACATTGCATGAATCAAGATAAGACTTGAAACTATTACATGAAGCAGAAGAAAAGAGAAAACAAACATGGGGGAGGGCGGAGCATTGACTCCTCTCCCTCCCCCGGATGCCCACCTGGAGCTTCTTCCCCTGGGGATGGGTCTCTTCTCTCTTTCTTTTTCAGCGGAGGAGGCTCTCTCTCTCTCTGGTCTCTTCTCTTTTCTTTCTTTTTGATCGATGGCCTGGCTTCCGATCCTCCGATCCCCTTTTCTTTCAAAGGGGGTATGTTTATATAGGTCTCATCCTTCTGTGCTCTCGGCAGTCGGTGTGGCCAGCTTGCTTGCCACAGCTCCCGGCGCGTCCAGCGGCCCTTCGTTGAGGTTCCCGGCGCCATTCTCAGAAGCCCAATCGGCCGGCCCATTTGGTGCTTTTAGGCCTCACACTTGCCTTGGCTTCCCTTAGTCATTTTGTATTTACTTTTATCAGAACCGAAAGAGGCCCCTTTAGTAGTGACACAGCGTTGTTGAGATCATCTCGAGGTTCCATCAGTGAACGAACTGGGGTCTAATCAGTATTGCCGTATGAATGACGACAAAACCGGGTATGTTTCATCGGCATTGTCATCCGAATGGTGACAAGACCAGACATCAGCTTCAGTCTGACAGACTTCGGCCGGGTGTGTAATCTGTGGAGAGGATTGCTCTTCTGTTCTGACTTTGTAGGAGCCCTGACAATCTTTATCTGTCGGTGCCGGCTTCATCTTTATCTCATATTACATCCATCAGTAAGATGACATCTGGCTTACCTTGACATATCATCCGTGGATTCTTGGATGAAGCAGTAGTACAGCTCTTTTTAAAGGGCTGGGAGGTCTCATCAGTCGAGTGACTGCGGCTTCATCGGCGCTGCCGTCTGAATGACATCGGCACCGGGCATCAGCTTTGGCCGACAAAGGCTTTAGCCGGGTGAATGGTTGACGAGCTTCATCATTGATCTTCCACTGTTGGTCAGACCCTCTTTTCAATTGTGCTTCCACCCTTGTTCATTTTCCAGGTGTCAACAAATGCCCCCCACCTGCGGGCGGCGTAAGCGCAGAATAAGCGACACGGGGTCTGCAGGTGTCTTTCATCATTCGAGGGTATATTCCTCAGTTTTATCCTTGACATTATCCTTCAGCTTGATCATGTTGCTGTAGTAACATTCTGCATATCCATCTTTCACTTTCATGTTTTCGTCTCTGCATTTTTTGACTTTATTATCACCGTTTGGAGATTTTAGGCATTGCCTTGGACTTCTCGGCATGGCACTCTCGGCGCGACCGTTGTCGGCGCGGCCGTCTCGACAGGGGCTTCTCGGTGCGCTCACGCTCGCCAGGCTTCCCGAGGCGAGGGCTTTTCGGCGGCTGCTTCTCGGCGCGTGCCGCTCTCGGCGCGCTTTTTCTTTGGCGAAGGGGGCTCTCGGCGCATGCCGCTCTCGGCGCGCCTTTTTCCTTGGTGAAGGGGGGGTTCCCGACGCGCATTTCTTCGCGCCGAGAAGCCCCTCCTCCTCTTCTTTTTAACCCGGCGAGAGGGCCTTTTACCCTCATTTCTTACCTCTTCTTCTCTCTCTTCATCTCGGCGGTGGCGGTGAGCTGCGAGCTTCCCCCCCGGGAGCGTCATTCCCCCCCCCTTTTTGCCGATTTTTCGGGGTAGGTCCGCTATATATATGGGATTGAGTCCCATTTTATGCTCGGGATCACTCCCTCTTGGTGGGTGACTCCCTATTCTTTTTTTGGGCATACCTCGGACAAGAGGAGATGCTGCCGAAATTTTTGAGAATTTGTTTGTCTTATTGTTTCATGCCCATTCATCTTTCTGATGCTTCTTTTCTTATCTTTTTCTGACTGCAGGTGCTGACATGGCTTCCAGTTCTGCTGCTGCATCTTCCGGAGCCGTTGGAACAAGTTCATCGGCTCAGCCGGACATATCTCGGGCCAAAGTCAACTGGTTGAACTTATACAGCCTGAGCTTTGGCTATGACCAGATTGCTAGTGTCGACGAATCTTCCGATTCTGAAACTGACACCGTATCAACCGCTGAAGTTTATTCTTCCCTGGAAGGTACTGAATTCAGGAGAGCTGCTGACTACCGCCCGGACTTGCCGAAGGATCGTCATTTGCTGCCGTTTGTTCGGACTTTCACCATACGCGGAATGCGGGATGTTATTATTGCCCGTTCCGTGGAAGCGGCAATACTTGCTGATAGAGATAGCATGAAGGGCTCTGTCTATCGAGCCTGAGCCATATATCTCCCAGGCGAACAGAGGGACTGGAATGCTGTGCTGGGCATTTTCGATTTAGAACCCGAGAAGAAGATGCTGACCCGGGCCCCAGAATTCACCCCTGCAAGGTGGGATCATACCACCGGCCGTGTCCACCGAGAGAAGACCTCATTCGGACTCTTTTTGGCTCCTGCGAAGTGGGGTTATAGAGACGAGCCATTTGTTCTTAACTACCTGGCCGTTCAGTTTAAATATCAGCTGGCTGCCGGCTGGTTTGGAGATGCCAAATTGACAGATGCCCATCTTTTTAGGGTTGGAGCAGTGGAGTTCACAGAATATGTTTTGAAGGAGTATGCCCCTCTATTGGTTAGAGCTGGGGTATACCACAGTGTATTTGCCTCCAGGTTCCGCTATCCCGTCTCTCGGGGATTGTGTTGCGGCATGCTTGAAGTGTTCTGCCCGCAGTTCAATACATTCTATACGGCGGAAGGCGAGACATCCCTCGACCTCTGGAGTTTATCGCAGCTTTCTGGCCTACACATGGACGGAGAGCCATATGAGGAGGTCTGCCTGGATGATTCCATCAAGGACGCCTCTAATGGAGAGAGCAGCTATTCTTTTGGTTATGCATACCGGTATCTGATGAAAGCTTACAGGTCCATCTGTTTGGCCTACAGTAGGGGGTCCTCCAAAGGCTATCAAGCCAGGGAAAAGAGCAGCCGACTGAGAGTCCGTGTGGGGCAGTGGATACAATATTTCTTCAGGGGTCCCTTGAGGTACGCAGACTTTCCTTCCGTAGGGCTGACTTCCGGTAAACAGGTCAGGGCACCCGTTACAAGTCAGCACTGCCAGCTTCATTGCGCCGGACAGACGCGGATGGCCCGAACCCAGCAGGGGTTGATCCCATTACCCATTGTGCAGCCTATTTGACTTTCTGGCTATGCACTTTCGCTCTCCCTCAAGGGGACGAGACGATTATTAGACCCGAGGCTATATATCCGGCCTGCCAGATGGCTTGGGGGATGCGATTGTCTCTGTGCCCAGTGGCTCTGTGTTTAGTTTACAAATCCTTGGGGGACTTGCATAGACATCGGACTCCCCGCTCTTTGAGGACCGTGGGTCCCTTTCATTTCTTCAATGCCTGGGTTTGCAGCATTTTCCCTGAGCTGGCCCCGAGAACTTTGCAGTCAGACACACTGCTCCCTCGTATGATTGAGTTCGCTAGCGCTGAACCTGGTCCTTTCTTAGAACAGCTGTTCAAGATGAGGGGTAGGCTAATAAGAGTGCCTGTAGACGCACCTGGCAGCATTCACTTTTGGAGCTTGGTAGCAGGTTCAGCTCCCTTGGTGGACCCTCAGAGGGAGTGCAAAATGGAGGAGGTGGAGGTTTATGTCCATCCTGTTTCGGGGGTCGCCGCCACCCGGCCTCTTTTAGAACCAGAATTGGTGAGGTGGGCCATGGCCATACGGCCCAGTGTATTAGTTTTCAGGAAGGGGGGTCTGCTCATTTTGGAGCCCTATTATCCCTTCCGCTTTGGCAGAAATTTTGGTTACGACCAGCATATCCCTCCATCGGCTGCTCAGTTTCCTCTGGAGAGCCGGGCCAAGCACGGGTCTAGTATTGCCGGCGACGGTCGGATATGGTGGGATTTCTTTCATCGTCGGGAAGACACAACTTTCAGGGTCCCGATCGTCTCCAATCGTCTCCCTCGGGTCTCATCAGACTATATCAAGTGGTGGAACATACGCACCAATTTTTATAAAGATGGCAGAGGCGCTTTCTGGGATGTGGCCGAGCGCTCCTTTTTGAAGCGGCAATCAGGGCCTGTATTTGATATTGACGAGGTCCATCTGAGGAGGCTTTATTCCCAGCACCAGAGGGAGGCAGAAGCTTATATCGCTGCCCGCCGGTCTTTGAAGGAGGCGGGTGCGGAACTACCCACTCCTGTCTTTTCTGAAGTCGATGTAGACACTTTCACCAGAGACTTGAGACAGCTGGGCCACATAGGGGACACTCATTTGGAGGTGCAGTATCCATTCCCCTCGGAGGAACCACTCTCGAAGGCTACTTCTTGGAGGGGTCCGGCAGACAGGTTTCATCCTTATAGGACCTTTGTGCGGAGGGAGGACCGCACCCAGTCATATTATCAGCACACCTCCTGGCTTTTTGTATTGTTAAATGTCCACGGGCTGACAGTGGAGAGCCCGGTAGCTGTCATTCTAAATAAGGAGCTTTTTGTTTCTTTCCATTATGTTGACGCCTGGTGCATAGATTACCTCGGCCTATTTCATTGCCTTGATTTCCATGGCCATAAGGACTTGGCCGCCCTGACGGAGAAGTGTCAGACTATTGGCGATGTATGCTGGCTTGTGAAGGAGGCCGCCTCCCGATCAAAGGAGGTAGCTTATATGTATTAGCCGCTTTCCACATTTTATGACGGCCCAGCAGGTGTGCTCCTTGTTTGTTTGATCATGGCTTCTTTCTTCTTATTGTCATGTTTTGCATATGTTGACTATGACTGTCTTTCTCGTGTCTCGCACAGATAGACCAGACATAAAGCGGCAGGGGCTTTACAGGAAGATAATTGCTCAAGCTGAGAAACCTGCCCACTTTGAAATTCCTGAAGCAGCACCTACGACCACTCCCCTGCCTCCGGGCAAGAAGAGGAAGCCTTCTGTGGTGAAGGTTGCAGTTGCCAAGGCCAAGAAGGCCAAGGTTGCTCGGACCCGGAAGTCGGCTTTGACTGCGAAGGAAGCTGGAACCCCTCTTCTAGATATCCCTTCATTTGACGCATTCGCATCTCAGAGGGAGGCCGCACAGGCATCTGTCGAAGGTGACGGTGATAGCTTGTAGCTGGAACTTCCTTTGTCGTCTTGACCAATCTCCTAGGGAGTTCTTTGAGGCTGAGCTTCTTTTTATCTGATACAGCCCAGGAGCAGGTTGAAGCGCCTGTGGAGATGGACGCAAGACTGCCTTCTCCCACCCCGGCTGGCGAGGAGGAGGGTAAATGTGCTTTTTTCATTTGTTTCATACTTTCGTTGTTTTCTTTGCTATACTTCTCAAAAGTTTTCTTTTCTTGTAGTAGTGGCAGTCGGGGAGCAAGCCGAGGCCATGATGATGACAGAAGAGCTGCCTCGACCACAGGAGGGTCACAAGACTCGGCCAAAGTAGAGTACTATTCCGGCCAGACGCATAATCACTCGATCTACATCCCGCCATGCTTTAGAGGTACCGGCCCAGCATATAGCTAGTGTGGAAATATCTTCGGGCAGCTCCCAGGTCGCCTCCCATGAGGAGGAAGTAGATTTCAGCGACAGCGAAGGAGAAGGTATTGCCGAGTCAGAAGCCCCTCCTGCACTTGCGAAAGGTGTTCCGTCTCTCCGACCCGCCGAACTATCAGTGTTATCCCCTGAGGAAGAATTCCAGGAGGAGTTTGCCGGGCTCGATACTGAGATTGACATAACTCCACCACTCACCATTTCGGCCACGGAGCTTTCTTCTCTTTCGCCCCATTTTGAGGGTGCGGACCCTGCTCCAAAGGTGGGTTGTTCATCATGTATGCTGCTTCATTTGTTTCTTTTATTTAGTGCTGAAGGTCACTTTGCTTTGGTCTCAGAGTATTGTTGCTGCTACCTTGGCCACCTCCACATCCTTCATGGACATTTCCCTTGTAGATTTGGCTATTGTTCCTTTTCTGCCTTTAACTTGCACGGGGGCTCCTGAGATCATTCGCCCTGTGCCAATGCGGATACAGTCCTCGACAGACTTGGCATCATTAGACTTGGGGGCTGCAGAAGAAAGTGTCATCCCTGCTAGGGCTTCAGATCTTAGAGCCGAAGCAGATCTGGCCAGGAGCTCCACTTTCATACCGGCCACAGTAATGTCAATCGCGCCCGAGTTAGCAATTCCTGCCATAGTGGCTACAGAGTCCGAATTCCTGCCTACACAGTCTAAGGCACCTCTGTCCCCATCACCAGAAAGAGCAGCTGACGGTGCAGCCTCCATTGCAGAGATAACCCCATTATTCATTGATTCTCCTCCCGCGGATGTTCAAGGTGTAGCTCCCGAGGCAGCAGCAGAGGAGGAGTCTTCAGCCCAGCAGGGGAGTACAGAGAGATACCGGCTAGCTCTTTCGGTAGATTTGCCTTCTTCATCCTCCCAAGCGGGCATTGGACTATGGGCAGATATTGATGGAGAGGTGACTTTCGAAGTCGTCGCATCTGCTTCCTTTGGCTTTACTTCTCCTGACAGCTTCGTCTAGCAGCATCTGGACATGTTACGCCAGCTAGTAGAGTCTCAGCCTGGCTTGACATATCTACAGCTGAAGGAAATTGCCAATCGCCTCACCACTGGCCTGCAAGCCATGGGCTGCCCTTTGGACACATGGGCTCAGCGGGTCTTGCTTTTGTTGAAATTCGTGCATCGGAGAGACTTCCTAGCAAGGATTATGGTTGACAGGCTGACGGCGTTGAAGTTGCAGAGGTCGGAATGCAAATCCGAGGTGGAAAAGCTAACGCTGACACTTGATGAACGCCAGGCCGAGCTGCAGAGCATTATTCAGCGGGAGGAGGCTATCCAGAAACGGGTAGCCGTTTTGGAGGCGGAGCTCACTGAACTTCGGGCCGAGCTGCAGTAATTATCTTCTATTCGGCCACAGTCCACCGAGGAGGTGGCTTCACTGGAGGGTCGGGTGATGTCTTTCCAGGACCTGTCCATGAGGCTTCAGGAGGAGGAAGCGCGCCTTCATGAGTTAGGAGCCGCCCCCTATGTTGGTCTTCTGGCCTTTGAAGATATCTTTCGGCGGCCATGAATTATCTTCACTTTCTTTTCTTTTCTTTCTTTTCTTCCCATCTCTTTCTCTCCCCCCTTTTTTGTGACACAGCGTCCCCTCGGGGCCCCTTATGTATTCACTTCGTAATGAAAAGAAATCTTTTGGCTTCATGTGTATCCATCTTTTTTTTTTTTTTACCATGTGGTTTCATCACTTCGGGGAAGTGGGGTAGTGGTTTTAACAACCCCTCATGTGAATGGCTCGCCTCTAGCAGGAGAGCGTCCACCCCTTCAGAGAAAGGATGGGGAACTCGCTCCACCGCGTGACGGGCATCCGAAGAGGTGCTTAAACCTGATTGTGTTGGTATCAGCAAACGTCCCTCTTGGCAATATGTGCTATGAGGGAGACACTTTGCAGGAATGTGAAAGAAGGGGTTTCATCAGAATAGACGGAAAGTCTAGACTGGGTAGAGGTTATGGCAGGTGGGACATTTGAAGGGGGCATAATTTTCGTCAGAACAGACGTAGGGTCTGAACTGGACAGGGTTTTATCATTGATCGGGCGAAATGCCAGTCGATCAATAGTTGGTTTCATCATCGATATTGGGTTTATATCGAAGCAAAGGGTTTTATAAGTTTCATCAGTATAGACGAAAGGTTTAAACTGGGTAGGGTTTCATCATTGATCGGGCAAAATGCCAGTCGATCAATAGTTGGTTTCATCGTCGATATCGGGTTTATATCGATGCAAGGAGATTTCATAAGTTTCATCAGAATAGACGAAAGGTCTAAACTGGACAATGTTTCATCATTGATCGGGCAGGATGCCAATCGACCAACGGTTGGCTTCATCATCAATATTGGGTTTATATCGATGCAAAGGGATTTATAAGTTTCATCAGAATAGACGAAAGGTCTAAACTGGACAAGGTTTCATCATTGATCGGGCAGGATGCCCATCGATCGACGGTAGGACGTTTGAAAGTGGGTATGTAGGTTTCATCAGGGTAGACGTAAGGTCCACCCCGGGAAGGCTTTATCATCGGTGGGGCATAGAGCCAGATGACCGACGGAAGGCTTCATCAGTGAAGGGGAGATAAAGGTAGCATGCCGGTTGGCATGGAACTTTTAAATTACCACATTACTGACCCAAGTGCCCTTTCGGGTTTTCACCGGAGCCAACCCCCTCTTGCTTTTGCCCACGCGCCCTTTCGGGTTTTCACGTGGCGGGGTACCCGATTTTGCCTGCGGTGCCCTTTCGGGTTTTCACCACAGCTGGGTTTTTGGCCATTTTTGCCCTTATCCGGGATGTCCGAACAAGTCTGGCGGGGTATCTCTATTTTTAACCCCATTTTTTTTTATGCGTATGTTTCCTGAATTGGGACTTCAGCACGGATCGGGTGATGTGCTGCCTCATTAGTGCATGCTCTTATCATCGGTATTGGGTATATACCGATGCAAGGATTTTATAGGTTTCATCATGGTAGACGTAAGGTCTACACTGGGCTGGTTTTATCATTGATCGGGCAGGGTGCCGATCGACCAATGGTAGGTTTCATCACGGCGGGACGTAAAGGGATATGCAAATTTGATAGGACAGGTTTCTTCGTTGGTCGGACAGGGTGCCCATTGATCAAAGGTGGGTTTCATCATCGGTATTGAGTTTATACCAATGCAAGGATCTTATGAGTCTTCATCAGAATAGACGTAAGGTCTACCCTGGGCTGGTTTTATTGCTGATCGGGCAGGGTGCCAATCGATCAACAGCAGGTTTCATCATCGGTATTGGGTTTATACCAATGCAAAGGTTTCATGGGTTTCATCGGGATAGACGTAAGGTCTAAGCCAGATAGGTTTCATTGCTGCTCGGGCGAGTGTGCCCATTAATCAGCAGCAGATTTCATCACGGTGGGACATAGCGAGACACGCAGCTCTAGTCGGAACAGATGTAAGGTCTAGACCAAACAGGTTTCTTCGCCGATCGGGCAGGGTGCCCTGTCGACCAAAGATGGGTTTCATCATTGGTATTGGGTTTATACCAATGCAAGGATATCATGGATTTCATTAGGATAGACGTAGGGTCTAAACTGGATAGGTTTTATCGCTGATCGGGCAATGTGCCAATCGATCAAAGCAGGTTTCATCATCGGTATTGGGTTTATACCAATGCAGGGATTTCATAGGTTTCATCGGGATAGACGTAAGGTCTAAGCCGGATAGGTTTCATCATTGACCGGGCAGTGCGCCAATCGATCAAAGCAGGTTTCACCATGGTGGGATTTTGGCAAGGTATGAGGGTTTTATCAGGACAGACGTAGGGTCTGAACTGGGTGGGTTTGATCATTGATCGGACGAGGTGCCGGCCGATCGACGAGAAGTTTATGACGGGAGGTGAGGTTTCTTTAGGATCACCATATTACTGGCCCAAGCGCCCTTTCGGGTTTTCACCGGAGCCAGCCCCCTCTTGCTTTTGCCCACGCGCCCTTCCGGGTTTTCACGTGGCGGGGTACCCGATTTTGCCTGCAGTGCCCTTTCGGGTTTTCACCACAGCTGGGTTTTAGCCATTTTTTTACCCTTGCTCGGAAAACCTGAACAAGACCGGCAGGGTATCTCTATTTTTAACCCCATTTTTATTTATTTTCATTCTTTTATTCTCTCTTCCCCTCTTTTTGGGAGGGTAACAAGTCGGACTGTCATTAGATCATGATAAGGGATGGCTCGGCTAGGGCGGAGTGCCGCTAGGCCAAGGAAAAGGGTAGCTCGGTTAGGGCAGAGTGCCGCTAGACCAAGGAAGAAGGGTAGCTTGGTTAGGGCGGAGTGCTGCTAGACCAAGGAAAAGGGTAGCTCGGTTAGGGCAGAGTGCCGCTAGACCAAGGAAGCAGGGTAGCCTTGTTAGGGCGGAGTGCCGCTAGACCAAGAAAAAGGGTAGCTCGGTTGGGGCAGAGTGCCGCTAGACCAAGAAAAAGGGTAGCTTGGTTAGGGCGGAGTGCCGCTAGACCAAGGAGGAAGGGTAGCTCGGTTGGGACAGAGTGCCGCTAGACCAAGAAAAAAGGGTGAATTTTATCCTGATTACTCGGGGAATATTGGTTGGGCAGCATGATACAGCTTTAGGTGTCTACCGTTGAGTGGTGAGAATTGGATTTCCCTCGATGGTTAACAACCATGTAGGCCCCTCCTTCGTAGACCCTATATATCACATAAGGACCTTCCCAATTAGGATTCACCTTCCCTTTTGGGTTGGACGCCATAACTTCTCTTTTCTTGACCATGAGGAGGTCACCTTTCTTAAATTCTCGTCCCTTTACGAGTTTGTTGAATGCAGTGGCCATGCGGGCCTGGTGCATCTGGATATTCTTCTGAGCTTGGAGGCGCTTCCCTTCCAATTCAGCCAACTCTTGTAATCTTCTTTCTGCATTGGTTTGTTCGCCACGGGCCAGGTCGTATTGGACTGCCACCCTAAGTGACGGGACTTCCAGCTCCAGTGGAACTACTGCCTCTGAGCCGTATACCAGTGAGTATGGCGAGCACCCTGTAGGTGTCTTGAAGATAGTGCGGTATGCCCATAGAGCTTCATACATCTTTTCTTCCCAGTCCTTCTTATTAGAACTGACGACTTTAGCCAACAAGGTGCATAATGTTTTGTTGAAGGCTTCTGCCAATCCATTTGCCTGTGGATTGTAAGGAGTGAAAGTCCTCCACTCGATCTTATACTTCTCGGCGAGCCGATAGATCTTTTGATTTCTGAAATGACTTCCATTATCAGATATTATTCGGCTGGGGATCCCAAACCGGAAGATAATGTTTTGTTTGATGAATCTGGCAACCAGCTCACCAGTCACTTCTCGTAATGCTATAGCTTCCGCCCATCGGGAGAAGTAATCTGTTATTGCCAGTATGTACTTATGTCCGGCTGAGGAGGTCGGTAGTGGGCCGACTACATCGGTTCCCCATTGTGCAAACGGCCAGCTAGGGATTGTAGGGTGCAGAACGGCAGGTGGCCTTCTAGGCACAACAGCATGCTCCTAACATTTCTGACATGACTTCGCAAACTTGCATCAATCTTCAAACATAGTGGGCCAATAGTAGCCCAGCTTCTTGATTTCTATCTTCATCTTAGGGCCAGCTTGGTGAGCACCTGCCGTCCCAGCATGTATTTCTTTCATTGCTTGCCAAGCTTCCTCAGTGAACAGGCAGCGGAGCAAAATCTTCTTGCGTGCATCTGCCATTATTCGGAACAGAGTTCCATTTCTGAATTCATAAGAATCTTTGATCCTTAGAAGTTTCATCTTTTCTTCTCTTTTCTGTGGCAGCTGTTGGTGTAAAAACCATTGTAGCAGGTGCTGTCTCCAATCAGATGCCTGTTCTGTACTGATCGTGGTGGCTTCATTTTCTTCGGGGCAGCCTTCTAGCACGCTGGGGACTTGCCGCTGATTTATAACAACAATGTTCAGTGTCTCATCCGGTGGGACTGCTATTGAGCTGGCTAGCTTTGCCAATGCATCAGCCTGGGCATTATGCACGGCCCACATGCTTGAGCTCAATATGATAGAATTTCGCCATGAGGCGCACAGCTTTTTGGTGGTAGGGGTTCAACTCTGGCTTTCGCACTTCGAACTCACCTTGGATTTGCTTTATTATCAACATTGAATCCCCGAATACCTGAAGCATCCGGATGCCCATGTTGAGGCTGATGTGCAATCCGATTATCAGAGCTTCATACTCGGCTTCATTATTAGTGCAGGGCTTGTTTATAGAACATGAAGTATTCACAACCTCCCCCTCTGGCGATCTTAGCACAATACCGGCTCCAGCCCGTATTCTGGTCTTTCCATCGGAGTCCGTCTCTGTTCTAGATGCTCCATCAAAGAATAGCTGCCACATAGTTGACTGAGCCTGGCAGGCTTCTAATGTTTCATCATCGGGTAACTCAGTCCCCAACATATCATTCTCTGGCACAGGGTGCTCTGCGAAGAAATCGGCCACGGCCTGTCCTTTTATTGCCCTCTGGGGTATATATGTGATATCGAATTCCATCAGAATTACTGCCCATTTACCCAACCGGTGATGCGGGACGGACACGGGAGACGACACTATACAGTGCCACCCTCGGACTCTAAATGAAGACGCGACCAGCAATACACACCAGGGAGACGCTAAGCCCGACACTACGAGCTCCTAGTGGCAAACGTCGCTAACAGAAGTACAAGCTCACTCGGCGTCCCATGCGAGGGAAAGCGTGGATCGTGCGCGGTTAAGGAACCGGCAGAGTTCAAGGTAGTCAGACTCACTTCCGGACTCGGATCGAGTCGCGGGACGGGTCACTCTCATGCTCACAGCGGTGACATGGACACACGGGCTAGGAACCTACACTCTCGGCAGCGGCAAAAGACCGTATACTAGCTAAGCAAATGAACGCCAAGAGGTTCGGACCATTACCTCCACGCTCCCGGCGTGGCGAAGACAACCCCGGCCGAATCACGGACTCCCGGTTAAACAATATCACAGCAATACAAAGATTTGACCCACTCCACGCAGGGAGGTAAAAGGTCACATGTGGAGCCCGGGAATCACGCAACTCGGGTTGACGGGCAGCATCTTGATGTCGCCCGGCGGTGCCGAACTCCGCGTTTTAGTGCTTTCCGAACGGCGGGTTCTGCGGGCCCGTGGGGCCCACGGGTGGCGCTGGCCTCCGGATCTGCAGGAGTGGGTCCCACTGTGATGGGGACCCCTGGTGGCACGTCTCCACGGAAGGCGGTCGGCCGGGAACACCGACCGGTGGCCGAACAACTCCGATCTCCAAGCTTTTGGAATGCTGCCCACGGATTTCTGCTTGCTGTTTTCAGGTGCGCGCTCCGGCGAAAACAGCCGCTGCGGTCGATCCCGACGTCGGATCGGGACGCATGAGCTATCATTGGAAAGCTCTCTTCAAATTCTTCAATCTAGACTCAAAGAGATCTGATGGATCTAGCCGGATCTAGACTT
The DNA here is from genome assembly GCA_022559845.1 of Amorphophallus konjac. NCBI lineage: Eukaryota > Viridiplantae > Streptophyta > Magnoliopsida > Alismatales > Araceae > Amorphophallus > Amorphophallus konjac. The sequence continues at coordinate 187,046,768 of CM040125.1, forward strand.
TAATGAATTTACAAATCCCTGTTGTACAGTAACCGAGACATCAGATTTACAGGGTACTTGTCTGAGAACAACCGTTGACCGCCTACTTTCCGTAGGAATCATACTTCAAGCTCTTCTTCAACTTTGTAGATATTCAAACCATGAAGCTGGGACAATTTTTAGAATTGGATTTGGAGCTGGTGGTGATTTGATAGGATTTTTGGAGTGTCTGGTGGTCGGATCTGGGAACTGGCAGAAAGTACTGTAGCTAGGACTGAGAACGAATTTTAGAAAATATGAAATGGACGAACCAAAAATTAAAAAAAATGGTGGATGAAGGGATGGATGCAAGGGACACCCAGTTAAATTGGGCGAACCAAAGAAAATCAAAAAAAGGACCTAAGACTTGAAACTCTGGACGGGTGGAAATGGAAACAGACAGTAGACAGATCTGGAAACTGTGATTGGACGAAAATCAAAAAATACCAAATGAGATCTTTATGACCAACCAAAATTCTGAGGACGTGCTGGACACCTCTGGGAAATCCAGTAAAAGTTCCAGCTCGATCTGAGACCGTGGCTGAGATTGGAATTTCGTGGAAGTGGCTGTGGTACTGCGTGGACAGAACTCCGGCGAAGGCGATGGCGGTGCGGTGGCGGCTCGTGGCGGCGGCGGCGATGACCGGAACTGATAGGGGAGGAGTCACACCTCCAGAGGCAACCTTCACAGCTGCAAGGGGGAAGAGAGGGGCGCACCAAGCTGGAGCTCCAACAATTTCTTGATTCCAAATGGCATTAATTCATCAAAAATGGAAATTACAAGCATATATAGGTCACCAATCTAATCAATCCTCCACCGTTGGATCTAGGGGTGGGAGATTGAGGGCTAGGATTGCATGTGACCATCCACACAAATGAAAATTAAAAAAAAATAAAGGGGGGGGGGGGCGGCCTATTGACTAGAATGGCAAGGATGTGGAAGTTGGACTTGGTAGGTGGGGGTAGGTGGCCTCTCATTTGGACTTTTCAAGTCCATTGTCCCCCATGTGTCCAAATACCATTCAAACTTCTAGATGCTCCCATGTGGCATGTTGACTGGCCCCATGTGGGACCCTAGGCTGAGGTGGCCCAATGTGGTGGGGCCCGGGGGGCCCGTGGGGCCCACGGGGTCCGAAATGCTCGTAAGCCCCTATTACACTCAAAATGGCAAACCGAATGCAACGAAATAAATACAAATTACACACACATAAAGTCTAGCTAAATATAATAAATGGGGAGGCTCAAGGCGGAGTCTCCAAGCTGTCTCCGAGCCAGATGGACGCTGAGGTGGCTCGTGTCGTGCTCCGTGTGCGGTACCGGTGGCTCGGTGTGTCGTGCCGATCAACAGCTCGGGTGTCCGCACCAATTCTCCCCGGGTGGGAGAAACTCGACCCTGTCGAGTAAGGGTCTGCATCGCTCCTGTATCGCTCCAAAAGGTCCGGATCAATCTGCTGCAACTCACCATGTGTGATCCATGTGTCCTCAGTAGCGGGCCGTCCTCTCCATCGCACTAGGTAGCGCGGGTAAGATCCACTCCTGGTAACCGTCACTTGCTCGTCCAGTATACGATCTATATGCTCACGCTGCCGTGAAAAAGGGGCTGGAGGTGGAAGTGGACACTCAGGTGTGGGATCACTCTCAAGGGGAGGAGATGGCTCAAAAGGCTCACTAGGGATCACCGCTGGGTCCCTATATGCAACAAGATCCGATACATTGAAGGTAGAGCTTATACCATATTCCTCGGGCAAGTCCACAACGTACGCATTGGATCCAACGCGTTTCAACACTCTGAATGGACCAGCTCCGCGAGCTTGCAACTTCTTAACGGTTCCAGAGGGAAACCGTTCAGGTCTTACCCTGATCATGACGTATTCGCCCTCGTGGAACTCTCGGTGGTGTCGGTGGGCATCGGCTAACTCCTTGTACCGTGCATTGCTGGACTCAATGTGACGACGGATGTCGTCATGCAAACTCCTAACATGCCTAGCAAATGACTCGGCCGACTCCGACACTCTAGCATGGACAGGCATGGGGACAAGGTCAACGGGTTTCCTAGGCCTACGACCTGTGACAATTTCAAATGGACTCATGCCAGTAGACCTATTCACCGAATCATTATATGCAAACTCAGCCATAGGTAGAATGAGATCCCAATCCCCAATGCGGTCCCTAACAAGACATCTCAAAAGATCACCCAGACTCCTATTGACCACCTCGGTCTGACCATCTGTCTGGGGATGGTATGCAGTGGAAAACTTGAGGTGCGTACCCATCATATGCCATAGTGTCTTCCAAAAATAGGAAGTGAACCTAACATCACGGTCAGACACTATAGTGCGAGGCAACCCGAACTTGCACACCACATGAGTAAGGAATAGGCGGGCTACCCTAGAAGCATCCGAAGTCTTTGAGCAAGGGATAAAGAGGGCCATCTTCGAGAAACGGTCAACCACCACATAGACCGAATCATGCTTCCTGGAGGTACGTGGCAATCCCAAAACAAAATCCATGCTGACATCCTGCCACGGGGCATCAGGCACGGGGAGAGGCGTATAAAGGCCCGAGCTTTGCTTCTTCATTTTGGCCGTAGCACATGTACGGCACTGAGCCACGATGTTAGCAACATCGCGCTTCAAGCTCGGCCAATAAAATCGATGCTCCACTGCCTCAATAGTCTTGTTCCGACCAAAGTGGCCGGCTAGACCTCCCGCATGTAGTTCCCACACTAGGAAATCTCGAACCGAAGTTCGGGGAACACATAGCCTGCTACCTCGAAAGAGGTAACCCTCCTGAAGCACATAATCATCATGGTCTCTCGAGGGCCCGGCCTAGAGAGTAGTAAAAATCTGACCGAAGTCAGGACAATCAACATAGGCCTCCTTCATCTTCTCTAGCCCTATGACCTCGGCACTCATGGTGGTAAGAAGACATGCTCGCCGACTCAAGGCATCGGCCACCTTGTTCTCCACTCCAGCCTTATGTTTTAGCACAAAGGTGAACTGCTGGAGATACTCAACCCAACGACTATGACGCCAATTCAGCTTCTTTTGGGAATGGAGGTACCTCAAAGCCTCATGATCGGAGTATAAGACAAACTCCTGATGTAATAGGTAATGCCTCCAATGCCTAAGAGCCTGAACAACTGCGTAAAACTCTTTATCATATGTGGAATATCGCAGTTTCGCATCATTCAGCTTCTCGCTGAAATATGCGATCGGGTGGGACTCCTGACTCAAAACTCCTCCTATCCCAACACCCGACGCATCACAACAGACCTCAAACACCTTCGAGAAATCAGGCAGTCGAAGGATAGGTGTCTGGGTCATGCGCTCCTTGATGTCCCTGAAGGCAGCAGATGCGGCCTTCGTCCATACAAATGTGCCCTTACGGATGCAATCCATGATCGGGGCAGTGACGGAGCTAAATCCGCGGATGAAGCGACGATAGAACGTCGCAAGGCCATGAAAGCTGCAGACATCATGAACCGTACGGGGTTCCGGCCACTCAACAATGGCCCGGACCTTCTCCGGATCGGCGGAGACCCCAGTACTAGACACAATGAAACCCAAGAAGGTAAGCTGAGATGTCATGAAAGCACACTTCTGTGGGTTCGCAAACAACTGCTCTCGCCGAAGAAGTATACAGACCTGCCGAAGGTGGTCTAAGTGGTCCCCTGTGGTGCGGCTATAGATAAGGATATCATCAAAATACACCACTACAAAGACTCCAATGAAAGGTCGAAGGACCTGAGTCATGAGCCGCATGAAAGTGCTAGGGGCATTGGTCAACCCAAAAGGCATGACCAACCACTCATATAGACCGTCCTTGGTCTTAAATGCGGTCTTCCACTCATCACCTGGCCTAATCCTCACCTGATGATAGCCGCTCTTAAGATCAATCTTCGAAAAGATAGTGGCACCTGCCATCATGTCCAGCATGTCATCAAGGCGGGGAATAGGGAACCTGTACTTCACGGTGATTTTGTTGATGGCACGACTATCAATGCACATTCTCCACGTGCCATCCTTCTTTGGGGTGAGTAATGCGGGTACAGCACATGGACTCATGCTGTCCCGGACAGATCCTCTCTGCACAAGCTCATCGACCTGCCGTTTAAGCTCGGCATGCTCCGTGGGGCTCATTCGATAATGAGGAAGATTGGGCAAAGAAGAGCCCGGAACAAGGTCGATGGCATGCCGAATATCCCGCATAGGTGGGAGTCCCTCGGGAAGCTCATCGGGGAATACATCAGCATACTCCTGCAGAATGGGAACAACCTCGAGTGGGAGCTCACCCTCGGAGTCCCGCTCCACCTCTCGGACCGTAATGGCAAACACCGGACAGCCCTGACTAAGCTCCTGCTCCATTTCCCGGGAGCTAATCATCATCAATCTCCTCGTCGAGGGCTCTCCTGGGCCAGAGGTAACGGTCATAGCCCGAGCTGGGGATGGGGTACTAGGCCCGGGAACGGAAGGCTTCGGAGTACTAGGGCCAGTAGGACCCCTAACAGATGGGCTCCTGGGCCGAACGGGTTGGAGGGTGACCCGCTGGCCATCGTGGTCGAAGGTACAGGTGTTCGACCGACCATGGAGTGTGGCATCTCGGTCGAATAACCACGGCCTACCAAGAATGATACTTCCCACTTCCATGGGAAGAACATCACACCAGATCTCGTCACGGTAGGAGTGGAGTTGCAGCGGGACCAAGCACCGCAGCCTGACCGAAATGGAAGTTGTATCCACCCATGATACCTGGTAGGGGCAAGGGTGGTCTACGGGTGTGAGACCAAGACGAGTGACAGCGTTCGTGGAGATTGCATTGATACAACTCCCGCTATCGATGACCACCTTGCAAATTTGCTTTCCCAGCCTACAGAATACATGAAGGATAGTGGTCCGACGCCAGTCATCACTGACCTGTGGCTGGGTGAGGATACATCTGACGACCCCCACATGGGTATCGTCTAACTGCTGGGCATCCTGGGCCTCACCTCCCATCTCATAGTACTCGTCAGCTAGCTCTTCATCAGCCTCATAGCTGACTAACTCTAGGCCCGCAGGGGTGGTATCCTCAGCCTGTGTGTCCCCAATGTGAAGAGATGGGCGAGTGGGACACTGGTTGGCGAAATGGCCAAACCCATTGCAGCGATAACACTGCTGCCGTGATCCACTAGGCTCCCCAATCATAGGTCCTTTACCTTTATCCTCCCGACGGATAGGAGGCGTAGGCAACAAAGGACGTGCGGGTGGTGCAGGTGCCGGTGGACGGGCTATGGGTGGGGCCGTAAGATGCTGGGGACGAGGAAGGTCCCTCGGGGGTGGAGGGCGAGGCCTAGGAGCAAAGGGCTCGTGGCGAGCGGGCTCCTGAGGTCGAGCCATGGGGGCCCTCGGATATGTGCCAGATGAGCCACGGGACTCGACACTACGAAGGGGAAAGGAGCCCAACCGATGGGGTGACTCGAACTCGGCCTCGAACTGCTCCAATTCGAGAGCAATCTGATATGCCTGCTCCAAAGTGGTGGCATTGCGGCGAAAGAGTTCATATTGATAATTAGGCCGCAAACCTCTCCGAAAGCGGGATATCGTCATGGTGCTCTCTTCCGTGACCCCGCACCGCAAATAATACTCATCGAACTCGGCGGTGTACTCGGTCACGGATCGGTTCCCTTGGGAGATGCTTTGCCACTTGTCTATAAGACGTTGGCGATATGAGGCAGGAAGGTACTTCTCCCTCAATTTGAGTTTCATATCATCCCAGGTACCGATTTGGGGTTGACGTCGCTGGTTGAGCAGGCTCTTCACATTGATCCAATAAGTTTGGGCCTGCCCTTGCAGCTTCATCTTCGCATATCGGACTCTTCGGTGGTCCGTCATCTCAAACCACTCGAAGTACCGGTCCATACCGGCCTCCCAATCTAGATACACCCTAGGGTCCAAGGACCCGCTAAAAGTGGGAGGGTCCGCACGCACACCCCTAAGAATGCGGTCGTCATCCTCGTCATCACGATTCCGTCGTTGATGACGACGACCGTTACCCCCGTGATCATTGTCGGAGGCATAATCATCCACTATAGGCGCCTGTTGCCTCCCGACATCCTCTACCTGAGCCCTTGGCACAGCGGGTTGCTGCACCGGCTCTTGTTGGCCGTTCGTCGGCGCGGGTTGCGCCGCTACTGGGCCCCTCTCTAGGACGGCAATCCTCCCAACAAGGCCTTGAATGGACTGCTCCGAAACCCCGGCCCGATCCTCGAGGACCTTCATCCTCCCTTCTAGACGCGTCCCTATGCCATCCATACGCGTACTAAGACCATCATACGCGTGTCTAAACGATCCATGATGGCCCGGAACATCTCGGCCGTGGAAGACTCATCGGAACTACGGGCTCGGGAGTCCGCCATAGGTGGTGGTGGCGAGTATTGGGTGCCTCGACGGGTGGGCATGCAAAGACGTACGGACTAGGTGACAACGACCGACTAATGCAAACACACTAAATGATACACTTAGACCTAATTGCAATTTGAAAACACTCCTTTTTTTGGTATTTTGAAAGAATGCAATTTAAAACACTTTTTTTTTTTTTTGAAAAGAATGAGACTCGACTACACCCTAGACACGGCCAAGACTCGGTACGCGGCGGAGGTAATCGACCCGAAGGTCACTCGCGCAAGTGTGTGGTCTTCCCGGTAGGCGAAGCCTAACGGTCGGACAACACCTTTGGATATACCGAGTGAAGGTGTGTGTGGGGTAACCTTAGACTATGCAAGACTTATGCAACGACTACCCTAGACTCGACTTGCTCTGATACCAAACTGATGCGGGACGGACACGGGAGACGACACTATACAGTGCCACCCTCGGACTCTAAATGAAGACGCGACCAGCAATACACACCAGGGAGACGCTAAGCCCGACACTACGAGCTCCTAGTGGCAAACGTCGCTAACAGAAGTACAAGCTCACTCGGCGTCCCATGCGAGGGAAAGCGTGGATCGTGCGCGGTTAAGGAACCGGCAGAGTTCAAGGTAGTCAGACTCACTTCCGGACTCGGATCGAGTCGCGGGACGGGTCACTCTCACGCTCACAGCGGTGACATGGACACACGGGCTAGGAACCTACACTCTCGGCAGCGGCAAAAGACCGTATACTAGCTAAGCAAATGAACGCCAAGAGGTTCGGACCATTACCTCCACGCTCCCGGCGTGGCGAAGACAACCCCGGCCGAATCACGGACTCCCGGTTAAACAATATCACAGCAATACAAAGATTTGACCCACTCCACGCAGGGAGGTAAAAGGTCACATGTGGAGCCCGGGAATCACGCAACTCGGGTTGACGGGCAGCATCTTGATGTCGCCCGGCGGTGCCGAACTCCGCGTTTTAGTGCTTTCCGAACGGCGGGTTCTGCGGGCCCGTGGGGCCCACGGGTGGCGCTGGCCTCCGGATCTGCAGGAGTGGGTCCCACTGTGAATGGGACCCCTGGTGGCACGTCTCCACGGAAGGCGGTCGGCCGGGAACACCGACCGGTGGCCGAACAACTCCGATCTCCAAGCTTTTGGAATGCTGCCCACGGATTTCTGCTTGCTGTTTTCAGGTGCGCGCTCCGGCGAAAACAGCCGCTGCGGTCGATCCCGACGTCGGATCGGGACGCATGAGCTATCGTTGAAAGCTCTCTTCAAATGCTTCAATCTAGACTCAAAGAGATCTGATGGATCTAGCCGGATATAGACTTTAATGAATTTAGAAATCCCTGTTGTACAGTAACCGAGACATCAGATTTACAGGGTACTTGTCTGAGAACCACCGTTGACCGCCTACGTTCCGTAGGAATCAGACTTCAAGCTCTTCTTCAACTTTGTAGATATTCAAACCATGAAGCTGGGACAATTTTTAGAATTGGATTTGGAGCTGGTGGTGATTTGATAGGATTTTTGGAGTGTCTGGTGGTCGGATCTGGGAACTGGCAGAAAGTACTGTAGCTAGGACTGAGAACGAATTTTAGAAAATATGAAATGGACGAACCAAAAATTAAAAAAAATGGTGGATGAAGGGATGGATGCAAGGGACACCCAGTTAAATTGGGCGAACCAAAGAAAATCAAAAAAAGGACCTAAGACTTGAAACTCTGGACGGGTGGAAATGGAAACAGACAGTAGACAGATCTGGAAACTGTGATTGGACGAAAATCAAAAAATACCAAATGAGATCTTTATGACCAACCAAAATTCGGAGGACGTGCTGGACACCTCTGGGACATCCAGTAAAAGTTCCAGCTCGATCTGAGACCGTGGCTGAGACTGGAATTTCGTGGAAGTGGCTGTGGTACTATGTGGACAGAACTCCGGCGAAGGCGATGGCGGTGCGGTGGCGGCTCGTGGCGGCGGCGGCGATGACCGGAACTGATAGGGGAAGAGTCACACCTCCAGAGGCAACCTTCACAGCTGCAAGGGGGAAGAGAGGGGCGCACCAAGCTGGAGCTCCAACAATTTCTTGATTCCAAATGGCATTAATTCATCAAAAATGGAAATTACAAGCATATATAGGTCACCAATCTAATCAATCCTCCACCGTTGGATCTAGGGGTGGGAGATTGAGGGCTAGGATTGCATGTGACCATCCACACAAATGAAAATTAAAAAAAAATAAAGGGGGGGGCGGCCTATTGACTGGAATGGCAAGGATGTGGAAGTTGGACTTGGTAGGTGGGGGTAGGTGGCCTCTCATTTGGACTTTTCAAGTCCATTGTCCCCCATGTGTCCAAATACCATTCAAACTTCTAGATGCTCCCATGTGGCATGTTGACTGGCCCCATGTGGGACCCTAGGCTGAGGTGGCCCAATGTGGTGGGGCCCGGGGGGCCCGTGGGGCCCACGGGGTCCGAAATGCTCGTAAGCCCCTATTACACTCAAAATGGCAAACCGAATGCAACGAAATAAATACAAATTACACACACATAAAGTCTAGCTAAATATAATAAATGGGGAGGCTCAAGGCGGAGTCTCCAAGCTGTCTCCGAGCCAGATGGACGCTGAGGTGGCTCGTGTCGTGCTTCGTGTGCGGTACCGGTGGCTCGGTGTGTCGTGCCGATCAACAGCTCGGGTGTCCGCACCAACCGGCCTTTCAGTACTGGCTGAGTCAATATGTATTTGAGCGGATCTGCTGCAGATATCAATCTGATTTCGTGTGACAGCATATAGTGCCGGAGCTTTTTAACGGCAAAGACTAGTGCCAAGCATGTCTTTTCTATATAGGTGTAGCTTTCTTCAGTTCTAATCAGCCTCCAACTCAGGTAGTATAGAGCCTGCTCTTTGCCTTCTTCATTTATCTGTGCTAGCATTGCCCCCAGGGAACAGTGTGTGGCTACAATGTATAGTATCAGGGGCTTGCCCTTAATAGGTGCCCCCAACACTGGAGGGGTCTTGAGATATTCTTTCAGCTTCTCAAAAGCTTCCTGACAGCCCTCGTCCCAGAGGAACGGTACATCTTTCATCATGAGCTTGTGAAAAGGGTGGCATCTCCCCGACAGATTTGATATGAATCGTCGGATATAGGCCAAACGCCCTTGTAGAGATCTCAGCTCATGGAGATTCCTTGGTGGAGGGAGCTCCTGGATAGCTTTAATCTTGGATGGGTCGATCTCAATGCCCCTATGACGGACAACGAACCCAAGGAATTTTCCACTGGACACGCCGAAGGCACATTTCATAGGATTCATCTTGAGTTCATATCTGCGCAGCCTCTGGAACACTATCCTCAGATCTTGCAGATGATCTTCTCTTCTGCTGGTTTTCACCACCAGGTCATCGATGTAGCACTCCACTTTCTTGAAGAGCAAACCATCAAAGATCTTTGTCATAGCTCTTTGATAAGTAGCGCCGGCATTCTTGAGGCCGAACGGCATCCTTTTGTAGTGAAATATCCCCTTCGGGGTGCGGAATGCAGTATGCACTCTGTCTTCTTCAGCAATCCAGATCTGGTTGTATCCGGATGACCCATCCATGAATGACAGGGATTCATGGCCCGTGGTTGCATCGATCATTACTTCAGTGATTGGCACTGGGAAATCATCTTTCGGGCAAGCCTTATTCAGGTCCCTGAAATCTACACATATTCTGATCTGCCCATTTTTCTTCTTCACGGGCACTATATTGGCCAGCCATGTAGTATATTGGTTCTCTTCAACAAAGCCTACATCGATCAGCTTGTCGACCTCTCTGTTGATTTGATTTATCAGTTCGGGGCGCATTCTCCTGGAAGGCTGCTTCACAGGGCTTGCCTCTGGGTTTATCGCCAATCGGTGCTGTGCTACATCAGAACTTAGTCCCGGCATCTCATCATATGTCCATGCGAAGCAGTCTCGGAATTCTTTCAGAAACTGAATATACTGTTCTTTGACGGCTGGCTCCAGCAATGCACTAAGGAACGTAGGCCTTGGCTCATCTGTTGACCCCAGATTCACTTCTATTAGCTCATCGACGGTGGCCTGGGCTCCGTCCTCAACTTCGGGTGGGGCTTCTTGCAAATCAATAAAGTCTCCCGGGATATAATCTTCTTCATTCTCATGATTTTTTGCTTCATCACACTGATCATCAGCAGATGCTGGTGCATCGTATAAGGCCAATATGGCCGGATTCTGTCCAGTCTGCCCCGAGGACGTGACTGGCTCAGCGAAAAACTTCGAAGTGGAGTCTTCCGTGCTTAGAGGCTCTTCTGATGTGGGCTCCCCTGAGAGGTTATCATTATGTAGAGCTCGGAACTCTTCTAGAATGCACCCAAACTCCAGGCACTCTTGTAGTTCTCTGGCTACTTGGTCTTCATCCGGGGTTCCGGTGTCAAATTGTGCTTCGGCCTGGAACAGATCCTCTTTGCAGGACGGATTCTCCCAGCACCAACCCTTCTTGGTCTCATCAGACATCCTTGCCTCCGGCTGGTTGTCTTGGGCTTCATTGTCTGTTATGGATTGATACATAATCTCTTCATCTTCAAAGGGGTATTGATCATACCCTACTTCTGGGGAATCTTCATTCGGGTAGAAGGCTGAGATGACATCCACCTCGGCTTCGTAGTATTCTTGCAGGGTATAACCCAGTCCCGGGTGCTGTGTGACCTTCCTCAGCTCCTTACTATCTCAAGGCGGATCCCATAACTCCTTGAATGCTTTCTTCTGAGCAGCGGGCTGTATCGATGGCATTTGCATCTTGGAGAACATTTGTGAAACCCGTTGGGTAGTATAATCTAGGCCCGTAATTGGTACCATCAGGTTTGCAGCTTCTTCAGGGGCCATGCAATCTCGATCATCTTCTTCGACTGCCTCCCCGGTGTAGAATATGATAGGGGGTTCGCCGAAGCGAGGGATTTCCATAGTCTTTAGGGGCAGCACTGTCTGGTATTTTGTGCTGGCTATGGGCTTGACTAGACCCTGAGGAACTTCCACCTGTGTGTATTTTTCTTTCATCTTTTCTTCAGTATCATCTGGGTGTATGCCAGGAGGAGTGATCCGAGCAAAATCACCAGCATAAGAGATGTGAGACACCCCGTGCTTTTTAATGTAGCCCTTTGGCGGCGGCGGAGACCAATTTCCTGCTCTCGTCGCCGGCTTTCCTTGGCTGACCACAGTTTCTTTTCCTTTATCCCTTTGTGACACCTCGGTGTAATAGGATGCATCGAGCATATGGCACTCGAACACTTCGAAGGGATGTAGGTCTGCAAACACCCTTTCCTCTTTTCCTTCATGGCAATATTTTATGCATTAGTGTAGCGTGGATGGCACTATCTGATATTCGTGCAGCCACGGTCTTCCCAGTAGGGCCTTATATGTGGTGTTGGAGTCGATTACATAGAATCGTACCATTGTAGTGAGGTCGCCCAGTGTGAGATTGAAATCAGCCACCCCGAGAGGTGTTTCACATTTCTGGTTGAATCCTGCAATTTTCATGTCTCTGACCTTGGTGAGATGCAGGTCAAAATAATATTTCTGATAGATGCGGTATGGGAGAATATTCGTAGCAGCCCCTGGATCTATCAGTATTCTGCTTATCGACTGACAGTTCAGGGAACCCCTCATATATAGCGATCTATTATGGCCGGAATTTGGGATTAGCATATCATCCTCTGTGAATGTTACTGATGGCCCAGCATTCACCTCTGTCAAGAGTGCTTCACATTGTGCCGGGGACTGCAGGGCATCCACAATTGCTTGGCGAGCTTCTTCACTCAGAGAGAGAATTTCCCAGATGGAGAATCTGGTAGGGAGCTTCTTCAGCATCTTCATGACTCGACTGCCCACCCGGACATTAGACAGTCTCATCTCCTCTGCCCATCGGGGTCTTGGAGGTTCATGTGGTGCCTGTGGCCTTGGCTGTCCAGTCCCAATTTTATCTTCTTCATCGGTCTCCCGGAAGGCTTCTTCTGTAGCGACTGCCCCTGGTTTTGCTAGAGGATTACCTTCTTCATGCTGTTTCTATTTTCCAGCCGTTGTATGCTGGCATTTATTGCTTTTATCTGGAGCAGTATGAGCCGGTTGCTCATTTTCTAAGCTAGACAGGAACTCCAGGAATGAAGGGGCTTCATCTGCCTTCTTTTTGTCCTGGTACAGACTGGCAGGGGGAGGAACCTGGACACCTCGTATCTCTGGTTCCGGGATTTGATAGGGTTGCTCCCCTCTGAACATGATATTATGGTTGGCTGGTGGTGGGCGCCCCCATCTTCTCCCAGAACGTGTTGCATGGGCCGAGGTAGAGGCTTCGGCATGGTTAGCTTCTAGCGAAGCGTTGGATGCTTCCGGCTCATCATCCTCCCCGGGCAAGGAAAAGAGTACTGACAGAGTGTTACATTGTACTGTCGTGACCTTCTTTCCTTTCTTGGATTTGGGCCGTTTCTTCTTCTTTTGGGAATTTGAATTTGCTGGCTCCTGCCCCCAGAAGGGCTCATTTTCAGCTTTTTCTTGTTCTGCCTCTGGCTGTTCTTTGATTTTCGATTCTTCGAACTGTTCCCAGAGTATACAGTCTTTCATCAGCAGATGCTTGGGCTTCTTCTGCTCGTACTCATCGAGCTCATTAATATATTGCTGCAGACGCCTGGCTGCAGGGCTTACTTCTTTATGTGTAGGGAGGGGAGTTTGTCTCCTCCGGTTGTGAGTAGGGATCCGGATAACTGGTCCAGTCTCAGTTGTATGCCATATTGACTTTATCGGAGGCGGCTCAGGCCTTGGTGTAACACCCCGGATAACTGCTCCACTGGTACTGGCTGCAGGAGTCTTCTTTCTACTTTTTATGGGTATCATCTGCCATCCTTCCTGATCTTTCTGTGGGGTGAGGAAGCAAGCTTCATAGGTATTCTTGGTGCATTCTTCAACGGCCTCCTTGGGCAGCTGTTGGTAGACTGAGATCATATTGGCAGCCACTCTCCAGGGTGGAGGCTCATGTGGATGAGGCAGCTTTACCTGGTAATCTCCCAGCTGCAGCTCACCTTTCTTGACCATTCCTTCCATGATATCTTTGAAGACATAACAATCTTCAATTGCGTGCCCCAGCGCGCGGTGAAATGGACAGAACAGCGGATCATTTTTCTTTGCTGCATCGGCTGGTCTTTTGGGTTCAGGCAATGTTACCTTATTGAACTTGTATGCCCAGTTGAACAGTGCGGCCGTCTTATCCTTTGGGAAGGAATATGCTTTTCTCATCTTGTCTCTCAAAGAGACTTTATCTTTTCTTTCTGTTGTATCTGCCAGCAGGGGAGCTTCATCTGCCCCTTTCTTCCCCTTCTGTTGCTCGAAGGTTCTGAAATCGACGGTGTTGGCCTCAGAGTGTGATGGCCGTCGTTCATTGGATTTTCCCTTCGGCATAGTGAGAACATTGGCGGTCGGACGCTTGGACAAGAACGTCTCGACCTCTGCCACTATATTGTTCAGTCGGTCGAATGTTCTGACATCTGCACCGATCATCTTTTCTAGCACCACCCTCCTGAGGCTCTGCTTGCATATCTGCACCGCATCTTCCCGATGAGGAGGCCTTCGGCATCTCATGGCTAAATTCCTCCACCTTTTGATGTAGTCCAGTGCAGTCTCATCTTGTTTCTGCCTGGTTGCATATAGCTCTGCTATCGTGATTTCCCTTTCTGTGACATGAAATCTGTCGCGGAACTTTCTTTGCATATCAGGCCAATCAACCACTGACCCGGCTGGCAGGCTTGAGTACCATTCAAAGGCCAACCCAGTGAGGGATGAGCCAAAGAACTTGAGCAGATAAGCTTCATCGACTGCTAGGTCGCCCATGATTGTAGTGTAGTAGGCTATATGCTCCCTAGGGGAGCCTTGGCCATTAAATTTCTCAAACTTCGGCGGCTTACTGATGCCTGGGGGTAGTTTCTTAGCAGCATATTGGGGAGGATAGGGTACCCTGTACACATCATAAGTACCCGCATCACCACCGGTCTTTTCTGACAGCTTCATTTCCATAATTCTTTCAATCATCTGCTTGTGGGCCACAGCTGGATCTATCTCTTCTGGGAAGAAGTGAGCTTGTTGCTGGCTGTGAGGAGTTGTCATCACAGTGGCGCGCAAGATGGGCGCGGTAGGCTGTGTCTGAGACACAGAGGGCTGAGCTGCTGTTTGCTGTAGAACAGGTTGACTCGGTGTCTTGCCCTTATCAGCTAGGAGAGGATTAGCCAGGATAGTTGTTTCTGTGGAGCTGGATGTCTGCCCCGTAGGTTCAGCTTGCTTCGAGACTGATGTAGCTTCCTGTCTCTCATTGAGCTGTCTTCGGAGAGCACTGATCTCTTGCTGATATCTCTTGAACATCATCTCGATCATGGGATCCATGGTTGATGGGATTTGTATATCTTCAGAAGTCCCTTCAGCATCATCAACGAAGGGGTTATCTCCATCTTCTGTTGTTACCACATTAACTGTCATAGTGGTAATCCTGCGGGCTTCATCATCAATTTTCATTTTATCCTTTGCGGCCTGGCCTCTTCTTGTGACAGGACCAGGTCTAGTTGCCAGCCTGAGCAATTCATCTGGCTGAGTTGGTAGTATATCTTGCCCCCTGGCCAGTCCAGCCATGTTGCAGGCGAAGATTTGCATCTTTCCTTTTCGCCTATAGACCTTTCTTTTTATTTGGCTAGGATATCTAAGCCGGTCAAAGACCGATATTCTTTCTTTGTCTTCTTCCCCGTGCAGGTCTTCTTCATTATATCTGGCCCTGAGGCCTTCTCTATAGTCATTTGAATCGGAGGAGGAGGCTCCGATCATCATTTCTTGGAAGGTTTCTTCTTCTTCTTCATCCCTGGTGCCCAAGGCACGGGATAGTCTTTGTTGACCTAGGGCAGAGCTCCCTAGGTAGTGGAAGTAGTCTTGGACTACTTGCTTTGTCTCTTCAGAGTTGTGCCTTTGCGGCTCAGGTTGGAACATCAGTCTTTCCTGGCTTCTTTGCTGATGGGCCAGTCTTGTTATCTGAGCATTCAAATGCTCGGCCTTGGAATATTTGAAGATGTCGGCCTGTCTGGCACAGGCCCTCGATCTTCTTGGGACAGCAACCATGGTTGGTTCACACATTCCCGCATCGTTATTCCGGTAGCAGTTGGTAGCAACATCATGGTTCTTTCTCTGCCATCTTCTGCCCCTGGCCCTGGGGTGGGTGACAGCAAGGTCTTCTTTCTTCTCAAGTCTCCTACCCCTCATTATGGGGCGAGCAGCAGTCAGTTTTCTTTCTCCATCATTTCTTTCATCTCTCCTACCCCAGGCTCTGGGGTGAGCAGCAATAGCATTTCCTGTTTCTTTTCCCTCTCTTCTTTGGCTTCCCGCCCTGAAGTGGGTGACATCATCATTGGTAGCCTTCTCCTCATCTTGAGCTGGAGCCCAGCTCTGCATCTTCTTCGGTCGCCAGACATGTTTGTATTTTGCTGGCTTGGATGCCAGCGGCTTCCTCTCATCGGCCTCCCAGTTGGCATGCCTGGTGGCCAGAGTTTGGAATCTGTTCGCAGTGGGCACTTGCGGGACGATCACGTCTGGGTTGACCTCCCTCGGGCGGCCGTTGAGGTTCGTCCGGATCCCTCCGATCATCATGGTCTTTCCGGAGTTGGAAAGACAACGGTCAGCAGTGACATACCGGCTCCTCCGGTTGGTCCTCCTCCCCTTTTGAGCAGCAGCGGGGACCATGTCCCTTTTCTGGACATGATGGACGTAGCAGGCGACGGCCGTGGGGGCAGTGTTCTCCGGTAGGATGTTCTTCTGGTCGGTGATCTTCACCGGGGCACTTGCAGCAGTGCCTTGCTCGTTGTCATTGACCTGTAGAAGGTCAGTGAAGACGACGCCCAAGCAGTTGGGCAGCCCAACGGCAGGCGGCAGTGATCCGAACGCGAGGGGTACCGCCAGGTAACCTTCGCGCACATGCATGTCAATCGGCTGCTGGTTGAAGCAAACGGACATGATTCCGGCTGTCATTGTAGATTCCTGGAAATAAGGAAAGTACACAGAATCAGAAGTTTCAGGGGGGCCCACCGGGCCTCCTACTTTAGCGTAAAGATGAAGGGAGACTTAGTCCCACCGGGCGTGCTAGACTTGTGGACGCGTAATCTTATGTTTATTTATTTTTATTTATTTATTTCTTTATTTATTGATTTATTGGCGTGCCAGTCACCGAAGTGACAATTTTATTGTGCGCTCGATCTGACATGGTCAGTCGATTGTGAGTGATCATCTCTGGACTAGAAGTCCGTCATACCATGAACGTTATGACGTTAATTACGTCCTTCTAAGGAAGGACAACCCTTGATTAAACGCTAAAATAGGAGGCCTCGTAAGGCGAACAGGTAGTCACATGCTTAATTTTAAACTTCCTACCAGGGCCAGGGAGGCGGGTAAGATAATAACACCAACCACAGAAACAGACTAGATCGTGTGTTTGGCAGTTCAAAACAGTTATACTTGGTGGGAACAAGGAGATAGAAGATACCCACCACGGAAAGGCGGAGCCATGACCATGATATAGGTTTAAAGCTTCGATCGGTATTTCGACAGCCTTTCCTCTTAATCTGGGTTACGCCCAGAGGGAAATAGGCTATCACCCACAGAATGCCGGGATGAAAGCCGAGAGATAGAGAGGCCGAACCTCCCAACCCGTATACATATGGGCTATAGGGCAATGTATGCTTTTCCCTTTGGAACGCTAGCGGAATTCATGCAGTGGCAGAATCCCCCCGAGCAAAAGGGTTATTCATAAATCCGTTGCAGTTAGGTGGAACATAGGGATTATAACTCCCCTTCAATTTTATCCCCGGGACATATCGGGTGGTCCACGGACATCCCTTTGTGGGTTCGTTCTGGGTATTGGAATTCATTGGATGGTAGATCGGGCTCTCGACACACTCTGAATGGGCACAGGCTCTCGGCACGACCCAAAATGGGAGGGCCAGGGCTTCCGGCGCCAATAACAAGAAGGCCGGGGGTTCCCGACGCCAAAACGAGAGGGCTTGGGTTCCCGGCGCGACAAAGAGAAGCAAAAGGGGAGCCCTTCTGCGCAGGCTTCCCGGCACAAGGAAGAAATGCTAGAAGGGGGGTTCTCGGTGCAGCTAAGCCAAAGGGGAGGGGGCCTCCCGGCGCGACCAAAATGCCAGGTTCCCGGCGCGAAGGGCAGATGGCTTCCCGGCTCGGAGGATGCAGAGAGGGCTCCCGGCGCGCAGGGAAGAAGACCAAGGCGTAGGGGCTCCCGGCGCGCGGGGATGAAAGGGGGAGGAGTTGTTCCTAGGGGTTCTCGGCGCCTGAAGAAGTGGCGCCGGGAGCTATTCACCCAGTTTACTATAGGCTGAGCCGAGAGCTGTGAGGGCGCCGGGACCAGAACAAAGCCTACGGTACTCTGTTTTGGGTTTCATGATGATCAGGTTGAAGCAAACGGACCCTGAGGAGTCAAAATGGCTCAATTCACTGGACTTCAACCTGCTTTGGTATAGATTCCCAAGGAAGGGCAGGAACATAAAAAGATTGGGAGGGGAACAGTAGGGTATAAGAAGCCTCTGTCACCACCGATAGATAAGGTCCCGGGGATGGGTTTCATGTCATCTCTGGCATCCTAGGAGAATTTTGACAGCATCTCCTCTGGATTTAACATTTGCCAGGAAATGATAGACGATCACCCACTGAATGTCGGGGTGAAAGCCAAAGAAATAAAGGGGTATGGAACCCCTGGCGCCTGTGTATGCTTGGAGCAATATCTTGATATCCCTTTTGAGACCGTAGAAGCTTATGCAGTGGCAGAGCTTCCTAGGTCTGAGAGTTTATAAGAGCCGATCGGGTTCGAGAAATCGCGTAGAAAAAGGGGAGTTGCTCCCACTAGTTGTCGTCCCCGAGGTGCGTGTGACGACCCAAGGCATCCCTTGACAGAAGGTGGGATTGTGTTGAGCAGCTCACAAGGATATTTATAGGATTTATCAATGGTAGCAAGGGTTTTACGACTTGAGGTTTATAGATTGGCCAAGAGGAAGGCTTCTCGGCGTCAATGGCAAGGATGCCAGAGAGTTCCCGGCACGGGCTTCCCGGTGCGCTAATAAGATGGCCAAGGGGCTCTCGGCACGGGGTCTTCCTGGAATGAAGACAAGTCAGCCCCGGCGCGATGGTGAGAAGTGGAATGAGTGGCTCCCGGCGCGCCCGAGAGATGGGATCTCGGCGCAAGAAGGCTTGCGCCGAGGGCTGTTCATCAGTTTCACTGTTGGCGGGGCCGAGAGCTGTGAGGGCACCGGGAGAAGAAACAGAGCTTACGATACCCTGTTTTGGGTTTCATGTTGGTTTTGGCAGAAACTGACGGACTCTATGGACTCTAAACTGCTCAAGGCATCCACTCTGAATTGGATTAGGCCTAAAATTCAAGGGAGTTTTAGGATTCGAGAGGCATCTGGGAGGCCGAAGTCTGAATGCCCCTGTTCATCGCCATTATCACGCAGAGCTTGGGGGCAAACTTAATATGGTCATTCGTCACCCTGGAAGCCAAGAAATGGCTGTCTCTGGCCCTAGAGGGGACTTCGGTGACATCAACGGATGAAGCACGCGCGCTTAGAACCCCGGGGTTTCTCAAGCTTCGATCATTGCATAGCACGGCTTCATCCCAGCAGCCAAGGAATAGTCTGTTCCGGGCTCTGGGGTGAGCACTAATGGTGCTACGAAGCAGAGAAAAGAAACAGACAAATCGGATCACCATGCTACTGGTTTATAGATAACACAGGGAAGGGCAATAGGGCTTCAGAAGAAGCAAAAATCAGGCTCAAACTATAACACATCGTACATATATATCCATTCATTTGGCGATGCCCATCACGGAAGACACATGGTCAGAAAACCCATGTGAAACACCATTTCCATACCCAAACTGATTACAGGGAGAGAGTGAGGGAAAGGGGAACAGACAGATGCCGAGATATCTCGGCTACATTACATGAATCAAGATAAGACTTGAAACTATTACATGAAGCAGAAGAAAAGAGAAAACAAACATGGGGGAGGGCGGAGCATTGACTCCTCTCCCTCCCCCGGATGCCCACCTGGAGCTTCTTCCCCTGGGGATGGGTCTCTTCTCTCTTTCTTTTTCAGCGGAGGAGGCTCTCTCTCTCTCTGGTCTCTTCTCTTTTCTTTCTTTTTGATCGATGGCCTGGCTTTCGATCCTCCGATCCCCTTTTCTTTCAAAGGGGGTATGTTTATATAGGTCTCATCCTTCTGTGCTCTCGGCAGTCGGTGTGGCCAGCTTGCTTGCCACAGCTCCCAGCGCATCCAGCGGCCCTTCGTTGAGGTTCCCGGCGCCATTCTCAGAAGCCCAATCGGCCGGCCCATTTGGTGCTTTTAGGCCTCACACTTGCCTTGGCTTCCCTTAGTCATTTTGTATTTACTTTTATCAGAACCGAAAGAGGCCCCTTTAGTAGTGACACAGCGTTGTTGAGATCATCTCGAGGTTCCATCAGTGAACGAACTGGGGTCTAATCAGTATTGCTGTATGAATGACGACAAAACCGGGTATGTTTCATCGGCATTGTCATCCGAACTGTGACAAGACCGGACATCAGCTTCAGTCTGACAGACTTTGGCCGGGTGTGTAATCTGTGGAGAGGATTGCTCTTCTGTTCTGACTTTGTAGGAGCCCTGACAATCTTTATCTGTCGGTGCCGGCTTCATCTTTATCTCATATTACATCCATCAGTAAGCTGACATTTGGCTTACCCTAACATATCATCCGTGGATTCTTGGACGAAGCAGTAGTACAGCTCTTCTTAAAGGGCTGGGAGGTCTCATCAGTCGAGTGACTGCGGCTTCATCGGCGCTGCCGTCTGAATGACATCGGCATCGGGCATCAGCTTTGGCCGACAAAGGCTTTAGCCGGGTGAATGGTTGATGAGCTTCATCATTGATCTTCCACTGTTGGTCAGACCCTCTTTTCAATTGTGCTTCCACCCTTGTTCATTTTCCAGGTGTCAACAGGATAAAGCCATGAATAAAAGATATAAAAGTTTGTTAAAAAGCCTCATCCGATGGGATGAGCGGTCTTACGATAGACCGCGCAACATTTGGGCGGTCCAAGCTGTCGGTGGAAATTCGGATAATCAGAAAATCAACCCAATTATCTCTCTAACTGGCCGAAACGCCCGCCGTTGGACCCTCAAAGGTGAACGGTTCTAGTGAGACCGTTCTAGTGTAGAGCGGCCAATAGCCAACCGTTTCACCCTGTCGGTGATAATTCGGATAATTGGATAATTATCTGAGAAAATGGGCGTGCGTAGGACTCTGAGGTATAGGCGGTTGTAATAAGCCCGTCCATTGGTTTGAACGGTCCTAATAGGGCCGCACCAAAGCTTGTCGGTGAATATTCAGAAAAGACCTCAGAAATTAACAAAATGTATGAACGGTCCATATTCAACCGCTCATCTTCTGAACGGCTGAGGTTGGGCCGTTTATGCTATGAAACGTTTAATTGACCAAAGCCAAGGCCCATTAAGCCCTGAATCGCCACGGACTTCACCAAAGAGGGAGACGACCCATAAAATGAGCCCAAGACGTGCCACAAAAAATGGCCCAATGAATGATGGACAACTCGAGGCATCAACTACTGGGAGTAACAGAAACGACTCAAATTATCGGTATAAAACGGGTGTCAACAGATGCCCCTCCTTAACGTCCTCTTTGCAGGGGAGTGAGCGGAGGTGAAGCGGAAGTGACATGGCACATGGAGATGAAGCGAAAATGCAACGGAGAGGACCGAAAAAGTGGGCGTTAAGGTAAAACGACACCCGTTTTCACCAACAAGCGATAGGAATCTTCGGGAAAACTCTGAACCAAACGTACGGAATGATTAAACCAAAAGCGACACCTGTCTGGAGGAACTAAACTAAATGAAAATAAACCGACAAGACCAACCTCATGGGGGACACAATCCCGCGGTCCAATGAGGAGGCCACAAAAGCAAGCGTCAAAATTAAAAGAAACAAGCTAAAACTCCAGACGGGGACCTTTCACTCAACCAAACCAACCGAATTGACCAAAGAAAACCTTCCAACTCAGAGTGGAATTAGTTCCTCTTACTCAAGCATTCGAACGCACAGCTGACCATCACTGATGGGACATTCTTCAAGCAAACCATGGGGCATGAAAGCTCAAAAGATGCGTATGATGCATGCTGGGCTAAAATAAAGAAATCGTTAAAACGAATGCAAAGAAAACATAAAATAGAAAGTACTCGAGAATAGTATTGCTAGATTGGAACAATCAGGGTCAAGACAATATCCGCAACCACGGCGTGCGTGATAGAACCATCATTCCCTAATTTTCTCAACCTAACGGCCTATCCGATGATTAAACGTGTGCACCAAGATCATCATCGTTTTTGTTAGAGGGGAACGTCAGATCCTGGAACACATGAATGACCAGCCGGTTCTCGAGATAATATAACAATATAGATACCATATAGTAATGCAACAATGAGTAGGGATAGAAGGCCATACCTAACTTACCTGTGCAGGCGAAATGGCATTTTTTTGATTTTTATTTTTTTTATTTTTTTTATTTTTTCATATATAAAACAAATATGATAAACAAGCAAGTGTAAACATAGACAAAATAACATAACTATCAACTGAACGACAAACAACACGACATAACATAACGGTCAAATGAAATGGGAGACAATGCAACATAACATAACAAAGGCACACGAGCACATATGCAATGGCATGAACAGATAACATGCATGCATGAACACGGTGTGACAAGACAACAACGCGGTGGGACAACACACGGTTGGGACAAGAACATGGGACATAAAGGGGTGACTAACAACATGTGCAAGACAACTAACAACACTCGGTGAGAGATAAAACAGCATGTGTGGGACAACACGGTGGGACATAAACACGTGACAAGGACATGGCGGGATAAAAGACATAAACAGATACGCCCTTCAATCAAAACCCAAGATCAGAATGAAGCAGAACCGCCAGGTTCATAATCGTGAGGTAAAGCCCTCTCATAAAGATATGATCTTTGTAAACAAAAACTGAGAAGGACATGAGCTTCAGAACAGATCGAGAGAGTGGATCGAAGAAGGAAAGAACATATCAAAGATGTGGACAGGAGGTAGAGCACAAAGATATAGCAAGGAACGCCTGAGTACTTGCAACCTGCACACTTAGCAAACAGATTATGCATCTGTCCTTAAAACAAATGCAAATGTATGAAAAGGACACATTTTTTTGGGATTTTGTAATCTTTTTTTTATTTTTATTTTTTGAAATTTTCAAT
The DNA here is from genome assembly GCA_022559845.1 of Amorphophallus konjac. Classification (NCBI taxonomy): domain Eukaryota; kingdom Viridiplantae; phylum Streptophyta; class Magnoliopsida; order Alismatales; family Araceae; genus Amorphophallus; species Amorphophallus konjac. Next base: position 187,069,550 of record CM040125.1, read on the forward strand.
AGTATTTCATTTTTCTGGATTTTTTTGAAGTATTTGATTTTTTAGGTTTTTTGAAATATTTGAAATTTTTTTTTGACATTGTGAGATATTTGATTTTTTTGGATTTTTTGATTTTGACATAGCAATCCGCAGTACCTAAAGACGGGCTCAAACTACTGGCCAGGGATCGTCGTTCTGACCCCTCTCATTAAAGGCCTCCCTTAAGCAGGGCGTGCATATGAGGGTGGCTCGCCACAACCAACCGCTTCTAAAGAACGGTGCCCCTACTAAGGCCATACCCGGGATACAACCTAGCCTAAGACAGAAAAGTAGAAGAAAAATTGGAGACAAGCTTCGTGCAGGATGGGAGATATCTAGACTTGACTTCCTTCCAGAGCACTACCCCTCAAAGAGATAACATGTTACGCCGGGACTTTGTGTCTTTGATTTTTAGACCCATATTTATCAGGCACGCATGCGACCGGGCTCATGACGTCCCGCGGGGAACTGTACTGCCACTCTTGCCATGCCTTTGATTCATAATTTTGCATTGATTCATTTTCTCATTTTGGTAGCCCTTATTGGCCAGATATAGTATGAAAGCTCACTTTTGAGGGTCAAGACTGCCCCTATTTGAGACCTCTCTCGTATTGGGGAGTGCCTAGGTTAGTCATCTCATCCATCCATCTCTTGCCCCTACACTTAGCCGAGCAGAGAAAAGAAAAGACCTTTTTGCATACCCAAAGTATGGCCAAAGCAGCAACGGTGATGCACTAGAGGGGTCGGCTATGGCTTGCCGTGTAGTGTGTGAAAAACCCATGCCTAAAGGTCACCCTCAACAATCGGGGAAAGAAACTAGACTCTCAGCGCGGAGCTATTACCAGCCTAAGGATGCTGCAGAAAATAACCTTTTTTATTTGACACAAAGTTAAGATCTAATTAAACAAAGACTCCTAAAGCCACTCAATCATGTTAAGAAATTATGTGCAGAAATAATAGAAATAATGGAAATGAAAGCATGTTTCTTGCCCAAAATAAAGATACCTTTGCAAATCCATGGCGTGGAAACCAGCATCCTGAAGCGATCTCGATCATCGAGCTTTGAGGAGCACGAACTTTGTTTTCCTTGCTTGTCAGGATAAAGGATGAAAGGATAGTAAAGGATTGGATCCCTCGACATAGAGGAGTGGCAGACATCATACTGGACGAAGAAGGGATAAAAAGGAAGAGAGACGAGGGCTAGAACTCCCTCGTTAAGGCACTGAGGCCCTGATAACAAGGAACCAGATACATAATAAACAAGGATTAACTGAGATCAAGGCGGGCTAAAGGCTCGAAAACAGCAAGAAAAACGGTGGTGACCCTGAAAGGGTGAAGAGGAGTGAGAAGAAAGAGGAGGAGAAGAATCATCCAACATGGTCGGAGAAGGAGAGTAGCGATCACCCGCCGGAGGCGGGGAAAAAGAAGCATAAACACCCGACCAGGTTGGGGAAGAGAAATGAAAGCCACCCGACAAAGTCGGGGAAGGGTCAGAAAAACCACCCGACAAGGTCGGGGAACGAGCGCATGGAATCCCCAATAGGGTCGGGGAAAAAGGATGAGAAGTGGAATCCGGATGTATCCGGGGAGAAAAACTAGAAGATGCCCTCGAATCAGGGGAAGAGGAGGACATAGGCCGAGGCCTAGAATGGTGAGGATGGGAAAAGATGGTGGAAATATGGTCAGGTGGTGGAAGGTACACCACCCACGGATAAGAATTGAGCAACAAAAAAGACGAATGGATGGAAGAAGGAGATGAGGTAGTGGACCCCTGAGTGCACAACTGACGGCCCTTGAACTTACGTCGCCGCCTCTTCTTAGCCGCAATCTTCTTGAAACAACGCCGCCTGGCGTGGGCTCGGCTTCCCAGGCTCCTCAATCTGTAATGTCTTCTCAAATAGCGGGCCCACCTAGCAGATGGCCTGGCCCGGTCATGAATATGCAGCTTCATTGGGGCGGCTGCCCCTAGACCCCCAGTGCTAACAAGATGCAGACATTCTTGGGCAAATAGCTTCTCAACTGAATGAATATCATGAAGCCATGGAGTTTTGTCTCTTGGCACTAGAACATAGATGTTCGGCAACTCCACTCGGCAATCAAGCTCGAAGCATAACTCCCGTACTAGAAGAGCAGGATAAAGCTGAGAGAGATCAATACGCGGCGTTGATGTGGCCGGCATGCTAATAAATTGAGGGAGGTTGCACAGCAAGTGCAGAATGTCCTTGGAAAGTGCAGAAGATGCAGCCAATTGCCCCTTGAATAGGGAATCCGTCAGGCTCCGGGCGGCCGTATGGGTTAGCATAATCTGAGTAGAGAACCCCTCTCAGCCAGTGAACTGAACATCAATCGAGCGAGGAGAAATAACAGCATCGATAGTGAATCCCCTGGCGAGCGATGAGATTGCCATCAGCCTCGCTCGTGAAGAAACTGGCACTAGTGCGAGTGAACTCTTCTTTGCAACCATTTCTGAAAATGCAGGCTCATTATCCCAAAAATAGCCAGGGACCAGGACCCAGATTGGCATGCGGTAAATGACAACTTTAATCTTGAAATGCACAATCGAAACCTGGCTCGGCTCATTATCTCCCTGGGGACCAGACCCAAGGGGCACCAAAGGTAGCGTGTACTTGCTCTGCGAAGTGCGAAGTGGTAGAGGAAGGTTAGAAGGAGGAGGTTTGAAGGGCGCGGGTGGCGATGGTGCAAGTGATGGGGGAATAATGATGATGACGGGCATGGGTGGAGGTAAAGGCAAAAGTGGAGGTGTGGGTTTGGGCTCGGCCTGCTCGGGCTCAGAGGATGATGGCGAAAGGGGGAGTGAAGGAAGTGGTGGCGGCGGTGGCAAAGGTGATGAGGGTGGCAAAGGGAGTGATGTGGTTGATGAAGACGATGAAGGTGAAGGGGATGGAGGTGAAGGTAAGGGTGGGGAAGAAGGAGGAGAGGAAGGTAGTGGCATAGTGGGGGAAGAGGCAGGTGGTGGCGCTCTTGGACGTATCTTCACGACTCGTCGAGAGGCGTTGGGGATAGGTGTGGTGGTGGAAACGGAGGGTGAAAGAGAGGTTGCCTGAGCGGAGGCTGGGGTAGGTAAAGGTTGTGGAGGAGATGGGATGGAGGAAGAAGTAGGTAACGGAGCAGGTATCTTATTAACTAAAGAAACACCAGGGTGCCCCTGGTCTTGAAGTGGGGACGGTTGCCTAGGCGGCACGGCTTGCTGCTGCTGCTGCTTGCTGCTGAGATCCAAAATAACTTTGCGTATGACAGCCCAATCAATCATCCTCTTGTCTTCCAAGCTGTAAATAAACTCCCGGAACTCGGGACAGTCCTCAATCAAATGCCCCTGCTGACGGTGGAATTCACAGAACTGGAGCAAATTCCCGACTGTGGGTCGGCAAGGCACAACCGGAGGGAGCTGCAACGCATGGGTGGCCATCAAAGCCCTGAAAACGTCTGTAAGAGATTCCGGCAATGGAGAGTGAGAAGCCCGCTTCTGGCAAGGCGGATGCTGAGGGGTGTGAGAATGTAGTGGGGATGGTAGCGGAGGTTGCATAGGTAAGGGGGATTGCGTAGGCGAAGGCGGAGGGCTGGAATGATGTGGCGGCGTGGGGGGAGTGGGATTGTAATGGATGGCATCTACCCACTCGCGGTGTGGTGTTTTCTTGACCGGAGGTGGAGGGGTGTGAGGAGATAAAATAGCGGAGGGCCGACTCGTGGATGGTTGGTATGCGGTGGAGCACATGGAGGTATAGGGGTGTGTGGGAGTGGACGGTCGACTCGTGGAGGGATATAAGGTGGAGGGCTGACTTACGATGAAGGGCGGAGGGAAAGTGTATGTAGAAGGTGACGGTGGAGGAGACTCATGGTCAAAGGAAATTAGGAGTTGTTGGCTAATGAAGCGGGCTCGATTGTAAAGCTGTTGCTAGGATGTGATATCGTTCAGGGCTAAGATACATCTGAGCTCGGGCGTTGCGTTAGAAATAGCCATCTTGATCTGCTCGCCCTCCGAAATATGCCCCAGAACTTGCGCGGCTAGGTGACGCCAGCGGTCGGCAAACATGGAGAATTCCTCGTCGGGCTTCATCTTCTCTTGGGCCAGATCAACCATAGAATATCTGGGCCCCACCTAGTCTCGGTACTGCTGAATAAACATTGCTTGGACGGCATGAAAATTCCTCATCTGCTCCTGCGGTAATGTGAAGAACCAATCCTTGGCCGAGCCCTCTAAAGATAGGCCAAACAAATAGGCCATCAAGCGTGGATCATGCTGGAACTGGGCCGACTCATATAAGAACTTCAAATGGGTATAGGGGTCACCAACTCCACTATAGCAGCGATATGCATGAATCTGTGAACGCGGTGGAAGTTGAAGATCTCGAAAGGTAAGTGGGATATCCGAAGAAGTTTGAGGATTGATTCGGCGTTGCAGTTCATCAAGCTGGCGTTGGGCCCGAGCGAACATCTCCTCGGTAGGAAGAGTCTGAGAAGGATATGAGCCAGCCTGAGCAAGGGATGGTGAATTTAAACCTGGGTAATGATGATGGGCCGGATAAGGGGATTTGGCCGAAGAAGGAAAGCCCATTCCTGGAATGAGGGAATGCATTGGCCTGGAGGAATTGTGAAGGTTGAGATGAGAATTGACTGGGCTAACAGCAGCACGGGCGGGATAAGAAGGCCCGTTTAAAGAATAGGGTCCAATAGAAGAATAAGGAGATGGGCCCGCACGGGAAGAGGAATCCACATGGGGGTAAGAAGATGGAGGGGTATATGCATAAGGTACAGGGGAAAAATGCTCCATGGGGAGAATGGAGACCTTATACAGTGAATTTCAAATGAATATAAGGACGGGAATGAACCTAAGATACATGTAGCTAAATGGAGACACACAAAGATGAACTAGACCTAATGAGCCTAATCCGAACAAAAGATGCGAATGACGACACTATGCAACATACAATGGAGAAGAGAGATGAGAAAAGAATCAACCAATTAGCCAAACAATTCCAAATGATGCGCGAAGATTTTTATAAGTTCTTTTAGGACCTTAGTGGATTAATTAAAATGTGAGTTCACTCAACCACAAGGTACCTAAATAGGGTGAGAATGGAGAACTGGCAGATTCTAAAGGACTCTCACTCACATGAATGCAGACCCTAGACTGGGGGGTGGTATGGTACAACCTGCCCGGCGTCCGTGTGGGAATCCACGGCTCACGGAGGCTTACGGAGGTCCTCGGCAAGGTCCCTAGTCGGCTCCAAGGAATATGGAGACGAGAGGAAACCCTACCTCAGTAGGAATGCAACTAATATGAGAAAAGATCGATGCTCCTATGCGCACCGGAGTGCATGCACAAACTAGCCTAGCAGCTATCAATCAATGAGCAAGTATACACGTGAACAATAAAGAGCATGGTGATGCAATGATGATAAGAGAGAAGGGGGGAAATCAATGAATAGCACCATGCATGGCAAACCACATGAAATATGACAATCAAAGTATAACATAAATACACTGTGGCACCATATGAACGGCCCCTCTGCGACCGCTCCAACAGTAGAACGGTCTGTGTGGGACCGTCTAACCCAGGGAGAAAACACAACTACAGAGCAACCACAGGACCTAAAAACACGAGGGAGCAAAACACGAGGGAGCAATGGCAGAAAATACCAGAAGGACGGTCACTGGACAACCGTGTAACCTCACAAATGGTCCTCTATCAGCCGCGTACCTACAATAAGAACAGAGCAAATCGTACTTGTGCTGGAGAACTGAACGGCCGGATCCAGGCCGCTCTGGCGTATAGACGGTCTATATCGCACCGTCTGTAAAAGGAAAGATCGGCGAAGCTGGTTTGACTGTAGGGGTTGAACGGTGGAATTTCAACCGTGCCTGTTGTTGGGCGGCTCTGGGGGAACCGCTCAGGTCCCAGGGGACGGAAACGCACCCCGACCTGCAAATCAATCTTGGGAAGAAGAAAAAACTTGGAAACAAAGAAGGAGGGTCAGCAATCTCAACAGCACGATGGGCATTAGGGGTCCCACCGTGATCGCCACAAAAGGGGTGTAGATATATATTTCTCTCCTCTCCTCACTTGGTGGATGATAGGTTATGAATAATGCAAGAATATCAGGAATAACAAACAAAGCGCAATGAGAGGAGGGAGAAAAACAGAGAGTGACCGTGATCGCCACCAAAGCGCAGCACGGGACAAGCGTACCATACTTTGGAAAAGAAGGGGAGACACTCGCCTTGATGCAGCACTGGGAGGATGCGCGGTCGATGAAGAACCGCCTTAAAGACACACGGCCCTACGATAGGCCGTCTAAGAGTGCTGCCGAACGCGCGGGAAGAAGAACTCCTGGAAGATGGGCGGCTTGAAGTGAACCGCAGAATGAAGAAGGGCGGTGCAGTGGATGCCGCTCGTCGTCTTGAACGGGCATAAAGGAACCGCGCACGCCCACCACACCAAGAGTTGCAAAAGGGTTCACCTCCACCCTCTCCAGCCGGCCAGAGGGGATGGGCCTCGTGCTGATGAAGTGCTGACCTGTAAAATAATGTGGAGACACAGAAGAGACACCCAGATTAGGACTAAATGACGTAGTACGCGTTCACGTGAGAAGAATGAAACATAATCAAATGGAAAGGGGGATACCTGGGGGGTTTTAAACCCCTAGGGTGACAAAACATAGGTGGGTGTATGCATGGGGAGAAAAAATGAGGGAAACGTAGAGAGAGAACAATGCATGCAACAGATGATGAAGAAATCGGAAAATGACGCTATGACTCGACACACGGACTACTCCCTGAACCGGAGGCTTGTAAGGACGTAGAGAGCCTCCCTCCTTGGTGCTAGGTCGTTCGAAAATGCGGCAGAGCTTCGCCGTCGACCAAAATTTCCCCCCTTTCGACGTCCGGCCACTAGGGTCTATTTATAGAGCCTAGAAAGCCAACCTCGAAATTCGGGTCTTTAGGTATTTTCAGGTCGAGATTATAAAAGATAAATTATAGATATTATCATAATCTCTTATCCGGTCGAAACGGCATCAAAAATGGTTAATTATCCACGGAGAAATCATGAAAATAAACTGAGGATAAAGCCATGAATAAAAGAGATAAAAGTCTGTTAAAAAGCCTCATCTGACGGGATGAGCGGTCTTACGATAGACCGCGCAACATTTGGGCGGTCTGGTTCAGACCGTCCAAGCTGTCGGTGGAAATTCGGATAATCAGAAAATCAACCCAATTATCTCTCTAACTGGCCGAAACGCCCGCCGTTGGACCCTCAAAGGTGAACGGTTCTAGTGAGACCGTTCTAGTGTAGAGCGGCCAATAGCCAACCGTTTCACCCTGTCGGTGATAATTCGGATAATTGGATAATTATCTGAGAAAATGGGCGTGCGTAGGACTCTGAGGTATAGGCGGTTGTAATAAGCCCGTCCATTGGTTTGAACGGTCCTAATAGGGCCGCACCAAAGCCTGTCGGTGAATATTCAGAAAAGACCTCAGAAATTAACAAAATGTATGAACGGTCCATATTCAACCGCTCATCTTCTGAACGGCTGAGGTTGGGCCGTTTATGCTATGAAACATTTAATTGACCAAAGCCAAGGCCCATTAAGCCCTGAATCGCCACAGACTTCACCAAGGAGGGAGACGACCCATAAAATGAGCCCAAGACGTGCCACAAAAAATGGCCCAATGAATGATGGACAACTCGAGGCATCAACTACTGGGAGTAACAGAAACGACTCAAATTATCGGTATAAAATGGGTGTCAACAATATCTTGGGGCTTGTTCTAAAGGTTTTAGACAATGGTTAAATGGTCTTTTCACACTTTTCTTTTGGGTGTATAAATGACCTACGAATTTGGGAGAATATTCCAGTGTTCTAATGTTCTACCTTTTCTTGTAGGAGAAGGAAAAGGGGAAAGGAGAGGAGTTGAATATTTCTGTGGATATCATCTACATCCGGGAGGATTTCGTGATCGTGATAGAAGATAAAGTGGAGCGGTTCGAAGAGAGGATCGTGATGATGTTCAAATCGTCAACATTCGACAACCCTCCAACCTGCTCTTCAACAAGGATCACCTCCATCCCTTTCACCTCTTGAGGATCTAGTTCATTACCATTTTTACATCTATTCAAGTTATTTACATTTGGTTTGAAAGCATGTATTGAACATATCATTTATTTTCGAATTCTGTGTCTGTTAGTGTGTGAACCGTCTGTGAAAGGTTGTAGTGATATTGTGCCTTGGGTGTTGCGGTTTGTGTGTGTATGCATCTTGATCCCTTGTGGATCATGTAGGAGACGATGTCTACGTGTGTCTAGAGCGGAAGCTCCGTGCGCTTCATTTTGAAGCGAGTGGATCATCACCGGTTTGGTGAGGGGTGGACGTAGGGAGCCCGTCGTGGTCCCGAACCACCTAAAAAATCTGTCTCGTATCTGTGTGATTATGGTTTGCATGATTATTATTATTGTCTCGGTCGTGTGAGAACGGAGAGGTTGAGGGAACTAGTTTGATATTTTCATCTGTTCATATCATGAGTTGGTAGTTAATTTTATTCCGTTGTATTAATTTTAAAACTACCATTGCATTTGGGGGGATAATTAAACCCTCCTTTCTTGTCCATACGAGAATCTAGGGACAACGTCTGGAACCTAACACCTTATTCTAAAGCTATCTAATGAATTAAGAAAGTTAAGAACATGCCGTTATGCTGCCGAATTCTTTCTGTGGCATAACCTTGTTTTAAATCATTCTTTGAACTCTCATGATCTTACATTGCGTATGTTCTCGACCTTGGCTACATTATCATGGAACTATTGTTGAGTTGAACATTCTTGGCCGAACTTTATTATACTCTCATGGAAGTAGCTTGATCTGTAACTTGAAGATGCAAGAGCGGGCACGGACAGTGTCCATGGGCTCCATACTAGCCCCCTTGGCAGATAGCTAGAAACGTGCTGAAAACCATGGGATATGATGAACACTGGCGTCGCATTTACGCCGGGAGTACTTTTTTTATAGATGGGTGAAAACCATGAGGCAACTTGTGAAAATTACATGCTTGCTAGTACATTCTTGTTCATGACTTTCTAGTGCATAGTCTTTATGGTCATTAGAGAGGGGAAATCTAACCGCCCATACAAGGAGGCCAAACGAGGTCCGACCCGACCAAACGAGGCCCAACTCCTTGAAGTGATAGGCCCAAGGCCCACTCAATATAAGCCTAATAACTCATTCAGAACAAGCACTTCCTAGGCAGCCTTCGGGTTGGGAAGTCCGAGCATCAGTTCGATCGGGAGAGCTCCTTCGAAGCCCTGTATTCTCTGCCCAAACCACGCACTCATCGCTCGGGAGGCATCTCCTGGGCCAGTGCCTCTTGCTCAGGCCGACTGATGAAAGCTTATCTGTACGGCAGTTACGAGTCCCTTAACATCGGGGAGCTCAAAGGGATAGGGGAGATCAAAAGTCCGCATGCTATAAAGAGCCTGCAAGGAGGACGTAACCCCCCCTGAAACTCCTCAGCTTACAGAGATCATTCACTCAACGAGCAATTATTTAAACTAGAAGAACCCTACTATGGAGAGGTAAGCCAAAAGTCCTGAGTAGGAACCACTTCACCTTTTGGTGGAGAGGGATCTCGTGCTCCCATCTTCCTCCTAACTCCTCTCTTTGCACCAGTGCTCTACTACAGTTACTGACTTAAGCATCAGAGGGTATTCCCCGGGGATCTATCCCTGGGCACCTTTGACCCATTTCCCATCTTGCAGTTCATCCTTCAAACGTACGTGGTCATCATCTTCCCCGCTCAGGAGTAGCGCGAGATCGCCCCTCTTCATTTGGCGTCGTCTGTGGGAAACGAACAAAGAGCCATCATGGTGCGAAGAAGTTCTGGCAGGAGGACTGCCGGCGACAAGGGAAAGGCCTTGGTGATGGAAGAAGGTGCACCTTCTCTCCCCACGGAGAATTCCCCGTTAGGCAACCACGCCAATGAAATACCTCTGTTGGTGGTTGGGGAACAGCTTCCCGACAGGAGTACCGATGCCCCTCAAACCCTTAACGTAAAACTGGATGTCCTCGTGGATCTCATGAGGGCCCAGGCAGCCAGGGAGGAGAAGTCGCATCTCCCCCGAAAGACCCCCCCTGTGGAGATGCCTCCCAGCAAACAGCTAGAGGCCGTTTTACCCTCCGGGGGCGGCGGCTCATTGGCAACCAGTCAAGAGGACCATCGCATGCCCCTCCCCCGGAGCAGGAAGCCTCCTCCACCCCGAGGAGGGAAAAGTCCAGAGCACGTCGATAGTTCCCGAAAACCGAGGCCCCTGAGGACCACCGGGACAGCATGCAAGTGCGTCCCCCCATCCCCTCGGGCCAATGACAACCGGAGCTGTCCCTACGGCTATGAGACTTTGAGAGGAGTTTTGCAGAGCAAGAGCATGCCCTCCGCACCTTGCAGAAGACCTCTCCTGTGGAGGATGAGGAGCGATCCCCGTTCTCTGATTATATCATGAAGGTCGAGATCTCCCCCAGGATCTCACTTCCGACCTTCAAGTCGTATGATGGCTAGGGAGACTCGGCCGATCATTATGATAGCTTCGACGCTCTGATGACCTTACATGGGATGTCAGCTGTGATCAAGTGCTGAGCGTTCGTGACCACTCTGGTCCAGGGTGCTCAGGCATGGTGTAGGGCCCTCGCCCCCGGCAGCATTCATAACTTCAAGCAGTTCAGGCGAGTGTTAAAGGAAAGCTTCACCGGCAGCGGTCCACCCCGGTCAGTAGCGGGATTACTAGCCCTCAAGCAGGAACAGGGGGAGAAGTTGCGGGTTTATAGCAACTGATTCAAATCGGAAGCCCTGCGCATCCCCCGCCTGGATGTTGCCTCGGCCATCACCGCACTAACCAGGGGTACCCGCGATGAGAACCTATGGCGCGAGCTAGTGCTTCATCCTCCCACCTCCCTCGCTGAGCTAGTGACCCTGGCCCTGAGCCATGCAAGGTGTGAGGAAGTCCTCAGCGCCTGCCAAGGCACGATAGGCTCGGGTCGGGAGGGGGACAAGAAGCGACCTTCCGAGCAAGGGACCGGCCAAGGAAAGAGGCAGAACCTGGACGGAGACCGCAAAGAGCCGTCCTAAAAGTATGAGCGGTATACCCCCCTTACCGCTCCCGTCTACGAAATCTACCAAGACATCAAAGGCTCGGGTCTCCTCCACCAGCCCGAGCCTATAAAGGCCAAGCACCGCAATCGCCGCAAGCATTACCTGTTCCACAGTGATCACTGGCATCACACCAGCGATTGCCATCAACTCCAAGACAAGATCGAGTGCCTCGTCCTCCAGGGACTCCTATCCCGATACGTGGCTGGGCAGAAAGAAGACCGAGGCGCCCCTGAAGAAATCGACAATGCCCCCCGTGGAGTCCACATCAATGTCATCGTGGGTGGCACGGCATCAGGAGGAGATAGCAGTCGAGGAAGAAAGCGTCACGCTGAGCGGGCGAGCCGACCCTCTGCCGATCCTCCTAAGGCCCCGCAGGCGAGTGAACCATAGGCCCTGGTATTCTCCGACCAGGACCTGGAAGGGCTAACCTTCCCGCATCACGACGCTCTCGCTGTATCGGCTACAATAAACCATTGTAACGTAGATAGGATCTTAGTTGACAATGGCAGTGCCCCTGATGTATTATCCTATGAGTGTTTCGTCAAGATGGTAGAGAATCCATCTAAACTCTGCTCGATCCGAACCCCCCTTTGTGGGTTCAACGGCCAGGCAACTTATCCCGCGGGAGCCCTGAGCCTGCCAGTTACTATCGGCACCCCGCCCAAAATTGTTACGGTTATGGTGGACTTCATCGTGGTTAAGGGGATGATGGCATATAACGCCATCTTCAGCCGAGGTATCCTCAGCCGAATGAAAGCAGTGCCCTCTACCTTTCACCAAAAAATGAAGTTCCCTACCAAGTATGGCGTGGGGGAGGTCCGGGGCAACCAGACATTGGCTAGACGGTGCTATATAATCTCGATTGAATCCACGAGGCCGGAAGGGAAAAACAAAGGAGTAAGGGGAGCCGAGGAGGGACCAGTAACATCTGAGCCTGGTGGCGAGTTGCGAATGTAGATACGGTGGCGCAGGGAAATAGATCCAGAGGGGGGTGAATGATCTTTCAACAAATACGCCCAAATAGAAATGATTACGGAATAAAACCTTTGCCTACACCCAATTAAGTCGAATGAGACCACAGACCTCTCTTCCTCAGGAAATTAAAAGTGCTGAAGATAGATATCTCAAGGAATCATCCAGACTGAACTCACAAATTTGCTCACGGGATGAGAAGCACAAAGAAGTATAGGTTTCTATTAAGCAATCAGTCGAACACTTAACATTAATACTAAATTCAAAGTGAAATCACACAGGTAGGCTTCTGTAAGAGAACGCTCAAACAACCAGTGTATGGGGAGGGTCAAGAGATAGGTAAGTGAATGCCAAGCAATCCACGAGAGACAAGTTTTTAGGTGGTTCGGCCAGACCCACAGTCTACCTACATCCACCCCTCACTCTAACTAGAGTGAGGATTCCACTAGCAAGATCTAGAACCAGCAGACTTAGTCTGCAACAGACGTTGCCAAACAGCTTGGCGACCGAGGGAGACAAATCCCTCAATAAGGTTCAGCAACTCACAGAGCCAGAACCGGAGGCGAACCTCCCTTCCTCCAAACCGGAGGGGAACCACAAGTGACACCCAGTCACTTGCAAACTAGAGGACCAATCCTCCCTTCCTCTAAACCAGAGGGAACCCACTAGTGGCACTCCACCACCAGTGATAGGAGAGACCAACTCTCCCTTCTCCTATAGCAACAGAAGGAAACCCAGTGAGCAACACCCAGTTGCCCACAGCCGGAGGACCAATCCTCCCTTCTCCTGAACACCCAGTAGGAGCCTCGACCTCAAACCAGAGAATCGGAAAAACACTACTGGAAGATGGAAAGAGCAAACGAAAAATAGAAATAGAAACAAGAACAAAAATAGCTCCGAGGGAGCAACTTGGCTTGGATCTGATCCAGAGGCCAATACAACTCTGATCTTCAGGAAAGACTCTCTCTACCCTTCTCTATTCTCTTCTCAGCTCATTTCTCCTTCTTTCTCTTTCTTTCTTGCTACTCACTCACTGGTTCTTCTTCTTCTTCTCTCTGAACTCCCACTCTCTTCCATTCTTGTACCTCACTCTTTTCTTTTCTCGATTGGGTTCTTCTTCTGCCTGATGCACTCTTTTTCGGATGGGCTCTAGCGGCACCCTTTTTCAGCAGCAGCACACTTCTTCGAAGGGTAATGTAGCTTTATATAGGAACAAGGGCTTCGTATGGATCAAGCAGCAGAACCCTACTGAAATTTCATTGGTCCACGTGTTGAGGAATAGAGAGTTCTTCTCCTCAGATCACATGCCTATCATTTGCTGCCTTTATCCACGAGCCAGCTTTCTCCCATCTCAGAGTACATGTGCCACTTCTGCAACCTAATTTGTTCCCTACAAAAGACAGAGTATCGTTTTAGGATCACTTGTAGAATGTTCGAGTTCATCACGTGGAAGAGCAGACCTTGTCCAGACCTTTGGCTTAATTAAACCAGATGTGCACTGACCGTGAAATGCGTAAGCAGACATATGCACAAACCTAAACTAAGTGTGCTACAATGCATTGCACCGACTATGTCCCTTGATCGTGCATGAACCGACATAGTGGAATGCACAATCCTTGTAAAAACTTGCACCGAGTTCTGCTTAGTGTAATGCATGGAGTTGCCTATGTAAAGTGCTGCACAAACCTACAAGTCGGTGCAAAGATTGCACCGAGGTAGAAGATGCAGTGACCTTTACAAGCTAGGTGCAAAGATTGCACCGAGGTAAAGAATACACGGACCTCCTCCTCTATGCTTAAGAAAAACATGCACCGAGTTGTAGGTTGCACGGACTTGGGAGCTGGTAGCAGCCAATATGCACCGACGTCTATAGTGATTGCACCGAGTTGCTATCTACACTGACCCCGCAAGGCAAACTATGCACCAACCTGGTGAATGCCTTAGGCATATTTATTCATGGACCTTGTGAGTGCTTTATACAGGAACTTACACAGACGATGTATGGTGACACAAAGCGTGCACTGGCCTAAATCTGCACCGACTAGGAAGCTCGTGCACACAAGATCTGCACCGAGTCCATTTTTATAACTTAAACAAAATATGCACCAACTCTAACATGCATGCATATGCACTAGCCTATATTAACATGCTACAGGACTTGCACCGACTCTAGGCCACATGTGAGGCGCACTGTAAGATGCACCTCCTATATGAGTTAGAGAAAGATGTACCGAGGCAAACTTACACCGACCTCTATATGAGTAAGTGAAAGTATGCACTGAGTCAAAGTTTGCACTGACCTCAAACAGTGATTGCACCGACCCTACAATGCACTGACCTTGCTACATGCATTGACCTACACAGTGTTTGCATCGAGCTCCTATATGTTCATGGACCTTCAGATGCTCAAGACAAAAACTTGCACCGAGTTTCAAGTGTACGCAAACGGTGATATGCACTGAGCAAGGTGTGCACTGACTTTAGATGTGCACTCTACAGTGTTTTGTATAGACTTTGAATGCAATAGAGCAAAGCGTGCACCGTGTATATGAATGCATAAGGCTGAATTTTGCACCGAGACAGAATAAGCACCGACCTCTTATATGCTTGGAAAAGACATGCATTGACCTAATGAGCAAAACTTGCACGGACTGTAGTATGCACAGACTTATATGTTGCATTAGCCCAATGCATGCAGCATGAAAAATGCATCAATTCTAAGAGAAATATATATATCTTGCAAATGAATATGACGACAACATTAATGCGTAAAAATCATGGCCCATCAAACAATCCTCATCACTACACAGTGTAATGACCATATGCATCATCATTCAAACTTTCATACAAGCACATGATGACTCATAGTGTTTGCTATCATCAAAATCACAGGAGCACAACAATCTCCCCCTTTTTGATGATGGCAACACTATGACATGAGAATAAAGCAAGATAAAGATGCAAACACGCATGACAAACCATGTCAAACTTCTTGTCCCCCTTTGACGTCACCAAAAAGAAAGTAGTTTGATACGAGAAATACAAACATGCATGATATGAAGGAATCAAAATCTCCCCCTGAGCTAAATGGCACAATAAAACGTTTTCTCAATAACACACCCCTTGGATGAATGAATCAAATCAGCAAAACACAGGGGCAATCAAAGATGAAATCGGCCCATCACAGATTCTATGGGACTAGCTGACACCAATGGAGATAAATTTCTGGAAGAACAAGGATAATCAGAATGAGCAAGGTTAGTCATACAGTTCAAGAAATACTTATGCTCCCCCTGAATTCAAGACAGGGTGAAGATTAGTCAGTGAGCAATGATAAAGACTAACCACAGGGTTTATAATGAGGTTCAATCAAGATTTTCAATGAGATACCAAAAACTTAAATCTAAGAGAGTGAATATTTCAGAGTCTTCCATTATAAGGGCTTATGAATGAACTTTATTAATCAGCATGGTTTAAACATGATGCATATACAATTTGTCAAAAAGTTCTTTACTCATATCTGAGTTTAGATTTAATAAAAGTGAACCAAGCCCTCATGTTAACATGTTGATTAACCTCCCTACATCTTACTTAATCTATTTCAATGACTTCTTTAGGAAAAACAATCATGAGTATTGAGGTTAAACAATTTGACATTTCTAAAAAATAACCATTTGGGTTCAGTAGAGTTTTTATTTCTTTTCATTTTCAGAACAATCAAGAATAATTCATGCCTTCCGTCGTAAGGGTAGACGCTGATTAGACGCTAGTACCCCTAGCTTACTCAGCAGAATGTACCATTCTATTTACGGTATAGATACCACCTTTTTGCGTAAGGGTTCATGTTTACCAGACGTAGGTACCCCTAGATACTCAGTGAGACTAACCTTTGTTAATTTTTTGAACAGAGTTAGCTAAGAAGCATCATGACTTTGGGTCCATTATCTTTGACAAGGATCCTAGTTTCTCAGCGTATTTAGCCATTGCTCTGCCATTTACATTACAGAAATAACATTTAGATACAGCTACCCATAAAGTTTTGAAAGAAAAGACTTGTTTAAAGATAATACAAATTTCATGTATTTCAACAAAAAAGGTCATGATTTCAAAATTTCAGATTACAGAAGGTTTTTCAAGGTATAACATGAAACAGTTGGTTAAAGTTTATTAAAAAAAATTGATTCAGATATTTTCATGGCATTTAAGAGGCAAGCTGAAAATACATTAAACTTAAACCAATTTGATCTTTTCAGAACATTCATAGTTCCATATAATGGAAGATTCCTAGTACAGATGTTTTTCAGATTTATGAATGAGGTATGCATATTGAAATCTTCTTGAATTTCAGATTGAAGAGAAGAAAGATTCAGATTGAAGAAGGAACAACTCAAATCAAGGAGGTGAGCAAACAATTCGGACTAGGACAAGAGCTCCCCCTAAGAGTATGCATGGCTATTGCTCTTTTTGGTATTTTTAATATGAATGCTATGCAATAAACAAAGTGTATGCGAATGCATTGAACCATCACATGTGACATGAAGACCATTCAGGAGAGGTTTAAACTAACCAAATATGCGTGAAGCATAGAAATTATCTAGACAGAATCCCCTTATCTATATGCCAAACGAAACATATGCATGAGGCACAACCAATGCAATAATCAAATGCAGAAATAAACATTTAAGCATGAAGGCTCTAACTAATAGATCAGGAATGGTATTTAGCTATCTAAAAGGAATTCAAATTACCAAACCTGTAGAGAGCAAAATTTGGGGTTTTACCATACTCAAGTGTCTTGGCTTATTGAACTCCCCCTTTTTGTTTCCAAGGCACTCCTGCAAAACAAAAATCTTATTTTAGAGTTTTAGGTACCCAAGAGTTCTTCGGTCCCGAAATGTTAGTGCCACTATCTAAAAAACCTTTCAGAAGTCTTTGGGCTTTCAGATCATCATATTTCATAAGATGACAATTATCCATAGAATGTCCAAACCGACCACAGTAATGGCAAGATGAAGTAGATTTTAAACTCTTTTCATGCACATTGGTATTAACATGGAATCTAAGCGCATGTTCATGAAAATTTCTGTATTTATCATGGAGTATATTTCTTTTATTGCCCCCAAACACATTCTCATTCACGAGAGATCTGGGATATTTAAAGTTCACATTTCTTCCCTGGACATACCAACAGTCCTTGACTGTATGGCCAAACTTCCCACAATTAAAACAAGACGAGTAGTTTCTCTTTTTAATGACAGACCAGCATTCACTAGCCAGATGGCCTGAGTTCCAGCAATTGAAGCACCTAGAAGATTTTCTTTTGAAAGCAAATTCATCTCTACCGAAGGCATTCTGATTTGCAGGGAACCTAACATGTTTAGAGTGAACTTTTCCCTGAGCATTCCAGCAATGGGCAGCAATGTGCCCCATCTTGCCACAATGAAAACATTGAATTTTCTTATTTTGAAATCCATGATTCTCGAGATGAGTTTTCTTAGTATGCATTTTACTGGCATTCAGATCATCTAATTCCATTAATTCACATTCATGCATTTGATTACCAGCCTTGTGACAGTAATGACATGCCATGGTTTTCTTGCGTGCATGTGTATGTGGGTGATTTATGAACAACATGCACAGGGGTGGCAGAGTCCTTTTTGTTCTTTTCTTCTTGTTTTTCAGTTGTCTTCGTGGATTTTTGTTCAGAAAACTGGAAGACATATGAGCTCGGAGAGTTCTGAGGAGCAGAACTAGAGACAAAAGATGTTTGAGGTTTGTTTTTATAGTTCTTTTCATCTGCAGGGTTATAGCCCAACCCTTCCTTCTGAAAATTAACCTTTGTTCCAAGAATCTTGTTCAGATTATCCTTACCTTTGACAAATTTTGATAGAGAATTTTTTAAATCTTGAATCTCAAAATTTAAGGCAACAATATTAACCTCATATCTGGACGGGTCAGTTTCACAGAAAATTACTTGTTGATGTAAGGCATCATTCAGACTTTTGAGTTTTTTAATTTCCTATTTTAATTTTGTTTCATTGTCAGCTTCGACTTCTTTTATGACACTGTTGTAGCCCTGCCCTTCCTTCCTGGCATTAGCCTTGACTCCTAGCAGCTTGTCAAGATTCTCTTGCTCATCAACAAATTTAGATAGCGACTCGTTAAGATCATCAACTTCTTGTCGAAGGGATGTAATAGTAAGTTCATATTCAGCTATTTTCTCTTCACAGGAAGTGACATTTCCACTCAACATTTGGTTGATGATTTTTGGGCTCTCAATTTCTTGTTTAGCATCCACCAACATATCAGAATTGTTCATGCTCACGCACTTACCTTTTTTAATTGTCAGTAGTCTGTCTGACAGCGTGGTGTTTAGATGTTTCAGCTTGTTAATTTCCTCTTTCAGTTTACTATTTTGCTCCTAGAGTTCATCATCAAACACCAACTCACATAAGAAAGTCTGACATTTATTGAACACTTCTTGTTGATTTTCTGATTGAAATTTGTCAAGGCTTTTCCGAAGCTCTAAGTTTGTAGCTTTAACATCCTCCAGCTCTTCGGAGATCAGTCTATTTTCACTTTCTAGACTCATTGTCTTATGTTAAGATTCCTGAACCTGATTTTTGAGTTTCTTGTCTTCAGATTTCAGATAATCAAGCTCAGAGCTAAGAACATCAAGATCTGTCAGTTATCTTCTAAGAACACCATTTTCAGTTTTCAGTGTTTCATAGTCCTCTATTAAGGATTCAGCTTTTTCAAATTTTTTAAGTTTCTTTTTTAGAGTTTTATTCTGGTTTCTCAGCATTTCAAAAGACTCTAACAGCTTAGCATATGCATCTTCCCAGTCTTCTAAAGTAAAAGAAGAGAAAGGATTGTTTACCTCTTCTTCATCCTTGCCTTTATTTTGATCTTCGCTTTGATCAATGCCATCGGCCACCAGACACTTATTTTTACTATTCCAATGAATTGCTATCATTTCATCCAAGACCTCCTTTGTAGACCTGCAATCACAGATATGTGGAAATTTGTCAGTATTTATGGCATTTCTCAAAATACTTAGAACTCTAATATTCTCAGCATTTTTCATCCTATGTTTATCTGTCCATTCGGACATATCTTTAGGCAGTTTGTGTGGTCCTTTGGAAATAAGGTTCCAGAGGTTGGGATTCACTGCATTTATAGACGTGCACACACTGCCTAGCCAGGTAGGGAAATCAGACCCATTAAACACACAAGGATGAGCCATAGGTGAATCGAAAGCAATCGACCAAGAATGATAAATGACCAATCAAAGGAGCACCGAGAGTCACAGGACCACTGCAGATCGTTGGATCTGTAGAGCCAGTAACCCGCTCTGATACCGATTGTAGATACGGTGGCGTAGGGAAATGGATCCAGAGGGGGGTGAATGGATCTTTCAACAAATACGACCAAATAGAAATGATTGCGGAATAAAACCTTTGCCTACACTCAATTAAGTCTAATGGGACCACAGACCCCTCTTCCTCAGGAAATTAAAAGTGCTGAAGATAGATATCTCAAGGAATCGTGCAGACTCAACTCACAAATTCGCTCATGGGATGAGAAGCCCTAAGAAGCATAAGTTTCTATTAAGCAATCAGTCGAACACTTAACATCAATACTAAATTCAAAGTGAAATCACACAGGAAGGCTTCTGTTAGAGAACGCTCAAACAACCAGTGTAGGGGGAGGGTCAAGAGATAGGTAAGTGAACGCCAAGCAAACCACGAGAGACAGGTTTTTAGGTGGTTCGGCCAGACCCACAGTCTGCCTACGTCCACCCCTCACTCTAACTAGAGTGAGGATTCCACTAGCAAGAGCTTGAACCAGCAGACTCAGTCTGCAACAGACGCTGCCAAACAGCTTGGAGACCGAGGGAGACAAATCCCTCAATAAGGTTCAGCAACTCACAGAGCCAGAACTGGAGGCGAACCTCCCTTCCTCCAAACCGGAGGGGAACCACAAGTGACACCCAGTCACTTGCAAACCGGAGGACCAATCCTCCCTTCCTCCAAACCGGAGGGAACCCACTAGTGGCACTCCACCACCAGTGACAGGAGAGACCAACTCTCCCTTCTCCTGCAGTAGCAGAAGGAAACCCAGTGAGCAACACCCAGTTTCCCACCGCAGGAGGACCAATCCTCCCTTCTCCTGAACACCCAGGAGGAACCTCGACCTCAAACCAGAGAATCGGAAAAACACTACTGGAAGATGGAAAGAGCAAACTAAAAATAGAAATAGAAACAAGAACAAAAATATCTCCGAGGGAGCAACTTGGCTTGGATCTGATCCAGAGGCCAATACAACTCTGATCTTCAGGAAAGACTCTCTCTACCCGTCTCTATTCTCTTCTCAGCTCGTTTCTCATTCTTTCTCTTTCTTTCTTGCTGCTCACTCACTGGTTCTTCTTCTTCTTCTCTCTCAGCTCCCACTCTCTTCCATTCTTGCACCTCACTCTTTTCTTTTCTCGATTGGGTTCTTCTTCTGCCTGATGCACTCTTTTTCAGATGGGCTCTAGCGGCACCCTTTTTCAGCACCGGCACCCTTCTTCGAAGGGTAATGTAGCTTTATATAGGAACAAGGGCTTCGTATGGATCAAGCAGCAGAACCCTACTGAAATTTCATTAGTCCACGTATTGAGGAATAGAGAGTTCCTCTCCTCGGATCACATGCCTATCATTTGCCGCCTTTATCCATGAGCCAGCTTTCTCCCATCTCAGAGGACACGTGCCTCTTCTGTAACCTAATTTGTTCCCTGCAAAAGATAGAGTATCATTTTAGGATCACTTGTAGAATGTTCGAGTTCATCACGTGGAAGAGCAGACCTTGTCCAGACCTTAGGCTTAATTAAACCAGATGTGCACTGACCATGAAATGCGTAAGCAGACATATGCACAGACCTAAACTAAGTGTGCTACAATGCATTGCACTGACTATGTCCCTTGATCGTGCATGAACCGACATAGTGGAATGCATAGTCCTTGTAAAAACTTGCACCGAGTTCTGCTTAGTGTAATGCATGGAGTTGGCTATGTAAAGTGCTACACAAACCTACAGGTCGGTGCAAAGATTGCACCGAGGCAGAAGATGCAGTGACCTTTACAAGCTAGGTTCAAAGATTGCACCGAGGTAAAGAAAACACGGACCTCCTCCTCTATGCTTAAGAAAAACATGCACCGAGTTGTAGGTTGCACGGACTTGGGCGCTGGCAGCAGCCAATATGCACCGACGTCTACAGTGATTGCACCGAGTTGCTATCTGCACCAACCCCGCAAGGCAAACTATGCACCAACCTGGTGAATGCCTTAGGCATATTTATGCATGGACCTTGTGAGTGCTTTATACAGGAACTTACACAGACGATGTATGGTGACACAAAGCGTGCACTGACCTAAATCTGAACCGACTAGGAAGCTTGTGTACACGATCTGCACCGAGTTCATTTTTATACCTTAAACAAAATATGCACCGACTCTAACATGCATGCATATGCACTGGCCTATGTTAACATGCTACAGGACTTGCACCGACTCTAGGCCACATGTGAGGCGCACTGTAAGACGCACCTCCAATATGCATTAGAAAAAGATGTACCGAGGAAAACTTACACCGATCTCTATATGAGTAAGTGAAAGTATGCACTGAGTCAAAGTTTGCACTGACCTCAAACAGTGATTGCGCCGACCCTACAATGCACTGACCTTGCTACATGCATTGACCTACACAGTGTTTGCACCGAGCTCCTATATGTTCATGGACCTTCAGATGCTCAAGGCAAAAACTTGCACCGAGTTTCAAGTGTACGCAAACGGTGATATGCACTGAGCAAGGTGTGCACTGACTTTAGATGTGCACTCTACAGTGTTTTGTATAGACTTTGAATGCAATAGAGCAAAGCGTGCACCGTGTATATGAATGCATAAGGCTGAAATCTACACCGAGATAGAATAAGCACCGACCTCTTATATGCTTGGAAAAGACATGCATTAACCCAATGAGCAAAACTTGCACGGACTCTAGTATGCACAGACTTATATGTTGCATTAGCCCAATGCATGCAGCATGAAAAATGCATCAATTCTATGAGAAATATATATATCTTGCAAATGAATATGACGACAACATTAATGTACAAAAATCAAGGCCCAGCAAACAATCCTCATCACTACACAGTGTAATGACCAGATGCATCATCATTCAAACTTTCATACAAGCACATGATGACTCATAGTGTTTGCTATCATCAAAACCACATGAGCACAACAGCTAACGGTGTTCCTCAACGGTGACCCGACTCTAGGAGTCAAGATCGGAGCCGATCTACCATCTGAAGAACGAGAAAAATATAAGGATTTCCTTGCCCGGTACATCCAAGTCTTTGCATGGTCGGACGAGAATCTTCCCGGGATCCCGGGAGACGTGGTAATGCACAAGCTCAACCTTGACCCAATAGTGAAACCTGTCCTGCAACGCAGGAGAAAGCACGCCTCGGATAAGCAAGCTGTCATCAAAGAGCAAGTCATCAAGGGACAGAAGACTGGCCTCTTTCGACTGGTCCTGTACCCTACGTGGCTCGCCAACGTCGTCCTGGTACTGAAGGCTTCGAGAAAATGGCGAATGTGCGTAGACTTCACCGACCTCAACAAGGCTACTCTTAAAGATTGCTACCCACTACCAAGCATCGATCAACTGGTCGACTCAACCTCTGGTAACGAGTTGCTCAGCTTCCTGAGGCCTACTCTGGCTACCATCAGATCAGGATGGACTCGGAGGACATCGAGAAGACTGCCTTCATCATCGACTTCGGCGTACATTGCTACACCCGAATGCCTTTCGGGTTGAAGAACGCTGGAGCAACATATCAGAGACTGATCAACCACATCTTCGAGGGAGAGCTCGGTCGGAACGTCGAGGCCTACATTGATGACATGCTCCTCAAAACGCCGAAGGCCGAAGACCATCTTGCAGACTTAGCCTAGACCTTCGATACCGTCCTGGGGTGTAACATGAAGCTCAACCCTGCTAAATGCGCCTTCGGAGTCAAATCCAGGATGTTCCTAGGCTTCCTGATAACTCAACGTGGGATCGAGGCCAACCCCGACAAGGTCTAGGCCATCCTGAACATGGGGCCACACACCTGCATCAAGGACATTCAACGCCTTATGGGGCACATTGGTACGCTCAACCGATTCCTGTCCCGGGCGGCCGAACGATGCCTACCCTTCTTCAAATTATTGAGGGGACCCAAAATGGCATCTGCTACGTTCGCCTGGGACGAGGAATGTTAGAAGGCATTCGCTGAACTCAAAGAATTCTTGGCCTCGCCCCCAGTGCTGTCCAAGCCGGTCTCGGGCGAAGCTCTACACCTCTACCTCTCGTCGACCCCTTCCACAGTGAGCTCGATCCTAGTCAAGAATGACGCGGAGGTCGAGAGACCGATTTACTATACTAGCAAGGTGCTTAATGAGGCTGAAAGAAGGTACCCCGCAACCGAGAAACTCGTGCTAGCGTTGGTTACCTCGACCAAGCGCCTCCGACCGTATTTTCAAGGGCACTCCATCGTTGTATTGACCGGCGAACCCCTGAAGAAGATCCTCTTTCCCCCTGAAGCCTCGGGACGCCTCGTCAAATGGGCCATCATGCTTGAGGCCTACGACATCTCGTATCACTCCAGATCGGTGATGAAGGGACAGGCCCTCACAGACTTCATCGCCGAAACCACCGTCCTGATTGAGGAGGAACCTCCACCTGCGCCCGGGCCCACTTGGGACGTGTTCATCGACGAGTCCTCCAACTCGGCCGGGAGCGGCGTCGGTGTCCTTCTCAAGTCCCCCGAAGGAGCAGAGTTGTGGTATGCCTTGAAATTCAACTTCCAGGCGTCCAACAACGCCTCCGAGTACGAAGCCTTTATCTCAGGGGCCAGGATGGCCCGACGATTGGGGGCCGAGAGAGTAAGTATCCACACCGACTCCCAAATTATCCCTAGCCAAGTTAACGGTGATTATGAAGCTTGGGAAGGAAAAATGATCAAGTACCTCCAAGTGGTCAAGAGGATGGCCCGACTCTTTGAGAGCTTTGAGGTAGTCCGGATACCCCGAGAGGAAAACTCCCGAGCGGACGCCCTCTCTCGCCTGGCCTCCTCCCTCGACCCGTAAGGTACTCGGTCAGTCTTCCTCGAAGAGCTCAAGTGACTGAGCATCAAATCTGAGCTTATGACCGTTGACCCGGCATCCCCGAGCGACTGGCGGACCCCTTACATATCCTGGCTTCGGGATTCTCAAGAGCCCCCCGACCCTCGAGAGGCTCGAAAGATTAAGTACCAAGCTCGGCGTTTCATCATGCTGGATGATGCCTTGTATCGTAGATCTTTCTCCGGTCCCCTCCTTAAGTGCATCAGCGCCGACGAAGCCAGCCGAGCGATTCAAGAAGAACACGGAGGCATCTGCGGTGCGCACCAAGGAGTAAGATCGCTCGCCAGGATCTTACTTCAGCAGGAATACTAGTGGCCCACTCTCCAGTGCGACTGTACGACCTACATACAGAAGTGTGACCGATGTCAGCGCTTCAACCATCTGCTCCACCAGCCCGCCATGGAGCTCATCACCCTTGTCAAGCCATACCCCTTCGCTCGGTGGGGAATAGATATTCTTGGGCCGTTCCCGACGGCTCAAGCTCAGAAGAAGTACGTCATCGGCGCCATTGACTACTTCACCAAATGGATCGAGGCCGAAGCCACAACCAGGATCACCGAATTGGTCATATGGAGTTTTTTTGGAAGTCGATCATTTGTCGCTACGGTTCCCCTGAGTGATCGTGGGCGATAATGGTCGGCAATTTGATTCTCATTACTTCAGAGATAGATGTGCCGACCTAAACATTCGCAACCACTTCACTTCGGTAGCCCACCCTCAGGCCAACGGACTGGTTGAGAATGCCAACAAAACTATCTTGAAAGGCATCAAAACTAGGCTCAGCAAGGCCAAGGGAAGCTAGCTCGAGGAATTACCGAGCGTACTATGGTTGCACCAAACTACTCTGGGAATGGCCACTGGTGAAACACCTTTCCAGCTAGTGTATGACAAAGAAGCCGTTATTCCATTGGAGGTCAACAATCCCTCTCTTTGAGTCGCCCACTTCAAATCTGAGGTGAACGAGCAGAAGCTACTGGAAAACCTCGATTTAGTGGATGAGATCCGAGAGATTGCACACATCCGAGCAATGGAATACCAATGATGCATCACTCGATACTACAACTCTAGAGTCTGAGATAGATATTTCCATCCAGGGGACTTTGTCCTGAGAAAGGCCGAAGCCTCTCGACCACTGGAGGCGGCGGGGAAGCTAGCCCCTACCTGGGAAGGCCCCTAACGAGTGGTCAAGACGTTCGGGAAAGGGGCATATCGATTGTCCACCATGGAAGGAGCACCTGTCCCTCGGACATGGAACGCGACTAAACTTCGCAAGTTCTACTTTTGATCATCGGGCAAGCATGTACATGTAAGCAAAGTACAATAAACACCATTCTTTTCTTTTCATTAAACTCTGGTGTACATCAAATAGGCCGCAACCAATACAATATACAGTTCAGCAAACAAAAAATTTCATCCACTGGTACTATGACACAAGCAGAACGGTCGGCCAACTCGGTAAGCACTCCTACATCCAGCCACTGACTCTGCCTAGTGCAGAAACTGGCTCGGATAAAGGATAGTCGGCCCCGTTGGTTCGAGAAGCTCGGAAGAAAGGCGCTAGAGGTATTGGAAGGACAACAAGAGAAGGCCTCCCCTGCCAACTCTTTGGAAGGAGGACGGAAGCCGAATAGAAAGCAAGCACCCTCAAGTGGTGTGAGCGAGGATAAAGGCATCCTCTAAAGAGTGAAAGAGGAGGGAGAAAAAAAAACGGCGGAGATGGAAGAGGAGAGAGGGGGAGGCTTAGGTGAGCCGAACCCTCTCCCAAACTGACCTCCGACTGTCGAACCCTCTTCCAAACTGGAGTAGTAGGAGTTTCTCTCCTACTACCGTCTGCATCACCATCTTCTGAGCGCTTTCCATACTCACCGAGATCGACAGCCCAACGTTTCACAGAAAGGGAAGGAGGGGAAACCGTCAGGGATAGTCTTAAGCGATGAAAAGAAGAGGAGATGCCCCTCGGACCTTTTATAGGCCGAAGGGGGAGCTGATCACCTTAAATGACTCTCCCCCTAAAAACACGCTAAAGGAGCCTTCCTGATGGGGACATCTCCGACCACTCCACATTTTTGGAGTTCCTGATGATCGCCAGCAGTGCTACATCTTGTTCGCCACTTTATTCTGAGTCATATAATGTATCTTTCATTTTCTTATTATGTAATTTTCCTTTTATTTGAGTCAAGTCCCTAGGTTAATTGGCATTAGAGTGGTTAATGAGTCAGTTGGGCCCAATTAAGTGGGCTAGGCCCATGGGCGCCCCCTTCCCCCCTTGGTTTATTGTCATTAGTCTAAAACTCAGGGTCTTATGTTAAATTATGTGATTCCTATAAATAGGACCCCAATCCCTCCATTTGGAGCTAATGAATTATTGAGAAAAAAATTTATCCACAAGAATTATCTCCCCTCTCTCTCTATCTCTCTCTCTCTCTCTCTCTAAAGGGGGTGAACCCCTCTCTCTCTCTCCCCCTCTCTCTCCAAATTTCGAACCACTCCCTCTCTCCTCTCCTTGCCACCTCATCTTCCACATCAGCCCCCCACCCTTTCATCTTCCCAAGACCATTAACTCCCCTTCATTCCCACCACTTCCCAAGCAACCCTTCCCCTTCCCCATACAACCTTTCATCTTCCCAAGAGAGAATCCCCTCTCCCAAGCATCCCTTCCCCTCCCCAAGGCAACCCCTCCCCTTCCCTAGGCCACCATTAACCCCTCCATTAACCCACCACCCAAATCAAAGGGAAACCCATCCCATCCCCCCCCAAGCCATTTGCGCCCACCACCTCCCCCTAGGCCACTTGCGCACCCACCCCTCTCTCCCTGCTAGCTCCGCCCCTACCTTCCTCCCTCACCACCCCTTCCCACCTCCCAACCCTTCCCCACCACCAAAACATCCATATCCCCTACCCCTCCACCAAAGAAACCACCCCCCCTCAACCATTCTGTCTTCAAATCAGTGTGCAGCTGAAGACCTGCAGATCGACAGCATGTTGCAGCGCCGCCCTCGACCACATCCCGGAGCTCCTGGGGCATGGCCTACATTGACGGAAATCTCTTCCGGTCATCTTCGCAGGCGAGGTGGTTTCGCCTCAATCCAAGGTCGGAGCTGCCCAGGACAACCGTCCTTCGCCAACTGCGCAGAACCAGTCTGACCTGCAACCATAAGCGACTTGCAGAAGCTCCTGCGACCACACCGGTGCTCCCCTTGGTGCGCCACTTGACCAGGGTGAATATCCACCTGTCCTCTGTCCAACGCAGCCAGAGGGGACTCATTCGAAGCTCGGAGCTAATTGTACCGATTTTTCTACCACCGGGATGCTGTTCAGGTCAGCCAGGGTCTGCCCCGATACCTTCCCACTTCTCGGACTACTGCTCTCGGCCCCGACCTCCGCCGGTGCCATTCTTTCTTGCTGCTCTAAGAAGACTCATCCACGGTCGTGCTCGTCTTGGTCCCGCATTGTTTGGACTTCGGGAGCGGTCGTGGCACCCGAATCTTTCGGCTACTGCACCCTGGGATCAGACTGAGTCAAAGCGTAGGGACCCTGTTCCAGAGATCACCCCAGCCGGTGACGACGTCGGAACCACCTACAGAAATTTACAGACGTGCCAGGCTCTGTCAGCGACGTTTCGGCGCCAGTTTCGTTGGATTCTGAGTTCGGAGGAAGGCGTGGCAGCGTCTACATCAGCGCCCTACCCCATCATTTCAGGACTGGGCAGACCGACCGGCACTAGCTAGTTCACCACCCCACCCCGCCTGGCCGGCTTAACGCCCCTCCCTGTGTGGAGGTAGTGTTTGTTTGTAACTTAAATTTACCTTTCCCTAGTCCAACCCCCCTGCGTGGGGAGTAGTGCATGTAATATTTGAACAGGGGAAGCTACACCGACGCAGTGTGCGGGGAACCCACACTCCCCCGCTCGCCCTCGTCTCCGGCCGAGATCGGTGTCTTCACACCGATCAGGTGAGCTTCGGATCACTCTCCTCTACTGGTTTCTTACCTTTGCTTAGTTTAGTATTATCTCTAGTTGCGCCGTCGGCAGTGAGAGAGAGCTCGTTCCAATTTTCCATCAATTCGAGTGCCACCGCGGGTGAGTTGTGAGGGAGACACTACATCCCACACCCTCGGCGTGCCGGCCGCCCTTGAAGTTGGGCATCCCTATCCCATTGGGGTCCATCCCCAGCCAGCCATATCCTTGGAACCCCAAGGTCCAACTTCGGACCCTCACCATCATCGCCGGTCCGCCTACGGGCCCGGGTGCGCGCATCGCGGGTGAACCCGCTTGTGAGATATGGCCGTTCGGCCCGGTTGCTTGCAAATTCAGGTCCAAGGGGTCGTGTCACATCACTTCCCTAAGACGGTTACCTCATTTCCCAACATCCCCCCCCAGCGAGACGGGCGAAGCGGCAAGTCATTTATGGCGACATGGAAAAGCGGAAAGGTGCCAGTGCCATGTCAGTCATATGACAGATCGGCACGCGCGATATCTACAGAGAAAATCAGCGCCTTCCCCAACAACTACAGATACGGTAGTCAAATCACACCAAAAGCGGTAAGAAACAATCAATTCAGCATTTAATAATGCCGCTACTATACTTTCCAAAAAACAAAAAGGTCTTACATGGCTACAAAAGGGAAAGAATTAAGAGCTTGTACATCAGGCCTCTGGCCCATCTCCAGGCTCGGTAGAGAAGGCCCCCTTAGCACCAGATAATCTACCCCCAGTATTCTCGGCGACGGCTGACCCAGGCACTGACCCCACCTGCGTGGGAACTGTCTCGGTCGTGCGCCCTCCCGAGGCTGCTGGAGTTGGCGATCGCTCGGATGAGACTGAGGACTACTGACTCCCCTCTTCGCTCGATGTATAATGGGAAGAGTCGGTGGAACCCCAGTCCAAGTCATAGCGTTGCCTGGAAGGAAAAAAGTGCCCAGACGCTTGGGCCTCCGCCTCTATGATGGCCCAATTGAAGCCCTGGGAGAAGCCCTTCTGAAGGCCCCGACGGTAGCCCGACTCATAATAGGGGAAGGCAGCCTACTGAAGAGCCGCGTGGTAAGCCTTTGAGCATTTATGTTGCTCGAGCGCTTCCACCCCGGCCAGCTCCGCCTTCCTCCCAAGCTCATCTATCCTCTGTTCTGACTCGGACAGCCTCCTCTCGACCTCGGCCCGTGCATCCTCGGCCCCCCGGACTCGGCCCTCGAGCACTTCCCGCTCGGTCCTCCAATGCGCGCCGCGCTTGACCTGAATCCTGCGCTCCGCCTCCAGGAGCTCATTCTTCCGATCGACCATAGACGGGCCTAGGCTAGATGCTCCGCCAACGACCGAGCCTCTGCCTGGCTCGACTGCACCTGTGCCCGGAGCGGGGCCACCTCCCGTCGAAGGTCCCCAAGATCGAGGGTCAAACGCTCGACCTTCTGATCAAGTGAACCACAGGCCCATGAAAGAGTCTCCCGCTCCGACTCCACCCGAGAGTACGCATCCACTGCCTCATCTCCAAGTTGGGCCAAGACTAGGCCACCTTCCATAAGTTGCTAGAAAAGCGTGAAGGAGGGACTCTTCCGAAGTTTCTCTCGCGTGGCTCCCGAAGCTACGGAATGGCACCTATGATGGAGAGGGGCCCGGATGCTGAAGGTACTGGTTGAGGGAGAGGAGACCCCCTCCGGAGCAACCGAGATAGGGGCACCTTCCCCGAGCAACCCTGCCTCGGGGGCCGTGCCAGTTAGCTCATGTTGGGCAGCCTCACCGCATACCTCCCCAGCCTCGGTCGGCTACGACTGAGTCGCTTCATCCTGCGACCTTCCAGCCTCGACCGGCTCGGACCGAACTCCTCCTCCTGGCACCCCCTCTGTTCTGCTTGGCACCCCGACATCAGCTACGGCCCCTTCACCATCTGACCCCTCCTTCTCCAGAGAGAGAGAAGGCAACAGAGGAGCCTCATCGATCGGGCGGGCGACCTCTGCTTTTCTCGCCCATTTCTTCTCGGCAGACAGAGCCTGCATTGAAGACCTCAGCAGCTTCACCATGGGATCCGTACGCTTAACCGCCCGACGTTCGGAAGCGTCGTCCCGGAAGAACCGCTTGCCCTTATCCAGGGCGTGGGATGAGCCCTCCGAAGCTCAAAGGTCGCTCGGAGCCGGTGTATCATCAGCGTCGATGACCTCCAGCTCGACTGGCGGTGCCTCATCCTCAGGCGCTCACCTCAGGTCTGAACGGAGGAGAGCAAATTGTGAGAAGGAAGGCACTTACCTGACAAAAGGAGAACAAGCCCGTGAGACCCTTACCAATAGCGCTCTAGAAAGGTACTCCTTGATGTTGGATAGGGTCACCAACTCAGTAGTCACCTGGCGATTCTGCTGAAGGATAACGGCATCCCTCTCCACCTTCGGGGAGACCTCTACTTGCTTCGGAAGGATATTCGGGTGAAAGTTGGGCACCGTCGGGAAATTCCATACTACACCGATCGCGGACGCGCCCACCCAGAAATATTGGGTCTTCCACCCCTTATGAGAAGAGTCCTTCATGGAAAGATACACGTAACTCCTCTTCCGCTTCGCCTGGATGAAGAAGAAGCCCTTCCCCGCATGAAGGTTCTCCTTCAACTCTAAAAAATAATGGAAGCGGTCCAGCGAGGTATTCACCCCACTCTGGCCACAGAGAAAAATGAAGGAGAAGATAAGGGTATAAGAGTTGGATACCAGCTGAACCGGAGCCAGCCGGTAGAACCGAAGCATATCGGCAACAAAGGAATGGAGGGGTAGGCGGAAGCCGCTCTTCCAGGCCAAAATAAAAGAGCAGAAGAGGCCAGAATGAGTTGCTAGATGGGACTCGTGAGGTTCAGGCGCTAAAAATTGGATCCGCCAAGGCAACCCATACTGCTTCTCCAGTCGCTTCACATCAGCCTCACCTAGCTCGCTGCGGATTGGCTCTGACGGTGCCAGGAAATCCCTTGGGGCCTATCCTTCACCTCGCCCCCCGGCCTCATGATTCTGGTCCGCCATGGAACAGACAGAAGAACTGGAAGAAGAAGGGGAAAGCTCTAGATCAGAGGACTCCGGAGGAGAAGGAAGCTGACGGATCACCGCCGTGGTAAACTCTTCCAACTCCGCAAAAGTCGCTGCAATTCTCCGCTCCTTCGAACTTCTCTCACGGCACATGAGCCCCCCTCAAAATATAAATGCAATAGCAGGCAAAACCCTAAACCCCGGAGATAAAGGGACGCAAACAACGTGCAATGCTTATAACCCTTAGCTGGAAGCAGCGCGGCATTCTGATCTTCCGTAAAGGGGGCTTCTTGCAATAATTTTCAAAATTATCATCACGACGGGCATATTTTCAGGACAAGCCGCATCATGTGGCCCGCACTAGAGAGAGATCTCTACCCCACCGGAGCCATAAAAAGTCCAGCCCAAATGCTACTCGTCCGAGCCTATATTTGGCTCGGGAGTAGGGGGGGACAAGTGGAGAGGGGAAATCTAACCGCCCATACGGAGAGGCCAAACGAGGTTTGACCCGACCCAACGAGGCCCAACTCCTTGAAGTGACAGCCCCAAGGCCCACTCAATATAAGCCTAATAACTCACTCGGAACAAGCACTTCCTAGGCGGCCTTCGGGTTGGGAAGTCAGAGCATCATTTCGATAAGGAGAGCTCCTTTGGAGCCCCATATTCTCTGCCCAAACCACGCACTCATTGCTCAGGAGGCATCTCCTGGGCCAGTGCCTCTTGCTTGGGTCAACTGATGGAAGCTTATCTGTACGACCGTTACGAGTCCCTTAACAATGGGGAGCTCAAATGGATAGGGGAGATTAGAAGTCCGCATGCTATAAAGAGCCCGCAAGGAGGATGTAACCCCCCCTGCAACTCCTCAGCTTACAGGGATCATTCACTCAACTAGCCATTATTTAAACTGGAAGAACCCTACTGTGGAGAGGTAAGCCAAAAGCCTTGAGCAAGAACCACTTCACCTTTTGGTGGAGAGGAATCTCGCGCTCCCATCTTCCTCCTAACACCTCTATTTGCACCAGTGCTCTACTACAGTTGCTGACTTAAGCATCGGAGGGTATTCCCCGGGGATCCATCCCTGGGCACCTCTGACCTGTTTCCCGTCTTGCAGTTCATCCTTCAAGCATACGTGGTCATCCTCTTCCCCGCTCAGGAGTAGCGTGAGATCGCCCTTCTTCAGTTATAAAGTACATTCTCATTAATGAAAGGCCATTTTACCTTATGAATCGTGCTTGATCATGCTCTATTGTCCATTCATATTCTTCATATCTCTATTATTCATATCTTGTTACTTGGATTTCGTTCGTGTGTGTTATCGCATTTCCTTTACCTTATTCACTAAAGTGAAAATGTAGTTACTTAAAGCATGCCTCCATGTTGATGCAAAGATACCTACTGGACAAGTATGCTCATTACCCTACTTTTCCAATCTTTTCAGGAAGTACAAGTGAGTCGGATTCGGAATATTCTAGCGATGGGTCCGACAGTGAAAACTGATGGTCGAGAGAAGATCTAGAATGTCAAGAGTTTAGTGTCATGATGTAATTTTTACTTTCTTGAGTCTTACTATGTAATTTTTGTTTTCTTGAGTCTAGTAGATCAAGAGTCAATTTTATGTAATTATGGATCAATATTATCAATAAGAGTTGGAAGTTTGGTCAATATTGTGTACTCCATTTTTTATGGATGTTTATTGCGCTCTGATTTTGATTGCTAGCTTGAGGCGTATTGCCGACTGTTCACGTCCTCGATATTACTTTCGCTATACATATGTCTTTGGGCCTGACACGAGAGAAATGCGTCGACGCAGGAGGCTTCAACAGGGCTTAGCGCCTTTGCTACGTGAACAGCTGCGTCGACGCAAAACCAAGCTGTGCCTACGCAGCCCACGCCAGTGAGCAGAACGGGCTTCTTCTTCATTTGTTGGTTTACTTGTTCATGGAGTACATTAATCTTGGATCTTTGAAGAGGTATTAAACTCTGATATTCTTGTTTCATTCTTTTGGTTTTATTTCTTCTATTCCTTTGTCCTTTAAATTTCCTTTCTTTTGTTTCTTCTTAGTGTGTAGCATGCATGGACACGTGGGTTGTTTGTGCAAGGGATTGCGGGGAGTGTTTATGCAAATGCCTACATGACAGCATGCAGGGTCTAAGTGATGCGTTTATGCAGTGAGACTTTGGTACAAGTAGGAGTTATACACTCGCGCATAGTGGGAGTATCCAATTGGGCATAACTCGATCATCCCCAACCCACCATTATAAAATACCATAAGCCATGGCATTCAAGCATGCACAGTAAAATGCATGGGATTTATTTAACACACGTGAGACATGCATGATGCATAGTGGGTGTGTGCCTATATGCATAGCCTAGGAGAAAGAAAGCTGCCAGGGGATAGTTAGCAGGTCAACAAGCATGTGCGTCAACTTGACCCCTTCATGCATCGACGCAGTGGAGGTCCGGCCGACTGAAATCATGAGTTGGTCGACTGAAATATGAGGTTGGCTTGTGTAGGGCATTCAGCTCGCAAGGATGTGCATGCATGACTGAATATGCATGTAAATGGACTACCCCATGCTGGGGGGAAGCATGAGGGATTGAGCTCAAACATACTCATGAAAATGAGATGGGCATTGACATTAGATTGCGTAATGCATGGAAACTGTTTGACTTTGTTCTTCAGCATGGCATAGCCATTGAGCAATGGCCAGGTTCAAAGGGAAGTCGACCCATGGGGTCGACTCCTGGGTCATTCCTGTGCATCAGATAGTAGGCAGAGTCCGGTCAAAGGAGAGTTGACTCTGGTGGTCGACTCCTCCCTTAGCTGGCCCCGAAGGGTCTTCTCTTTCAGAAAACACACAACTGTGTATGCAGAGATGTATACTTGTCATCCGATTATGCAGTTTCATACATGTTTAATTAATTCATTGGTTGTCATCAATTTGGTCTGTTCTTTTCTTTCTTCTTATTTCATTGAAGCAAGTTATCTTTCTTGATTTTTGCTGTCAGAACAGCAACCTCATCTGGTTCTCTTCTTTATTCAGCATTGTTCTATTTAGATTTATTCTTCCCAGCATTTATCCTCAGCTCAATATTGTTTCTTGTGCTTTTTGTGTTTGATGTACTTGTTTTAGCATTATGGCAATTGTTCAGTTCACATTTTAGCATAGTCCAAGAAAATTGGGTAGCACCTCCCCCGGACCGGAGCTTTAGGGGTGAAAAATAGGAAGCACATCCACAAAAATTCTAAGATGGCTCGGAAAAAAGAAGGATGTGCATGGAAGCGGCAACATCCAAGGATGCACACGGAAGCGGCAACATCTTAAAAAAACCCGAATTTGGGCAGGAACACCTCCAGGACTAGCCTACAAAGGGCGCCACTGTCTGAGGGGTTAGCAACATTTTTGATTCTGAAATGTGCATTGTTTTTGCTGGCCCCATGGCCATTAATGTACAACCCTCAACTGAGCATCCTTCAGAGAACATGCTATAAAGAAGAAGATCCCTGGGGATATGAGAGTGGCTAAAAAATAGAAATCTAAGCGATATGAAATCATAGTATATCTGTCCCCCTTGGGATACGAGAAAGCATCTTGTTGCCCCATTGCGTGGGAGCTCATGGCCATGCTATGAAATTAGCAAGCATATGCTCCGAACGGGGATTGGAGGCTATAGCAGATGGTGCTCAGCAGTGGATGAAACACATAAGATCTTAAGAAACAAGCTCTAGTGGGCATTCAAGCAAACATTAATGTGCTCGTGCACGACTGGCATGGGAGCTAGGGTAATTCTATACAGCAAGCAGCAAACTCCTAACAAGCTGAGATTGAGCAAAAAAAATTAGCAAAAGAACTACAAGCCCCCAATGATTTCAGGACAAAGCCAATGTCCTAACAACCCATAGCGTGGGTGATAAGGCAAGCAGCCATCCTTCCACTAGCATTATAGCAAGAAGGGAGAAGCATAATTCTAGCAACATTTAGGACTTGACCAAAGCCTCAACAAGTCATGGTATGAGTGAGAAGGCGAATGGTTGTTCCTCTAGCAGCATTTCAGCAAACAGAAAATAGTATGCGCCTTACAAACCCAGGGCGTATAGATATTAGACGCATGGGGACAGACTGAACCCTGCCTAAGACATTGGCGAAAGGATTTGTAGAGTTAATATTGCCCATGGAGGGCTTGAACCTGCAATGAGGGACAAGAAGGCGGACTGAGAATAGCCTTAAGACCAGCAGATCGGAGGGGACAGAACCACAAACTCAATCCATTACAGTTGGATAGGTAGGGCCTACGCCTCCCCATAGTACAACACTCTCCTCCAGGCAACGAAACGAAGATGAAGAGAAGAAAGTAGGATAGCAAGGATCACAGCGAGTTAGGGATTTGAAATAATAAACTGCAAGGTGACGCATAATCATATCTAAATGTAGTAGACGGAGTTTTCATTCATTCCCCAAAAATAGAAGATGATACATCATCCCAAGGTGCACATTTGGGAAGCCATGAACATGAAAAAAAAAGTACATCAGAGAAAGGAAAAGAAAGATGGGGGAGGGCAGAGCATTGACTCCTCTCCCTCCCCAAGCAACATACCTTCTCTCTCTCTCTCTCTCTTGTTCCATCTTCCTCATGCACAGGAGCATAGTAGGAAGAAGAAGGAGGCTTCTGGGGATCACCCTCGAATAGCACTAGTGGGGGGGGGGGGGAAGCAGAGCCACTGGGGAGAGTCTTCTTCTGGGAGAAGGCCCTCTTTTATAGTAGCCAAGGGCCTTTTCATCTTTTCCAAGGCAAGGGGGGCCAAGATAATCTCCAATGATTAGAGAATATCATCGCCCACGCATCCTGTACTGTCGTACGACCTTCTAGAAGGTGCTTCGATCAGACCTTTTGGAGAGCATGTGCTGCGCTCTTGACACACGCCCGTACGGCCTTGTCTGCCTCTTGATGGTGCGTCGACGCAGCTTGCAAGCTGCGACGACACTGCCTTCTGCCGCCAGGGGCTGTTCTTCAGCTTTTATCTTTAGTGGCATTGACGCAACAATCACAGTGTGTTGACACAACCCATTGCTAGAGGCGAGACTTTCCCTCTGTGTTCAACTGTCTCAACACAGGTTGATGGCTACGTCAACGTAGCCTTTGTTCAATGTGTTCTTTTAGCTTGAGCAGTGCTATGGGGTAGACGCAGTGCTGTGGATGCGTCGATGCACCTTCTCTTCTTTTTGTGGCTGACCTTACTTGGCATTTTGATTTGTTTTTTTAAGCGGTCACACCCTTCTACAAAGCAGAAAGGCAAAACCAGATGTTCAAAAAGTTGTGGTATCCACCCAACTTGGACAAAGAATTGCTGTAGATTACCCTGCACCCTGGCCTGGGTTTCTCGGCAGAAGAATTCTATGAAGCAGATATGATATATATTTTTACCCCAGCCGGCGATGACCCTCCAAAAGATCCAGCAACGCAAGAAGCAAAGAGCCAGGAACACCACATGTCTCCAGACAGCGAAGTACAAGAAGAAGAAGTACACCTTTGGAGGCCATCTCTCCATAAGGATGTGGGCATGTCCACTTCTGAAGGACCGGTCTTAGCTATTCATGGTGACATGGTGCTGATAGAGTAGATGGACGCTCAGATGCCTATAGATGAAGTATCTATAGACGATCTAGAGGGGGGTGAATAGATCGGTCACCCACTAAAATTTACTACAGCGGAAACAGTTGCGAAAAATAAACAAACTGCTATAGGATGATCGAAAGGCACTCACTCACAACCAGAATCAAACAGATCAAATAGATTAGCTCTCACGCGATCGCAAACAATCGTCTACTGAGCGATGAACAATTACAAAAGACAAAAGCAAACCACAAACAATCGGACAGTGGACAGAGAGTTTTTAAGGTGGTTCGATCTCAAACCTGAGATCCACGTCCACCCTACACTCAAACCAGAGTGTGGCCTAACTGCTGATATACAGCTTCCGCTGATCCACAGCTTCGGGGTAGAAGCCCTACAACCGCTGGGCCTACAGCTTACGCCGACCAGAGGAGTCCTCCTCTACAACCGCTGGGGCTTACAGCTTTACCCGTCCAGAGGATACCACACCTCTGCCCTCTGACGTCATAGCTTGCTCCGCTGACAAACAGCTTGAAAAAGAGTATCTAAAACGAAAACAAAACACAACGAAAAACCAAAACCCACAAGGGGAATGTAGCTCAACATTGAGCGAATTCAGCTCTGGTTCTGAACCTAGAGACTGAAGAACAATCTTTCTCTCTCAACTCTCTCAAAACACTTTTCTCAGAGCTCTCCTTCTTTTTAGCTCTCTCTATCTTCCTTTTTCTCTCTGGATCGTTCAGGCGCTAGCTCTCTCTGGTTCAGCTCTTCTGGCACGATCAGTCTTCTCTTGAAGGAGAAGCTTCTTATTTATAGAGCGACAGAGAAGTAGGGAGTGTGCTCTCCACGACTCGCACCCAAACACCTTGGTCACGTGGTAGCATCCCAATTTATTGCTTTACACGTGTCATGATCCTGGCACCTCCTCTAATCTTGGATCACGTGCCATTCTTAATCTTCACGAAAAGGCATATGTCAACGCATCAGATATAAAGTCATCTTCAGATAGTTATACGAGATGTAAAGAGAATGCACAAGGTAAATATTCTAACAGAACTAGAGTGCACCGACTCAATGTGGTGTTCACACACACATGCACAGACTCAATGTGCTTGGTGCAAGTATTACACTGACTCGATGACATGCCACTAGAGGCGTTGCACTGACTTAGCTATGTGTAGCGGCAGCCAATGCACTGACTAGCTCAGAAGGAATGCACAGACTCTACATGCATAACTCAGATATTACACAGACTCACTATAAGCAACGAATGCACCGACTTAGAAGCTCATGTGCACAAGATGGTCATGAGGCAAAAGATGCACCGATGCAAGAGTTGCACCGACCGTGCTGCTGAGTAGCACATGCGATGAACTACATGAGACGGAAACTAGCACGGACCCTGGTATGTGCATGAGACGCAAAATAAGATGGACACATGCACAGACCTAGGCCTTATGAGACGTAGTATAAGATGGACACAAAAAGTGCACCGACTTGTGTCTGCCTAATGCAGAGATGCACTGACTTGTGTCTGCCTAATGCAAAGATGTACTGACTTGCAAAACCTGAACTTTACCCATATGCACAGACTCTGCACGGGCTTAGTTGCGTGATGTAGCTAAGGATGCGCAGACTCAATGCAGACTAGACAAATGTTGCACTGAGACAATCTAATGCATAGACTAAATGTAAATGAGCAGACAACATTTAGATGAACATCTGACAAATAGACATGCTGCCAATCATCAAAACAAGATTTACAACATTCTCCCCCTTTTTGATGATGGCAACACCAATGGACAATACCACCAATGGACAAAGCATATGCAGACTGATGCATTTTCAAAATGCTCCCCCTGAATATATATGACTCTCCACTCCCCTTTGCTACGGAATTAGAAAGAACAAGTTCTCACGGAATTAGAAAGAACAATTCTCCCCCTTTGCTACGGAATTAGAAAGAACAAGGGAAGAGGAGAGATATATGAAAATTAAGAAGGTGGAATGAGACTGAATAACATTCTATGCAATGGTTCAAGAAATGAGCAAATTATAAAACAACTCGTAGGATATAAGAGTCAACAATGTGCATTCTTAATTAAGTTCAGGTTTAACAGTTATAGAAAGTAGAGTAAAGCAACTGACTTCCTGAAATAGGGCTATAGACTCCGTTTATAGTAATGAACCTAAAACACATAGCCAAAATAATTTAAGTCAGGACAATACCCTACTAATTTCAGAAATAGTGAATATCAAGGGAAGTCACTTGAATTTGTATTGAAGTTAAACAATTGACACTCAATAACTTTTATTTTCCAAGGGTTACAGCAGTTCTTTTTCACTTCTGGTTTCTGAATCTGAACTTAGTAAACAGACAAGTGTCATTTATGCCATTGACATTAGGTGTACATGTTGATTAGAGGCTAGTACCCCCAGTTACTAAGCATAAACTACTATAGCTGTTTCTGATCAAAAACTATAAAGATAGTTTACACCTTTGACATTAAGGGTACACCTTGATTAGAGGCCAGTACCCCTAGTTACTTAGTGAAACCACCCTAATATATTTGACCAACTGAACAGAGTTAACCTTAATCACTTCATGACTTAAGGTATTCTCCATTTCTTTGATAGAGGCCTCAGTTTCTCAGTGCAATTCAGTCATTGCTCTGCCACATTGTTCATTTCTTTTTCTTTTAATGATCTTATTTTTGCTGCCCTTATAACTTTTAGAGTGACTGTTTAAAGACAATACACACTCTAGTTATCTCCATCTAGACTTCACTAAGTCTTTTATGTTCAGGTGCAATGAAGACCTTTTCAATTATAACTATGAGAAGACAAGAGGTTAAGAGCTATAAACAAGTTTTAACACCTTATTTTCTGATGAGCAGTCACTGAACTCTTCAGTCTATTAAGGTTAAACCTTTAGTTCATTCAAGAAGCAACATTGATTCTTATAAATGAAGAGTTGCAATAACTACAGCTTACTGTAATGAACCGATAGCAAGACTGTTATTTAATCAGCGTGGAAGAGATAAACATGAAAGCACAGGAGCAACTCAAAGGATTTTCAAGAATAAGAGTCGAATGAAAAATGATGTCATGAGATAAGAATTTATGAGATTGAGGAGAGAGAGAGTGGAAAGAATTTAACTTTGATTAGACATCATTCAACTCCCCCTGACAACATGATGCATCGACCTTATCATGCATGAGGAATGCAGTGCATCAACCTTAACATGCAGAGTGTAGACAATGCACCGACCTATATGCGGCTTGAGTGCAACATGCACCGACCTATGTATATGTGCGGTATGCAAATGCACCAACGTGGCATGCGACTTAAATGTAGGATGCACCGACCTGTACACTGTAATACTTATGCGAGTCATTGACTGAATGCAATTCATGCAAATACTTATGCTTGGTGCGAATATGCAATACATTGACTATGTGTAGTACGTGCAATAACAAAGGACTCTGTGCTACTCATGCATCTACATCAGAAATAGTCTGTGCAAGACATCAAACAACTAATGTACTCAGAGCAAAACAATTAGTCAAGCATCAAACATTCTTTATTCAAAATTTAAAGAACAGGCTGACACAAGCATCTCAAAACATTTCAACACATAGTTTAAGAATGAAATTATTCATCATTTTCCTGCTGAAATTTACAAAACCCCAATTCTCTTCTTAGAGATTTAAATCATTCATTTCCAAGGGGCTTGGTAAATATATCAGCAATCTATTTTTTAGTTTCAACAAACACTAATTCAATTTCATTTTTGCTCACTACATCTCTAAGAAAATGGTGTTTAATTTCAATGTGCTTAGTCCTAGTGTGGTGAACAGGATTTTAAGATAGGCAGATGGCACTAGTGTTATCACATAAAAGTGGAATGCATCCTAGAGTTATCTGATAATCTGAGAGCTGGTGTTTAATCCATAGTACCTGGGTAGCATAGTTCCCTGCAGTAACATATTCTGCCTCTGCAGTGGAAAGTGCCACAGTGTGTTACTTTTTAGAAGCCCAAGATACTAGGCAACCGCCTAGAAATTGGCAATAGCCACTAGTGCTCTTCCTATCTACCCGACACCCAGCATAATCTACATCAGTGTAGGTTAGAAGCTCTAGCTCACACATAGTAGGATACCATAAGCCTAGATCTTGGGTGCTTGATAAATACCTAAAGATCCTTTTTGTTGTGCCCCTGTGCGGTTTTGATGATGACTGACACACCATGAGTCACACTGAGGTGTGCTAATTAATATAGATGACTGATTGACTGCTTGAATATCTGATTACTTTATCTGATTGTTTGCTTGAATAGTTAATTCATGAATATGGCTAGATTGGGTTAACGTAGTGGCTAATTGTTTGTTCATGCATTACTCTATTTGTCAAGTGTATACATCAGTCAGCATTGCACTTTGTTCACGAAGTCTATACACTGCTGGATGTTCATGTCTGCACATTGGTGCTTTTCCCTACGTTCTGGCCAAGTCTTTACAGCCTCATTCTTACCTTCGTTCAAAGCAAAAGTCTGTACAGCGCATCACTCACGTTGGAAGTCTATTCATTGGCATTGGTCATCTAAGTCTATACTTTGGCATGAAGCATCTCTTGATGTATGTACATCCTTCAATGAACCTTGAAGTCTATACACTGATTCACTGTTCATCACCTTTGGGCATCAAAGTCTGCACATCAGCTTGCATGATTTCAAAGTATGTACATTGCACAGCATGCATCAATTCCAAGTATGCATATTGATTCAGGTTCTCCAAGTCTATACATTCGCTGCAAAGTTTAAATCTTCAAGTCTGTACAGCCGTTTGCATTGGATTTCATGTCTAGACATTGCACTGTAGCATCCATCGTCTTCGTGTTGTTTTAGTGTTTATGTCTTCGTGTTGTGTTTACGTTTTCGTGTTAATTTTGTGTTTAAGTCTTCATGATGTTTCTGCATTTGTGTCTTCTGTCCTCGTGTTGACTTAACACACTTCGTGTTAGTCTTACGTCGTGTACTTCTTCTTCTAATCAAGTCGAGTCTGTCTGTGTAACCCGTGTCGTTTCCTTTGTTTTTAGTTGCTCATCTCGTGTCATCTTTTTTTGTTTGCCCGTGTGCCTTCGTGTCACTTACTGTTGTTCCTCGTGTCGTTTCTTCCTGGTCCCACTGCTTCATCACGTGTCGTGATAGCCGTGGCATCTTCTGTCTTCGTGTTGTTTTCACTTCGTGCAGTCTTCTCCTAGTGTTGTTCTAAGTTCGAGTCGTTTCCTTGTTACTTCGTGTTGTTTCTATATTCGTATCTTCGTGTTGGTTTTTCTCTTTAGACTTCGTGTCCTTCTCGCTTTGACCACACTCCGTGTCGATTTCAGGTTTCGTCTTCGTGTTGTCTTCACCTCGTGTTGGCCTGTGTTTCATCTTCGTGTTGTCTTCACCTCGTGTCGGTTTCACTTTTCATCTTCGTGTTGTTTTTGTCTTCGTGTCTTCATGTTATTTTTTGTCTTCGTGTCTCCGTGTTGTTTTTTTTCTTTCTACTTCGTGTCGTTGTTGTTCTATTGCGTGAAGAACATTGCAGCACCTCGTGTTGCTTCCTGTGCCACCTCGTGTCGTTCTCTGTGTAGTGTGTGTTTTTGTCACCACTATACTTCGTGTCGTTGTTCTTTACTCCGTGCTGTTTTCATCATCTTCGTGTTGTTCTCTTTGTAGTGTTATCTCTGTTACAGTATGTATCTCGTGTCGTTCTCAGTGCATCTAGAGTCGCTACCACATACTTCATGTAGTCTTAGCTTTAATGAGCATACAGCGAACTCTGAATGATTAAATGTATTAATATCATTACAGGTCTGAGGAAGAACATTCCACATACCTGGGCAGCACGTGATCCAAGGCTGGAATGAAGCCTGCTGAGAGACTGCCACGTGGTCCTAATATTTAGGGCTGAAAGTGTGGAGGTCACACGACGGAGCTGCCGCTGCGGCTGCTGCTCCTGCTATATATATGAGCCTTCTTCCACAGAAAGATGGGTGATCGAGGGGGGCGAAAGGTGGAGTCGATATAGAGAGCCACGATCCAGACAGAGAAGAAGAAAAGAAAAAGAAGAGGAGAAAGTGTGTGAGAAAGAGAAAGAGAGTGAGAAAGAGAAAGAAAGAGAGATTGAGTAAGAGATCGAGATAGCAGAGTGTGAAGAGAAGAAGAGGAAGAAGAATAGAGAAGAAGAGAGAGCTAGAGTGATAGAAGCTTCAACTGAAGATTTGTTCCTGCTGGACCGTGGATCAGATCCAGGCCAGCCAGCTCCTGCGAGAGCCACATTTGTTTTTGTCTTTTTAGCTTTCTGTTGCTGATTTCATTTTTATTTTTAAACTATCCATTTGCTGTTTTTCCGATTCTCTGTAGAGAGGTCGGGGTCCCTCCTGTTGGTTCAGGAGAAGGGAGATCGCTATCTCCGGTTGCAAGTAGCTGGGTGCTACTTATGGGTTCCCTCTGGTTAGAGGAAGGGAGGCTCGTCCTCCGGTTCTGGGCTTGTAGGTTTCAAGTCCAAGGGTCCCTCCGGTTGGGAGGAAGAGAGGTCCTAGACCTCTGGTTTGCAGGTGACGTAGTGTCACTTGTGCTTCCCTCTGGTGTTCAGAGGAAGAGAGACTTGGGTCTCTAGGTTCCCCTCCGGTTTGGAGGAAGGGAGGATTGGTCCTCCGATTCTAGTCTTGTGGGTTGCAAGACTAGGTGTTCCCTCCGGTCTGGAGGAAGAGAGACTTGCGTCTCTGGTTTGCTAGTGACTGGTGTCACTAGTGGTTCTCTCCGGTTGGGAGGAAGAGGGGAGGTTGTTCCCCTGGTCAAGTTGTTTGGCAGCATTTGTTGCAGACTGAGTCTGCTGTTTCTAGCATGAGCTAGTGAAGCCACACTTGGTTGAGTGTGGGGTGGA
The DNA here is from genome assembly GCA_022559845.1 of Amorphophallus konjac. Lineage (NCBI taxonomy): Eukaryota > Viridiplantae > Streptophyta > Magnoliopsida > Alismatales > Araceae > Amorphophallus > Amorphophallus konjac. The sequence continues at coordinate 187,113,440 of CM040125.1, forward strand.
TGTAGGTCTGGAGGACCGAACCACCTAAAACCCCTTGTGCATTGTGGTTTGGTTTATCTGCTTTTGCTTCCGCTAGATGATTGCATAGGGGCGCTCTAAGCGTTTGGCTTCTGGTTGAGCAGAAGTGTTGATTAGTTTTCTTAGAATATTTTAATCTGTCAAGAGAGCGAAATTCCAGTTGAGCTTCAGATTGTCGAATCTGTCTTGTTATTATTCTAGTTTTAATTGGGTGAAGTTTTTTAACGGGTTATATTCATTCACCCCCCCTCTGAATACTGCACCGAACCTATCAATTGGTATCAGAGCGGTTCTCTGTTTGAACAGATCCAACGATCTGCAGAGGATCCTGTTGTCTCTTCGTGCATTTCTGTTTCTACCCTTTGCTGCATTAATCTAGTTGCCGATTTATTCAATGGGTTCTCCACCGATTTTCAATGGCTCTAACTTTAACTCATGGATTAGCAGTCTTCACAATTATGTGAAAATGATTAATTCGGAGTTGTGGAAATTAATTTCACAAGGTCCCCACAGATTGCCAAAGGAAAAGTCCAAATGGACTAAAAGTCACAAGTCAAAATATGGAGAAAATCAGAAAGCCTTTAACCTGATGAGAGTAGCTACTGACAAGGCTCTACATTCTTATTTTTATGACTGCAGGTCCGCTAAGGACATTCTGGATCAGCTGAAGCTAGCTCAGAGGATGAATGAGAACAACTGCATGATGGCTGACGAGAGCAACCATAGCAGTGATCAAGAGGAACTCCAAGATGCTGAAAAGGTAATCATCCCCTTCTCTAGTTTCACTTTAGATGACTGGGAAGATGCCTATGTTGATCTGTTACACTCCCATGAAAAAATGAGTAATAGGTATAGAAGACTGAAAAAGAAGCTGGAAAAACTAGGAGGTGAAAATCTTGAAACTCTGAAAACTGAAAATGAAATTTTAAGAAGACAACTACAAGACTTTGACTCTATTACTACAGATCTAGATCATTTGAAATCTGAAAAACAAACTCTTATGAAACAAATTGGTCTACACAAAAAGGAGAGTCAAAAGCTTGTTTGTGAAATTGTTGAACTAAAGGAAAGGCTTAGCTTCGTTGATCAGACTCATAACAATGACGTTGTTCAAAATGAAAGATTGGTGAGAGATTTAGAGTGTATCAATTCTGAATTGAAAGAATTAAAATCTGAGAATGAAAAACTCAAAAACCAATCCAAAGAATTTGAACATAAATCAATGAACCTTGAAAAAGAAAATGGTTTGATCTCTAAGAAATTGGAGGCTGAAAGAATAATGAATTCAGAGATTCAGAAAAATCTTGACAAATTTCAATCTGAAAAACAACAAGAAATGTTTTATGAATGTCAGTATTCAACAGATAAATGGGTGTTTGATGATGAACTCCTAGAGCAGAACAGCAAACTGAAAGAGGAAATCAATGAGTTGAAACACCTAAACACACAGCTGACAGATAGGCTAATGACAATTGAAAAAGGCAAGAGTGTAAGTGTGGATAGTTCTGATAGGTTGATGAATGTTGAACAAGAAATTGAGAGCCTAAAAACCATCAACCTAATGTTAAATGGAAATGTCAGTTGCAGTGAACAGAAAATAGCTGGATATGAGCTTACTATCACATCCCTTCAACAAGAAGTTGATGATCTTTACAAGTCCCTATCTGAAGCTGACAAGGAAATAGAATTAAAACAGGAAGTAGAAAAACTCAAAAGCCTGAATGATGCCTTGCATCAACAAGTAATTTCCTGTGAAACAGATTTGTCCACATATGAGGCTAAAATTGCTGATTTGAATTCTGAGATTAAAGATTTAAAAAATTCTCTATCAAAATTTGTCAAAGGTAAGGACAATCTGAATAAGCTTCTTGGAAAGAGTGATAACTTTGAGAGAAAGGGACTGGGCTATAGTCTGACAAATAAAAGGAGTAATGGGAATAAAACATCCACTGTTTTTGTTAAAGCTTCCAATCAGAACACAACCTCTGCTCCTTCTGTCTTCCAATTCACTGCACAATAATCCACTGTGAAACCCAAAACTGTGGAACAAACTCAAAAACTGAAAAAGAGTGAAATTTCACAGAAGAAGGATAAAGACACTCCTCTTGCAATAAGAAAGGCTACACACAATTCACATGACCTCACACACACTCATATTAAAAAGGGGTCATGTTATTATTGTGGGAAAGGAGGTCACATAATGGAAGACTGCAGATTGATGTTAAAGGATGAGCATGCTAGTGGAACTTTACATTCAAGAAATCTCTCTGATAGAAACCATGTTGCTAGGAAGCCTGATGCTTCATGTTATTATTGTGGGAAGCATGGTCATCACATGAATGAATGTTTTATCATGAAAGAAGACGATAAACTTCCTGCCAAGTCTTCCATGCATTTTCATGATCCATATGGATCTAAACACAATTCTAATCAGCACATTGTGTGCTTCAACTGCCATAAGCCTGGGCACAAAGCTGCTGAGTGCTGGTTTAGATCTACTTGGGGTAAAAATGGCTTTCATAGAAGGAATTCTTTTGCTTGCTCTCACTGTGGGAAGAATGGCCATACAGTCAAGAACTGTTGGCATGTTCAGAAGAACAATGTTAACCCTTATGGTGTCAAATTCCCTGCAAAACCATTTGCAATATTTTCATGCTATAACTGTGGGAAGCAAGGACACAAATATTCTGAATGTTGGCTGGTTAGGAATAAGAATAATCAAACTATTCATGCATATAACAGAAAACCTTATAATCATGTTTATAAACCTTATACTACTGTTACTATGCATCATAAAAACCAGAAACCAGTCACGTCATGTAGATATTGTGGGAAGTTCGGTCACTCTATGAAAGATTGCTATCTGATGGATCATGGTGACCATATTGCTATGAATTTGCTTAAATCACCTGTCAGGGCTAACGCAGGACCCAAAGCTGCTTGGGTCCCTGCAGGATCAAGATGATCAAACAATTTGCAGGTGTGCCTTGGACTGAGGAATAAAGAGGGGTAAAGTAAACCAAGGCACCCAAGATGATAAAGCCCCATTCAGGTAAATTCTGAAAACTTTGTATTCTGAGTTGTGTGATCTGAATGCACTGCATATCATGATAATTCTTTTGCACACTGTCTGACTGAAACTAATTGAAAAATCTAAAATGCTCATGAAAATGATTGAGTTTACTTCTAAATGCACTTGTACACAAATACCATGATGAATGATATGCCAAACTCCTTGTATGTTGAATTGCACTATGATGCATGACCACTTTGGTATATCAAATGGTAAGCTACTACAGGGCAGAGAAAATCTGTCTGGAAGTTCTTACTTTGTGTGAGATGGTCTTTTAGACCAAGTTCTCCACCTAGTGCCATGGGTCATATCTCCTCATAGGGCAGTCTGAATGAGCATAAACCTTGAGATCATGTTTCAATGCTTTAATTGCATATCAGAGAATGTCCGCATCTTCATGTGAATATTTTTGCTTCATGCCCGTGCATACATGTAGTTAATTGCATTGCATTTCATTACATTAAAAATGCCGAAAAGATACATTGAATGCATACATTTAGGGGGAGCATTATTCATACATCTGAATTCACTCAACTGTCTTGAGATTTACTGCATAGCATGTTAAATCAGTTGTTGCATAATCATTCATCATCTACATTGTCTGCATGACATATAGGATGATTCAACGTTTTTAGTTAGAGGGAATCATTGCATAGCATATCACTTCTTTGAAAAATCAAAAAAAAAAGGAAGGGAAATGTCACTGCATATAGATAGGGGGAGCATGCTTAATCCGTTCTTCTCCAGCTATATGATTCATCTTGTCATATCTGAAGTGTCAGTGCTTCCATCATTTAAAGTGGTATCAAATGATTTCTTGACTACTTCTGAAGTTGTTCATAATCTGAATGCTTACCTTATTGGTATCTGTTTGTGTCTCCTAAATCTGCTGAATGAGAGCTTTTCCTCTATTCAAGTCAACTTTGAATCTCTTTGCTCAAGAGCAGCTCATTTGCTACAATTCCTCAGAATCATGCTGTTTAGTGAATATTCTCACTTGAATTACTCTGCTGAGATATGAAGTAAACCTTCAGCCTGAATACTACTTCATAAAAGTTAAAATACCTTTAATGAGGAACCTTCCATTATACATGCTTAAGAACATTTGTTAACTGGAAGTGGTTTAAGTCTTATGTACTCTTGTTTGGTCACAAGAAACTTGAAAATATCTGTTTCAACCTCTTAATAAACTTTAACTGTCTGCTTCATGTAAATTCATGTAAGACTTTATGAAATCTGAAAAGTTGATATCCATGTCTACGTTGACTGAGATATATAGTGTATGTGGTTGTTCCTAAACAACTAACTTGTTCTGAATTTTTTTTTAAGAAAAAGTATGGACAGAGCAATGACTGTGGCTACTGAGAAACCTGTCCAAAGGATTGTGTCATGAAGTACCATGGTTAACTCTGTTTAAAGAGATGATTGGAAATTATTGTGAAAACATGGCAGAGCAATGGCATAGTTGTATTGAGTAACTGGGGATTCTGGCCTCTGATCAAGGTGTATCCTCATACCAAAGATACTTTTAATGCTACCTCTGTTCTCTAAAATGGGAGAAACAATACGGTTGTCACACTGAGTAACTGGGGATTCTGACCTCTGATCAAGGTGTCTCTCCACGTCAAAAGGTGCTGATAAACCAAAATTGTTCATTAAAGAAAGATTTGAACAAGTGTAAATCAAATTCTGAAAGAACAAGTAAAATTCAGGAGCATTCACTTGTGTCTGTTTTAAAGCTGTCATGGAAAGTAAACTAATTAAGATAGAAGTTGGTTGAACTAGAATCTCAAGGAAGTACAAGTGAGTCGGATTCGGAATATTCTAGCGATGGGTCCGACAGTGAAAACTGATGGTCGAGAGAAGATCTAGAATGTCAAGAGTTTAGTGTCATGATGTAATTTTTACTTTCTTGAGTCTTACTATGTAATTTTTGTTTTCTTGAGTCTAGTAGATCAAGAGTCAATTTTATGTAATTATGGATCAATATTATCAATAAGAGTTGGAAGTTTGGTCAATATTGTGTACTCCATTTTTTATGGATGTTTATTGCGCTCTGATTTTGATTGCTAGCTTGAGGCGTATTGCCGACTGTTCACGTCCTCGATATTACTTTCGCTATACATATGTCTTTGGGCCTGACACGAGAGAAATGCGTCGACGCAGGAGGCTTCAACAGGGCTTAGCGCCTTTGCTACGTGAACAGCTGCGTCGACGCAAAACCAAGCTGTGCCTACGCAGCCCACGCCAGTGAGCAGAACGGGCTTCTTCTTCATTTGTTGGTTTACTTGTTCATGGAGTACATTAATCTTGGATCTTTGAAGAGGTATTAAACTCTGATATTCTTGTTTCATTCTTTTGGTTTTATTTCTTCTATTCCTTTGTCCTTTAAATTTCCTTTCTTTTGTTTCTTCTTAGTGTGTAGCATGCATGGACACGTGGGTTGTTTGTGCAAGGGATTGCGGGGAGTGTTTATGCAAATGCCTACATGACAGCATGCAGGGTCTAAGTGATGCGTTTATGCAGTGAGACTTTGGTACAAGTAGGAGTTATACACTCGCGCATAGTGGGAGTATCCAATTGGGCATAACTCGATCATCCCCAACCCACCATTATAAAATACCATAAGCCATGGCATTCAAGCATGCACAGTAAAATGCATGGGATTTATTTAACACACGTGAGACATGCATGATGCATAGTGGGTGTGTGCCTATATGCATAGCCTAGGAGAAAGAAAGCTGCCAGGGGATAGTTAGCAGGTCAACAAGCATGTGCGTCAACTTGACCCCTTCATGCATCGACGCAGTGGAGGTCCGGCCGACTGAAATCATGAGTTGGTCGACTGAAATATGAGGTTGGCTTGTGTAGGGCATTCAGCTCGCAAGGATGTGCATGCATGACTGAATATGCATGTAAATGGACTACCCCATGCTGGGGGGAAGCATGAGGGATTGAGCTCAAACATACTCATGAAAATGAGATGGGCATTGACATTAGATTGCGTAATGCATGGAAACTGTTTGACTTTGTTCTTCAGCATGGCATAGCCATTGAGCAATGGCCAGGTTCAAAGGGAAGTCGACCCATGGGGTCGACTCCTGGGTCATTCCTGTGCATCAGATAGTAGGCAGAGTCCGGTCAAAGGAGAGTTGACTCTGGTGGTCGACTCCTCCCTTAGCTGGCCCCGAAGGGTCTTCTCTTTCAGAAAACACACAACTGTGTATGCAGAGATGTATACTTGTCATCCGATTATGCAGTTTCATACATGTTTAATTAATTCATTGGTTGTCATCAATTTGGTCTGTTCTTTTCTTTCTTCTTATTTCATTGAAGCAAGTTATCTTTCTTGATTTTTGCTGTCAGAACAGCAACCTCATCTGGTTCTCTTCTTTATTCAGCATTGTTCTATTTAGATTTATTCTTCCCAGCATTTATCCTCAGCTCAATATTGTTTCTTGTGCTTTTTGTGTTTGATGTACTTGTTTTAGCATTATGGCAATTGTTCAGTTCACATTTTAGCATAGTCCAAGAAAATTGGGTAGCACCTCCCCCGGACCGGAGCTTTAGGGGTGAAAAATAGGAAGCACATCCACAAAAATTCTAAGATGGCTCGGAAAAAAGAAGGATGTGCATGGAAGCGGCAACATCCAAGGATGCACACGGAAGCGGCAACATCTTAAAAAAACCCGAATTTGGGCAGGAACACCTCCAGGACTAGCCTACAAAGGGCGCCACTGTCTGAGGGGTTAGCAACATTTTTGATTCTGAAATGTGCATTGTTTTTGCTGGCCCCATGGCCATTAATGTACAACCCTCAACTGAGCATCCTTCAGAGAACATGCTATAAAGAAGAAGATCCCTGGGGATATGAGAGTGGCTAAAAAATAGAAATCTAAGCGATATGAAATCATAGTATATCTGTCCCCCTTGGGATACGAGAAAGCATCTTGTTGCCCCATTGCGTGGGAGCTCATGGCCATGCTATGAAATTAGCAAGCATATGCTCCGAACGGGGATTGGAGGCTATAGCAGATGGTGCTCAGCAGTGGATGAAACACATAAGATCTTAAGAAACAAGCTCTAGTGGGCATTCAAGCAAACATTAATGTGCTCGTGCACGACTGGCATGGGAGCTAGGGTAATTCTATACAGCAAGCAGCAAACTCCTAACAAGCTGAGATTGAGCAAAAAAAATTAGCAAAAGAACTACAAGCCCCCAATGATTTCAGGACAAAGCCAATGTCCTAACAACCCATAGCGTGGGTGATAAGGCAAGCAGCCATCCTTCCACTAGCATTATAGCAAGAAGGGAGAAGCATAATTCTAGCAACATTTAGGACTTGACCAAAGCCTCAACAAGTCATGGTATGAGTGAGAAGGCGAATGGTTGTTCCTCTAGCAGCATTTCAGCAAACAGAAAATAGTATGCGCCTTACAAACCCAGGGCGTATAGATATTAGACGCATGGGGACAGACTGAACCCTGCCTAAGACATTGGCGAAAGGATTTGTAGAGTTAATATTGCCCATGGAGGGCTTGAACCTGCAATGAGGGACAAGAAGGCGGACTGAGAATAGCCTTAAGACCAGCAGATCGGAGGGGACAGAACCACAAACTCAATCCATTACAGTTGGATAGGTAGGGCCTACGCCTCCCCATAGTACAACACTCTCCTCCAGGCAACGAAACGAAGATGAAGAGAAGAAAGTAGGATAGCAAGGATCACAGCGAGTTAGGGATTTGAAATAATAAACTGCAAGGTGACGCATAATCATATCTAAATGTAGTAGACGGAGTTTTCATTCATTCCCCAAAAATAGAAGATGATACATCATCCCAAGGTGCACATTTGGGAAGCCATGAACATGAAAAAAAAAGTACATCAGAGAAAGGAAAAGAAAGATGGGGGAGGGCAGAGCATTGACTCCTCTCCCTCCCCAAGCAACATACCTTCTCTCTCTCTCTCTCTCTTGTTCCATCTTCCTCATGCACAGGAGCATAGTAGGAAGAAGAAGGAGGCTTCTGGGGATCACCCTCGAATAGCACTAGTGGGGGGGGGGGGGGAAGCAGAGCCACTGGGGAGAGTCTTCTTCTGGGAGAAGGCCCTCTTTTATAGTAGCCAAGGGCCTTTTCATCTTTTCCAAGGCAAGGGGGGCCAAGATAATCTCCAATGATTAGAGAATATCATCGCCCACGCATCCTGTACTGTCGTACGACCTTCTAGAAGGTGCTTCGATCAGACCTTTTGGAGAGCATGTGCTGCGCTCTTGACACACGCCCGTACGGCCTTGTCTGCCTCTTGATGGTGCGTCGACGCAGCTTGCAAGCTGCGACGACACTGCCTTCTGCCGCCAGGGGCTGTTCTTCAGCTTTTATCTTTAGTGGCATTGACGCAACAATCACAGTGTGTTGACACAACCCATTGCTAGAGGCGAGACTTTCCCTCTGTGTTCAACTGTCTCAACACAGGTTGATGGCTACGTCAACGTAGCCTTTGTTCAATGTGTTCTTTTAGCTTGAGCAGTGCTATGGGGTAGACGCAGTGCTGTGGATGCGTCGATGCACCTTCTCTTCTTTTTGTGGCTGACCTTACTTGGCATTTTGATTTGTTTTTTTAAGCGGTCACACCCTTCTACAAAGCAGAAAGGCAAAACCAGATGTTCAAAAAGTTGTGGTATCCACCCAACTTGGACAAAGAATTGCTGTAGATTACCCTGCACCCTGGCCTGGGTTTCTCGGCAGAAGAATTCTATGAAGCAGATATGATATATATTTTTACCCCAGCCGGCGATGACCCTCCAAAAGATCCAGCAACGCAAGAAGCAAAGAGCCAGGAACACCACATGTCTCCAGACAGCGAAGTACAAGAAGAAGAAGTACACCTTTGGAGGCCATCTCTCCATAAGGATGTGGGCATGTCCACTTCTGAAGGACCGGTCTTAGCTATTCATGGTGACATGGTGCTGATAGAGTAGATGGACGCTCAGATGCCTATAGATGAAGTATCTATAGACGATCTAGAGGGGGGTGAATAGATCGGTCACCCACTAAAATTTACTACAGCGGAAACAGTTGCGAAAAATAAACAAACTGCTATAGGATGATCGAAAGGCACTCACTCACAACCAGAATCAAACAGATCAAATAGATTAGCTCTCACGCGATCGCAAACAATCGTCTACTGAGCGATGAACAATTACAAAAGACAAAAGCAAACCACAAACAATCGGACAGTGGACAGAGAGTTTTTAAGGTGGTTCGATCTCAAACCTGAGATCCACGTCCACCCTACACTCAAACCAGAGTGTGGCCTAACTGCTGATATACAGCTTCCGCTGATCCACAGCTTCGGGGTAGAAGCCCTACAACCACTGGGCCTACAGCTTACGCCGACCAGAGGAGTCCTCCTCTACAACCGCTGGGGCTTACAGCTTTACCCGTCCAGAGGATACCACACCTCTGCCCTCTGACGTCATAGCTTGCTCCGCTGACAAACAGCTTGAAAAAGAGTATCTAAAACGAAAACAAAACACAACGAAAAACCAAAACCCACAAGGGGAATGTAGCTCAACATTGAGCGAATTCAGCTCTGGTTCTGAACCTAGAGACTGAAGAACAATCTTTCTCTCTCAACTCTCTCAAAACACTTTTCTCAGAGCTCTCCTTCTTTTTAGCTCTCTCTATCTTCCTTTTTCTCTCTGGATCGTTCAGGCGCTAGCTCTCTCTGGTTCAGCTCTTCTGGCACGATCAGTCTTCTCTTGAAGGAGAAGCTTCTTATTTATAGAGCGACAGAGAAGTAGGGAGTGTGCTCTCCACGACTCGCACCCAAACACCTTGGTCACGTGGTAGCATCCCAATTTATTGCTTTACACGTGTCATGATCCTGGCACCTCCTCTAATCTTGGATCACGTGCCATTCTTAATCTTCACGAAAAGGCATATGTCAACGCATCAGATATAAAGTCATCTTCAGATAGTTATACGAGATGTAAAGAGAATGCACAAGGTAAATATTCTAACAGAACTAGAGTGCACCGACTCAATGTGGTGTTCACACACACATGCACAGACTCAATGTGCTTGGTGCAAGTATTACACTGACTCGATGACATGCCACTAGAGGCGTTGCACTGACTTAGCTATGTGTAGCGGCAGCCAATGCACTGACTAGCTCAGAAGGAATGCACAGACTCTACATGCATAACTCAGATATTACACAGACTCACTATAAGCAACGAATGCACCGACTTAGAAGCTCATGTGCACAAGATGGTCATGAGGCAAAAGATGCACCGATGCAAGAGTTGCACCGACCGTGCTGCTGAGTAGCACATGCGATGAACTACATGAGACGGAAACTAGCACGGACCCTGGTATGTGCATGAGACGCAAAATAAGATGGACACATGCACAGACCTAGGCCTTATGAGACGTAGTATAAGATGGACACAAAAAGTGCACCGACTTGTGTCTGCCTAATGCAGAGATGCACTGACTTGTGTCTGCCTAATGCAAAGATGTACTGACTTGCAAAACCTGAACTTTACCCATATGCACAGACTCTGCACGGGCTTAGTTGCGTGATGTAGCTAAGGATGCGCAGACTCAATGCAGACTAGACAAATGTTGCACTGAGACAATCTAATGCATAGACTAAATGTAAATGAGCAGACAACATTTAGATGAACATCTGACAAATAGACATGCTGCCAATCATCAAAACAAGATTTACAACATTCTCCCCCTTTTTGATGATGGCAACACCAATGGACAATACCACCAATGGACAAAGCATATGCAGACTGATGCATTTTCAAAATGCTCCCCCTGAATATATATGACTCTCCACTCCCCTTTGCTACGGAATTAGAAAGAACAAGTTCTCACGGAATTAGAAAGAACAATTCTCCCCCTTTGCTACGGAATTAGAAAGAACAAGGGAAGAGGAGAGATATATGAAAATTAAGAAGGTGGAATGAGACTGAATAACATTCTATGCAATGGTTCAAGAAATGAGCAAATTATAAAACAACTCGTAGGATATAAGAGTCAACAATGTGCATTCTTAATTAAGTTCAGGTTTAACAGTTATAGAAAGTAGAGTAAAGCAACTGACTTCCTGAAATAGGGCTATAGACTCCGTTTATAGTAATGAACCTAAAACACATAGCCAAAATAATTTAAGTCAGGACAATACCCTACTAATTTCAGAAATAGTGAATATCAAGGGAAGTCACTTGAATTTGTATTGAAGTTAAACAATTGACACTCAATAACTTTTATTTTCCAAGGGTTACAGCAGTTCTTTTTCACTTCTGGTTTCTGAATCTGAACTTAGTAAACAGACAAGTGTCATTTATGCCATTGACATTAGGTGTACATGTTGATTAGAGGCTAGTACCCCCAGTTACTAAGCATAAACTACTATAGCTGTTTCTGATCAAAAACTATAAAGATAGTTTACACCTTTGACATTAAGGGTACACCTTGATTAGAGGCCAGTACCCCTAGTTACTTAGTGAAACCACCCTAATATATTTGACCAACTGAACAGAGTTAACCTTAATCACTTCATGACTTAAGGTATTCTCCATTTCTTTGATAGAGGCCTCAGTTTCTCAGTGCAATTCAGTCATTGCTCTGCCACATTGTTCATTTCTTTTTCTTTTAATGATCTTATTTTTGCTGCCCTTATAACTTTTAGAGTGACTGTTTAAAGACAATACACACTCTAGTTATCTCCATCTAGACTTCACTAAGTCTTTTATGTTCAGGTGCAATGAAGACCTTTTCAATTATAACTATGAGAAGACAAGAGGTTAAGAGCTATAAACAAGTTTTAACACCTTATTTTCTGATGAGCAGTCACTGAACTCTTCAGTCTATTAAGGTTAAACCTTTAGTTCATTCAAGAAGCAACATTGATTCTTATAAATGAAGAGTTGCAATAACTACAGCTTACTGTAATGAACCGATAGCAAGACTGTTATTTAATCAGCGTGGAAGAGATAAACATGAAAGCACAGGAGCAACTCAAAGGATTTTCAAGAATAAGAGTCGAATGAAAAATGATGTCATGAGATAAGAATTTATGAGATTGAGGAGAGAGAGAGTGGAAAGAATTTAACTTTGATTAGACATCATTCAACTCCCCCTGACAACATGATGCATCGACCTTATCATGCATGAGGAATGCAGTGCATCAACCTTAACATGCAGAGTGTAGACAATGCACCGACCTATATGCGGCTTGAGTGCAACATGCACCGACCTATGTATATGTGCGGTATGCAAATGCACCAACGTGGCATGCGACTTAAATGTAGGATGCACCGACCTGTACACTGTAATACTTATGCGAGTCATTGACTGAATGCAATTCATGCAAATACTTATGCTTGGTGCGAATATGCAATACATTGACTATGTGTAGTACGTGCAATAACAAAGGACTCTGTGCTACTCATGCATCTACATCAGAAATAGTCTGTGCAAGACATCAAACAACTAATGTACTCAGAGCAAAACAATTAGTCAAGCATCAAACATTCTTTATTCAAAATTTAAAGAACAGGCTGACACAAGCATCTCAAAACATTTCAACACATAGTTTAAGAATGAAATTATTCATCATTTTCCTGCTGAAATTTACAAAACCCCAATTCTCTTCTTAGAGATTTAAATCATTCATTTCCAAGGGGCTTGGTAAATATATCAGCAATCTATTTTTTAGTTTCAACAAACACTAATTCAATTTCATTTTTGCTCACTACATCTCTAAGAAAATGGTGTTTAATTTCAATGTGCTTAGTCCTAGTGTGGTGAACAGGATTTTAAGATAGGCAGATGGCACTAGTGTTATCACATAAAAGTGGAATGCATCCTAGAGTTATCTGATAATCTGAGAGCTGGTGTTTAATCCATAGTACCTGGGTAGCATAGTTCCCTGCAGTAACATATTCTGCCTCTGCAGTGGAAAGTGCCACAGTGTGTTACTTTTTAGAAGCCCAAGATACTAGGCAACCGCCTAGAAATTGGCAATAGCCACTAGTGCTCTTCCTATCTACCCGACACCCAGCATAATCTACATCAGTGTAGGTTAGAAGCTCTAGCTCACACATAGTAGGATACCATAAGCCTAGATCTTGGGTGCTTGATAAATACCTAAAGATCCTTTTTGTTGTGCCCCTGTGCGGTTTTGATGATGACTGACACACCATGAGTCACACTGAGGTGTGCTAATTAATATAGATGACTGATTGACTGCTTGAATATCTGATTACTTTATCTGATTGTTTGCTTGAATAGTTAATTCATGAATATGGCTAGATTGGGTTAACGTAGTGGCTAATTGTTTGTTCATGCATTACTCTATTTGTCAAGTGTATACATCAGTCAGCATTGCACTTTGTTCACGAAGTCTATACACTGCTGGATGTTCATGTCTGCACATTGGTGCTTTTCCCTACGTTCTGGCCAAGTCTTTACAGCCTCATTCTTACCTTCGTTCAAAGCAAAAGTCTGTACAGCGCATCACTCACGTTGGAAGTCTATTCATTGGCATTGGTCATCTAAGTCTATACTTTGGCATGAAGCATCTCTTGATGTATGTACATCCTTCAATGAACCTTGAAGTCTATACACTGATTCACTGTTCATCACCTTTGGGCATCAAAGTCTGCACATCAGCTTGCATGATTTCAAAGTATGTACATTGCACAGCATGCATCAATTCCAAGTATGCATATTGATTCAGGTTCTCCAAGTCTATACATTCGCTGCAAAGTTTAAATCTTCAAGTCTGTACAGCCGTTTGCATTGGATTTCATGTCTAGACATTGCACTGTAGCATCCATCGTCTTCGTGTTGTTTTAGTGTTTATGTCTTCGTGTTGTGTTTACGTTTTCGTGTTAATTTTGTGTTTAAGTCTTCATGATGTTTCTGCATTTGTGTCTTCTGTCCTCGTGTTGACTTAACACACTTCGTGTTAGTCTTACGTCGTGTACTTCTTCTTCTAATCAAGTCGAGTCTGTCTGTGTAACCCGTGTCGTTTCCTTTGTTTTTAGTTGCTCATCTCGTGTCATCTTTTTTTGTTTGCCCGTGTGCCTTCGTGTCACTTACTGTTGTTCCTCGTGTCGTTTCTTCCTGGTCCCACTGCTTCATCACGTGTCGTGATAGCCGTGGCATCTTCTGTCTTCGTGTTGTTTTCACTTCGTGCAGTCTTCTCCTAGTGTTGTTCTAAGTTCGAGTCGTTTCCTTGTTACTTCGTGTTGTTTCTATATTCGTATCTTCGTGTTGGTTTTTCTCTTTAGACTTCGTGTCCTTCTCGCTTTGACCACACTCCGTGTCGATTTCAGGTTTCGTCTTCGTGTTGTCTTCACCTCGTGTTGGCCTGTGTTTCATCTTCGTGTTGTCTTCACCTCGTGTCGGTTTCACTTTTCATCTTCGTGTTGTTTTTGTCTTCGTGTCTTCATGTTATTTTTTGTCTTCGTGTCTCCGTGTTGTTTTTTTTCTTTCTACTTCGTGTCGTTGTTGTTCTATTGCGTGAAGAACATTGCAGCACCTCGTGTTGCTTCCTGTGCCACCTCGTGTCGTTCTCTGTGTAGTGTGTGTTTTTGTCACCACTATACTTCGTGTCGTTGTTCTTTACTCCGTGCTGTTTTCATCATCTTCGTGTTGTTCTCTTTGTAGTGTTATCTCTGTTACAGTATGTATCTCGTGTCGTTCTCAGTGCATCTAGAGTCGCTACCACATACTTCATGTAGTCTTAGCTTTAATGAGCATACAGCGAACTCTGAATGATTAAATGTATTAATATCATTACAGGTCTGAGGAAGAACATTCCACATACCTGGGCAGCACGTGATCCAAGGCTGGAATGAAGCCTGCTGAGAGACTGCCACGTGGTCCTAATATTTAGGGCTGAAAGTGTGGAGGTCACACGACGGAGCTGCCGCTGCGGCTGCTGCTCCTGCTATATATATGAGCCTTCTTCCACAGAAAGATGGGTGATCGAGGGGGGCGAAAGGTGGAGTCGATATAGAGAGCCACGATCCAGACAGAGAAGAAGAAAAGAAAAAGAAGAGGAGAAAGTGTGTGAGAAAGAGAAAGAGAGTGAGAAAGAGAAAGAAAGAGAGATTGAGTAAGAGATCGAGATAGCAGAGTGTGAAGAGAAGAAGAGGAAGAAGAATAGAGAAGAAGAGAGAGCTAGAGTGATAGAAGCTTCAACTGAAGATTTGTTCCTGCTGGACCGTGGATCAGATCCAGGCCAGCCAGCTCCTGCGAGAGCCACATTTGTTTTTGTCTTTTTAGCTTTCTGTTGCTGATTTCATTTTTCTTTTTAAACTATCCATTTGCTGTTTTTCCGATTCTCTGTAGAGAGGTCGGGGTCCCTCCTGTTGGTTCAGGAGAAGGGAGATCGCTATCTCCGGTTGCAAGTAGCTGGGTGCTACTTATGGGTTCCCTCTGGTTAGAGGAAGGGAGGCTCGTCCTCCGGTTCTGGGCTTGTAGGTTTCAAGTCCAAGGGTCCCTCCGGTTGGGAGGAAGAGAGGTCCTAGACCTCTGGTTTGCAGGTGACGTAGTGTCACTTGTGCTTCCCTCTGGTGTTCAGAGGAAGAGAGACTTGGGTCTCTAGGTTCCCCTCCGGTTTGGAGGAAGGGAGGATTGGTCCTCCGATTCTAGTCTTGTGGGTTGCAAGACTAGGTGTTCCCTCCGGTCTGGAGGAAGAGAGACTTGCGTCTCTGGTTTGCTAGTGACTGGTGTCACTAGTGGTTCTCTCCGGTTGGGAGGAAGAGGGGAGGTTGTTCCCCTGGTCAAGTTGTTTGGCAGCATTTGTTGCAGACTGAGTCTGCTGTTTCTAGCATGAGCTAGTGAAGCCACACTTGGTTGAGTGTGGGGTGGATGTAGGTCTGGAGGACCGAACCACCTAAAACCCCTTGTGCATTGTGGTTTGGTTTATCTGCTTTTGCTTCCGCTAGATGATTGCATAGGGGCGCTCTAAGCGTTTGGCTTCTGGTTGAGCAGAAGTGTTGATTAGTTTTCTTAGAATATTTTAATCTGTCAAGAGAGCGAAATTCCAGTTGAGCTTCAGATTGTCGAATCTGTCTTGTTATTATTCTAGTTTTAATTGGGTGAAGTTTTTTAACGGGTTATATTCATTCACCCCCCCTCTGAATACTGCACCGAACCTATCAATTGGTATCAGAGCGGTTCTCTGTTTGAACAGATCCAACGATCTGCAGAGGATCCTGTTGTCTCTTCGTGCATTTCTGTTTCTACCCTTTGCTGCATTAATCTAGTTGCCGATTTATTCAATGGGTTCTCCACCGATTTTCAATGGCTCTAACTTTAACTCATGGATTAGCAGTCTTCACAATTATGTGAAAATGATTAATTCGGAGTTGTGGAAATTAATTTCACAAGGTCCCCACAGATTGCCAAAGGAAAAGTCCAAATGGACTAAAAGTCACAAGTCAAAATATGGAGAAAATCAGAAAGCCTTTAACCTGATGAGAGTAGCTACTGACAAGGCTCTACATTCTTATTTTTATGACTGCAGGTCCGCTAAGGACATTCTGGATCAGCTGAAGCTAGCTCAGAGGATGAATGAGAACAACTGCATGATGGCTGACGAGAGCAACCATAGCAGTGATCAAGAGGAACTCCAAGATGCTGAAAAGGTAATCATCCCCTTCTCTAGTTTCACTTTAGATGACTGGGAAGATGCCTATGTTGATCTGTTACACTCCCATGAAAAAATGAGTAATAGGTATAGAAGACTGAAAAAGAAGCTGGAAAAACTAGGAGGTGAAAATCTTGAAACTCTGAAAACTGAAAATGAAATTTTAAGAAGACAACTACAAGACTTTGACTCTATTACTACAGATCTAGATCATTTGAAATCTGAAAAACAAACTCTTATGAAACAAATTGGTCTACACAAAAAGGAGAGTCAAAAGCTTGTTTGTGAAATTGTTGAACTAAAGGAAAGGCTTAGCTTCGTTGATCAGACTCATAACAATGACGTTGTTCAAAATGAAAGATTGGTGAGAGATTTAGAGTGTATCAATTCTGAATTGAAAGAATTAAAATCTGAGAATGAAAAACTCAAAAACCAATCCAAAGAATTTGAACATAAATCAATGAACCTTGAAAAAGAAAATGGTTTGATCTCTAAGAAATTGGAGGCTGAAAGAATAATGAATTCAGAGATTCAGAAAAATCTTGACAAATTTCAATCTGAAAAACAACAAGAAATGTTTTATGAATGTCAGTATTCAACAGATAAATGGGTGTTTGATGATGAACTCCTAGAGCAGAACAGCAAACTGAAAGAGGAAATCAATGAGTTGAAACACCTAAACACACAGCTGACAGATAGGCTAATGACAATTGAAAAAGGCAAGAGTGTAAGTGTGGATAGTTCTGATAGGTTGATGAATGCTGAACAAGAAATTGAGAGCCTAAAAACCATCAACCTAATGTTAAATGGAAATGTCAGTTGCAGTGAACAGAAAATAGCTGGATATGAGCTTACTATCACATCCCTTCAACAAGAAGTTGATGATCTTTACAAGTCCCTATCTGAAGCTGACAAGGAAATAGAATTAAAACAGGAAGTAGAAAAACTCAAAAGCCTGAATGATGCCTTGCATCAACAAGTAATTTCCTGTGAAACAGATTTGTCCACATATGAGGCTAAAATTGCTGATTTGAATTCTGAGATTAAAGATTTAAAAAATTCTCTATCAAAATTTGTCAAAGGTAAGGACAATCTGAATAAGCTTCTTGGAAAGAGTGATAACTTTGAGAGAAAGGGACTGGGCTATAGTCTGACAAATAAAAGGAGTAATGGGAATAAAACATCCACTGTTTTTGTTAAAGCTTCCAATCAGAACACAACCTCTGCTCCTTCTGTCTTCCAATTCACTGCACAATAATCCACTGTGAAACCCAAAACTGTGGAACAAACTCAAAAACTGAAAAAGAGTGAAATTTCACAGAAGAAGGATAAAGACACTCCTCTTGCAATAAGAAAGGCTACACACAATTCACATGACCTCACACACACTCATATTAAAAAGGGGTCATGTTATTATTGTGGGAAAGGAGGTCACATAATGGAAGACTGCAGATTGATGTTAAAGGATGAGCATGCTAGTGGAACTTTACATTCAAGAAATCTCTCTGATAGAAACCATGTTGCTAGGAAGCCTGATGCTTCATGTTATTATTGTGGGAAGCATGGTCATCACATGAATGAATGTTTTATCATGAAAGAAGACGATAAACTTCCTGCCAAGTCTTCCATGCATTTTCATGATCCATATGGATCTAAACACAATTCTAATCAGCACATTGTGTGCTTCAACTGCCATAAGCCTGGGCACAAAGCTGCTGAGTGCTGGTTTAGATCTACTTGGGGTAAAAATGGCTTTCATAGAAGGAATTCTTTTGCTTGCTCTCACTGTGGGAAGAATGGCCATACAGTCAAGAACTGTTGGCATGTTCAGAAGAACAATGTTAACCCTTATGGTGTCAAATTCCCTGCAAAACCATTTGCAATATTTTCATGCTATAACTGTGGGAAGCAAGGACACAAATATTCTGAATGTTGGCTGGTTAGGAATAAGAATAATCAAACTATTCATGCATATAACAGAAAACCTTATAATCATGTTTATAAACCTTATACTACTGTTACTATGCATCATAAAAACCAGAAACCAGTCACGTCATGTAGATATTGTGGGAAGTTCGGTCACTCTATGAAAGATTGCTATCTGATGGATCATGGTGACCATATTGCTATGAATTTGCTTAAATCACCTGTCAGGGCTAACGCAGGACCCAAAGCTGCTTGGGTCCCTGCAGGATCAAGATGATCAAACAATTTGCAGGTGTGCCTTGGACTGAGGAATAAAGAGGGGTAAAGTAAACCAAGGCACCCAAGATGATAAAGCCCCATTCAGGTAAATTCTGAAAACTTTGTATTCTGAGTTGTGTGATCTGAATGCACTGCATATCATGATAATTCTTTTGCACACTGTCTGACTGAAACTAATTGAAAAATCTAAAATGCTCATGAAAATGATTGAGTTTACTTCTAAATGCACTTGTACACAAATACCATGATGAATGATATGCCAAACTCCTTGTATGTTGAATTGCACTATGATGCATGACCACTTTGGTATATCAAATGGTAAGCTACTACAGGGCAGAGAAAATCTGTCTGGAAGTTCTTACTTTGTGTGAGATGGTCTTTTAGACCAAGTTCTCCACCTAGTGCCATGGGTCATATCTCCTCATAGGGCAGTCTGAATGAGCATAAACCTTGAGATCATGTTTCAATGCTTTAATTGCATATCAGAGAATGTCCGCATCTTCATGTGAATATTTTTGCTTCATGCCCGTGCATACATGTAGTTAATTGCATTGCATTTCATTACATTGAAAATGCCGAAAAGATACATTGAATGCATACATTTAGGGGGAGCATTATTCATACATCTGAATTCACTCAACTGTCTTGAGATTTACTGCATAGCATGTTAAATCAGTTGTTGCATAATCATTCATCATCTACATTGTCTGCATGACATATAGGATGATTCAACGTTTTTAGTTAGAGGGAATCATTGCATAGCATATCACTTCTTTGAAAAATCAAAAAAAAAAGGAAGGGAAATGTCACTGCATATAGATAGGGGGAGCATGCTTAATCCGTTCTTCTCCAGCTATATGATTCATCTTGTCATATCTGAAGTGTCAGTGCTTCCATCATTTAAAGTGGTATCAAATGATTTCTTGACTACTTCTGAAGTTGTTCATAATCTGAATGCTTACCTTATTGGTATCTGTTTGTGTCTCCTAAATCTGCTGAATGAGAGCTTTTCCTCTATTCAAGTCAACTTTGAATCTCTTTGCTCAAGAGCAGCTCATTTGCTACAATTCCTCAGAATCATGCTGTTTAGTGAATATTCTCACTTGAATTACTCTGCTGAGATATGAAGTAAACCTTCAGCCTGAATACTACTTCATAAAAGTTAAAATACCTTTAATGAGGAACCTTCCATTATACATGCTTAAGAACATTTGTTAACTGGAAGTGGTTTAAGTCTTATGTACTCTTGTTTGGTCACAAGAAACTTGAAAATATCTGTTTCAACCTCTTAATAAACTTTAACTGTCTGCTTCATGTAAATTCATGTAAGACTTTATGAAATCTGAAAAGTTGATATCCATGTCTACGTTGACTGAGATATATAGTGTATGTGGTTGTTCCTAAACAACTAACTTGTTCTGAATTTTTTTTTAAGAAAAAGTATGGACAGAGCAATGACTGTGGCTACTGAGAAACCTGTCCAAAGGATTGTGTCATGAAGTACCATGGTTAACTCTGTTTAAAGAGATGATTGAAATTATTGTGAAAACATGGCAGAGCAATGGCATAGTTGTATTGAGTAACTGGGGATTCTGGCCTCTGATCAAGGTGTATCCTCATACCAAAGATACTTTTAATGCTACCTCTGTTCTCTAAAATGGGAGAAACAATACGGTTGTCACACTGAGTAACTGGGGATTCTGACCTCTGATCAAGGTGTCTCTCCACGTCAAAAGGTGCTGATAAACCAAAATTGTTCATTAAAGAAAGATTTGAACAAGTGTAAATCAAATTCTGAAAGAACAAGTAAATTCAGGAGCATTCACTTGTGTCTGTTTTAAAGCTGTCATGGAAAGTAAACTAATTAAGATAGAAGTTGGTTGAACTAGAATCTTATATGAGCTTGTAGTTCCTTTTTTATTAAGTGATTGGTTCAGATATGAGTACAATTTCTTTTGAAAATTTTAGTTTACATCATTCTTAAACCATATCTGACAATCAAGGTTTCATAAGCTTTTATGATGGAGGAATCCAGAACTTAAGACTTTGATTTTATGAAGTTGGTATCTTGCTGAAAAAGTTCATTATCTCAATTTTCACAAATCGTTGAATCTGCTTATCCTATTGCCCTTTATCACTGTGATTTGATTCAGACTGGTTGTCACATATGAGAGTTGTTGTCTCTGGATAACCAGAGTTCATCCTTGTAGATTTCTCTTGCATCAAGGATCATAAGGGTGGAATTCTCTGGTCTGTTTGAGAGACTACATGCATAAGGGGGCAATGTGCTAGATTGTCTGATCGTGTTATTTGTCTGCATTAGCTCTATATCTTCTGCCATGTCAAAGGGGGAGTATTGTTGCATATGCATGACTGCATAAGTTGTTTGACTAAGGGGGAGAATTGTTTTTAATTGCTTCTGATATTGTGTTGCCATCTTCTGCTGAACTATCATGAGTGTCTCATATGACATCTCTGGTTTATTCGTTTTGCTAAAGTAAAAGGGGCAGCTTAGTCAAAAGGGGGAGTTTTTAATTAACAATTGGTTTTAATTCACTCTTCAACTCATGTCTTTTTGCTGAAGGCAAAGGGGGAGAAGAATCTAATCTGAGATATGAGTCAGTGTAACTCATAGTGTTGCCATCATCAAAAAGGGGGAGATTGTTGTGCCCCTGTGCGGTTTTGATGATGACTGACACACCATGAGTCACACTGAGGTGTGCTAATTAATATAGATGACTGATTGACTGCTTGAATATCTGATTGCTTTATCTGATTGTTTGCTTGAATAGTTAATTCATGAATATGGCTAGATTGGGTTAATGTAGTGGCTAATTGTTTGTTCATGCATTACTCTATTTGTCAAGTGTATACATCAGTCAGCATTGCACTTTGTTCACGAAGTCTATACACTGCTGGATGTTCATGTCTGCACATTGGTGCTTTTCCCTACGTTCTGGCCAAGTCTTTACAGCCTCATTCTTACCTTCGTTCAAAGCAAAAGTCTGTACAGTGCATCACTCACGTTGGAAGTCTATTCATTGGCATTGGTCATCTAAGTCTATACTTTGGCATGAAGCATCTCATGATATATGTACATCCTTCAATGAACCTTGAAGTCTATACACTGATTCACTGTTCATCGCCTTTGGGCATCAAAGTCTGCACATCAGCTTGCATGATTTCAAAGTATGTACATTGCACAGCATGCATCAATTCCAAGTATGCATATTGATTCAAGTTCTCCAAGTCTATACATTCGCTGCAAAGTTCAAATCTTCAAGTCTGTACAGCCGTTTGCATTGGATTTCATGTCTAGACATGGCATTGTAGCATCCATCGTCTTCGTGTTGTTTTAGTGTTTATGTCTTCGTGTTGTGTTTACGTTTTCGTGTTAATTTTGTGTTTAAGTCTTCATGATGTTTCTGCATTTGTGTCTTCTGTCCTCGTGTTGACTTAACACACTTCGTGTTAGTCTTACGTCGTGTACTTCTTCTTCTAATCAAGTCGAGTCTGTCTGTGTAACCCGTGTCGTTTCCTTTGTTTTTAGTTGCTCATCTCGTGTCATCTTTTTTTGTTTGCTCGTGTGCCTTCGTGTCACTTACTGTTGTTCCTCGTGTCGTTTCTTCCTGGTCCCACTGCTTCATCACGTGTCGTGATAGCCGTGGCATCTTCTGTCTTCGTGTTGTTTTCACTTCGTGCAGTCTTCTCCTAGTGTTGTCCTAAGTTTGAGTCGTTTCCTTGTTACTTCATGTTGTTTCTATATTCGTATCTTCGTGTTGGTTTTTCTCTTTAGACTTCGTGTCCTTCTCGCTTTGACCACACTCCGTGTCGATTTCAGGTTTCATCTTCGTGTTGTCTTCACCTCGTGTTGGCCTGTGTTTCGTCTTCGTGTTGTCTTCACCTCGTGTCAGTTTCACTTTTCATCTTCGTGTTGTTTTTGTCTTCGTGTCTCCGTGTTGTTTTTGTCTTCGTGTCTTCGTGTTGTTTTTTGTCTTCGTGTCTCCGTGTTGTTTTTTTTCTTTCTACTTCATGTCGTTGTTGTTCTATTACGTGCAGAACATTGCAGCACCTCGTGTTGCTTCCTGTGCCACCTCGTGTCGTTCTCTGTGTAGTGTGTGTTTTTGTCACCACTATACTTCGTGTCGTTGTTCTTTACTCCGTGCTGTTTTCATCGTCTTCGTGTTGTTCTCTTTGTAGTGTTATCTCTGTTACAGTATGTATCTCGTGTCGTTCTCAGTGCATCTAGAGTCGCTACCACATACTTCATGCAGTCTTAGCTTTAATGAGCATACAGCGAACTCTGAATGATTAAATGTATTAATATCATTACAGGTCCGAGGAAGAACATTCCACATACCTGGGCAGCACGTGATCCGAGGCTGGAATGAAGCCTGCTGAGAGACTGCCACATGGTCCTAATATGTAGGGCTGAAAGTGTGGAGGTCACACGACGGAGCTGCCGCTGCGGCTGCTGCTCCTGCTATATATATGAGCCTTCTTCCACAGAAAGATGGGTGATCGAGGGGGACGAAAGGTGGAGTCGATATAGAGAGCCACGATCTAGACAGAGAAGAAGAAAGGGAAAAGAAGAGGAGAAAGAGTGTGAGAAAGAGAAAGAGAGTGAGAAAGAGAAAGAAAGAGAGATTGAGTAAGAGATCGAGATAGCAGAGTGTGAAGAGAAGAAGAGGAAGAAGAATAGAGAAGAAGAGAGAGCTAGAGTGATAGAAGTTTCAACTGAAGATTTGTTCCTGCTGGACCGTGGATCAGATCCAGGCTAGTCAGCTCCTGCGAGAGCCACATTTGTTTTTGTCTTTTCAGCTTTCTGTTGCTGATTTCATTTTTCTTTTTAAACTATCCATTTGCTATTTTTTCGATTCTCTGTAGAGAGGTCGGGGTCCCTCCTGTTGGTTCAGGAGAAGGGAGATCGCTATCTCCGGTTGCAAGTAGCTGGGTGCTACTTGTGGGTTCCCTCTGGTTAGAGGAAGGGAGGCTCATCCTCCGGTTCTGGGCTTGTAGGTTTCAAGTCCAAGGGTCCCTCCGGTTGGGAGGAAGAGAGGTCCTAGACCTCTGGTTTGCAGGTGACGTAGTGTCACTTGTGCTTCCCTCTGGTGTTCAGAGGAAGAGAGACTTGGGTCTCTAGGTTCCCCTCCGGTTTGGAGGAAGGGAGGATTGGTCCTCCGGTTCTAGTCTTGTGGGTTGCAAGACTAGGTGTTCCCTCCGGTCTGGAGGAAGAGAGACTTGCGTCTCTGGTTTGCTAGTGACTGGTGTCACTAGTGGTTCCCTCCGGTTGGGAGGAAGAGGGGAGATTGTTCCCCTAGTGAAGCTGTTTGGCAGCATTTGTTGCAGACTGAGTCTGCTGTTTCTAGCGTGAGCTAGTGAAGCCACACTTGGTTGAGTGTGGGGTGGATGTAGGTCTGGAGGACCGAACCACCTAAAACCCCTTGTGCATTGTGGTTTGGTTTATCTGCTTTTGCTTCCGCTAGATGATTGCATAGGGGCGCTCTAAGCGTTTGGCTTCTGGTTGAGCAGAAGTGTTGATTAGTTTTCTTAGAATATTTTAATCTGTCAAGAGAGCGAAATTCCAGTTGAGCTTCAGATTGTCGAATCTGTCTTGTTATTATTCTAGTTTTAATTGGGTGAAGTTTTTTAACGGGTTATATTCATTCACCCCCACTCTGAATACTGCACCGAACCTATCACTTTTCACTACACTTAAATATGATTCTTTAGGACTAGCCTGAAATCTAGCACATAAACACATTACAACTTGAATGTCAGGCCTAGATGCAGTGAGATACAAAAGGGATCCGATCATACCTCTGTACAGCTTTTGATCCACAGTGTTACCTTTGGTATCTTCATCAAGACTTGTTGAAGTACCCATTAGAGCTGCAATGTCCTTGAGGTTATCGAATTTGTACTTCTTCAGAATATCCCTTATGTATTTGGACTGAGTGATGAAGGTTCCATCCTTGGTTTGTGTCACCTGCAGTCCAAGAAATAGTTTTAGCTCACCCATTGAGCTCATCTCAAATTCTTGTGTCATAAGTTCAGAAAATTCCTTACACAATTTAGGATTGGTTGAACCGAAAACTATGTCATCCACATAAATCTGAACAATGAGAATGTCGGGATGACTTACCTTGGTGAACAAAGTTTGGTCAACCTCACCTCTTGTGAATTTCTTCTCGGTAAGGAATCTGCTGAGCCTGTCATACCAAGCTCTAGGAGCTTGCTTCAAGCCATAAAGAGCTTTATTCAATTTATAAACATGAGAAGGGAAATCTAAGCATTCAAAATCAGGAGGTTGTCGGACATAGACATCCTCTTTTATTTCTCCATTGAGGAAAGTAGATTTTACATCCATCTGCTGGAGTGTTATTCCAAAAGAGCATGCATAAGCCAAAAGTATTCTAATAGCCTCTAACCTGGCTACAGGGGCAAAGGACTCTTCAAAATCAATTCTAAATTTCTGGTTGTACCCTTGAGCAACAAGTCTGGCCTTATTCTTCACTACATTACCTAGCTCATTTGTTTTATTTCTAAAAACCTATTTTATTTCAATGGCAGTCCCATGATCAGGAGGTGGGACCAGGTGCCACACCTTGTTCCTGTCAAATTGATTAAGCACTTCGTGCATGGCATTGATCCAATGCACATCTTTGAGAGCACTGTCAATGGATTTGGGTTCAACATGAGAGACTAATGCAAAATTATTCAATTCATTTTGTGCTCTAAAGAAACCTCTAGTCCTAGGGGGTTCATGCAAGTCACCAATGACATTATCAATAGGATGATCTCTTAAAAATCTGACATTAATGACTTGGTTACCTTGACCTTCATTTACCTCCCCCTGAATAGCAGGCTCTTCTGCATTGTTCTCTTCAGCTTCTTCTTCATTATCTGATTAGTCTGCAAACTTTCCTTCCTTCAAAATTTCTCCATCATCTTTTTTCCTGCATTGACCAACATCAGACTTATTTATGGACTCATCAAAGATAATGTGTGGAGATTCCTCAACAAATTTAGAATTAAGGTTGTACACTCTATATGCTCTAGTGTTTTCAGAATATCCAAGGAAAATTCCTGGATCACTTTTAGGTTCGAATTTATCAAGGTCTCTTTTATCATTAACATGAATGAAACACTTACAGCCAAATACCTTGCAATAAGCAATTGAGGGCTTCTTAACTTTTAGAATCTCATAAGGAGTTCTCTGAGTGAAATGTCTTATCATGGCTCTGTTGATTACATGGCATGATGTGTTCACTGCCTCTGCCCAGAATTTTCTTGGTAAGCCACCTTCAACAAGTAGTGTACTAGTCATCTCCACAAGTGTCCGGTTCCTCCTCTCCACTACTCCATTCTGCTCAAGTGTTCTTGGGGAGGAGAACCGATGAGTAATCCCATTGTCCCTGCAAAAATCAGCAAATTATGAGTTTTTAAACTCACCTCCATGATCAGATAGAATATTCTTAATTAAATTTTTATTTTTATATTTTATTTTCAAGTAGAACTCCTGAAACTCTGTGAATGCATCATTTTTGTGAGTCAAGAAAAACACCCAAGTAAACCTAGAGAAGTCATCCACTAATACATACCCATAACTCCTACCTGATAAGATGACAGATCTTGTGGGTCCAAAGAGATCCATATGTATCAGCTCATAAAGTTTGGAGGACAGTCCTTCAATTCTAGATTTGAATGACTTTCTGGTTTGCTTGGACTGTGTACATGCATCACAGACTTTATTTTCCTTCTTAAAAGATATTTCAGGGAGTCCTCTAACCATGCTATGTTTATTTAATTTGTGCAAAATAGTGTAGCTTGTATGGCCTAACCTACGATGCCACAAAAATACAAGATCATCTTTATTAACAGTGAGGCATAGGTTAGAGTGAGAGAGATCATCTAAATCTACCATGTAAATGTTATTTACTCTCTTACCAGAAAATTTTATTATATCGGAATCAGGTTCATAAATCCTACAGCATTGAGAATCAAAAACTACTCTATGACCTTTGTCACATAGCTAGCTAATGCTGAGCAAGTTATAAGCGAGACCCTCAACCAGCATAACCTCCTCAATGCAGCAGGTAGTGCACTTACCTACTTGACCTGATCCGATGATTTTACCCTTTGTGTTACCGCCGAAGGTGAGAAGGCCTCCATTCTTCTCTATCAGCAAGTAAAACTTGGCCTTGTCTCCTATCATATGCCTAGAGCAGCCACTATCCAGGTACCACATGTTGTTCTTGGCTGCCAGGCATACCTGCAAACACAATCAGGGAGAAAATTTTGGAACCCAAAAGTGTTTGGGCTCCGAAATAGAAGCATAATAATTCAAACAAGATAGTAAACTCTTAGGAATCCACATTTGTTTAAACATGGTTGGCTTAGTGGATTTCCCCACATTCTTTTCATTGTTTCTTTTCTTCTCAGCACCAACAGAGTGGGCCTTCTTTTTCTGGTGCTATGTCCTAGCACCATAGTTATTAGAAAATTTGGTGTTTCTATGCCAGTGCCTAGGCCAATAGGTATTCAGAAAATGGTGGCCATAGTTGGTCCTAGGCTGACCAAAGAAAGATTGTCTACTATGATTCCATGTCCTAGACTGACCAACCCAGTTTCTAGCCTGAGGTCCATAAGACTGAATGGGAAAAGACTGATACCTAGACCTCCCTTGAACTTTATTCCATCCAGACCTATAGGATTGTTGTGGCTGTCTATAATGGTGGGTCTAGATACTGGGTCGGTGGAACTGGCTCGGTTGAACTCTGACTAAATTATGTCTCCCTTGCACATTTGACCCACCTGGCTTGTGCATATGTGTATATTGAGTCTTCTCCTTGGCTGCTGGTGGTGGTGGAGACTTGGCAGCCTTGCTCTGGGGTTTGGGTGTGCATGTAGACCGACCCCTGACCTGAGACTTACCCTTAGGTGTAGGGCAGGGTGTGCTAGGCTCACCAACCTTCTGCTTACCATTGTCCATAGCACTGGACATTTTGAAATTAACAATGTTAGCAGCAGAATTTTCATTATTCATTTTGATAAGGGGTCTCTTCTCCTTTTATGCTACAAATGAAATTATCTTGACAGCAAAACTTTTCTTAGCCGTAGGATTGTACCCGAGACCCTCTTTCCTGAAATTGACTCTTGACCCCAACAAAGCATTCATATTATCAGACCCTTGGGTCATTTTTTCAATGATTTTCTCTTTGTCAGCATTTCCTTTTTCTAGCTATTCAATTGAACTTTTTAAATCATTTTTGACACCTAGGATAGCTTTATACTTTTCATCAACAATCTTCATTTCAGTTTCATATTTTTGCAATGTCAGTTTCAAATCATCAATAACATCACTCAGCATTTCATTTTCTTTTCTACATTCAATCAAAGCATGCTTTAAATCATCAAATTTAGAACAGAAATTTTTTAACCTATCATTTTCATACTTTAAACAAGCAAGTTTATCGGACATTGTTTTATCATTCAAAAGAGAGTTAACCTTCTTCTTCAAATGCCTGTTCTCTCTCCTAATATCATCTACTTTGTCTAACAGATCTCCGTAGGCATCTTTCCAATCAGAAATGGTATAATGCTCTAAAGGAGATGATACGTCATCGGAGTCTTCTTCTTTTTCTTCGTCATCTTTTGCCATCAGGAAGATGGGCTTTTCTTCATCCTCGCTCTCAGATGTGCAGCTGAATGTGCCCTCGTCCTCGTCACTCCATGTGCTCACCATCACCTTTCCTTTGGGAGCTTTCTTCTTTGACTTCTCTTTCAGCCTCTGGAGCTCGGGACAATCTATCTTCATATGGCCGACCTTCCTGCAGTGGTAGCAAACATTAGTGTCAACTTTCTTGGCAGGGTTAGATCTATACCTTGTTTGCCTCCTGCCGCCACCAAACTGCATTCGGCCGAAGTTTCTTCCCTCCTTTATCAGAAATCACCTAAATTCTTTGGTCAGCATGGCCAGTTGGTCTCCATCGATCTCTGACCCAGAGGGGCTTTCCTTGCTTGATGATCCACTATGGGTGGATCTACTCGATCTGCTGAAGCTGGCTTTCAGAGCAATAGGCTTCTTCTTCTTCTCCAGCTCCTCGGTCTTGGGAAGATTCATCTCATAGGTCATTAGTGAACCGATGAGCTCGTTGACTTTCATATTCTATAGATCCCTTGACTCCTCAACAACTGTAGCCTTTGTATGCCATACTAGAGTCAGGGACCGAAGGATCTTCCTCATAATTTCATAATCTAAATAATTCTTTCCCAGTCTCCTGAGACCGTTGGTAATGATCAGGAGACGCGCATGCATTTCTATGATGGTCTCACTGGGCTTCATTCGAAAGGCTTCATACTCTGAGACCAACAGATTCGCCTTGGTCTCCCTTACTTGAGAGGTTTCCTCGTAGATGACTTCCAACTTATCCCACATCTCTTTTGTAGTGGTGCATGATTAAACCCGGGAGAACTCGGTGGGATGAAGTGCGCACTGAATAGCATTGATTGCACTCCAATTGAGGGTAGATTTCCTGATCTCCTCTCTTGTCCAAACTTCATCGTTCTCATGAAGCTCGAACGGACCTTTGCTGACTACTTTCTAGATCTCATAATCTTTTGCCCTCAGAAATACTTGCATATGATTCTTCTAGTATGCATAGTTGGATCCATCGAAGTATGGGGGCTTGGCGATGGAGTGTCCCTCAGCTGTCATTCCTTTAGCGTCCATGGCCGATGACTCTTCAGGACGTTGATCCCTGCAGAAGAGTTAGGCTCTGATACCAAGTGATAGAGTAGATGGATGCTCTGATGCCTATAGATGAAGTATCTATAGACGATCTAGAGGGGGGTGAATAGATCGGTCACGCACTAAAATTTACTACAGTAGAAACAGTTGCGAAAAATAAACAAACTGCTGTAGGACGATCGAAAGGCACTCACTCACAACCAGAATCAAATAGATCAAGTAGATTAGCTCTCACGTGATCGCAAACAATCGTCTACTGAGCGATGAACAATTATAAAAGACAAAAGCAAACCACAAACAATCGCACAGTGGACAGAGGGTTTTTAAGGTGGTTCGATCTCAAACCCGAGATCTACGTCCACCCCACACTCAAACCAGAGTGTGGCTTAACTGCTGATACACAGCTTCCGCTGATCCACAGCTTCGGGGATAGAAACACTACAACCGTTGGGCCTACAACTTACGCCGACCAGAGGAGTCCTCCTCTGCAACCGCTGGGGCTTACATCTTTACCCGTCCAGAGGATACCACACCTCTGCCCGCTGAGCGTCACAGCTTGCTCCGCTGACAAACAGCTTGAAAAAGAGTATCTGAAATGAAAACGAAACAGAACGAAAAACGAAAACCCACAAGGGGAATGTAGCTCAACACTGAGCGAATTCAGCTTCGGTTTTGAACCTAGAGACTGAAGAACAATCTTTCTCTCTCAACTCTCTCAAAACACTTCTCTTAGAGATCTCCTTCTTTTCTGCTCTCTCTGTCTTCCTTTTTCTCTCTGGATCGTTCAGGCGCTAGCTCTATCTGGTTCAGCTCTTCTGGCACGATCAGTCTTCTCTTGAAGGAGAAGCTTCTTATTTATAGAGCGGCAGAGAAGTAGGGCGTGTGCTCTTCATGACTCGCGCCTAAACACCTTGGTCACGTGGCAACATCCCAATTTACTACTTTACACATGTCACGATCCTGGCACCTCCTCCAATCTTGGATCACATGCCATTCTTAATCTTCACGAAAAGGCATCTATCAAGACATCAGATATAAAGTCATCTTCAGACAGTTATACGAGATGTAAAGAGATTGCACTGGGTAAATATTCTGACAGAACTAGAGTGCACCGACTCAATGTGGTGTTCACACACACATGCACAGACTCAATGTGCTCGGTGCAAGTGTTGCACCGACTCGATGACATGCCCCTAGAGGCGTTGCACTGACTTAGCTATGTGTAGCAGTAGCCAATGCACCGACTAGCTCAGATATTGCACAGACTCACTATAAGCAACGAATGCACCGACTTAGAAGCTCATGTGCACAAGACAAGCATGAGGCAAAAGATGCACCGATGCGAGAGTTGCACCGATCGTGCTGTTGAGTAGCACATGCGATGAACTACATGAGACGGAAACTAGCACGGACCATGGTATGTGCATGAGACGCAAAATAAGACGGACACATGCACAGACCTAGGCCTTATGAGACGCAATATAAGATGGACACAAAAAGTGCACCGACTTGTGTCTGCCTAATGCAGAGATGCACTGACTTGTGTCTGCCTAATGCAAAGATGCACTGACTTGCAAAACTTGAACTTCACCCATATGCACAGACTTTGCACGGACTTAGTTGCGTGCTGTAGCTAAGGATGCACAGACTCAATGCAGACTAGACAAATGTTGCACCGAGACAATCTAATGCACGGATTAAATGTAAATGAGCAGACAACATTTAGATGAACATATGAAAAATAGACATGTTGCCAATCATCAAAAGAAGATTTACAACAGGTGCTACTACCCCCGCCCGATGTCAGAGCGGAGGACGGTGGCATAAGCCACACTCCAGATTTTTCTCAATATAATCCTGTCGTGCTCGCATTACTATCTAAGCAACAACAGGAGATTAAAAGATTAAAGATGCAACTTGCTGAAGTGACCAGACGTATCCGAATTGACAAGGGGCATTCTTCCCCGGCAATGCAGTCCTACGGCATTGAAGCATTCTCCTATAACCAAAGCGGAGTTGTTTATGTATAGGTAGGGAGATGATGAACATGTTCTGGATTACATCCAAAGGTGGAGAGGCTCTTGTGCAAGGTGCGAGCTTCCACTGAGCCGTGAGGGTGCTATCCAGATATGTAAACAAGGTCTGAAGAAAAAAATTCAACACAAAATAATTGGCATCAAAGTCCAATCCTTTGACCAGCTCAATGAAGTAGGAGCTGATGTTGAAGCCTTTCTGGGGAAGTATTGCACCATTGCCCCTACGACAAGGCGGGAGAACATATCTGAAGGCATTAATCTTAAAGCTTTCGAGCAAATGAAGATGAAAACCCAAGAACTAACCGGATCTTCGACCAGCAAACCTGCAAAGCAAATTTCATCATTGCGAGGGAAGATGAAGAAACCCTACTCCTTCCCAAGAGAGAAGACACAAGTGATTTTTGAATGGGCTTGTCATTATGACAAGATTGCACTGTCAAAGCTCAAGAAGCTGGAGGATGCTAAAAGAAGTAATGACCCTCGATTCTGCCCATATCATCAAATGTTGGGGCATTCTATTGAGGACTGTTATGTTTTCAAAGATATTGCCCATGTTAAGTTATGGTTTTGATGATTGTTGTGATTGTTAAGTTATGGTTTTGATGATAACTAAACTTAATGTGTGATTAAGTGATGATAACTAAACTTATGGTGGATTGCTCATGCTCTTGTTATCTATGTATGGTTGAGATGGCAAATGGGAACGGTTACATGGTCTTGATCCTTGGTTTGCATATGTTGAGGCAAGAGGTTTCATAACCTCTTCAACATGAATAAGCATGGTATTAACCTTGACTATCTTGCTTGCAAGATCAAACACATGGCAGTCACCTGGTGAACCAAACGTGTTGATAAACACCCTGCTCCTCTACAATCCAAAACAGGTGGTATATGTCATTTACTGTCAAGAACCATTGGTGAGACTCTTACCTTGTCTTAGCATCGATCTCACCATGTGTATCTCATATACCTCTCTTTCATACACCTCATTCATGCACATTAAAACATGAAACCCTTCTGGCCATCGTGCGCCCTCGCCCGCGGATCGACCTGGGGCGAAGCCCCCGGAACAAAATTTTGATTAATGCTCAAATGGTTTGTATGAACTTCATGCATTTATTAAATGGATGGTTGAGGTATAGTTCTAATCAATTATGTATGCTTTTTCAGGTCAAAACACTCAGTAAAAATCCACAAGGGCAAAGACTCAGTTGACACCTTCTAAACTATCAAGGGTGATGCCACAGACATGAACGGGCTGCTAAAGGACTTAAGCGACGGAGCTGAAGAGGTTAACGGACTGACCCGGGAAAACCTGAGGTCTACCCAGCTGGCGGTCGACCACCAGCTCAGGGGCGGTCGATTGCCCCTGCCAGCAGCTCACCGCCTACAGGGATTCATAGTGGCGGTCGACCGAAATTCCCAGAAACCAACGGCCAGTAATTCTCTCAATAGCGGTCGACCGCCAGCCTCTGCAGGTCGACCGCCAGCCCCGATAAGCCAAAAATATTGACTTTTGTCCATCTCGAAAGAAGCATCTCCTCTTGCTATTGTTTAATCCCAAAGCCACCAAAGCCTCTAGAATTTGTGGATCTAGTCTAGGGCTTGCCCATAGACCTTCCAAGGGTTATAAAACATCTTATTAGAGTCATAACCCTAATCATCCAAGAGATCCAAAAGGGAGGCTGTCCAAGGAGGAAGAAGAGGGTACTGTAGCTCCGTGAACAGTACCTCGTGCAACAAGTTCTTCATCTATCTCCAACCCATTCAAGGTACTTCTGAAGCCAACAAGCATCTATGAAGTGAAGAAGCAAGCAACCAACAAAGAGAGATCAAGGGGGAGGCTATCAAGAAGCAAGCAAGATTTTCAAGAAGAGATCAAAGGAAGATTGTCAAAGTGAAGAAGAAGGGTACTGTAGTCATGAATAGTACTCCGTGCAGCAAGTGTTCTTCATCCATTCTCAACCCCGCAGCATGCATTCAAAGGGAACCCAAATCAGGAGTTTTCTAAACTAAGCCTCATCGTCTTTATGATTTGGGTGTTGTATTTATGTTCATCATAAATTGAAGAACTTGTGTGTGTGTGGATCGTTGTTGGATCTGTGGGCGTGTGTGTGCCGTATTTGATTCGTGTGTGTGCATGGATCTTCCTAGATCTGTGTTTGTGTGTGTGTGGGGGGCTTTTAGATCCATTCTGTCTCGTGTGTGTGGATTGCTGCACTTGTGGCAGCAAGTGTGTGTGTTGTTGATCCGGTTGTTGGATCGTGTTGGAGACCTCGTCTCCGTGTATGTGTGTGTGTGTGTGTGTGTGTGTGTTGGGGCGCGTCCCCGTGTGTGTGTGCAGGCGTCGTCCTGCGTGTGTGGTTGGAGCGTCGTTTCCGTTTGGGGATTTATCCCCGAGTGAAGCCTCACCTGGTTTGGTGAGGGGTGGGCGTAGGATTGTCGTCGTTGCATCCAAACCATCTTAAAAACCGCTGTGCATTGTACTTGTATTGTATGGTTTGCTCCATTTCCTCTTCTCCATTCTACATAAACGTTAGTTTAAATTATTGTTCTGGATTTTTATTCATATATCTTGCATAATCTATATCTTATCATATAAAGTTTGATAAATCTAATTTGTGTTCAAATAGCTTTGAATCTCTTAACTAGCTTTGTATCACATATTTTATAAAAGGCCAAAAGTTTTTTTAAAATTGGTAAACACCCAATTCACCCCCCTCTTGGGTGTCATTGATCGCGGGACTTCAGCCCAAACTCTGATCAAGAAGGGCAAACTTCAGATGGGGGAATACACAGTAGACCCACCATGCCCACATGAAACGGGCACTTACAGAAGGGGAGTTCATATGGTCTCCATCCACTATCACACCTCCAAAGAGACATCAGAGGCTATGCAAGGTGAACCTCAAATCCAAAAGGAGCTAACCGGGCAGCCAAGGTCACCCATGAAAGAAAAGAAGAACAATCACCCCTATCCCATGGCAGGGGCATGTACCTCCACCTCTTTAACCGTGGAGGCAGTCGATTCGACTGATCAAAAGTGCTATGAAGCAGAGGAGACCTCCTTCTCCACCCCGGTGAGTGAGGATCCTTCGAAGGTGGTCTATGACAACTACCTAGATGATCATGAAGAAATCCTACAGCTCTCAAGGCCAGGAGATATCCCGAAGCACCAAGCAGTAATATAAGAAAGGTAAGAAGCCGATGTCCCCTGCAAATGCTAGGAATCTATTGTCGCAGAAGACGCAACGACCTCTGATGAAGCCCCGTAAATACAAGAATTTAAGAAGATCCTTATATCCCTCAAGGGTGATTTATCTATGGGACAATGTCCAAGCTGCTTGGAAGTTGCATTGATAGCTTCACCGCTGATTCTCCAACAAACTCAAACACCAGAGAAAGAAGCTGATGATATCCCGCCACTAAGCGAAATGAAGCAAGGAAGAATCTATGATGTCCTTGAAGCCCAAGAAGATGATGAAGGCTTCATTGACTTGCAGCCAGCCCCGCCGGAGATAGAAGATGGTGGCCAGGCCACCATTGATGAGCTAATCGAGCTAAACCTTGGCACAGAAAATGAGCCCAGGCCGACCTTCCTCAGTGCTCTCCTTCTCCTAGAAGAAAGGGAGCGATATATGTAACTGCTTCAAGAGTTCCAGGACTGCTTTGCTTGGAACTACAGAGAGATGCCAGGCCTCATCCGTGAAATCACTTAGCACATATTGGCTATCAACCCAAAAGCCGAGCTAGTGAAGCAGCCTCCCCGATGGATGATGTCAGAGTTAATAAACCAGATTTGCAAAGAAGTCGATAAGCTCATAGACGTCGACTTTGTGGCAGAAAATCAATACACCACATGGCTGGCCAACATTGTGCCCATCAAGAAGAACGGCCAGATCCAGATATGCGTGGACTTTCGGGACCTGAACAAAGCATGCCCAAAATATGATTTCCCAGTGCATCATTGAAGTCATGATCGATGCTACAAGTAGCCACAAGGCACTATCACTTATGGACGATTCGTCTGTATATAATCGGATATGGATCGGCAAGCATGAAAGAGTTCACGTGGCCTTCCGATCGCCCAAGGGGATATTTCACTACAAAAGAATGCCCTTTGGCCTCAAAAATGCTGGCGCCACTTACCAAAGGGCGATGACAAAGATATTCGATGAAATGGTCTACAACAAAGTTGAATGTCACATTGATGATTTGGTCGTGAAGACCAAAAGAAGAGAAGACGGCCTGAGAGATCTCAGGATCATATTCGAAAGGCTGCGACAGTTCGAGCTAAAGATGAACCCAATGAAATGCGAATTTGGCATTTCAAGTGGGAAATTCCTCGACTTCGTCGTCAGATATCGGGGAATTAAAATAGACCACACCCAGATAAACGCTATCCAGGAGCTACCCCCCCAAAGAATTTGACAGAATTGCGATCATTGCAAGGCCGATTAGCTTACATCCACAGATTTATTTCCAATCTGTCCGGACGATGCTAGCCCTTCCACAAGCTGATGATGAAAGATACGTCATTCCGCTAGAGCCAAGAGTGCCAAAAGGCCTTCGACCAGTTGAAGGAATATCTGAATACCCCACCAGTGCTGGGGGCACCTATCAAAGGGCGGTTGTTGCTTCTATACATAGCCGCTACTGAATATTCACTAGGAGCAATGCTAGCCCAGAACAATGACGAGGGGAAAGAGCATGAGCTTTACTACCTTAGTCGAAGATTAGTGGGGGCAGAATCGAAATACGCCCTGATCGAAAAGGTTTGCCTTGCATTGATCTTTGCGGTCAAAAAGATGAGGCATTACATGTTATCACATGAAGTGTAGCCGATATCAAGGGATGATCCAATCAAATACACATTGTCCCAGCCGACTTTGAAAGTGATGAGAATGGCAATGCGGATCTAGAGGGGAGGTGAATAGATCAGCCCCTTTTTAAAATGAACTAAATTAAAAACTTCGCGCCAAGCTCTGATTCGATAGAGGCAAACAGGAAGGTTGTATAACGTGTTTAGTTGAGGCAATCGAGCAGACACACTCACAAACACTTAGGGTGCACCCACAGCGAAACAATATGCGAGGACTGGTACGAGGTAGAGGATAAGTCCAAGGACTTCCTCATGCAAGGTGAAGCACCTTTTTATATTCCTAGTCCAGATAAGAATGGGATAGATGAAATGGAAATCAAACACACTGCACCGAGATTTTTTAGGTGGTTCGATTGCTTCCAACAATCTATGTTCACCCCTCACCTAGACACGATGAGGTTTCCTTGCATAAGCAAGCACGGAACTAGTCCGCTACACCAACTAATACACTGCTTAACTCCAGAGGAAAAGCCACCTCCCTTCCTCTGACAACACGGAGGGAAAACCGTGTCCAACACCCTGTTGAACACACCCCTAAATCTACCTAGTAGAGCTAGAAACACTGCGCTAGGCAACCCACGAGGAACTCCCTCGCACCCTGGTATGCAAACCAGAATGTGACTAGTAAACCACCGATCACACCTCCGATCAGTGCACCAATGCACTATCAGAGAACTACAATATGAATAGAATCAAAGAACAAAATAACAAAACAATCGAACGAAGTGTAAAATATAGCAAGAGAAAAATGAATGTAGCTCTAAACTTGGTTCAAGAGTTTTCTCTGGAAAACCTTCTCGAGCTGCTTCAATCTCTCTTCGTCTTATTCTTTCTCTCTCTCTTTCTGTAGCTCATGAATTGGCTCTCTTTCTCTCTGATTAGCTCTCTCTCTTTCCTTCGAAGAGCAGCCTCTCACTTTACAGTAGATTCAGATGTTAGCTCTCCCGCCTTCATTGCCTTGGATAGAGTGAGCACCAGTGTATATAACGTTTAGCATTTGAATCTTCACTTTCATTTGAAATTTCATTTGTCCAACAGTTTTGGAGGGAATATTCTGACATTTTAGCTTAGTACGGAACCTGTCAGGTGCCTGGGATCATGTGCCAATGATTTAGAGATGCAGGCACGTGACTCCCTTAAGTTCTCCACGCTCCTTAGCCATTTTCACCCTTAGGAACCTATTTTATACCCTTAACGGCTATTTGTCAGGCATATCAGCTATTTGTCACCCTTACTCACCTTAGCCTTTTCACAGTTATTCTTGAGCCATTGTGCTAAGTCATTTGTCACCACTAGAGCTTTATTTGTCACCCATACATGCTCATTTGTCACCGTTGCTTCGATAGTTTTCACCCTTATGTTCTTCATCTGGCAGATCCTTCTGAAGAGCTCTGGCTTTGACTTCTTCTATTTGACACCTTCTTAGACATTTGTTTGCGTGCCAATCTTTGACTCCTTGTGTTCTGTTCGTCAGCTTGACTGGTCTTCTATGTTGACTGGAGTTGACCTAGAGTTGACTCCAATTTCAACTAGAAGCAGCTCTACTTCAACGTTCACACGTTTCTTAGATTTGTTTTTCATTTGTTGCCCTTAAGACCTATTTTTCACCCTTAGTAGGGCATTTGTCTCTCTTGTAGCTCTTTTGTTCCCCTTAGAATCCAGTTGTCGTCATTGGCTTTAGCTTGATTGAAGACGACCCTTGACTGAGTCGACACTGTAGGAGTGTTGCGTCGACATTACCACATTGTTTCTTCATGTCAGCTTCTCTTTCACCAATGCCGAGCTATTTGTCACTCTAGTGAACTATTTATCACCTGTGATCTTTATATGACACTAGATTTCTTCATTAGTCTACTTATTTGAAGTTGCCCTTTGATTGTGTCAGATCTAGCCAGCATTACGTTGACGTAGCCTCTTCTCTTTTCATGCTTCTCAACCCTGCCGCTCATTTGTTACCCTTGGTGAGTTATTTGTCAGACTTATAGTCTATTTGTCACAGTTACTCACCTATTTTTCACCCTTAATCGACTATAGTCATAGCCCTTGTTGCTTTCACTAGCAGTTGGCTCTGGCGTTCTGGCTACGTCGACACTATTGGAGCCTTGCGTCAACGCCATCTTCAAGACACCACCTTCTTAACTTTTTTTCTTCCAAGCCAACCTATTTGTCACCACTAGTGACTTATTTGTCACCCTTATTTCATATTTGTCGCCCATGTGAAGCCATTTATCACCCTTAACTTCTTCAGCTAGCAGGTGAACTCGAGTCAGCTCTATTGGCATCTGGAGTCGACTCCTCTTCTTGAAAACACTTCATCTTCAACCAGCAGTTGTTCTGGCAGAGCTCAAGTCAACTTTAAGATTCCTCAAGTCGACTTCCTTTTCATAGATCTTTCTTCTTCCACTCTTTTTCATCTTCCCTGAAAACATTATTTGTTAAACAATAGTAGTCTAAAAATCAATAGAATATGTGCAGAACATTGAAGAAGAATTTATGTAGAATTGCATTTATGTGCTTTAAGACTTTATCAACTAAATGACTTCATGTAGGATTGACATCATCAAAACAAAAACTTTACCCAACAGAAAGGACGACTAGGCAGATGGGCCGTCATATTGATGGAATTTGATATGACATATGTGCTGCAGAAGGCCATCAAAGGCCAGGCAATAGCTAATTTCTTTGCAGCACATCTGGTGCCTGAAGATTCTATTTTGATTACGAAGCTCCTAGATGATGAAACACTTGATGTGGATCAAGTCCATCAATCCATATGGCAGCTCTACTTTGATGGGTCATCTAGAACAGAAACATCCCAAACGGGACAGACAAAGATAAGGGCCAGAGCAGGCATCATCCTCAAGCCCCCAGAAGGAGAAGTGTTGCATACATCATGTGCAATTAACAAGTTTTGCACAGACAACGAGGCAGAATATGAAGCCCTAATTATAAGACTTCAGATTGCTCTTCATATAGAGATTCAGATGCTGCAAGTATTCGACGATTCCATGCTGATCATCAAACTAATACAAGGATAGTTTGATGTCTGAAGGATAGAATTACTTCCTTATTGCGCCAAAGCAAAGAAGCTAATGCAGCGATTCTACTTCATTGAAATAGGTCATGTCGGCTGGAATCAAAATGCTCAAGTAGATGCACTAGCAAAGCTAGCAAGCTCGCTGGTAGTCCTACCAGATGGATCTGTCAATATAACTGTGATAAACAGATGCTAGGTTCCTAGCATGATAGAGGAGCCAGGTGAAGAAGAATGTGAAGGTGCAACAGTAGAAGTAGTCGGCTTACCCGACTAGAGGGAACCTCTGATACAATGGTTTAAATACCAACAACTGTCCAAGCGATGGGAAGAGAAGATCAAATTGATCAGAACAAAAGATTCTTATGAAATCAGGAACAGAACCTTGTTTCGGATTATGGTGGATTCCAAAAGAAAAGTACTCCTCCGATGTCTATCGATGGAGGAGGCTTGGACGGTTATGAAGGAAGTTCATGCCGAATCAGCTGGTGCCCATCAAGCTGGGCCGAAGATGAATATTGAAATTAAGAAATTGAGATATTACTGGCCAACTATGTTCGATGACTGCTGCAAGTATGCCAAGTCATGTCATAAATGCCAGGAACATACTACAGTCCCAAAACGACCCCCAATACACCTATATCCGACAGCACCTAGCTGGCCGTTTGCTCAATGGGGCAATGATGTCATGGGCCCGCAACCCCCATCCTCTTCAGGATGCAGATACATTCTAGTAGCAACAGATTACTTCTCCCGCTAGGCAGAGGCTATATCTCTAAAAGAAGTGACGGGCGAAATCGTGGACAGATTCATCCGTCGAAACATTATATTTCGATTCGGCGTGCCCAATCGAATCATCTACGACAATGAAACCCATTTTCGGAACCAGAAGGTCTACAAGATGGCCGATAAATTCAAGATTGACTGGAGGACATCCACTTCGTACAACCCACAAGCAAACAGGTTGGCTGAAGCTTTCAACAAAACACTTTGCACACTTCTTTCCAAGACGGTCAACTCTAGCAAGAAGGATTTGGAGGATAGGATGCACGAGGCACTATGGGCATACCGCACTTTGTACAAGACTCGACGGTTTGCTCACCGTTCTCACTGGTGTACGGCTCAGAAGCAGTCGTCTCGATAGAGCTTGAGATACATGTTGATATTTATTTGTCTATCTTCTATCTTTCTTTTGAGGTTTGGAGAGCGATATGGTAAGATAACAAACAAACAATCAAAGATCTACTCAAACCTATGAACATGTGATCATGAACCTAGGCAATCATAGCTAGCTCTAGCATGGGCATGCTACCTCAATCCAACTACGCTAAGGAAAAGGAAAACACACGCCGGGGCGTGGAACAAGGAATAAATAAAAACACACCGTGAAGGTGGAACAAGGAAGGAAAATAGGAAGATATGATGAAGAAGACAGCTAATGCCCAATACCAAGGAAAGATGTGATCGCCACCAAAGTAAAACAAGTCAAAAGAACCTGAATATACCTTGGAAATAGGTGGATGAAACACCCGCCCACGGGAGAGAAAACCAGAGAAAGCCTGCAGATCAACTTGGAAGTAACGGCCAGAACCCCGTGCGTCGCTTGGAAGTGACGGCCACACGATAGGCCGCCGGAGGATAATGACGCGCCTGAACAAGACCGTCAGATAACCTGCAGTAACAAAGCTTGAATTCTTTTAACTCCAACTCTTCCAGCCGGCTAGAAGACATGGGCCTCGTGTCAATGAACCTGTAAACCTGCCAAAGATATAAAAAGACCAAACACAATAACCTCAATTAGTCCTTTTCACAAGCATAGCATCAATTCTCAAAGGACTTAACATCATCAAAAGGAGAGGGAATTACCGGGGAGTTTTGGTTTTTTAACCCCTCTGGGTATTTTAAAAGTTTGGGAAGATGTTTATATGCTTAGAGGACAGTGAAGAACGTGGAGAAGGAAGAGGGACAATGCCTTGATTGAAGAAAAACCAGGGAAGAACTCAAGCATGCAATGATGAACTTGAAAGACCAAAACCAAAGTACTCCCTTGATTATGAGATGGATGGACGTGGGAAGCAGTTCCTCTTGGATGAAGATGGCTCCTGAGTTTGGCAGCACTTCGTCGTGAATTCAAAATCTCCCCCCCCCCCCCCCGTGGCCATGAAGTCAAGGGTTCTATTTATAGACCCTCAAACTCTTAGGTCGAGCAGAGGATAAAAATAAGATAAAGAGATAACTCTCAGCAAATCCTCGAAGATAATATCACCAAGAGTCCATAGAATCAAACGGAAGGTCCTGAGGATCAGATTTGAAAGAGATATCGTCAATCCAAACCCTTATCTCGACCACGGAGTAGCAGAGAAAAGGCCTGAACTGCTAGGACTCTCGGAAGGAAGTAACGGCTTCACGACAGACCGCCACTTGGAAGTAACGCATCAAGGAATGACTGCCATTTTCAACCCTATCCCAAAGAGATAAGATCAACGGGAAGAAAACCCAACAAGTTGGACTCTTCAAGGAAGCAACGGCCAAGGCATAGGGTGTCAGAATGAAACAACGGCTGCACGACAGACCGTTATTATCAATGTGGAATCAAAAGGATAAGCTTTACAACGAGGCCTCAAGCCTTAGGCCTCTTCAAATAGTAACGGTCCAGGACCCATCCGTCAGAATGAAACAACGCGCCTAGATCCGACCGTTATTATCATTGAGGTTCAAGAATGAAATGAGAGGCTTGCTAAGATTCATCCAATGAAACGCCACTAGGAGCCATATCCGATCAAAGAGTTCAGACCCAAGAAATAGGCTTCAACTAATCAAGAGACTCAATGAAGGGTGAACAACTCGGAGCATCGTATAGAATGAAACAAGGAGATGACCCGACTTATTGGGTATAAAACGGGTGTCAACAGATGCCCCTCCTTAACGTCCTCTTTGCAGGGGAGCGAGCGGAGGTGAAGCGAAAGTGAAATGGAACATGAAGATGACGCGGAAATGAAGCGGAGTGTATCAAAAAGAGGGCGTTAAGGTAAACGACACCCGTTCATTACCAACAAGCGATAGGAATTTTCTGGAAAACTTTGAATTGATCACAAGGAAATAGCCAGCCAAAGGGATGCGAGTAGGAATTTTCTGGAAAACTTTGAATTGATCACAAGGAAATAGCCAGCCAAAGGGATGCGAGTCTGGAGGAACTAACAACTAAGGAAAGGAAACACGGCAAGCCGCCGGAGGCAACGGAAAGGAAAGAGACTAAACTCCAGACAGGAACCTTCAGCGAACCAGATCAAGCGAGCAGATCGAAGGAAACTTTCTAATTCAGAGTGGAATAATTCTCCTCATCCAGAATCAAGAACATAACTATTCACCATCACCGAGATACCTTGAACAGATGAAGCTTCGTGAATGCTCAAAGAATGTGTATGATGCATGCTGGGCTAAAGAAAAAGAAATCTTTAAAACAAATGCAAAGAAAGATAAAATATCAAATACTCGAGAATAATATTGCTAAATTGGAGAAAATCAGAGTCAGGACACTATCTGCAACCACGGCGTGCAAGATATAACCATCGTCCCCAAATTTTCCAATCTAACGGCTTATCCAACGATTAAACATGTGAACTTAGATCATCATCGTTTTTGTTTAAGGGGAACATCAGATCCTAGGAGACATGAATGACCAGCCGGTTCTCGAGGTAATATATCATAAGTAACATATAGTAATGCATCAAGGGAGTGAGGGAACGAGATACAATACCTGACTTACCTGCCTAACGGACAGTAAAGCATGATTTTACTCATAATTCCTTCATGAAAGATAGGTTAGCCAATAAGAAATATGATCATGAATCAAGGCATAACCATTTGTACATGCGAGAGGTATCAATAAGGAACAACATGGAAGAAAATGGAACCATTTTGACATTAATTAAACCATTTAATTCATCAAGAAACTTGCAAGTTTGTAACGGTCTGAAGAAAAGGCGTTACATCAAGTAACGGACCACCCCTAGTCCGTCATAAACCAGGCGGTTCACATTCTTCAATAAAACAGTCCAACACAAGTAACGGTCAAAAACAGACGCGTCAGAAGGATGTGACGGTCGGTCGATAGACCGTCACATTTCCTGAGCGTTCAAAAAAAAACAACTGAACGGTCACGGCCATTCATTCCACATTCAACACCCCAAAAAACTCCAACCGAGAAGAGCTCCGGCGACTCCAACCTCCACTGCTACCATGGCCGGTGACGAGGCTCCCCAGCCGTCACCAAAGAAGAGAGAGAGACGGAAGAGGATGGCAATACTGCGGTTCCACCGCCGGCTTGAACGGGAGGCAATCCTGCCGGTGGAAGAAGAACAACCGGCGAGGAGAAGTCCAAGGGAGGAAGAAGAAGCTCCCACGGCCACGGAGGACGAAGGGGAAGCTCCCTTGGGTGCAGAGGAGCCCAAGGAACCGAAGAAGAAGAGGAAGAGAGCCATGGACCACGAGGTAGGCCCCCGCCCTAATTTTCCAATTTTTGATTTTTTTGTGTTTATTTATGGATGCATGTGGGGGAAAGGGGTAGAAATGGGTC
Organism: Amorphophallus konjac; assembly: GCA_022559845.1. Taxonomy (NCBI): domain Eukaryota; kingdom Viridiplantae; phylum Streptophyta; class Magnoliopsida; order Alismatales; family Araceae; genus Amorphophallus; species Amorphophallus konjac. The sequence goes on from CM040125.1 coordinate 187,157,701, forward strand.
TACGAACCCACTAGGAGCAATTGTAGGCCATTTGGCCATAGTGGGAGACCACGGGGATGCAAGGGAAAAATCCCCAAACGCAGACCATGTGACGGTCCTGCCAGCGACCGTCACACACCCGACGCATCAAGTTGCGTCCGTTAGAGTCAAACGACGCCCTAGCACAGGTCCGTCACTCATGCCAGAGACTTAAACTATTTTTTAGGGTTTTCAATTTTCAAATTTTTGTTTTCTTTTTAATCATGAATGTTTATGCAATGATTATATGATGCAATTGGACTAATTAATGATATAATATGTAAGGCAGGGGAAGAGACGATCGCGAATCTCCTGGCTACAGATCCGGGCAGTGTACCAAGCATTGCCCGATTACCAGAGAGAGAGATTAGCCGAGATGGGATTCACCGAGGTGCTCAGCATCGAGGTGATCCAGATGGACACGCCGCTACTGTACGCCTTGCACGAGAGATGGGACCCGATCAGCCGAGCTTTCATCTTCCCGTGGGGCCACATGATCCCCACGCTGGAAGACATAGCGAGGATTACCGGTTTGAGAGTCCACGGAGCCGCGGTGACAAGGTGGACATACGGCGACTACCGAGAGATGGCGCAGCAGCTGCTCGGGCTAGATTTGATCAGGCCGGGACAGTCCTCCTCTCAGCTTTCGAGGTCAGTGCTGCAGGAGAGCTTAGGCTTGAGAGGAGCGGCGATCACCGAGGGAGAGCTACCCGAGGAGCATCTGGGCAGAGTAATAGACCAGGTGCGCCCTCGCGTGGCGGCGGAGGCGGGACCAGAGGGGGAAAGAGTGCCCAGACGCTTCCTGATGCTGCTATTCGGGAAGCTCCTCTTCACGACTCGGGCAGATGTCATCAGCTGCAGACTGCTGCCGATGATAGAGGATTTGGGCAGAGTCAGGAGATACGCCTGGGGAGCGGCAGTGCTCGCATTCCTGTTCGAGTCCCTCAGCACTACAGACAGGCAGACGATGCTGGGCGGCTTCTCGCCTTTCCTACAGGTAAATGCACTTCTCATGTTTTTCTATTATGCCATAAATATCGATGCTATGATTTATGCAAATGATTTATGCAATGATTCATGCAATGATGCGACTGACTCAATTTCTAAATGCAGATCTGGAGCTATATGTACCTCCCGGGCATCGGGAGAGGAGCATTACTCTATCCCGGCCGCATACCGATCGCGAGGCGTTGGTCGGTGGCGAGGGACACAGGGTCGATCATTAGACTGACTCGGACGATCCAGGACGACTTGGACTCCTTCCCGCATACATCGGTAAGTCCAGAACTCAAAAGGATTTCTATATGCTTCTAAATGCTTTCTAAATGCTTTCTAAATATCTCTAATATCTTTAATGCTTTTATATGCTAACGAATGAACTAAATGCTCTCAGGTGAGATGGACCCCATACCGCGACGAGGGTTATACGGGACAGCCATGGGTGGAGGCGGCCTTATCGTACCGGGGGCAAGACATATGGTTGCATTGCATCCATATCATCGAGCCTCTGCACTACAGGCTGATCCTGCGGACCCGGGGACTACACCAGCCCGAGGTGACCTTTCCACGCCACAGCGATAACCACCCCGGCAAGTCAGCAAGGGGCATCAGCGGCAATGTGGATTGGTGTGCCCGGAAGGCAAAGTACGTCCATGATTGGAATAGGCGGGGCCGAGCGGTGAAGGAGCGAGACGAGAGCGACGAGGCATATCTGAAGGCCTTCGCTCGACTCTACGGTGACCAGGTGTACCGAGGTACCCGACGACCGGTATGCAAACTAAAAACTCTAAACTTTTCTATTACGCAATGTGCAATGTGATATATGCTGACTCATGCTTTCTAAAATGCAGCTAGACCCTGAGGGACGGATAGCCGAGCTGGAAGGGCTACTCCACTCCACCATCCAACAGCGGGACGGGTACCGGTCTGCCCTGGAGCTCCTGGTGAGACTAAAAACTTAAATGCTCATGATTTATGCAATGATGTTCATGATGCAAATGCCAATGTCAACTAACCATGACTTCTAAATGCAGCGGGCCGAGGGAGCCCAACGCGCTGGACCGGATGCCCCATCGTCTTCCTCGCAGCCTCTAGGAGGCAGGGCTGAGCAGGAGGCCGACTTTGCTCGGGCGATTGCCCGGGCCGAGGAGGCGGAGGCCACCCTCGCGGAGCGGGTAAGAGAATAAAAATGCTTATGATTATGCCTAATTAAATGCTTCATGACTAATGATATGAAATGCAATCTACAGGCGAGGGATCTAGCAGCAGTAGTGGCCGAGGCCAGCCAGGCGAGAGCTGAGGTAGAGAGAAGCCGGGCCGAGACCGATCGAGCCCGAGCAGAGACGGAGCTGGTACGGGCAGAGATGGCCCAGCTGAGAGTGGAGACCCCGCGACGCCCAGATGATGCAGAGATGGAACAACTCCGGAAGAAGTTAGCACGGGCACGAGCTGAGGTGGAGGAGCTTTGGATCGGGACGGCCGACTTGGATCGCTACCGGACCGAGGCACGGGAGACGCGGCGTCAGATCTTTACACTGAAGATCGAGCTGCGGACACTGGAGCGGACGGTCCGGATGATGGGCCGGGGACCGGAGTGGAGTGCCTCCCAGAGTGGGGTACATAGGAGCGCTGCCCTGAGCGGCTCAGTAGGGGATTTCCTTGTCAGCTCCTCCGCCCAGCGGAGGAATGAGAGGGCAGAGAGAGGACAGCAGGAAGAGAGTGCTTCCATAGCACCGCCACCCGTGAGGAGACCTGAGGATGGGGAGGATGATGGCGGCCCGGCTGATAGACCGGCCGAATGATGCCTTTTTTATGTTTTCTTTATCACTTGTATAGAACCTTTGGCAAAATGGAATGAGATCCCTTCTTTTTAGTTTTCTGTTTTGTTTTAATTTTATGCGAGCGTGAATGAATGAATGTGAAAAATGCAAGATGGACGAAATGTGAATGAAAGAATGAGATGTATGCAGGAATGCATGTATGAAAATGGGAAGAAAATGAGGTGTACAATGTGAAAGACCGCCAGGTCTAGGCAAGGGCAGAAGGAATAGCCTGAACTCAGCAGCAGAGAAAGTGACGGTCTAAGATCTGACCGTCATAATCAAACGACGCTCTGGTGAGAGACCGTTAATCATCAGAGGCCCACTCTGGCAGTGGGGCATCAGGATAAATGACGTCCAACCGAGGGTGCGTCAAAGACAAATAACAGCCAAGGATCAGACCGTTGATCATGGCAGAATGATAGTTGGTCAGGGCAACTAGCAGGAAATGCGACGGTCTGAAGGAGACGCGTCAGAATCAAGAGACATTCATAAGCAAGACCGTCAGGAAGTGTTTAGCCCAGAAGAGAAGGAACTGAGTGGCTGGGAATGCGACGGCTCAGGGTTTGCGCGTTACATAAAGCGACGGTAGACCCGTAGACCGTTATTCTCCACAGAACATGATTCGAGGAATTGAAACCCACAGAAAATGCGACGGCCAAGGGCTGGCGCGTCGGAATGAAGTAACGGCCGCACGATGGACCGTTAGAATCTGGGTTGTAATCCGAAACGGATTGAGCCGAGATAACTAAAACCCGAGGTTTAGCTACTTAGTCCATCACTAGAACTTATCCTGATTGAAGATAAAGCCTTCTAGCCCGAGTCTTATCCTTCCAAAGTTAAATATAAGCCTTAGCAACTTGGAACCTTAATCAAAATCGCAGCTTTGCTGAAACCTCTGTTCTAGGGTTTGAAGAGCTCTTCCAAAGAGCAGAAAGCATGATGAAGAGGAGCTTCGAGGTGATGGCTATGGAGGAGAAAGCTTACACCGGCCCCAAAGCTGCAAGAAAAGAGCATGGAGAACTCCAGCGGCTGACATCAACTCCCAAGCACTTAAGCTCCAATGCCCAAAGAGTGGTAAGTTCTCACAACTCATCAAAGTTCAGAATTTTGCTGCACTTATTCTTTTCATGACTTCTTTCTTTTCTCAAGCCCCTTCCTGGTCCAAGGTGCTATTCCAATCTGAAGTGGGTGGCTCCCATGGTAAAGGCACTTCCCATAGAGATCACCTCAATCCTTAAAGCATGTCACCTTCAACCCCTCTTGGTTTTAGGCAAGAATTTCCAGAAATTATCCTTCGATTGGCCAAGCCTTTCAACACTTGTGGAACTATGGCATCCACAAACTCCTTTGAAGCAACCGTCCTCTTAGAAGAGGTAGAGACCTACCTAGCCCTTCCTAAGACTAAGGTGGGGGATGAAGACCGGGTTTGCTACACAATAGAGCCTATCGACCCGTCCTTGATCTTAAGTGATTTCATTCATAATCCAAAGGACGTGAGAACCATGATCAGCCCACACCACATTCACTTGATACCCTTGGCACAGTGGATAGTGTCTCATTGTAAAAATAAGTGGGAGAGACATGAAGCAATAGCCAAGGTGGTGGTGGTTTGCTTGTGTGGAGTCTTTCTTTTTACCACTACCGACCACCTCTTAGACATCCAAAATCTTGGCATTATTAGCGGGCTGTGGCGGGGAATGTCTATCTCTCAAGCGGTCCTCTCATACCTTTATGAAGGACTAAGCTCGGCTTGCATAGGAGACCCCTTGTTTGGTTCCATGATACTCCTTGAGTGCTGGATGGGAATAAGAATCAAATTCCTTTCTAAGGAAGACATAATTTCAGCAAGCCGGATCTTCGGGAGCCACCCTCTCTTCTTCATTGGAGGGGCATTTGGATATTCTCCTCAGGTTGAATGCAAGACGGCGGATAAGAAAACTCGGGATGAATGGCGCCTCTTCCTTAACACTCTTCCAATGGACAAGTTCATCATGCGACCAAGAGTCCTCCGAAGCACTCTTCTCAAAATACCGCGGCGTCAAGGCCTGGACCTCCAGCTAGTAGGGAACACTACCATGGCGATCTACAACCCGCACCGATGCCATCTTCAGATTGGATTACCTCGAATCAGCGTTTCTGCACTATCACACTACCCTCCCCTTCTACCTAGGAAGATGGGGACCGAGGAAGATGAACGAGCAGTCCGGAACGCGCTGACCATGTGGGAGATCAGCAAGGTGCGCCCGTGGCAAGCAGAAGTTGAAGAGAATAACGAAACACGCCAAGATTACATGAAAGAGTTGAGAAGAATCCGCCCTCTTGCGGATAAGAAATTGAATGTATCTTGATTTTCCTTTTTGCTCATGAGAGATATCATGTAATTGACAATCAAAGTTGAATTTATCAAGAATTATATTTCACTAATCTTTGCTTGAATGAGATGAGATTGCCATAGTTGAATGATTTTGAGTTCCATAGTTTGAAAGGCTAGAATGATGTGAACAGACAGGGCTTCTGGAGTAAGAGACGGATATGCACTGGGCCGCCATAAGGAAATAACGGTCCTGCGACAGGCCGTCATAATGAGAATAACAAGAGCCCTGTCTCTGAAGGATATGACGGATGGGTCTTGAGCCGTTATATTCAAGTAACGGTAGATTCCAGACCGTTATAGTGATGGTTCAGTGAAAAAGAAGAAGGCCCATGCCTGAAGGGAAACAACGGTCACAGATGGGCCCGTTATATGACTGTAATGGTCTGATGCTGGCGCGTTACACACTTTGAACCTGCATAGTCGTGAGCTTTTGCTTTTGGACTTGTCCCTGTATTCTGCACACACTCAAACATAAAACAAGTTAGATCTGTTCTTAGACTCAACCCCTTGCCTTGAAGCAAGTTAGATAATGACCGTTTCTTGATATTTGGTGAAGGGGTGGAGCCTTATTAAATAGGCGAAAACATAATGAAAATGCGATGCATGCTATGCATATGATGGTATTTTTGGGAGTTTTGGAAAATATTTAATGTTTTTGTATTTTTGAAAATATTTGTTTTGTTTTGGATTTTTGAAAATATTTGTTGTTTTGGATTTTTGAAAATATTTGATGTTTTCTTGGATTTTGAAAGATATTTGATGTTTTTTTTGTTTTTTAGATTTTGAGAATATTTGATGTTTTTGGATTTTGAAAATATTTGATGTTTTTGGATTTTGAAAAACCAGTGCCTCTCTAGCAACACGAGACCTTCCTTGTTTTAGGTTGAGTCTCGAGATTGGCGTGCAATAGTGTGACAACCCCTGGCCAAGACCTAATCATTGTGACGGTGTTTTTACCAATGCCATACCTAGGGTACTCATTTCAGTCCTAAAAGAAAAAAAGATAATGGGGGTAAGCTTAGGCCAGATATGGGAGTTTTAGAACTTGATTCCCTCACCGTACAACCCTATTAGAGATTTGGTCTGTTGTGCTGGGGCTTTTATGTCCGTCATCGAACCTTTGTCCACTTAGGCATGCATGCGACCGGGCTCATAACGTCCCGCGGGGAACTGTACTGTCACTCTTGTCATGCCTAGTTTTCTTTTTCTTTTGGAGCTTTTGAAAATTCATTCACAGACTTTGAGGTGATGCTTTTGATTTTGTTGTAAAGAGCACTCCTTTTCTTTTCTTTTCTTTTCCTTTCTTTCTTGTGGCGTCAGGTCGTAACGGACTTGCCCCTATTTGAGACCTCTTCTCGTTAGGGAGTTTGGATTGGTTGTCTCCTCCTTATTTACTCCTTGCCCCTGGATTCAGCCGAAGAATGAAGCGGACAGGGACTTCGACTTTCCCCTAAAGCATGGCCGAGGAAAACAGTGTCTTATAAGCAAGGAGTCCGACCAGGGATGCCGTGTAGTGTGTGATTGCCTTACTCGGGACCCTCTTTTTGAAGATAGGGAGGAAGTTTTTATTGCCGGAGAAGCACATGGTTTAGATTTTAAGGAAAGAAACGCTTAAGATACAACCCATTCCACGGGTGAGAGAGCTCCTCACCTTCCACGTTTACTAAACGATAAGCATTTCCTGGATAAGCCTCCTTTACTACAAACGGCCCTTCTCAGTTAGGCTGCAACTTGGACCTAGGACCTGCAGACCGAATGAATTTGCGTTTCAAAACAATATCACCCGTCATGAATTTACGTTCAATTACCTTCTTTTGAAAATAACGCGAAACTCTCTTTTGATAAACAGAAACGTGATCAGCCGCATTCATCCTCTTCTCATCCAAGAGTTCCAACTGGACCAGCAACGCCTCCCGACGTTCATCGAGATTAAGTTCCTTATCGAGCTGCACTCTAAGGGAAGGGATTAAGATCTCATATGGGAGCACCGCCTCCATCCCATAGGTCAGGGAATAGGAAGTTTTCCCCGTAGGGGTACGGACGGATGTGCGGTAAGCCCACAGAGCTTCCACCAATCTTTCAGGCCAATCAGAAAATTTATGTGCTTCGCACATTTTCTTGATGATTTTAAGAAGGGTTTTATTAGTGGCCTCGGCTTGACCATTGCCTTGAGGGTAATATGGAGATGAATGATGCAGTGAAATATTGAACTTCTTACATAGGTCCTTAAGCTCTTGGGAGACGAACTGGGGTCCGTTGTCGGTGATGATGCTGATTGGCACTCCAAACCGCGAGATGATATTCTTCATGATAAAGCGGCACACCGTTGTAGCTTTGATTTCTGCGTACGCCTCGGCTTCGGCCCATTTGGTGAAGTACTCAGTAGCGGTGAGGATAAATGATTTTTGCTTGATCTGAGAATTAGGATCACCGAGCGGGCCGACAACGTCGAAAGCCCACATAGAGAATGGCCAAGGAGCTGTCATAGGATGGAGGGACGAAGCTGGAGAGTGAATTTTATCAGCATGGAGTTGGCATTTAAGACACCTCCGGACATAGAGGGAGCAATCTTCCTCTAGAGTGGGCCAATAGTAGCCCTGCCTGAGGATCTTCTTCGCTAGAGCCTGGCCATTGACATGACCTCCACACTCACTAGAATGGGCCGCTTCAGCCACTTTCCAAGCTTCTACATCATCCAAGCATCTCATGAGCATTCCATTAGTAGCGCGCCTATACAGTTCTCCTGCAATGATAGTGTACCTTGCGGCGGCTCTTCTTATTGCTTTACGCTGCTCGGCCTTTGCCCCTTCTGGGAATGACCCTTCTTTGCAAAACAATTCGATTTCATGATACCAAGGCAATTCTTCTTCGTCCAGAATCTCCTCTAGTTCTGTTAATGAAACTTCCTTGAGATCTTCCTTCTCAACTCTCGCCTCTACCAATTTCCTGAGGTTGATGAACCAAGGATCTTGAAGAGAAGGTGCGTCCAATCTCTGGACGACGATGGTCTCAGTACTGCGACTGAGAGGGAAAGATAAGGAGGAAGCAAGAGATGCCAAAGCATCAGCTAGAATGTTCAGAGAATGGGGAGTATGGATATAGATCAGCTTACGGAATCGCTTAGCAATGAGCGTGACCAAATCTTGATAAGGCTTGAGCTTGGGGTCACGAGTACGGTAAGTGGACAGAACTTGCCGTAGGGTGAGCTGAGAGTCTCCTATGGTATTTAAATAGCGCGCGCCTAGGAGATAGGCGTGCTTCAAGCCGGCCAGGAGAGCCTCATACTCAACGATGTTGTTGGTAGCAGGAAATCGAAGTTGATAAGCGAAGGGGATGGTTACTCCCTCTGGAGTAAGCAAGACAGCATCGATCCCTTGGCCTTGGGAGTTGAGCGCACCATCGAAGTGTAGAGACCAAAAGGGATGATGAGAAAGGACAGAGAGATGCTCATCAGGGAAATCATCCTGAATAGAATCGGTATGAGGAATAAGGAGATGTGCAAGATGCTCAGCAATGGCATATCCTTTGACTGCCTTCTGAACGACAAAGGTGATGTCGAACTGAGAGAGGAAGCTCTGCCAGCGAGCTAACCTACTAGAAAGGATGGGTTTTTCTAAGAGATAACGGACCGGGTCCATTCTAGAGATCAACCTAACTGGGTGGGCGAGAAAGTAATGTTTAAGCTTCTGAGCTACCCACACTAAGGTGACACAAGTCTTCTCCATAGCGGTGTACTTGGATTCAGCTGGATTAAACAGCCGAGAGAGGTAGTACGCAGCCCGCTCTTTCCCTTCATCATCTACTTGTGCTAAGACCGCCCCTAGGGAGTCCTCAATAACCGAGATGTATAGGATTAGGGGTTTCCCAGGGACAGGAGGTTGCAAAACTGGAGGATTGGACAGATACTCTTTGAGGTCCTCATAGGCCTTCTGACAATCTTGATTCCATTCGAACTTGACACCCGCCTTAAGCAACTCATAAAATGGACGACACCTCTGAGAATGCTGAGATATAAATCTTCTAATGAATTGCAGTCTACCAATCAATCCTCGAAGTTCTGTAATGTTCTTCGGCGGAGGCATGTCCATGACGGCCTGTGCTTTATTAGGATCAATCTGGATCCCCCGTTTGCTCACTATGAACCCTAACAACTTCCCTGAGGAGACTCCGAATACACACTTCTTCGGATTCATATTAAGCTTATACTCCCTGGCCCTCTGCAGCACTTTAGCCAGGATAGAGGGGTGCTCTTCTTTTGTTATTCACTTCACCAAAATGTCATCCACGTAAGCTTCCATGTAGATGTGCATCATGTCGTGGAAAATGGCCATCATCGCCCTTTGGTAGGTGGCGCCTGCATTTTTCAAACCAAATGGCATAACTACATAACAATACGTGCCCCAGGGTGTGGTGAAGGAAGTTTTCTCTTGGTCTTCTAGAGCGAGACGGATCTGATTGTAGCCCGAGTACCCATCCATAAATGATAGAGCTTCATACCCGGCAGTGTTATCCACTAGGACGTCTATATGAGGTAGCGGGAAATCATCTTTGGGACATGCTTTGTTTAGATCCCTGAAATCAATGCATATGGGCACTTTTCCATCCTTCTTGAGAACAGGGACTATGTTCGCCACCCACTGAGGATATAAAACCACTCTGACGAACCTGGCCTTATATAGCTTGTCGACCTCTTCTTTGATCCTTAAGGCCATGTGGGGGTGAAATCTTCTTGACCGTTGTTTCACAGGTGTTGCCCCTGGTTTAAGTACGAGCCGATGTTCCACTAAGGAGGGGTCAAGACATGGCATGTCCTCATAAGACCAGGCGAAAGAATCGCTATACTCCCTTAATACTTTAATTAGATCTTCTTCTACCTGTGAAGAGAGATCAGCAGAAATAATGACGGGCCTTGGGTCTTCTTCTGTTCCCAAGTTGATTTTCTTTGTAGGTTCATCCACTGCCGTCGATGGCTGGTCGAATCTTTTTAGTCCTTGTGCATATAAGTCGGCAGTGTCATCTACATTGCTGTCTTCATCTATTGGATCTTTCTCATCCAAAACCTCATAGACGCCTAATCCGTCATCCCTCCATTCCCCTTCTATTTCCTCTTCGTCTTAATCACGATTGCTGTAGCGACGATTTCCGGACACTTCAAAAGAGCATGACACCGCTGAGCTATATCTTGCAAGAACCTATCAGGAACAGATCGGGACGGATGCGCAAGCGAGCGCGGTTCAGAATGGGAAGGGTTGGACGACCCAGAACAAGACCCTACTTCTCTAGACCTAACGGACTCTACTCCTCTAGACTCGACGGACCCTAACCCTAACCTAGGGGACAGAAGACCTAGTGGAAGGGAAGGCGCAGGGGACTCGTGCCCCTGGGAGGAGGAGGATGGAGACAGGATAGCGTAATCTTCCACTAAAATCTCCGTTTCAAGTTTGACGTTTTTTTTGGAGATCAGCGGAGACTACACAGCAAGATGGAGGAGGTGGGAGCTGCATAGGGAGTAGCTCGGGGAAAATGCAGTCGAAGAAAGGATCGAAAGAAGAGAACCACATCTCATGGAGTTAGGCGTTGGGAGGAGGAGGAGTAAGCAGAGTGGATAGATCAATGCGTGGACATTTCTCGCAAGCACAAGGAATGAATAGAATCTCTGGTGGATCAATGAAAGATGAATTTATCATGACAGGAGGAAGGCGGGGTACGAACTCCTTTTGTTGAAAGATAGATTGGAAGCGTGAGAGAGACCAAGAACAGACAACTGGAGAGCTCTCCTCCTTCTGTAGATTAACAATAAGCTGCTTCTTCGGCCTCCACTGCATAAGCCGAACTTCTTGTTGCTTCCTTTGAGATTCTTCCTCATAAAAGAGCCCCTGCAAGGCCTGACTGTAGTCGAGCATGTAATCATCTGACCCTCTTGGCAAGGGAGGCGGACTGGCAATTGGACAAACTGTATTCCTTTCTTGTTGAACCGGCTTTGGAGCTAATGTGCCAGGTTGGAGAGGCCCTTTGACAAAATGCTGACGATAATCCCAGGTGAGCGGCCCAGAATCACTTATCATAGATAATGCTGTCTCCTTGTAGCCGAGACCTCTCCTACCCATTTTCTTCCCTTAGGTATAGGCTTAGTCATCCCATGTAGTTGCGCACCGAGGCCTCTCCCCGGTTGATAGCCCAGTTTCAATATAATATTCCACCCCTTTGAATCTCGAATCTGCGGCTTTACTTTGACATTAACTGGAGTGGCGACGGGCTTAGGGGATGTGTAAGCCCAAGGAAAGTTCAAATTCAATACCGACAGAACGGGCCGGCTGCTTGGCCAAAGTGTGGGAAGAACTTGCTCTGAAATAGCCTTTACTGACTGCACTGTGGATAAGCTCTTAACTTTGACGACCCTCCCTTGAAAGGGGAACTTAATGCACTGATGTGCGGTGGAGGGCACGGCGCCGAGTGTGTTAATCCAGGGACGACCCAAGATAGCCTTGAACATAGGGTCTATGTCAAGAACATAGAATTCCATGGCCATAGTAAGGGGCCCGAGCTCTGCCTGAATGGTGACTACCCCGTGACATGCTCGCCTTGAGTTGTCATATGCCGCTATAGTGGTGGGGGTAGGCCGTAGTAACTCTTCAGATATGTTGCATGCCCGGAGGGTGCTGAGTGGGCAAACATTAATTGAGGCCCCTGTGTCAACCAGTGCTGCCTCAATGTCGACTTTGTTCAGAGTAATTGTTATGCAGAGCGGCATTTGCCGAGGCCCCGGAGGTGCAAGCTCGGTTTCAGAGAACGTGATTGCCGGCCCTTTGGAGATGGTTGCCAGTGCCGTCGGTAGGCTATCAACTGCCATGTCTTCGCTAACCATTACCTTCTGTAGGAAATCCCTCAGTGCATCTTGATGAAGGGTAGACCTTTTGATTAGCTCCAGCACAGATATTTTGGCGGGCACTCGATCCAGATGATGTAGCAAGTCATATTGAGTACCCGGTAAAGGTTCAGTTTCTTCTTGCTCGGTCACCGGCTGAGAGGACTGGGGATTAGAAGTAGTAGCATAATTCCGATGGAACATCTTCCCGCTCCTCAAAGCACAGCTTGCTGCGGCATCTGAAGATAGTATGATGGGCCCTACGGGATGGGTGAATGGAACAGGTGGTGCCGGGGAGGCGGTTTGGTGGAGCGTAGGGTTGGTGAGTTTAATGGGCGGTGCGCGGACGATGGATGAAGGATTGGTGGAAGGCAGGGTGGTGATGGATGTAGATGCGGGTGGAGGGAAGGCTAGCGGTTGGGAAAGAATGGGTGAAGGATTGGGCGGCGGTGTGATGGTGGTGATGGGAGTAAATGAGGGGGAGTATGATGGAATGGAGAGTGGTAGAGGATTTGCAGGAGCAAGTGTGAATGGGAGGATGAGTTGAGAGGACGTCGGCTGTGCAGGGATGATGAAGGGAGGATTGCGGTGGTTATGGTGGAGGGCCATGACCTGCGGTGTGGCGCCATCATTGTCGAAAGACCATCCGGTGTTGGGGGCCGGTGGCTGGACCATGTTTACTTGCGCTGGTGCTGGCGGCTGCTGCTGAGGAGCGGGTGGATGATTCGGCATCGGGTTCTGATGGATGCCCCGGTCTTGTACTTGCTGTGGCTGCGGCTGTTGTGGTGGCTGCTGCGGCGGCGGTGCTTGATCCTGCTGCACTTGCTGCCCCTGCGGCTGCCTTCTCTTTTCTTTAATCTCATCAATGGCCCTATGCATTTTGGCCCAGTCGATTCTCTGCCCCTCATGTAGGTCATACACAAGATCTCGGAACTGAAAACATCCTTCTATGGTATGGCCTGACTGCCGGTGGAACATACAATACTTAGTCTGATCGACTGCCGGGTTCCAAATAGGCCGTTCCGAGGAAGTTGGATTGCATTCACTGACATGAGTGCCGAGAAGATATCCGTAAGTGTCTCGGGTAATGGAGGATACTGGGCTCTCCTGGGAGCCGGGCGCTTGCTATTTGGATTGTTGTTGTTGTAGCCGTTGGGTGGAGGGACGTTATGGTATTGTGGTGGCGGTGATGGTTGTTGTGGTGCGGCGAAGGTGTTTTGTGGAATGGTGAAGGCGGGGGGAGGGTTTTGTGGAGTGGCTTGGAAGTTTTGCGGAGCGGCGTTTTGCGAATTGCGGGGGTTTTGGTTGTAGCGGAAAGGTGCGGCCTGATACGGAAAAGCAACGGCTTGTACTTGCTCATTTGTTTGGACTCCCTCAGTAACCGGCCCCTGTGGTTTCTTGTGGTACTTGGGCTTTTGGTTTTCGAAGAGGGAATGGATAGGGGAGTCCTTGAATTGAGTCTGGATAAAGCGCACCCGGCTATAGAGTTGATGCATGTTGGCTATGTCATTCATCGCCAGGATGTTGCGGAAGGTCGGGGTGGCATTGGAAATCAGCAGTTTGACCTTCTCTTCCTCCGGAATGTGGCCCGGTACCCTGGCGGCCATTTGTCTCCACCTGTCTGCATAGGTGGCGAACTCCTCATCCGACTTCATCTTCTCGGCCACTAGATCTGTAAATGAATATTCAGGGCCGACCCTGTCTTGAAACCGCTGGATGAATTTGTCTTTTACTACCTTGAAACTCTCGGCCTCTTCCAGTGGTAGAGAATAGAACCATTCTAGAGCAACACTGTCCAAAGATCGGCGGAACATGTACGCCATGAGGCGATCATCATATTGGAACTGCGCCGATTCATAAAGAAAATCCCTCACATGGATGAAGGGATTGCTGTTCCCATCGTACTTGCGATAGTTGGGGAGCTCTGACTGCGGAGGGAACCGGATGTTCTGGAAGCTCGGAATAGGAATGTCGGCCAAGGATTGTGGGCTAACCCTTTTCTGGAGAAAGTCGAGTTGTTGCTGCATGGTGGCCCATTTGTCAAGCAAGTCCTGCTCTCGGGAAGGAGCAGGGGTAGTGAAGGATGCTGATTGTATTTGAGGGGCAGATGGAATGGCTGTAGCAACAGGCGGGAGCCCGTAAGAAGGAGTGGAAGGATAGACAGTGGAAATAGGCGGCCCGTAAGAAGGATATTGGGCCTGAGATAGGCCAGATTAGAATGATTTTGGGTCACTCCTTGCTGAGGGTGTAAGAAATCGGAAGGGTTCATAAGGAGCTGTGAAGCTACCGAACCAGAGTTGTGATGATCCACCTGGGCAAAGGAAGGGATGGGTGACTTCCCTTTATCGAAAGATTGATGGGCTGGATTAGAAGACTGGCCCATCTCCATGCTAGTGAAAGTGATGGTCCGGGGTTGGACCGGAGTGAGATCAATCGGAGTGGGCTGAACGGGCGGCCCAATAATGAAAGGATTAGATTGACCTTGGATAGTGGCAGAGGGAGAAGTATTGGACCCTTGCATAGCTTGATATAAAACTTGGAGTTGGGTCGGATCCAATTGGGCCATCATATGAAGGACGGAGCCCGTGGAAGGAGTAGAGAGAGAAGGGGTAACTTGACTACCTTCCATAGAGGTGGAGGGCGGGAGAGGGGCAGTCCCCTCTCCAGAGGAAAATGTAATAACCCTAGGGGGGTTTTCAAGGAGCCCTTGATGAAGAGAGTCCTCTTGGGAGCGAGGAGGATTGAAGGATGCCATGGTGGACTCGAAGAGGGGATTAGAATAGAACGTGAAGAAGGAACTGACTCGAGAAGATGATTCAGACGGACGAAAATAACCCCACATGCAACGGGCAACCTTGGAAACGCGAAAACAACCAACAAAAAACACTCAATAAGCAATCAAACTTAGGTGATTCTAACAAGATGTAAGTGATAAAAGATGAAGACACTCAAATATCAACCAAATTGTTTTAAGATGATGCAACAAGGTTCTTATGATTTCTCCTTTGGAACTTTAGTGAATTGATTGATATGTGCTCTCAACAATCGGTTCCTAGTAGGAGATGAATATGGGACTTGGTTTGACTCTAAGTGTAACCACTCCTTCACCTATGCAACCCTAGACACGGGGTGGGAAAGGTACAACCAGTCTGGCGTCCGTGTGGGAATCCACGGCTCGCGGGGACTTACGGAGGTCCCTGTTATGATTTCCTGGTCGGCTCCAAGGAATATGGAGACGAGAGGTCCTCACAACAAGGTAGGAAAATGCAAGCTAAGATATGACAAGATGAATGACCCTATGTGCACCGGAGTGCATGCAAAGTCTAACCTACAATCTAACAATCAATGATGCACACAATGATATGGAGATATGAGCAAAGCAAGGAGGAGGTCAAGTATCACCCAAGCAATAAATCACAGCAAAAATTGCAGAAATAAATGCACCTCGGATGTGTACCTTCCAGGAGAATAACGGTCGAAGGACCCTGCGTCAAAGCACAATAACGGTCAAAGGCCAGATCGCCAGATAATATATAACGCAGGGGGATGAGACCGTCAGATGAGCCAGGGAACCAAAACCAGACAGAAGTAACCGGAAAGCCCGTGGAAGCTCACACAGCAGAACCAAAGTGGCGGTCTAATGCCCCTGCGTCAGAGAACTGTGACGCGGGGACACCTGGCCGTCAGAGAACTCAGAAAACCAGAATGAGCAGTAATCAAAGGGGAAACAAAAGGCAACTCCACAAGCTGATGATGGCAGGTTTAAACAAGAATCAAAAGCACGATTGGCACAAGCTGTCCCACCGTGATCGCCAAAAAATTATCTGCTGATATTTATTTGTCTATCTTCTATCTTTCTTTTGAGGTTTGGAGAGCGATATGGTAAGATAACAAACAAACAATCAAAGATCTACTCAAACCTATGAACATGTGATCATGAACCTAGGCAATCATAGCTAGCTCTAGCATGGGCATGCTACCTCAATCCAACTACGCTAAGGAAAAGGAAAACACACGCCGGGGCGTGGAACAAGGAATAAATAAAAATACACCGTGAAGGTGGAACAAGCAAGGAAAATAGGAAGGTATGATGAAGAAGACAGCTAATGCCCAATACCAAGGAAAGATGTGATCACCACCAAAGTAAAACAAGTCAAAAGAACCTGAATATACCTTGGAAATAGGTGGATGAAACACCCGCCCACGGGAGAGAAAACCAAAGAAAGCCTGCAGATCAACTTGGAAGTAACGGCCACAACCCCGTGCGTCGCTTGGAAGTGACGGCCACACGATAGACCGCCGGAGAATAATGACGCGCCTGAACAAGACCGTCAGATAACCTGCAGTAACAAAGCTTGAATTCTTTTAACTCCAACTCTTCCGGCCGGCGGTCAGGTGTCAATGAACCTGTAAACCTGCCAAAGATATAAAAAGACCAAACACAATAACCTTAATTAGTCCTTTTCACAAGCATAGCATCAATTCTCAAAGGACTTAACATCATCAAAAGGAGAGGGAATTACCGGGGAGTTTTGGTTTTTTTAACCCCTCTGGGTATTTTAAAAGTTTGGGAAGATGTTTATATGCTTAGAGGACAGTGAAGAACGTGGAGAAGGAAGAGGGACAATGCCTTGATTGAGGAAAAACCAGGGAAGAACTCAAGCATGCAATGATGAACTTGAAAGACCAAAACCAAAGTACTCCCTTGATTATGAGATGGATGGACGTGGGAAGCAGTTCCTCTTGGATGAAGATGGCTCCTGAGTTTGGCAGCACTTCATCGTGAATTCAAAATCTCCCCCCCCCCTTGGCCATGAAGTCAAGGGTTCTATTTATTGACCCTCAAACTCTTAGGTCGAGCAGAGGATAAAAACAAGATAAAGAGATAACTCTCAGCAAATCCTCGAAGATAATATCACCAAGAGTCCATAGAATCGAACGGAAGGTCCTGAGGATCAGATTTGAAAGAGATATCATCAATCCAAACCCTTATCTTGACCACAGAGTAGCAGAGAAAAGGCCTGAACTGCCAGGACTCTCGGAAGGAAGTAACGGCTTCACGACAGACCGCCACTTGGAAGTAACGCATCAAGGAACGACCGCCATTTTAAACCCTATCCCAAAGAGATAAGATCAACGGGAAGAAAACTCAACAAGTTGGACTCTTCAAGGAAGCAACGGCCAAGGCATAGGGCATCAGAATGAAACAACGGCTGCACGACAGACCGTTATTATCAACGTGGAATCAAAAGGATAAGCTTTACAACGAGGCCTCAAGCCTTAGGCCTCTTCAAATAGTAACGGTCCAGGACCCATCCGTCAGAATGAAACAACACGCCTAGATCCGACCGTTATTATCATTGAGGTTCAAGAATGAAATGAGGGGCTTGCTAAGATTCATCCAATGAAACGCCACTAGGAGCCATATCCGATCAAAGAGTTCAGACCCAAGAAATAGGCTTCAACTAATCAAGAGACTCAATGAAGGGTGAACAACTCGGAGCATCGTATAGAATGAAACAAGGTGATGACCCGACTTATTGGGTATAAAACGGGTGTCAACAATACCCTCGTTGTGGGTTGCAATCTAGCATGAACTGGTTAAAGACGGTAAGAAAAATGTAGAAAGAAGATTGAAAGAGCTCTCTGATTTAGAAGGGCAACGTCTCAAAGCCTAGCAAAACATATAGGTCTACCAAGCCCGTATGGCGTGCGCCTTCGACAAGCTTGTCAAAGAGCATGAATTCAAGAAAGGAGACCTTGTCATGGTCAAAAGAAAAGAAGTGATTGCAGCCAATCCAAAAGGCAAATTAAATGAAAATTGGACAGGACCTTATGTGGTCCACAAAGTCTACGAAGGCGGAGCTTACGTCCTCT
Source organism: Amorphophallus konjac (assembly GCA_022559845.1). NCBI lineage: Eukaryota > Viridiplantae > Streptophyta > Magnoliopsida > Alismatales > Araceae > Amorphophallus > Amorphophallus konjac. Next base: position 187,175,657 of record CM040125.1, read on the forward strand.
TCAACCATCAAGAGGAAGTTCAATTCCCACCCCTCAATGGGAAGCATGTGAAGCTATACCATGTGCCACTACTTCGGTTCGGCGATCAACTAAAACCCACATTCCACAATGAACAAACCACTACAAGACTCTTATAATGAGTTGCTATCTCATACCAACTTTCGGCCCCACCGAAATAGGTGATTCCTTGCTCGACATTGTACCAGTGCCGATGCTGCAACTATACTCAGCGCCCATGGCTTCTTCTGGTCTTATCCGAGGGGTTATGACTTTGACCTTACGTCTAAGTCAGTAACACCCGATTTCCTTGTGTCGGTAGAATCCCAGTACCGATGATTTCATTAACTCAATGCCCATGGCCTTTTGGTCTTAACCAAGGAATATGGCTTAGACCTTCAGTCTATGGCCAGATGAAACCTGAATCCTTGCGTCAGCATAAATCCAATGTTGACGATATCATCATCAGTCACACCATGATTCCCACCACGAGAACCACTAAAACCTAACGGCTTAGACCTTCCATCTAAGACCGGCTTAAACGCTTTACTTGCGCTGGCATATATCCTATGCCAATGATTTCACCAATGTTGGTGCTCGACCTCTTGTCGAGGCTAGCTGCTAAAACCCAATGGCTTAGACCTTCTGTCTAAGACTGGCTTAAACGATATCCTTACGTTGGCATATATCCAATGCTAATGATTTCACCAAGGTTGGTGCTCGACTTCTTGTCGAGGCCAGCTGCTAAAACCCAACGGCTTAGACCTTCTGTGTAAGACCAGCTTAAACGATATCCTTGCATTGGCATATATCCAATGTCAATGATTTCACCAACATTGGTGCTCGACTTCTTGTCAAGGCTAGCCGCTAAAACCCAACGGCTTAGACCATCCGTCTAAGACTGGCTTAAATGATATCCTTGCGTTGGCATATATCCAATGCCAATGATTTCACCATGGTTGGTGCTCGACTTCTTGTCGAGGCCAGCCGCTAAAACCCAACGGCTTAGACCTTCCGTCTTAAACGATATCCTTCCGTTGGCATATATCCAATGCCAATGATTTCACAAACCTTGGTGCTAGACTTGTTGTTGAGGCCAGCCGCTAAAACCCAATGGCTTAGACCTTCCGTCTAAGACCGGCTTAAATGATATCCTTGCATTGGTATATATCAAATGCCAAAGATTTCACTAAGGTTGGTGCTCGACTTCTTATCGAGGCCAGCAGCTAAAACCCAACGGCTTCGACCTTCCATCTAAGACCGGCTTAAACGATATCCTTGCGTTGGCGTATATCCAATGCCAATGATTTCACCAAGGTTGGTGCTCGACTTCTTGCCGAGGCCAGCCGCTAAAACCTAATGGCTTAGACCTTCTGTCTAAGACTGGCTTAAACGATATCCTTGCGTTGGCATATATCCAATGCCAATGATTTCACCAAGGTTGGTGCTTGACTTCTTGTCGAGTCCAGCCGTTAAAACCCAATAGTTTAGAATTCCTATCTAAGACCGGCTTAGACGATATCCTTACGTTGGCATATATCCAATGCCAATGATTTCACCAACATTGGTGCTCAACTTCTTGTCAAGGCCAGCCGTTAAAACACAATGGCTTAGACCTTCCGTCTAAGACCGGCTTAAACGATATCTTGGCGTTGGCATATATCCAATGCCAATGATTTCACCAAGGTTGGTGCTCGACTTCTTGCCGAGGACAGCCGCTAAAACACAATGGCTTAGACCTTCCGTCTAAGATCGGCTTAAATAATATCCTTGCATTGCCATATATCCAATGCCAATGATTTCACCAAGGTTGGTGCTCGACTTCTTGTCGAGGCTAGCCGCTAAAACCCAACGGCTTAGACCTTCCGTCTAAGACCGACTTAAATGATATCCTTGCATTGCCATATATCCAATGCCAATGATTTCACGAAGGTTGGTGCTCGACTTCTTGTCGAGGCCAGCTGCTAAAACCCAACGGCTTAGACCTTCCATCAAAGACTGCCTTAAACGATATCCTTGCCTGGGCATATACCCAATGCTAATGTTTTCATCAGGGTTGGTGCTTGACTTTTTGTCAGGGCTAGCTGCAAAAATCCAATGGCTTAGACCTTCCGTTTAAGATCAACTTCAACAATGTCCTTGCATTGGCATATACCCAATGCCAATGATTTCAACAAGGTTGGTGCTTGACTTCTCGTCGAGACCAGCCACTAAAACCCAACAGTTCATACCTTCCATCTAAAATTGGCTTAAACGATATCCTTGCGTCGGCAGAGACCCACTGTCGATGATAAACTGCTTGTCCCGCTTCTGTGTAGGTCCTTAGTCCCACTGGAGTTTATCTCGGTGAAACAATGAAGAAATCTACACCCGTGTGCCCCGCATGCTCGTCCCTCGCCTGCGCCACCCACGGGTAGGGGGCATTTGTGGACGCTTAAAAATTGGCACTTGAAGGTCAAGCGAAGTCAGCTGAAGAAAAGAGCCTTGGACGATGGGTTGCGTCGACACACTGTGACAGCTGCGATGACGCAACTAAAGACATAGAGCTGGAAAATGCCCCGGCCAGTGAGCTGTGTCGACGCAAGACCCCAATTGCGTCGACGCGCTCGAAGATAGAACGAGAAGTTGCCGAACAATAACGGGCTGTGCCGACGCAACTTGTATCCCGCGTCGACGCGCTTGAAGCTGAAAAGGAAAAATATGTGCACACCAATAGGCTGCATCGACGCACCCTCAGAAGCGTGAAGAAGTCGTACTCGCTGTGAACTCGATCGTGGCACGTGAGCTTGCTTCCGTACGGCGGCCCTGGCTTCCAGAAGGTGCATGGAGGCCATACGGGACATGTGGCTAAAGGATCTCCAATGATTGCAGAACATTCTTGGCCTCCCTGCCTTGGGGGGAAAAGAAGCCCTGTGCTTCTGCTATAAAACAGGTGCTCTACGCTGAAGAGAAGGCTCCTCCGCCAGCTACTATTCGAAGCTTCCTAGAGGGTGGTACCAGAGCTTTTCTGCAAGCACTCCCGTGCGAAGGAGGAGAAGAGAGGAAGAGGGCGAGAGAGAAGGTGCTGCCTGGGGAGGGAGAGGAGTCAATGCTCCGGCCTCCCCCTTCTTTCTTCCTTTTCTCTGCTATGCTCACTACTTTCTTCTTTTTGTTTCTGCTTGTTTGCCTCCCAGACAAATTAGTCGTGGGTTGATGTATATCTTGTTAGGAACGGTTGGAAGCTATGATACCAATTGTTAGGAATGGTTGGAAGCTCTGATACCAAATGTTAGGTGCAAGATGAGATCTAGAGGCGGGGTGAATAGATCCCCTTTAAAAAATTATGCCCAATTTAAAAACACACAATTCAAACTAGACTTAATTTGAGACAATAGAAATACTTGCACAGAACTGAACTGGAGTGCATATGACAAATTAATCATTCAGATAGAACCAATGACAAACACTTGGCAGTGTGCAAGTGTTGAACATAAATTAAACAAGCAAGTTCAAACAAGCATAATTGCAATAGATATCATCTAGGCAATCACTGGTTCATGTGTCTTGGAGAATATCCTTTTCAGAAAGCCTTCTTGGGAGGTGCCAGGTGACCTTGGATCACGTGCCAATGATTGGCCTTCGAACATGAGGATGAATCTCGCGTGGCAGACATAAGACTTAGATATTTTCACTCATACCAGTTATTTGTCAGCCATATTAGCTATTTCTCACCCTTATCAGCTATTTGTCTGCCATATGTATCTATCTGTCACCCTTATCTGCATCCTCTTCTTTTGTCTATTTCCTTCATTTGTCAGCCCTATAAAGCTATTTGTCAACCTTATTCGACATTTGTCTGCCTTGTGATCTATTTTTCACCCTTGCTCGACATTTGTCTCCCTTGTGAAGTATGTCACCCTTGTTCGACATCTGTCTACCCTGTGAGGTATTTGTCACCCTTGTTCTCCATTTTTCACCCGCTTCCTTCACTTGGTCATTTGTCATCCTTATGATATATTTTTCACCCTTGCTGGATATTTTTCACCCTTGTTCAACATTTGTCAGCCTTATGAATGATTTTTCACCCTTGCTCGATATTGTTCACACTTGTGAGACATTTGTCATCTTTGTTGATCATTTGTCACCCTTATGAATGATTTTTCACCCTTGTTGGAGTTGTAGGCTTAGCAAAAAATCCTTGGCTGCGTCGACTACATTTCAACATGTGGTCGACTCCACTTTTTCATTTTCATGCTTCTAGCTTTTCAAATCTTCATCCAGCCTGTACTTTATCCAAGGTTGACTTCACTTCATAGCTTCTTGACTAATGCATGCAGGCGTCTTGCTTTTGCGTTGACTTCTTCCTTTGAACTTCATAAATCTGTTGAACTTAACTGAGTAGGTCGACATGGGTCCTTGATAAAGTTGACTTATCTTCAACGAAGTTTTCTAAAATCTTCAAACCTGTTCTTCAAGAATTCACACGTAGAACCTTATTAAATACACGACATCATCAAAACCATAAAAACTCATAGATGACTTATAGTTTTGACATCATCAAAACCACAGGGACACACATTGATGACCTATGAGATAAATTTCAGGAGAAGTGAAGATGATGACAACAAACCAAAAACAATAGCTCTCAAGGGCTCTGATAGCTATGGAGAAAGCAGTGAGGACTCAGGTGAATTGCCAACATGTGAACAAGCATTCCTCACTAAAAAGTTCAAAAAATTCCTAAGAATGAAAAGTATGTAAGGAAAGAAAAAGAAACACCACCAGGTGAATAGAGGAGCACACTTCAAATCTGATATGCACAGGGAGACTGACAAAGTTGGCTATTATCACTATAGGAAGCCATGGCATGTTTGTGATGAATACCTGAAATTGTTCAAAAAGTATTCCAAGGTCAAGAAGAAGAATCCCAATATTATGGTGTCAACTTGGAGTGATGAGGAAGAGAGTACCTCAAGTGGAGAGGAAGAGGTGGAAATTTGTGCACTCATGGCCAACAAAGATGAAAATGATGAAGAGGTAATCTCACTCTTCGAAAATTTCTCTATAGATGAATGGGAAGAAGCATATATAGTTTGGTTTGAATCGCATGAAAAATTAAGAAAACAAAATAAAACACTGAAAAAGAAATTGAATGCTATTATGAACACCAGTTCAGACAATGAAGATTTAGAAGTTCTGAAAACTGAAAATGATAGTCTCAGAAAGCAATTGGAAAACTTTGACACTGTCAATTCAGAACTAGATAAACTGAAATCCTTAAATGAGATTTTTAGAAAATAGATTGAAGAAGGTGAAGAAAAATATAAAAATCTTGAAAGACAAAATAAGCTGAATGTTGAAAAATTTGAAGCTGTCAAGGTAGTAAATATGGAACTACAGAAAAACATTGAAAAATTGGAAAGAAGAGACAGATTGGAAATAATGTCTGATGATCAGATCTTGATAACTGAGCTAGCACAAAACGACAAACTCAAAGAGAAGAATGATGATCCGATAAAAGAAATTGAGAAACTAAAATAGTTGAGCACTGCCTTGTCTGAAAGATTAGTTGGTATTGAAAAAAGAAAATGTGTGATTTTTGATAACCTTGAAAAGTTGTCCATTCTTGAACAAGAAATTGAAAGTCACAAGACAGTAAATCACGTGTTAAATGACAGGCTTGCTTCCTGTGAGGAAGATATCTTGAGTTATGAGTTGCAGGTCTCATCATTAGAAGATCAAATCTTTGATTTGAATAATTCAATGTCTAGATTTGTCAAAGGTAAAACAATTTGGATAAACTTCTGGGGAATAAGATCAACTTCCAAAGGGAAGGGCAGGGATATAAACCTAAAATAAAAAATCTTTTGAAAACGAATTGTTTACATTTTTTGTTCGAGGTTCAGAAAAACTCAGCACTTCAACCAGTTCCCCAAAATAGTTTGCTGCTCAAAAAACCCAAAGACAAAATAAAAAATAGAAAAAGAAAAACAATCGGCAACAAACACAGAAAAGGAAATTCAATAACATGCATGTCAAGAACTCACATGAGAAATACCATGCTACAAAACCAACAAGTGTTAGTTGTTATTATTGTAGTGAGCATGGTCACTTAATGCATGATTGTAAAATGATGAGAAAAGATGATATAACTGCTGGAAGAATGCATGCTAAGAAATTCCACAATGTCCAAAAAAAGTGCATTGGATGTTTTCACTATGGAAAAATGGGACACATTGCTGCACAATGTTGGTCTGTCAAGAGAAGGAAAAATTTTCTGCCTGAACATGTTAAATTCCCTATAAACCAGCATGTTTTTGATAAAAACAAATGTGTTTCAAAAGGTAGGAACTTTGCGTGCTTCAACTATGGAAAGCCAGGCCACAAAGCTTCTGAATGCTGGCTGGTTATTCACAAAACAAACAATTTTTAGTTGAAACTGGTAACATTCATGGTCACTCGCTGAAATCTCATGTTCATGTTCACAAGAAAAATGTGAACTCTTCAAAATCCTGTCACTGTTGTGGTCAATTTGGGCATACAATGTTTGATTGCCAATTGATGAAATATGATGATTTGAAGGCCCAAAGGTTGTGGAGAGCATCTCTCAATGGTGCTGCTAACTTGCTAGGACCCAAGAATTCTTGGGTACGTAAAAATGTAAAATAAGATTTTTTTTGCAGGTGTGTCTCGGAGGAAGAAGAAAAATAAAAAGGGGGTTCAATAAGTCAAGTCACCCATTGTTGGTAAAAAACCCAATTTCTATTTTTATTGTTATACTTGTTGACTGTCAATACTTTCCCTCTTGATAGTTGCATATGTGGTCAGATAGGATTCATCTATTCTTTTCGTTGGATTGTTTCAATTGGTTGAATAATTGAGGGGGAGTCTGGTTAATTTGATGTGCTATGCAAGTTCTATTTTAAATTGAAAATCTGCTGCATGTGTCTTCTTGCACTGTTATGCTCAATCTTGCATGATCTCATGGTATATAGAATCGTGAAATGAAAAAGGATAGGTTAGACCTATTTGGAAGCATTCACCATGCTCGAGAACATTCCTCCGCCCGGTACCAAGGGTCAAGATTGCTTTTTGAGTTAGTATGATCAATATGTGTCTAGGTTAGTCAACTTCCTTGCATGTTGTTTTTCAAGTCTATTGAGATAGGGGGAGCCAATGCATATATTGGTCTGCTCATGCATATAATGTTTTCAAAGTCAGTTGCATATCTTTGTGTCGAAAACTTAAAAAGTATGATTAAATTGCATGCACAAATTCAGGGGGAGTAAGCTTATATGTCTTCATGCAATATCTTTTGTGTCAAACCTCTAAAAAGATTCATTTGAAATTCATGCATATGCTTAGGGGGAACTCTGTGTGAAAAAGATATCCTCTGAAATTCCCTAATATTTGTTGCCTGCTCAATAACTGTGAGCATTTCTGAATTCAATTCTGTCTGCTGCATGAGTGGGAACTCTTGTCATATCTTTGAGCTAACCACTTTGAGAAACCCATATACCTGCTGTCTGCCACTTATTATGCTTATTCTTGAAGTCACCTTCTGTCTACTGCTCATTATTGAACTTCCTTGAAACTGCTCTGTTGGTAAGTCATCTAAAATTCAGAAAGATTCCAATCTGTGTACCATGATCATAATATTGAAAACAACTTAAATAAGAAATCTTCTATTATATAGGTTTATGATTGTCCAAAATAATTAGCTAGTTTAAGTTGAATGAATTCAATGAGTTTAAAAATAAATGTCTTGAAAACATCTGTGTTCAGTGTTAATAGACCTTAACCATCTTTTACATGTTGTGCCATGGATAATTTTTCTGAAATCTGAAAATCCAAATACCATGGCCACTTTGGTTGAGATACTCAAACTTAGTATTGTCTTTAAACATCAGGTTATTTTGGAAGTTCCTAAGGCTAAAATTGACAGAGCAATGACAATGGTTCACTGAGAAACCATGTCCTTAAACCTTGGAAGTTTAGTGGACTGCATCATGAAGAGCCACTGTTAACTCTGCAGAAAAATTATTTAAAATCAAGGCAGAGCAATGGCAAGCTCACTGAAAAATATATCTCACTCATCAATGAAATGAGTTGAGATATGTCATGAGGTAACAATGCTATCTCTATTCAAATTGAGGCCTCAGCGGGTTGTGGGATTTGTTCCCTGAAGCTGTGAATCAGCGGTTATAGGGGTTGATCCCCGGAAGTTGTGAATCAGCGGTTTTCCAAGCTGTGTATCAGCAGAATCCTCACTCGGTTTGAGTGGGGGGTGGATGTAGGTCTGTTGGGTGCAGACTGAACCCCCTAAAAATCCTTGTGCATTGTGGTTTGCTTCGTGTGATTGCTTTCCTTCCTTTGATCAGCACTTACAGAAATGAATGCTTTAGCTTAATCTAGTTTAAGTGCTCGACACTAGCTCTACATGAACCAGTGATTGCTTAGATAATATCTATTGCAATTATGCTAGTTTGAACTTGCTTGTTTAATTTCTGTTCAGCACTGGCACACTACCAAGTGTTTATCGTTGGTTCTATCTGAACAATTAATTGGTCATATGCATTCCAATTTAGTTCTGTGCAAGTATTTTTGTTGTTTCAATTTAAGTCTAGTTTGAATTGTGTGTTTTAAATTTGGGCATAATTTTTTTTAAAGGGGATCTATTCACCCCCCACTTCTAGATCCCACCTTGCACCTAACATTTGGTATCAGAGTGGGTCTCTGATAAATCAGATTTAACAATCTATAGAGAGGATCTTGTTGTCCTGGTGCATCGTTAATGATGGATTATTGCCCTCGATCGTTTTCAATAGTTTCTCCACCCGTGTTTACTTGTTTCAACTTTAATCTTTGGTTAGGAAGTATGTGTAAGTTTGTTAATTATGTCAATCCTAACCTGTGGAGTCTTATCCAGCATGGTCCACATAAATTGCCTAAAAATAAGTCCAAGTGGACTAATGTTCATAAATTGAAAAACAATAATAATATATGGGCTCTAGACATTCTGAAAGCAGCAGTTGATGCTAATCAATTTCTGTTTGTTTCTACCTGCAGGTCTGCCAAGGAGATTTGGGACAAGTTGATGGCCATCCATGAAAAAGGAGAGGACAGATGTCTGATGGCTAATGGAAGTGATCACAGCAGTGATCAAAGGATGATGAAGAGGTAAGTTCTCTCTTCGAGAACTTCTCTATAGATGAATGGGAAGAAGCATATACTGATTTGTTTGAGATGCATGAAAAACTTAGAAAAGAATACAAATGTCTGAAAAATGAAATTGCATACTACTGTTAACATTGGTTTAGAAAATGAAGATTTATAAGTTTTGAAAACTGAAAATGATAGTCTCATAAAGCAATTGAAAAACTTTGACACTGTCAATTCAGAACTAGATAAATTGAAATCTAAAAATGAGAATTTCAGAAAATAGATTGAAGAAGGTGAAGAAAAATATAAAAATCTTGAAAGACAAAATAAGTTGAATGTTGAAAATTTTGAAGTTGTCAAGGTAGTAAATATGGAAATGCAGAAAAACATTGAAAAATTGGAAACAAGAGACAGACTAGAAATAATGTTTGATGATAAGATCTTGATAATTGAGCTAGTAAAAAATGACAAACTCAAAGAGAAGTATGATGATCTAATAGATGAAATTGAGAAATTAAAGCAGTTGAACATTGCCCAATCTGACAGACTAGTTGCCCTTGAAAAAGAAAATGTGTGATTTCTGATAACCTTGAAAACCTATCCATTCTTGAAACAGAAGTTGAAAGTCACAAGACAGTAAATCACATGTTAAATGAAAGGTTGGCTGCCTGTGAAGAAGAGAATGCCAATTCTGAACTTCCAATCGCATCCTTGGAAAATGAAATCCAAGACTTAAAAAATTCTCTATTTAAGTTTGTTGAAGGGAAAGACAATTTAGATAGGCTGTCGAGAGTTAAGGTCAACTTCCAAAAGGAAGGACTGGGCTACAACCCCATTAATAAGAAATCTTTTGAAAACAAGTTACAGATGTTGTGTCCCTAGGTTTGATGGTTTTGATGATCACGAACTATGACTCATTGGTGAGTCTACATGATTATTGATGATGTCAACTAACCACTTTTGAATTGTGTGACAAGCAAATGTTGACTCAAGTTCAGTCAACCCTGTGTGAAAAGGGGCTTAGAACTCAAGTCAACTGAGTCTGAAGCAAATCACCAAGCTATTGAAATTTAGTCCAGCTTCTACATTCAACAAAGTCAGAATTCCCAATAGAACTCATGACTATCAGAGTTTAGTTTAATGCATGAATGGCAAGCTACAAGTCCTTCAGTTATATATCAATGCAAAAGCCTAAGTTCAATCCAGAAGGTGATAAGTCTAGTCCAGTTCAGCTAAAATCTCTTGAGCCATTCATAATTTAGGTTGACGAACTATGTGCGAAGTATGGAAAATTTAGTCAACAGAAGTGTCACACAAGTCCACAGACTTGTCTCTACAGCAACCATTTCAGTCTGACTGCCAGCTGAATTCAGATGACATGAAGCCTTTGCATTCAAGAATCCGATATGAGGAAATCAGATGAAGCCTCTACATTCATGTCTCAGAATCTCAATAGGCTTAAATCCCGCATATCAAGGTTTACCAATGTCAAAACTTTTGGATATGATGTGAAGAGGATGAGGTTAAATAGTGCAGATCACCAAGGCAGGTATGCTAAACAAACCATGAAGATAGTACACCAACTAAGCCGATTTCATTCAAGTGGGATTCTAAAGAGTATGCTTCAACTCCACATGTTTCAGTTGTTGTTCCCATAACCTCCAACCATTATGGGTGACAAACCACAAACAACCTCTACAAGAGGCCAAATGCAAGGTTCTTTAGTGTGGCTATGTTTTTCTGGGCTAACAAGTTGATTTTAAAGAGTTTCCAGATTTTCGTAAACCTATGTGACCATTTCGGTCAACCTAATTTTACAGCAACCAAGGGACTGAACTCTGACAGAGTTTGATCGACCTAAATGGGTAGTTCGGTCGACCTATTTTTCCAGAACCGAAAACTCTGAGAGTTTTCAGAGATCGGTCGACCGACCGAAATTTTCGGTCGACCGAACCCTTCGAGGCAGCCATTGCTGACTTCTTTTCATGAACGTGTTCAAAGCCCCTATCTTAGACTTTTTGATCTTAAAGTCTCCCAACTTGCATAAAATCGTGGATCTGGTTCCTGGCTTGTCCCTTGATCATCCTAGGTCTTATAAAAACAACTCTTGGGCCAAGAAACCCTAATTTCTCAAAGGGATCAAAGGAAGGCTATCAAGGGATAAAGAGGGCTGTAGGAAGATCTCTGTGAACAGTGCTTTGTCCAAGCATTCTTCATCAAAAATCAAGCATTTGAAGATTATCCTGAAGCCAATCAAGTGGAAACCAAGTGGAGAAGCAACATCAGCCCAAGATCTACATCATTCACTAAGGGGGAGCCTAGATCTGAAGTTTTTATTTCTGTTTCCTCTTCTAAATTGCTTTGAGCTTCAACTGTGTATTTCCTTCTAAATCTGTGAACATCAAGTGTGTGGTCGGATTGTGCAGTGTGCACATCCGAGTTGTGTGTGTCCGGATTGTGCAGTGTGCACATCCAAGTGTGTTCAGTTTGCTGCAACTTGTAGCCTGTGTGTTTGTGAGCTGCGTTTCAATCAGCGTGCTCTTGGGTTGATCCCCATGTTTGTATCTGTGTGTGGATCTATTCAGATCCATGTGCTTGTGCGTGGTTTTGTTTAGATCTGTGTGTGTGTGTGTGGATCTCTTCAGATCTGCGTGTGTGTGTTGATCTATCCAGATCCGGGTGTTCGCATGTGTAGAGTGTTGCGTCTGTTGTAGCGTGTGTGTGTGTATGTTGTTGATCTGATCATTGGATCGTGTTGGAGACTCCGTGTCACGCCCCGAGCGCGGAAGATACCCGGAGATGCGCGACGTGTCTATATCAATCATGTCAATCAGAGTGGTCGTGTATTCGACACAAAGACAGAGATGCGCAAAATAGCAAGATAACCCAATCCTTTATTTCATAATGGATAGACTATTACAAATCCAATACTCTGTTTAATAAAAAGAAAAGTACATAGTTGACTCGAGAAAACTATAGAAAAGACTAGATGACACTTGGAGAAGCTCTATCACTTTCACTCTTGACCATTCCCATCCGATTGACTTCCATCGTCGTCGGACTTACCTGAAAAGTAAAAAGGGACAAACGGAATGAGCGAACGCTCAGTAGGAAATTATATCTCAAGTACTAGCAAGTGGTTTAAGTAATTACATTTTCATGATGCAATAAAGCTATGCATGCTCGCATGAAACGACAAGATAGAGAGAATGTAATATCAAGAAAATAAGATGAACTTAGTCATGAACTTCCAACAAGATAACAAGTTTATTCGAGATATTCAAGCAAGTACATTTAACAAGTCATGTCAAGAACTTTGGCTATCATGTATCAAGCAAGTAAATTACCCTTTTTCGGGCCACGCATTTCATTTCATGTCAAGTACGAGTCAAGTACAAGATGTGTGTGGAATGTCCAATCAAGCAAGTCAAGTACTCGGTATAATGCCAGATACCTTATCATTTTAACTCCCATGGGCACAAGTACTTTCGGGTGCTCCTCCCAGGACCAGATCGGGCCCTATATGCGCAGGCATTTATCATGTGTTTTGACATCCACTCTTGTTTATATAGCCAATATAGAATTTCAATAATCAAGCTTGTAGATACGTATGACAACTTTGATAGAATAGAGTCCAAAATATGACAAAGGACATAGATTGGCGATAATAATGATATAATCACGAGTTCGATAAAACCAGGTAGAATATGGTTCCCTTAACTTAGGTACCATGACAAATCAATATGGACATTCTTTATATAGAATTGAGGTCCACATGAACATTAGATCAAGCAAGATACCCTCATTCTTATCATAGAATTGGGGTTTACAAGAATGACACGATATGGCATGATATCATCATCCCATCAAGAATTGCTTATGATATACTCTTTGTATAATCATAAGGGCCGGTATACCATGTTTCTTTAGATTGACATGGCAAGGATCGTGTAATGGGTTTTTAGGGTACAACCAGCTCAGTCGGCCTTGAGGGAATCCAAGGCTACGAGGAGTCTTACGGAGGTCTCTATGACTAACTCGCTAGTCCAAAGGAACGGAATGTCCAATGGAGAGCTTGTATGTCAATGAGAGTTGAGTGTGATCGATAAATCAACATGAAAACATGGGACTATACTCACGGAGTGGAGAATAGTGCCTATTTATATATATTATGATATATATAAAACCATCGGTTAGCAAATCAGATGAAAATCAGTTTATAGTAAAATAACGACTTAGGTCAAGTCATTTCTCAAGTAATTAACGCCTAACATAGGGGCGTTAACATATTTCTATTTTACAGAATTTTCAATAATCTCATTAATTTATGAAAAACACGCCCTTGTCCGGGACGTTTTTCAAGTAACTAACGCCTAGTATCAGGGCGTTTATATATGTTCCGTTTCGCAGAATTTCATTATTTCAATACTCTATCTAAAAAGCGCCCTGGACAGGGTCGTTTCTTCATATTTGACGACTGCTGCTGCAGGCGTCTCATGAATTACGGATTTGACAGAATATAAATAAGTTGCAGGACTTATATAAGACACGCCCTGAGAAGGGGCGTTACTGGCTTAACTCTATGTTTCAGAACATACCAGGACTCTGGATAATACGCGCCTAAGCAAGGGGCGTTACTTTTAAAGTCACGCCCTCTGATGAGGCGTTAATACGTGGAAAACGACCTTGTACAGGCCGTGAATTCAAGAAATTGCAGGACATTAGATTTGGAGACAGGATCATGCATTAATAATCAAGGTTTCATATATAATCCGTTCTTATCATGCTTAAGTCATGATCTCGTAAAATTAACGCCTGTGTACAGGACGTTTCTTAATAAATTGACGACCGCTGTTATGGTCGTTTATTTTAAAATAGCGCCCTATTCCAGGGCGTTTCTTTCAAACAATTCAGAAAACGCATGAAAACTATAATAATCATATGCATGACATGCTTATATATATATATATATCTTGCATTAATTTCATTTGGGCTACAGTAACTTGAGAAAACCTACCTTATGATAATTTGATGATTTGAACTGTGAGAAGAGGAGCTCTAGTTCTACGGTCCTGTAATTCCTACGAGAACAGAAGAAGAAACATTTATTAATTTCTTCACCTATCAGAACAGAGGAGATTAGAAGAACGTTACCTTGTTCTTCACTTATGCTGCTGCGTCCTCAACCTGTAAGAGGAAAAGAGGATGAAGAACTATTAGTTCTTCATGTAACCGAAGCAAAGAGAAACTTATATGAACTGCTATTTCGTTCATAAGGAAAAGAAGAAGAAGAAGATATGTTCTTCACGTACCTGTGCGGTTCGATCGTCCAAATAGGTTTAGGGTTTGTTCGATCAAGATTATATATAGGATTTTGGACGTCCTGTTAAGGTTAGTGTTCTAGTAGAAGCAATGCTTCCAATATAGAGTCCTTGCCCTATTAAATACTTACTGGATTAACATAATCCTTCCCTGGATAAGCTCCCGTGTCGAACGGAACTCGAATGGAATTAACGCCTTTGGTCAGGGCGTGTATTCTTGAATTAACGCCTTGCATAAGGGCGTTTCTTAAAAAGCGCCTTTAAAAAGGGCGTTTCTTGTTTTAAAACACGCCCAAGGTAGAGGCGTTTCTTTTACTTACTCATTTGGTCGCGTGAGAACTGACGACCGTAGGTGTGGGCGTCCTTTCTTTATTCACGCCATTGGTAGAGGCGTTTATTTATAAATTAACGCCTTAATAAGAGGCGTTATTTTTAATTTGTTTTATTTCGTCCAATTAACCCTATTCCTTTTATATATATATTACTTCTGTAATATATATGTTTTAATTCATTTCAATTATTCATTTATTAGGGTTGCTACACCCTCCCCCACTTAAAAAGAATTTGGTCCCCAAATTCAATATATATATAATTATACATGCGGAGAGTGTAGGACATATACCTCTTAGAATAACTCGGGAAATCGTTTCTTCATAGATTCCTCGGTCTCCCATGTCGCTTCGCGTTCAGGATTCTTATTCCATTGCACCTTGATCATGGGAATAACCTTATTCCTTAGAGCTCGTATTTCTCGATCTAATATCTTCAAGGGCTTCTGTTCATATGTGAGATCTTTCTGGATCACCAGATCTCCATGCTCAATAATATGTGACGGATCGTGCACATACTTCTTCAACATAGATATGTGAAATACATTGTGTACCTCGGACAACTGAGGAGGCAACGCGATGCGATAAGCAACCTCGCCAACTCTTTCGAGTACCTCAAATGGTCCGATGAATCTTGGCGTAAGCTTGCCCTTAACACCAAATCTCCGTATGCCACGTCCAGGGGATATCTTGAGAAATACATGATCTCCAACCTGGAATTCAAGATCTCTTCTCCTGGTATCAGCATAAGCCTTTTGCCTTGTCTGAGCAACTTGTAATCTTTCTCTGATTACTTGTATCTTCTCGGTTGTATCCCTTACCATGTCTGGACCTAATAGTTGTTTCTCTCCAACTTCGTTCCAACATATGGGAGATCGGCAACTCCTTCCGTATAAGGCTTCGAAAGGTGCCATTTGGATACTAGCTTGGTAGCTATTATTATATGCAAATTCAACTAAAGGTAAGTGGTCATGCCAGCTTCCTCCAAAGTCAATAATGCATGCTCTCAGCATATCTTCAACAACTTGATTAGTTCGCTCGGTCTGACCATCCGTTTGCGGGTGAAAAGCAGTACTAACGTTGAGTCTCGTCCCCAACGAATGTTGTAATCCCTTCCAAAAATGAGAAGTAAAACGGGGATCTCTATCCGACACGATTGAGACAGGAATTCCATGTATCCTGACTATTTCTTTGATGTATAGTGCAGCTAGCACATCAATTGACCATCGGCTTTTGATTGGCAAGAAATGTGCCGATTTAGTCAATCGGTCAATGATAACCCAGATTCCATCATGTCCTCCTTTAGATTTAGACAAACCCATGATGAAGTCCATACCAATATCCTCCCATTTCCACTTAGGAATATCTAGAGGATGTAGTTTTCCCGCAGGCTTTTGGTGTTCCGCCTTGACCTGTTGGCATGTGAGACAGCGTGATACATAGTCCGCTATTTCTCTTTTCATATTGGGCCACCAAAAGTTCCTCTTTACATCTTGGTACATTTTAGTTGATCCAGGATGAATAGTGTATCTTGATCGGTGAGCTTCATCTAAGATCTTCTTCTTTAATTCCGGACAATCGGGTATACAAGTTCTATCTTTGAACGATAATCTTCCATCAGAAGTTAGTTGAAAATCAGATTGTCCTTCTAATCTGCCTTTGATTTCTACTAACATAGGATCATCATCCTGAAGTGTTTGTATCTCAGATAACAAATCTGACTGTATGCTTACATGAGATAGTGTGACAAATTTGGATTCCGTGTCCAAGCTTATATTGAGCTCGGAGAATTGTTCAAGTAACCTCCATTCTTGTATCATACAATTTGCTATCTTTGCTCTCGGCTTTCGACTAAGGGCATCAGCCACATAATTACCCTTTCCGGGATGGTATTGTATACTGAAGTCGAAGTCCTTGAGATATTCTAGCCAACGTCTTTGTCTCATGTTCAGCTCCTTTTGTGAAAATAGATATTTGAGACTTTTGTGATCGGAGTATACAGTAAACTGTACCCCATAGAGATAGTGTCTCCATATCTTTAGGGCAAATACTACCGCGGCCAATTCCAAGTCATGGACGGGGTAATTCTCCTCATGCTTCTTCAGTTGACGAGAAGAATATGCTATGACCTTCCCATGTTGCATTAGAACGCATCCGAGGCCAATGCCAGAAGCATCAGTGTAGACCTCGAATTTCTCTCCTTCAATTGGTAGGGCTAAGACTGGAGCTGTGGTGAGATGATCCTTGAGAGTTTGGAAACTGCTTTCACATTCCTCACTCCATTCATATCGGATCTCCTTACGAGTTAATCTTGTAAGTGGTACGGCGATCTTAGAGAAATCTTTGATAAATCGCCGATAATAGCCTGCAAGACCTAAGAAACTTCTGATCTCGCTTGCATTAGTGGGTCTCTCCCAGTTTCTCACAGCTTCAACTTTTGACGGATCCACAGATAAACCGTCCTTGGATATGACATGTCCGAGAAAAGCCACTTCTTCAAGCCAGAACTCGCATTTGCTGAGTTTAGCATATAATTGATTTGTCCTCAAGACTTGCAATGCAATCCTCAAATGCTCTTCATGTTCTTCCTTAGTCTTAGAATATATCAATATATCATCGATGAAGACTACTATGAATTGATCCAAGTAAGGCCTGAATATGCTATTCATTAACTGCATAAAGGCAGCAGGGGCATTTGTTAGTCCAAAAGGCATAACAACAAATTCGTAATGGCCATACCTGCTTCTGAATGCGGTCTTGTGAATGTCATCATCCTTGATCCTTAATTGATGATATCCCGACCGGAGATCAATCTTGGAGAAATATTTGGATCCTGAAATCTGATCAAACAATTCATCGATTCTCGGCAGTGGATACTTGTTCTTGATAGTGAGATAATTCAACTGTCGATAGTCGATACACAATCTCATGGATCCATCCTTCTTCTTTACAAATAAGACTGGTGCTCCCCACGGGGAAGTACTTGGTCTAATAAACCCTTTTCGGATTAGTTCCATCAACTGCTCCTTCAACTCCTTGAGTTCAGCAGGGGACATTCTATATGGTGCCTTTGAAACCGGACCAGCACCAGGGACTAAGTCGATGGTAAAGGCCACATCTCTTTGCGGGGGTAATCCCGGCAATTCTTCCGGAAATACGTCTGGGAATTCTCGCACTACCTGAATGTCCTCTATCTCGGTTTCTTTAGCTTCTTTAATAGTGACAAAAGCAAAGAAGGATACACATCCTTTCTTGACGAGCTTGCTTGCTCGAAGAGCCGAAATAAGAGGGGATTTGCTTCGACTCTTAGGACTAGTATAAGTCAGTTCCGGAAATTCTTTGAAAACAATCTTGCTATTACGGCAATCAACCGTTGCCTGGTACTTAGATAACCAATCTGCTCCTAGTATAACATCATATTCTTTTAGATCTAAGCAGATAAGATCAATAGGAAAATTCTTTCCTCGAACCAACACCTCACAGTTTTGGTAATGATGCGTGATATCCGTCTCGTTTCCGAGAGGAGTAGACAACACTATTTTCATCCATTCTGGTTCTAGAGGTAATGGGTCAGCAAACTTCTTGAAAATAATGGAATGCGATGCACCCGTATCAAATAAGACATGTGCATATTTGGAACAAATTTTTAATGTACCTTCCACCAATCCGCCTTCTTCTTCTGGTTCGGTCTCTTGGATTGCATGAAGACGCGCGTTCCTTGTCACTGGGCGTTTACCCTCACCGTCTTGGTCATTCATTAATGGACAATCGGGAATCCGATGTTCACGACTCCCACAACGGAGACATGCTCCTAATTTCCTCCAACATTCTTCTGTTTTGTGACCAGCCTTGTCACAATGCTTGCATACTACGTTTGAAGGGATAGTGGTGATAGAGAAAGGCTTGGATTTCTTGTACTTCTGATCTTGAGAGGAAGAACCTCCATTGTTGGGCCTCTTCTTAAAGTTGGGTTTAAAAGAACCCGAACTTGTGACTTGCTCCTTTTTGTCTTTCCCACGGATCCTATCAGATAGTTCCGTGGCATCTTCAAGCAACTGAGCTCGGCGCACTATTTCAGTATAAACTTGAATATCCATAGGCGCCAGTTGAGTAATGTAGTGGGGCCTAAGCCCATTAAGAAATCTACGGGCTTTCATCTTTTCCGTGCCAATTAAATGCTTAGCATATCTAGACAGTCTAGAGAACTGTGCTTCATAATCAGCCACCGATAAAGATCTTTGCTTTAATGCGGCAAATTCGGCGGCCTTCCTTTCCTGGACCCTATCAGAGAAATATTTGGCGTTGAAATATTCAACGAATTCACCCCATGTAACTTGAGTTGGGTCAATAGTAGCTTCAATCGACTCCCACCAGCATCTAGCATCCTTTTCTAACTGGAAAGTAGCTAATAAGACTTTGTCCTGATCCGTGCATTGCATGACACGGAATATACGTTCAATCTCCCGAACCCAATGCTCGGCATCGTCTGGATCGGTCGATCCCATGAACTTCGGGGGATTCATATTCTTGAATGCTTGGTGTAAGCTTCCAGCTCGTGGAGCACCACCTTGTGCTACCTGTTGTAGCACTTGGGTCATCCCTTGAAGGGTACGCTGCATGTTGCGCCATTGAGCACGTTCGACAGCCATTATCCTACAATTACAATAGCTATGTTAGTATTATATCACTATGATCTTATAAAGGACTCATTGATCATTTAACCCTTGGTTCTACCCCCTCTCACTTGGTTAAAGGTTTTGAAACCTATCCTTGGACTTGGGTTTCCTAGGAATTGAATACCTTAGGCTCTGATACCACAAAGACTGTCACGCCCCGAGCGCGGAAGATACCCGGAGATGCGCGACGTGTCTATATCAATCATGTCAATCAGAGTGGTCGTGTATTCGACACAAAGACAGAGATGCGCAAAATAGCAAGATAACCCAATCCTTTATTTCATAATGGATAGACTATTACAAATCAATACTCTGTTTAATAAAAAGAAAAGTACATAGTTGACTCGAGAAAACTATAGAAAAGACTAGATGACACTTGGAGAATCTCTATCTCTTTCACTCTTGATCATTCCCATCCGATTGACTTCCATCATCGTCGGACTTACCTGAAAAGTAAAAAGGGACAAACGGAATGAGCGAACGCTCAGTAGGAAATTATATCTCAAGTACTAGCGAGGGGTTTAAGTAATTACATTTTCATGAATGCAATAAAGCTATGCATGCTCGCATAAACGACAAGATAGAGAGAATGTAATATCAAGAAAATAAGACGAACTTAGTCATGAACTTCCAACAAGATAACAAGTTTATTCGAGATATTCAAGCAAGTACATTTAACAAGTCATGTCAAGAACTTTGGCTATCATGTATCAAGCAAGTAAATTACCCTTTTTCGGGCCACGCATTTCATTTCATGTCAAGTACGAGTCAAGTACAAGATGTGTGTGGAATGTCCAATCAAGCAAGTCAAGTACTCGGTATAATGCCAGATACCTTATCATTTTAACTCCCATGGGCACAAGTACTTTCGGGTGCTCCTCCCAGGACCAGATCGGGCCCTATATGCGCAGGCATTTATCATGTGTTTTGACATCCACTCTTGTTTATATAGCCAATATAGAATTTCAATAATCAAGCTTGTAGATACGTATGACAACTTTGATAGAATAGAGTCCAAAATATGACAAAGGACATAGATTGGCGATAATAATGATATAATCACGAGTTCGATAAAACCAGGTAGAATATGGTTCCCTTAACTTAGGTACCATGACAAATCAATATGGACATTCTTTATATAGAATTGAGGTCCACATGAACATTAGATCAAGCAAGATACCCTCATTCTTATCATAGAATTGGGGTTTACAAGAATGACACGATACGGCATGATATCATCATCCCATCAAGAATTGCTTATGATATACTCTTTGTATAATCATAAGGGCCGGTATACCATGTTTCTTTAGATTGACATGGCAAGGATCGTGTAATGGGTTTTTAGGGTACAACCAGCTCAGTCGGCCTTGAGGGAATCCAAGGCTACGAGGAGTCTTACGGAGGTCTCTATGACTAACTCGCTAGTCCAAAGGAACGGAATGTCCAATGGAGAGCTTGTATGTCAATGAGAGTTGAGTGTGATCGATAAATCAACATGAAAACATGGGACTATACTCACGGAGTGGAGAATAGTGCCTATTTATATATATTATGATATATATAAAACCATCGGTTAGCAAATCAGATGAAAATCAGTTTATAGTAAAATAACGACTTAGGTCAAGTCATTTCTCAAGTAATTAACGCCTAACATAGGGGCGTTAACATATTTTTATTTTACAGAATTTTTAATAATCTCATTAATTTATGAAAAACACGCCCTTGTCCGGGACGTTTTTCAAGTAACTAACGCCTAGTATCAGGGCGTTTATATATGTTCCGTTTCGCAGAATTTCATTATTTCAATACTCTATCTAAAAAGCGCCCTGGACAGGGTCGTTTCTTCATATTTGACGACTGCTGCTGCAGGCGTCTCATGAATTACGGATTTGACAGAATATAAATAAGTTGCAGGACTTATATAAGACACGCCCTGAGAAGGGGCGTTACTGGCTTAACTCTATGTTTCAGAACATACCAGGACTCTGGATAATACGCGCCTAAGCAAGGGGCGTTACTTTTAAAGTCACGCCCTCTGATGAGGCGTTAATACGTGGAAAACGACCTTGTACAGGCCGTGAATTCAAGAAATTGCAGGACATTAGATTTGGAGACAGGATCATGCATTAATAATCAAGGTTTCATATATAATCCGTTCTTATCATGCTTAAGTCATGATCTCGTAAAATTAACGCCTGTGTACAGGACGTTTCTTAATAAATTGACGACCGCTGTTATGGTCGTTTATTTTAAAATAGCGCCCTATTCCAGGGCGTTTCTTTCAAACAATTCAGAAAACGCATGAAAACTATAATAATCATATGCATGACATGCTTATATATATATATATATATCTTGCATTAATTTCATTTGGGCTACAGTAACTTGAGAAAACCTACCTTATGATAATTTGATGATTTGAACTGTGAGAAGAGGAGCTCTAGTTCTACGGTCCTGTAATTCCTACGAGAACAGAAGAAGAAACATTTATTAATTTCTTCACCTATCAGAACAGAGGAGATTAGAAGAACGTTACCTTGTTCTTCACTTATGCTGCTGCGTCCTCAACCTGTAAGAGGAAAAGAGGATGAAGAACTATTAGTTCTTCATGTAACCGAAGCAAAGAGAAACTTATATGAACTGCTATTTCGTTCATAAGGAAAAGAAGAAGAAGAAGATATGTTCTTCACGTACCTGTGCGGTTCGATCGTCCAAATAGGTTTAGGGTTTGTTCGATCAAGATTATATATAGGATTTTGGACGTCCTGTTAAGGTTAGTGTTCTAGTAGAAGCAATGCTTCCAATATAGAGTCCTTGCCCTATTAAATACTTACTGGATTAACATAATCCTTCCCTGGATAAGCTCCCGTGTCGAACGGAACTCGAATGGAATTAACGCCTTTGGTCAGGGCGTGTATTCTTGAATTAACGCCTTGCATAAGGGCGTTTCTTAAAAAGCGCCTTTAAAAAGGGCGTTTCTTGTTTTAAAACACGCCCAAGGTAGAGGCGTTTCTTTTACTTACTCATTTGGTCGCGTGAGAACTGACGACCGTAGGTGTGGGCGTCCTTTCTTTATTCACGCCATTGGTAGAGGCGTTTATTTATAAATTAACGCCTTAATAAGAGGCGTTATTTTTAATTTGTTTTATTTCATCCAATTAACCCTATTCCTTTTATATATATATTACTTCTGTAATATATATGTTTTAATTCATTTCAATTATTCATTTATTAGGGTTGCTACACTCCGTCTCCATATGTGTGTTGGGGTGTGTCCACGTGTGTGTGCAGGCGTCGTTCTGTGTGTGTGTGTGTGCGTGTGTGTGTTAGAGCTTGGCTCCGTGTGTGTGTGAGGATTTATCCCCGTACTGGTTTACCATTAGTGAAGCCTCATTCAGTTGAGTGAGGGGTGGACGTAGGGAGCCCGTCGTGTTCTCGCACCACCTTAAAAATCACCTTGTTCATATCTGAATGCCTGTGTGACTGTCCATTTCCTCTATCTCCATTCACATGTTTAATTTGATACAATCACACACTCAATCCAATCAAATTGCTACACACTTAATTTGTACACACAAAGAGCTAACTTGACTTTGGTTCTACAAGTCATTTTTAATCCTTAATGTCCATCTATTTGCTGCTTGGTAAATCTACATCATGCATAATTATTTAGATGTTGTGTTAGTTTCCGCTATGGGGTGTTTGTATTTTAATTGAACAAATTTTTAATAGAAGGATCTATTCACCCCCCCTCTAGATCCATCTTCCTGCACTACAGGACCCAACAACAGAACTCATTTGTCAAGGCATCCAATGTAGCCACCACATCCCAGGTTAAACAGACCACAAATCAGAAAATTCAAAACTAGAAAAAAATTCAGAAACAAAAAAATAAATATTAGAAATAAAAATTTGTTGTGCCCCTGTGATTTTGATGATAGCTAACACTATAAGTCACCATATGCATGTGTGCATGAAAGATCTTGTTGATTCATTTAAGTGCATTCATATGTGTTCATGTATTTGTGAATGTGTGTTTGTGAATGACTTTCCATCATATCTGTCTGAGATCTGGTCGATGCATTCATGTAACAGAGTCAGCATGTACAGCCATGCACTGTTTTACTTGCAAAATAGAGTCTGCACATTGCCTGTAGACTGCACATTGTCTGCACATCAATGCATAGTCTACACATCCTTGGCTGTGCGATCATTCAGCAAGTCTAAACATTGTCTCGCACACACACACATAGTCTGCACATCAATACATTGTCTCCTACATGCATTACTTCAAGTGTGTACAGCCAGTGCATTCCTTCATATCAAGTCTAGACATTGTGCATTCCTTCATATGAAGTCTATACACTGCATGCTTCAAAGTCGCATGCATCATTTAGCACAAGTCTGTACATCGTCCAGTTGTGTGAACATTGCATTCGGCAAGTCTGTACAGAGTCTGTTGCATCATTCATCAAGTCTGTACACTGCATTGCACGAGCTCAAGTCAGTACATTGTCGTTGCATAAGGCCACACACAGTCTGTACATGCCATAGTCTTGCATACTTAAAGTCTATACATCTGCATGCTAGCAAGTCTGCAAAGTCTATACATTCACATGCATGCAAAGTCTGCACATTGCATTTGGGCATCAAAGTCTATATAGCCAAAGCCAATGCATTTCGTCTCATGCTACTGGCAAGTCTATACATTGGCCAAGCCTGCACATCGCCTTCATTGGTTCATTCGACCAAGTCTGTACATTGCCCAGTCTGCATCTTTCAAAGTCTATACATTGTCATCTTTACCTACGTTCATATCATGAAGTCTGTACATCCACCGTCTCAATTAAGCTTCAAGTCTGTACATCCGATCATCTCATGCATCGTCTCATGCATCGTCTTTCAAGTCTGTACATCGGTGCGTCTTACTTAGCGTCTCTGTGCTTCAAGCTTTCTAAAGTCTATACATCGCTTGCATCGTTAAGTCTATACATTGTCGCTTGCATCGTTAAGTCTATACACTGTCGCTTGCATCGTTAAGTCTATACATTGCCTAGCATAACACACATCAAGTCTGTACAGCCAGATCGGTCAAGTCTGTACAGCCATTGCCCTGTATGCCCTGCTAGCCTTCCAAGTCTATACACTACACGCCCTGCACGCATTGCAAGTCCATACATTGCTGCATTGCAAGAGATCAAGTCTGTACACTACCTGCAGCAATGCTCGCACACACTAAGTCCATACATTGCATATGGTTGTGCATCACAAAGTCTGAACATTGCTTCAGCGTTGCCTTTAGCCAAGTCCATACATTGACTGGCAGCCTTCAGCAAAGTATGAACATTGCATCATTGTGCAAGAATTGCTTTCATTCAAGTCTGTACACTGGTGTCGACACTACATGATCAAGTCTATACAGACTTAGCGAAATCTTAGCAAGTCTATACACTGGTGTCATCTGCTGCAGGGACAACAAGTCTGTACATTGAGTTCTCATGCATGTAAACATCAAGTCTATACACTCCCCTGTTTCATGTCTATACATCCGGTTGTTAGCATACCTGCACACATGAATGAAGTCTGTACATCGCTTAGTGCATTACATGCATTCATCAAAAGGCTGTACACTCGTGAATGTAATGTCTGTACATTCATTCTCATTGTACACACTTTCTCTTCTATTGCACATGCATCTTTCATACCAAGTCTGCACATCGCTGCATTCTAAGTCTACACATTCTCACATTGTACATACTTGCATAAATGTTGCATCTAAAGTCTGTACACGCTCATGCATTACTTCATTAAGTCTATACACTCTTTGCTGATCGACTGAAGTAACTCTGTCATTGTACAGGCTGATGAATGGGCACGTGATCTGAGGTTGGCACCTGACACATGATCCGAGGTGTCCTCTGGATAAAGGGGGCACATGCCCTAGTTGCTGCTGATATATATATATGAATGTTCTTCATCCGCAAAAGATATATTGAAGAGGGCTGATCGAGAGAGTGATAGAAAAAAGTGAGAGCAGTAGAGAGGCAGTAAGCAGAAGAAGAAAAAGAGCAGAGAGGCAGAGTGTGAAAGTAGAAGAAGAAGAAGAGAAAGAGAGAAGGTTCGTGGAGAAGAAGAAAGAAGATTTTATTGAAGATCTGTCTACTGGACTTGGATCAGATCCAATCCAGTTTGCTCCTGCGAGAGCTACATGTTACATTGTGTTTTCAGCTTTCCGAGTGCTATATTTTTATTTCTTATTTTCCTTTTATTTGATCACTGTGCCTTCCGATTCTCTGGTTAGAGATCGGTTTTCCTCTTGTGGTCTCAAGAGAAGGGAGACTTGTCTCCGGTTTGTAAGTGACAGGTTGTCACTTGTGGGTTCTCCTCCGTTTTAGAGGAAGGGAGATTCGTCTCCGGTTCTGGTCTTGTGGGTTGCAAGTCCAGGTGTTCCCTCTGGTTTGGAGGAAGAGAGACTTGTGTCTCTGGTTGTCAGTGACTGGGTGTCACTGGTGGGTTCCCTCCTAGGTAGAGGAAGAGAGACCTCGGTCTATGGTTTCTAGTGACTGGGTGTCACTAGGGTTGCCCTCCGGTTTGGAAGAAGAGGGGAGGCTGTTCCCCTGGTCAAGCTGTTTGGCAGTAAGTGTTCGCAGACTGAGTCTGCTGGTTCTAGCGTTAGCTAGTGAAGCCTCACTCCGGTTTGGAGTGAGGGGTGGATGTAGGTCTTGGTGACCGAACCACCTAAAAATCTTCTGTGCAGTGTGGTTGGGCTTGTGCGCTTGTTCCTTATCGTCTACCTCCTTCACAGGTTGCTTTGAGCATTCTTGTTTCTATCCGTGCTGTAAGTTGATTGCATTCTTCTGCTTCCGCTAGTTGCTTGTTTAGGCGCGCCTATATTTTTGCTTAGTGGTTTAAAAGAGAATTTAACTTTTTCTTCAGATTGTCTATTTGCCATGATAGTGTTCTAGTCTTTTATTGAGCGAAAAGTTTTTTGAAGGGTGGGATTCATTCACCCCCCTCTGAATCCATCGCACCGATCCTATCAATTGGTATCAGAGCGGTGTCTGCATAGTAGGTCCAGCGACCTGCAGATCCGACCCTACTGTCTTCGGTGCATTTTTGTTAGAGTTGGTTTATCGGTTTGAAACCACTGCTTTGATTTAGTTTTGATGTGCTTCAATGGCTCATCCACCCGTCTTTAGTGGTTCTGATTTCAACCACTGGCACAGTGCTTTCCTTGCTCATGTTAAATTGGTTGATCCAGACCTGTGGAAAGTGATTTCACATGGTCCACATAGACTACCAAAAGATCAGTCCAAATGGACTAACAAGCATCGATCTATGTGTGCAGAAAATCAGAAAGTACTGGAGTTAATGAAGGCCGCGACTAATCAAGCTCTTCATTCATGTTTCCTTGGTTGCAGATCTGCAAGGGATATATTGAAGATGATAAAGAGAGCCGAGAAAGGAAATCAACTGAGCTGCATCATGGCTCGAGGAAGTGGACAGAGCAGCAATCAAGAAGAAGATCAGAATGAAGATGATAATGATGAAGAGGTAAATCCCTTCGAGAATTTCTCTTCAGATGATTGGGAGAATGCATATGCTGAGTTGCTTGAATCTCATGAACATTTAAGAAAATAATACAAACATTTGAAGAAGAATAGTAGATCAGACAGTTTGAATTCTCCATGTAAAAATTGTGCTGAACTGAAAAATGATCATGATGCTTGTATGTCTGATATTCAAATGTTGAAGAAACAAATTTCATTACTGAAAATTGAGAATCAAGATCATGTAAAAGAAATATCTAAACTTGAGAAGAAGCTTAGCCTAACTTGTCATGATTCTGTTCAGAGTAAAGAATTGATGAAAAATTTTGAAAGTGTGAACTCAGATTTAGACAAGCTGTCTGAAAAAGATTCTCTCAGAAAATTCTCCAAAGAAAATGAAGAAAAATTAGAGAAACTTAAACGAGAGAATGATTTGCTGATTGAGAAATTTGAAGCCATAAAATCTGTAAACATGGAGTTACAGAAAAAGGATGAAAAACAGCAAAGAGAAATGAAGGAATTTGAAAATAGAAGAAAGCAAGAAGTCAATTCAGAAGATCAGCTTCTAATAAATGAATTGGTTCAAAATGATAAGCTTAAAGAAGAAGTTGAAAAAATTAAAATTATTAAACAGTGTCATGTCTGAAAGACTTCTTACATTGGAGAAAGGAAAAATGATCTGTACAAATGAAACTGAAAAAGAAGATGATCTGAGAAAGGAGATCAAAGAATACAAAATTATCAACACGGTTTTGAATGAAGCTATCAATTGCAGTGAGCAAGAGATTGCCAGTTACGAGTTACACATTACCTCTCTCGAAAATGAAATTCAAGATTTGAATAGTTCTCTGTCTAAGTTTATTGATGGGCAAGAAAACCTAGACAAGCTACTCGGTGTAAGAGTCAATGTTAGGAAGGAAGGGTTGGGCTACAATAATCTAAACAAAAAGGCTTTTCAGAAAAAAGTTATGACATCATTTGTAAATGCTTCAAATATAGCCACAACATCAAAAGATAAACAACCCATTGCTCAGAAAATGTTGGGAACAAAGGTTAATTTTAAGAAAGAGGGACTTGGTTGCAATCCAGTCATGAGGAAGGTTGATGGATCCAACCTGAAAACTGTTTTCGTTAAATCTTCAGAACAAGAAAAGCCTTCTACCTCATCTCCACCTCAGTACAAGGCTAAGAAAATAGAAAAACAGGATAAAAATCAGAAAAGGACTGGAAAATAGAAAATAAATAAAAAAGGTTCATCAGTGCATGTTGATCACAGTCCTCACACACACTCACATGCATCTAAAAAGAAAATGATCTGTCATTACTGTCATAGATTTGGACATCTGATGCATGAATGTAAGTTGATGGAGAAGGATGATATGAATGCAAGGAAATTTCATGATAAAAATCCTTCACCTCATAAAAAGACAACTGAATGCTTTCACTGTGGCACATTGGGTCATAAGGCATTTGAATGTTGGCTGAAAGCTGGTAGAAGAAATTCTAATTCATGTTTTCACTGTGGCAAAATGGGCCACATTGCAGCCCAATGTTGGCATGCTCAGGAAAGGGAGTCTAACTATAAATCTGGTAAATTCCCTGTCAATAGAAACACTTCTTGTAGAAATGGATTTATTTTTGAAAGGAAAACTCTTGCATGTTTTGAATGTGGGAAGCCAGGCCATAAAGCTGCTGACTGTTGGCTAGCTTATTCTGGTAAACAGAATTTCAATTCTGGTAACAATAATTTTCATGCATATGCACATAGAATTCATGCTAATAAGAATGTGCATAAATCAAATCTAAAACATGCTGCATCTTGCTATCATAATAGTAAACAGAATTTTCTCTCTGCCAATAAATTCCATGACAATAGTAATTTGCATAAAAGGAATTTGAAATCTGCTGCATCATGTCATTACTATGGTCAAATAGGTCATTCAATGTATAATTACTATTTGATGAAATCTGATGACCTTCATGCACGAAAATTGTTGAGAAAACCTACTAGAAATGTTACTGTTAATTCAGGACCCAAGACCTCTTGGGTACCTGTTTGTCCAAAATAAATTTTGTTTTACAGGTGTGCCTTGGGACTGAGAAAATAAGAGGGGTAAATAAGCCAAGGCACTCAAAAGAAAACCCCTTTATGAACTTTTCAGGTAAACTCTCTGCATTTCCTGTTTTAAAATTCATTGCATATCTTGTTTGATGTGTTCTTGCATATTTGTCATCTTTTGGACACTATGAGTATTCATGTCTCTCAATGCTCATATGAATTGGCTGTTTAGATATTGAAATGAGAATAAACTTGCAATTTCTGCAAATCTGAACTGCATATGAATGTTGTTTGAAACCTGTATGTTGCATAGCTCACTGAAAATCTGGATTGCTTATAGGACTGCATGTTGAATTATCATGATTGACCACTATGGTATATCAAATAGTAAGCTACTAAAAGGCAGGGAAATCTGTCTGGAGGTTCTTACTGTGTGTGAGATGGTCTTTTAGACCAGATTCTCCGCCTAGTACCATGGGTCATATTGCTTGATAGGGCAGTCTGAATGTGCATGAGTCTCAAAGACATATGTTCAGTACTCATGGCAAACATTGCATGTTTTCAGGGGTAGTTAATTACATGTCTTTGCATAGCATTCAATGTTGAGTCTTTGCATGACTTTGCATACATATAGTTAATTGCATTTCATTACATTGAAATTACCAAAAAGATTGACTGAATGCATATTGTCAGGGGGAGTCAATGCATTGCATGCAGGTTGTCAAATGCATACACTTGTCAGAATTCATTGCATTTGTTGACAAACCTTGATCATATTTTGAAAACATTGGGCTTCAAAATCTCTTATATCATTTGGTATCAGAATTCTATCAGTCTTTCATGAAGATTTCAATGGGGCTATCTCGATCATAAATATGAAAAACACTTGAACTAGGAATCTTCTATTATACGTTGTTATGAATGTCTGAAATAACTCAGGTGGTTTAAGTTTAATGTATTCATTGAGTTTGACTTTAAAATCTCTTAAAAATATCTGAATCATGTTTAATAAACTTTAACCATCTGTTTCATGCTGTGTCTTGTAAAATCTTCTGAAATCTGGATTATTGAATTCATAGCTTTATTTGTTTAAGTACATGAAATTATTATTGATTTGAAGCAAATGAATTTTTCTGAAATGTCTAAAGCGTAATTTCTGTCAGAGCAATGACTTTGGTCACTGAGAAACACATGTCTAAAGGACTGTGTCACGAGGTGCCATAGTTAACTCTGCTTAAAAATGAGTGTTAATCAGGCAGAGCAATGGCATGCACACTGAGAAATACAATTCACTCATCAAAGAAATGATTTGTAGTGTGTCATGATGTGTAAATGCTATCTCTGTTCATATAAAGCATGACTGTTAGTTACACTAAGTACTTAGGGATATTGGCGTCTGATCAACGTATATCCTCTAGTTACAAGGTGTACACTGAACTAGAGTGCTCGTAAAATTTGAAGCATAAAAAATTTGTTGAACAAATTGCAATATCTGAATATTGATGTAAAAATCAAATTGCTACAACCCTAGACAAAATCATATGACTTCATAATTGCTTGATCTCAATACTAGTGCATGTAATTCCGAAAGAAGTCAATAAATTTGATTGTGTAAGAGAAAGGGAGGTTAATCAAGATATATATATGAGGGCTTGGTTCATTGTTATTAAACCGTGACTTTAGATATAAATACAAAATTTTATTGACAAACTTAGCATACATCATGTTTAAACCCTGCTGATTAATAAAGTTCATTCATAAGCCCTTATAATGGAAGACTTTAAAAACTTATGTTTTGGATTTATGTGATTGATATCTCCTTGAAAATCATGTTGAATCTCACTGTCCTTGATTCATCATGATCTGAACTTATCCTTGATTGCCCCTGTGGTTTCCTTCTCATTCATTTCATAAGGTTCCATTTATTGAGGGGGAGTTTCCTTGTCATATGAATCATGCTGCATAGAAATTCTTAAAGGGGGAGAATTGTCTTGCATTCATACATTTAGGGGGAGTTCTTGCATTTCTTGCTGCATCTGCATCTCTGCATTCATACCTCTTCCATGATTTTTTTTAAAACAAAGGGGGAGAAATTGGAATTCAGAGAAATGTTATATCAATCGTTTCATATCTGCTTAATTTTTCTCTCTCTAACTAATGTCTTTTTGCTGAAGTCAAAGGGGGAGAATGTTTTTGACTTGATTCAGTGTGACTCATAGTGTTGCCATCATCAAAAAGGGGGAGATTGTTGTGCCCTTGTGATTTTGATGATAGCTAACACTATAAGTCACCATATGCATGTGTGCATGAAAGATCTTGTTGATTCATTTAAGTGCATTCATATGTGTTCATGTATTTGTGAATGTGTGTTTGTGAATGACTTTCCATCATATCTGTCTGACATTTGGTCGATGCATTCATGTAACAGAGTCAGCATGTACAGCCATGCACTGTTTTGCTTGCAAAATAGAGTCTGCACATTGCCTGTAGACTGCACATAGTCTGCACATCGATGCATAGTCTACACATCCTTGGCTGTGCGATCATTCAGCAAGTCTAAACATTGTCTCGCACAAACACACATAGTCTGCACATCAATACATCGTCTCCTACATGCATTACTTCAAGTGTGTACAGCCAGTGCATTCCTTCATATCAAGTCTAGACATTGTGCATTCCTTCATATGAAGTCTATACACTGCATGCTTCAAAGTCGCATGCATAGTTTAGCACAAGTCTGTACATCGTCCAGTCATGTGAACATTGCATTCGGCAAGTCTGTACAGAGTCTGTTGCATCGTTCATCAAGTCTGTACACTGCTTTGCATGAGCTCAAGTCAGTACATTGTCGTTGCATAAGGCCACACACAGTCTGTACATGCCATAGTCTTGCATACTTAAAGTCTATACATCCGCATGCTAGCAAGTCTGCAAAGTCTATACATTCACATGCATGCGAAGTCTGCACATTGCATTTGGGCATCAAAGTCTATACAGCCAAAGCCAATGCATTTCGTCTCATGCTACTGGCAAGTCTATACATTGGCCAAGCCTGCACATCGCCTTCATTGGTTCATTCGACCAAGTCTGTACATTGTCCAGTCTGCATCTTCAAAGTCTATACATTGTCATCTTTACCTACGTTCATATCATGAAGTCTGTACATCCACCGTCTCAGTTAAGCTTCAAAGTCTGTACATCTGATCGTCTCATGCATCGTCTTTCAAGTCTGTACATCGGTGTGTCTTACTTAGCATCTCTGTGCTTCAAGCTTTCTAAAGTCTATACATCGCTTGCATCGTTAAGTCTACACATTGTCGCTTGCATCGTTAAGTCTATACATTGTCGCTTGCATCATTAAGTCTATACATTGTCTAGCATAACACACATCAAGTCTGTACAGCCAGATCGGTCAAGTATGTACAGCCATTGCCCTGCAAGCCTTCCAAGTCTATACACTGCACACCCTGCACGCATTGCAAGTCCATACATTGCTGCATTGCAAGAGATCAAGTCTGTACACTGCCTACAGCAATGCTCGCACACACTAAGTCCATACATTGCATATGGTTGTGCATCACAAAGTCTGAACATTGCTTCAGCGTTGCCTTCAGCCAAGTCCATACATTGACTGGCAGCCTTCAGCAAAGTCTGAACATTACATCATTGTGCATGCATTGCTTTCATTCAAGTATGTACATGTGTGTCGACACTGCATGATCAAGTCTATACAGACTTAGCGAAAGCTTAGCAAGTCTATACACTGGTGTCGTCTGCTGCAGGGACAACAAGTCTGTACATTGAGTTCTCATGCATGTAAACATCAAGTCTATACACTCCCTTGTTTCATGTCTATACATCCGGTTGTTAGCATACCTGCATGCATGAATGAAGTCTGTACATCGCTTAGTGCATTACATGCATTCATCAAAAGTCTGTACACTCGTGAATGTAATGTCTGTACATTCATTCTCATTGTACACACTTTCTCATCTATTGCACATGCATCTTTCATACCAAGTCTGCACATCACTGCATTCTAAGTCTACACATTCTCACATTGTACATACTTGCATAAATGTTGCATCTAAATTCTGTACACGCTCATGCATTACTTCATTAAGTCTATACACTCTTTGTTGATCGACTGAAGTAACTCTGTCATTGTACAGGCTGATGAATGGGCACGTGATCCGAGGTTGGCACTTGGCACGTGATCTGAGGTGTCCTCTGGATAAAGTGGGCACACGCCCTAGTTGCCGCTGATATATATATGAAGGTTCTTCATCCGTAGAAGATAGATTGAAGAGGGCTGATCGAGAGAGTGATAGAAAAAAGTGAGGCAGCAGAGAGGCAGTGAGCAAAAGAAGAAGAAGAAGAAAAAGAGCAGAGAGGCAGAGTGTGAAAGTAGAAGAAGAAGAAGTGAAAGAGAGAGAGTTCGTGGAGAAGAAGAAAGAAGATTTTATTGGAGATCTGTCTACTGGACTTGGATCAGATCCAATCCAGTTTGCTCCTGCGAGAGCTACATGTTACATTGCATTTTCAGCTTTCCGAGTTCTGTATTTTCATTTCTTATTTTCCTTTTATTTGATCACTGTGCCTTCCGATTCTCTGGTTAGAGATCGGTTTTCCTCTTGTGGTCTCAAGAGAAGGGAGAGTTGTCTCCGGTTTGCAAGTGACAGGTTGTCACTTGTGGGTTCCCCTCCGGTTTAGAGGAAGGGAATTGATTTGCAAAAGCTCGCGGAATGGGTCATGGAGGCCCTGAGAGGGTTACCAGACGATGACTATTTGGAGGGAATCATGAAAGGGTTCACCATTTGTCTGGCGGGTGCTCTCTTGTTTCCTTATACCGACAACATGGTGGAGGAAGGCCAACTGAGTACTATCTGCGGGATCTGGAGTGGAAAGAGGGTGGGACCCGCTGTCCTTGCCTACCTGTATAGTGGCCTTACTGTCTCGAGCGTGGGTAAGCCTCCTTTTGGTTGCGCACTTGTTCTGAATTGCTGGCTGGATTTGTATTTCATGTTTGATCACCGTGAGGGAATGCCAACCGCTTCGAAGCTCTTCCAACAAAGCCCCCTTTATCATATAGCCGACGTGTTAGGCTTCGGTGGCACCGTGGCGAACCGTGTTCCGTGGCTAAAGAGACGTGAAGACTGGCAATCTCACTTTCGAACCGTGACACAAAGCTTCTTCTCTTGTGCACCGGCATGTTTACTCCTGCTTGAGCTCCTCATGAGGTCTTCTTGTGAAGTTGATCTCCAACTGATTGGTGCGACCGAGTTTGTCCTTTACAACGCGTATCGGTGCTGCCTCCAGATTGGCATTCCACGTCATTCGTTCCCACCATCGACTGGCATCGTTCCTTTGAAGAAGAGAGAGTTGGGCACTGAAGCGGATGCGAAGGCCGTCAAAGCACCCTGGAAGACAAGTGTTGCGGGAAAGGCCTTAGCGCATGTGGGGGAAGAATGCGAGTTGTGGAGAGCTTATGTAACCGAACTGGGGAAGTTAAGGCCTAAGGCGCCTAAGCCCCTGATGTAGCTCGTTTTGCTTTCTGATGGAGTAAAATCTGGCATTTTGATGTTTTGGACCACGTTCCCTTTGTTATGATTTTTATTTTTCCATTTTTCTGTTTTTGTGTTTTCTTTCTTTTTATGTACCTATTTAGTCATAATATGATCATATGTAAATATATATATTAAAATTATTATGTTTAATGGGGGGGCGTCCAGAGGCCTGGACGCCTCCAATTTTTCTTTTTTTATTTTTTATATATTTTTTATTTGGGCGCGTCCAAGGGCCTGGACGCCCCTAGTTTTTCTTTTTTATTTTGTTTAATTTTTGTTTGGGAGCGTCCAAGGGCCTGGACGCCCCTAGTTTTCTTTTTTTATTTTGTTTAGTTTTTGTTTGGGGGCGTCCAGGCGCCTAGACGCCCGAAAAAAGGGTGATTTATTATATAAAGGGGGGCCTCACCCCCCTTTCCACTTCTACTGTTCATTCTGACGACTTGTTCACTCTAAACGACCCATTCCCAGTTCCCAATGGAGCAAAGAGGCCCGAGCCAGGGTGGGGAGAAGTGGAAACGACGGGCTCGTCGTCCGAGGAGGCAGAGAGATGACGCCGAGGAGGCTACCGTGGCAGAGGAGATTGCCGTGGAGGAGGAGGCTCCTCTTTTGGCCGTGGAGGGCCCTGCGGGCGCTGGTGACGCGGGAGAGGAGGAGCACGATCCGGTAAGCCCCTTAGACTTCCATTCTATTGGTTCACTGGGCTAAACGGGAGGACGAGAGGCTGTGTGGAGAAGGCTGGGGAGTGAGGGAAAAAAATTTTATTTTTATTTTTATTATTTGTTTTTTTTTGGGTTATTACGTAAATAAAATAAAATAAAATAAGGTAAGGAGGCGTCCAGGGCGGTGGACGCCTCCACTATAATATATATTATTTATTTATTTTTGTTTTGATTTTTGATTAAAAAGAAATAAATAAAAATAGAAAGGGGGCATCCAGAAGGTTGGACGCCTCTAAAAAAATATATATAATAAATATTATGTACAGTGTTATTGTTTATTATTATCCATGATTCTGATGTGTTGTCCTGTTGGTTTTGTGGTGTGCAGGGCGTGATGAAGGGCCGGATCAGCTGGTCTCTAGTGGTGGCAGCGTACCGTGGGCTGCCAGACTTCCAGAGGGCGCGTGTGGACACCATGGGCTTTGGAGCCTTCCTCAGGATCGAGCCCTTCCGGCTCCACCTTCGTCTTATTCAGGCATTGAGGGAGCGGTGGCATGCGTCCAGTCGGGCGTTTCTGATGCCCTGGGGGCACATGGTGCCGACGCTTGAAGACGTAGCTCGGATCACCGGGCTACGAGTTGACGGAGAGGCGGTCAGCGGGGTCACCTACCCCGACTTCCGAGAGAGTGCCCTGGACCTGCTGTGGTTAGAGACGAGCGTGACCGATAGAGACAGCAGGGTAGTCGGCCGAGTGGAGATTATGGAGGCGCTCGCATTCGTCGACCCGCGCCAGCGGGTTAGTAAGACTGGAGCGGAGTTTCTGGCACGACTGGAGGGAGATGCCCGTGCAGCTTTCACCCAGGACCCGAGCGAGCGGGAGCTGGTGGATCTAGACCTCCGGAGGTTTCTTTTCTTCTTCCTGGGCCGCCTTCTGCTGGGGACGAAGGGGGATGGCATCCACTGCCGCTTCCTCAGGATCCTGGCGGACCTTGACAGAGTGGGGCACTACATGTGGGGAGCGGCTCTGCTTGCCCATTTGATTGCTGATCTCTCCCAGACTTCAGAGAGGGAGACGACAGTCAGCGGCTTCGCACCTTTTCTCCAGGTACACAATTTATTTATGCATTTTACCGTAGTTAAATATGCAATTACTCGTGCTAATGATGTATGATGGATGCAGGTGTGGAGTTATTACTACTTCCCGATGGGAAGGGCCAGGTAGGGGAACAGGAGAGCCGTTCCTCTAGCGCGATAGTGGAAGCCGGTCGTGGTAGCGGCACCACACAGCTACCAGCTGGCGTCACTTCGTTGGGAGCTGAGCGAGTATCCCGAGGCCATGGTATGATGCGTAAGATTTTTTTTGTGTTTTTATGCATGTGACTGAATGGTAACTAACATGATGTATGTATGGTGATGCAGGTGGTGTGGAGACCCTACCTGGGCATGGGCGACGCTGGCCAGCCTTGGGTTGTAGCAGGTCTTCCTCATTTCGGGCGGGACATGTGGGTCCATTGTCTGAACGAGATCAAGCCGCTGCGGCTTAGGCTGGTTATGAGGACGTTGGGGCTAGCCCAGGAGTGGGTTGATGTAGATGAGCCAGCCCGCATCGTGCGGAAGACCAAGGGGAAGGTGAAGATTGTGGACTGGCGTACGCGCTTCCCAGCACAGTACTAGGACTGGCAGCAGGGCGGGGCCCCAGTGGTATCCCATGTACAGGACAACACCGACTTCATGAGACGGTATCGAGCTACGTACGGGGACTGCCTCTCCCTCGATGGTATGGCAGGGGTAAGTGTGAAATAAAAATGCTTCACTCTTCTATGTGTATATGCATGTGATACTAACTTATATGCAATGCAGGATGCTCGTGACGACATGATCGCCGACCTGCGGGCCCAGTTGGCGGACGCCAGGCGACAGTTGGTGGCCATCCAATAGGAGTTAGAGATCCTGGTGAGTCTATGCAATGCATTTTTGTGACCTGGATTTTTGATACTTGGCCTCTGACTGTCATTTGCTCTGTGTTTCAGCGGGCCCACCAGGCAGCGGCAGCCGGGACGGCTAGTGGAGCGGGTTCCAGTTCGTGGGGTCCTCCCCCGGAGGTCTCTGCCCTTCAGGAGCAGCTGGCGTATGCGGTGGCTAGGGCTGAGGAGGCCGAGCGTGACCGCACGGCTCGAGTGAGTGTCTGCATGACCCCGACTCTCCCTCTAGCTGCTTTCCTTTTATCACTGCTCTCTTATGGTGCATGCGTGTTTGGACAGGTGGCCGAGATTCGGGAGGCCCTGGCCCGTGCTGTTCATGCCGAGCAGGAGCGCGATGCTCGAGTGGCGGAGCGTGACGCCCGGATTGTGGAGCTGGAGGAGGAGCGACGACGGGAGGCTGAGGAGCTCCCTCGTGACGTGTTGGATCTGCGGATTGCCCTCGAGCTGTCGAGGAGAGAGGCGATGAGAGAGAGAGAGGAGAGGGAGAGGGATAGGGAGATCCTAGAGAGAGAGAGAGAGAGGGATAGGGAGATCCTAGAGAGAGAGAGGGAGAGAGACAGGGAGATCATATAGAAAGAGAGGGAGTACAGGAGGGCAGAGCGACATCGAGATTGGGACGAGAGGAGGCCCTTGGAGGCCCAGGTGACGGAGCTCCGACTGAGTCTTGGCACGGCGGAGGGAAGACTTCGGGAGAGTGAGGAGCGGTATCAGAGGGCGAAGGAGCGCGGGACGCGACTTCGTCAGTCTGGTTCCTTTTCCGTGGGCAGCTTTCTAGTTTCTTCGGCCGAGGAGCGTCGTCGCACCTTGGAGGCTGGCATGGTGCCACCTGGGGAGGCGAGCACGGCTTCTCAGGGTTCGCAGAGACCCCCTAGGGATCCCCGTCAGAGGAGGGAGGAGAGAGATGACCAGGAGGGTGATGGCGAGAGTTAGAGAGTTGCTTGTACACTCCACCCCCCTTACTGCATGATGTACTTTCAACTATTATATGAAATGAAAATGGCTTTCTTTTTTCGTATGCACTTTCCCTTTTCCACGCTTCTTCTCTTGCACCGAGTTGTTTCGAGACACGCTTCACGAGACCTTGCCCTGAAAAGTAGGGAACTATGCCTTGCACAGAGAGATCATCCTTCTTTCTTTTCTTCCTTCTTGGGCGCGTCCTGGCGCGAGGACACGTCTTGTCCTTCGAATTCAATTTTAAAGCGCCAGGCAGCCTTTCTTTCTTCGTGCCTTACCCGCAAGCGAGCCCACCTCCTGTCGAGATTTGCTCGCCCCTTTCCCTCTTCTTCCTCTCTCGATCGATGGAGTTCGGTTGGCCGGACCATGGTGAAGGTGGAGAGGGACGTGGGACTCCTCATCTGAGGAGGGACACGCAAGAGCACGGAACGGCGTCCATGGAGGAGGAAGGGCCGCTTCGGGCCCCCGAGGGACCCGAGGGGCCCGATGTCGCGGAGGGAGGTGAACACGGTTCGGTGAGTGCTTCGGTTTCCCCTTCTTTGATCTATTTTGAGTTTTGAAACGAGGCGTGCGAGGGGGGAAAGGGTTCGGCGAGTGTTGCACTCAAATGATGGACGCGTCCTAGACAGGGGACACATTCTTTGTTATGATGCGAGGCCCTTCTTTCTTGGTGCAGGAGATGGCAAGGACCCTGGGCCTGGCCGATGAGTGGGCGAGTGCAGACGAGCCGAGCCGTGTCAGGAAGGAGAGTTGCGGCAAGGCGAAGCTCGAGGATTGGCACATACGTCTCCCTGGACAGCAAG
Organism: Amorphophallus konjac; assembly: GCA_022559845.1. Lineage (NCBI taxonomy): Eukaryota > Viridiplantae > Streptophyta > Magnoliopsida > Alismatales > Araceae > Amorphophallus > Amorphophallus konjac. The sequence goes on from CM040125.1 coordinate 187,214,695, forward strand.
GGAGCGTACTGGTGCAGGATAGTGCCGACTTCCTGCGGTAGCAGAGAGAGAGTTATGCGGGGCTTCCCCAAGCCGGGGATACGCGCGACGTCGACGGGTCTCGTGCCCAATTAGCTGAGGTCAGGCGGCAGCTGGCCGCCACTCAACAGGAACTGTCGCTCCTGGTAAGCTAAGTGCTGCATTTTCTATTTTTAAATGTGGAGCTTAGCTGACTGCTGTTGTTTGTTCATTCCAGCGTGCCCAGTAGACAGCGATGGTGGGAGTGGCTGGCGGCGCAACTTCCAGTTCCTCGGCCCCTTTTCTTGAGATTGCCTCCCTCCGGGAGCAACTTGCCGGTGCGGTGGCTCGGGTTGCCCGGGCGGAAGAGGAGCGTGATGCCTGGGTAGCGACTATAGCAGAGCTGCGACATCGCGGTGAGGAGAGACCTTCTCCAGACATCCTGGAGTTAAGGGTTCTTCTACAAATGATGAGGAGTGAGGTAGAGAGAGAGAAGGTCCGAGCGACAGCGGGATCAGACCGAGAGGAGGGCCTTGGAGGCCCAAGTGAGGGAGCTCCAGCTGGGCCTTCAGGCCGTCGTGCAGAGGCTAGGAGGGATGGAGACGTGCTACGAGAGAGCGCGAGAGTTCGGGGAGCGACTGTGCCAGTCTGGTCGCTTTTTCGTTAGTGGCTTCTTCGCCACACCAGGGGAGGAGCAGCGAGTCATTGCTGTGGAGCCGGCGTCATGAGACGAGGCGGGTGCTACTGCACGGGGATCCAAGAGGCTTCTGAGGGACCCTTACCTCAGGGGAGAGGAGAGGGACGCCTAGAGGGACGAGCATGAAGATAATGGCAAGAGTTGGCGAGCTAGTGAACCCGCCTCCTCTCTATGATTGTAGTGTTTATGATAGCTTATGTAGAATTATGAATGGAGTGATTTGATTTTCTACTGCTTGTTTGCTCTCTTGTGCGTTCCTTCTTCCCTACACTTCTTCTCCTTTGCACTGTTCCCATGTGATGGGTCTGCCGAGACTCCACCCCAAGCGGAGAATCGCGTCTTGTTGTGACCATTTTCCACGGGAATCTGCCGTCGAAGTCAATAATGACGGCCCTAGTCCCTTTTCCCGGATGTTGTGTCAAATTTTGCGGACGTCCTCTAAAACATGATAGGGTATCCCTAGACAACATAGGAGGCTAGTCGTCATATTCTTCGTCCAATCAATCACCCTGTGCGAGCGGTGAAGTGACACACGGGACTGCATGGCAGGTGCCTCATCGCGAGGGCTATCATTAAAAGGTGATGGAGGCAATCTTGGCCCGCACTCCTTCCATTTCTATAAATTCTTGTCCCTTTTATCCTCCCAGGTATATCAAGGGCTAACTCGAGGAGCACAAGTTCTCACGGGAGAGGAGGAGTTCAAAATTCCGAGAGTTGGATGGAGGGTGAATCTTCCCACTCCTCGAAGAGAAGCAGGTCCAGTGGTAGTAGTTCCAGGAGGCTTTCGGACCTCGAAGGGCACTTCAGCGAAAGGGCCCAATCACAACTCGTAAGCTGAGCTTTCCTGCCCTTTTCTCATTCTTTCTTCCTTCCTCTTGACAACACCCTTCTCCATTTCTTATGCACGCATAGAGTGTGATGAAATCACACATTTCATGAGAGTTAGCAGTGGCCGCATACAGGGGTCTCCCAGATTTTCAGAAGGCGAGGCTAGACGTGATGGGTTTTGGCACCTTTCTTCGGATCGAGCCGCTCGAGCTCGACTTGGTTCTGATCCAAGCCTTGTGTGAGAGATGGGACCCAGTGAGTCGGGCATTCCTGATGCCCTGGGGGCACATGGTGCCCAGCTTGGAGGATGTGGTCCGGATCACAAGCCTGAAGGTGGAGGGCGAGGCAGTGACCGGGGTCACTTATGCGGATTACCGAGAAGGTGCTCGGAAGCTACTGGGTTTGGATCTAGATGGTCGGAAAAACAGGTCGGTAGCTAGGGCGTCCCTCATGGATGCATTAGGGCTCACCGACACTCGTCGGTGGGACGATGAATCCTTAGAAGAGTTCATGGAAAGGATGGAAATAGGATGCCGTGCCGTGTACTGCACAGATTTCAGCAACTGGGAAAGATGCAACATAGATTTGAGGAGATTTCTCCTCTTCTTTTTGGGGAGATTGGTACTGAGTTCGAAAGGGGACGGTATCCAATGTCGCTTCCTGGAGCTACTATCAGACCTTGAAAGAGTAGGGTACTACGCCTGGGGAGCTGCCATGCTGGCGCACTTGTTTGTAGGCATGTTCCAAGAAGCGGATCGTGAGATGGCTGTGAGTGGTTTCACACCATTCATCCAGGTATTTTTGGTTTTGTTTATTTTATATATTTTTTATTTTTGTTTTTTATAAGATATTGACGACATGCGCCGAGCAGTTGTGGAGCTATTATTACCTCCCCATGGGGAGAGCTCGGCATTGGCGACCCGCGATGGTGCCGCTAGCCAGGCGGTGGGAACCCATCATGAGTGCGGCACCCCTAACCTACCAACTGATGGTGCTAAGGCGGGAGCTACAGGAGTTCCCTGCAGCGATGGTAAACTGGAGACCCTACTCAGACATGGTCGATGCTGACCAGCCGTGGGTTCTAGCAAGTCGTGCCCGGTTCGAACGGGAATTGTGGATGCACTGCCTGAATGAAATCGAGCCGCTTCGGCTACGATTGGTTATGAGGACTTTGGGATTGGCTCAAGAATAGGTGGATTCAGCTGCGCCACCTCGCGTTGGGAGAGAGACGCGAGGACCGGCGACCTGCATTGACTGGCATGTGTGATTCCCCGAACAGTACGAAGACTGGCAACGGGGTGGCATAATCGTGGAATCGCAGGCACGGGATAGCGAGGATTACCTGCGTCTATACAAGATAAGGTACGCAGAGCGATTCCAACCCCAGGAACTTGTGGAGGTACGTCTTCCCTTTTTCTCTTTTCTTCTTTCTCCTTTTTTTTTTGGTTTTCTGGTGAAAATGCTGACTCGTATGGCTGCAGGATATCCGTGATACGATGATAGCGACTTTACGAACTCGCTTGGCAGAGATGGAGCAACGGTTGGGTGATGCCCGCGGAGCTACGAGCGCCTTGGTAGGTGTACAGTGCATTCCTAATTAAAACCGTAGATTCCAGATGTTGGCTGCTAATTCACACGGTTGTAGCATGCCCAGATTGGCGCGGCTTCCCCAGCGATGGGAGTAGGTGGTGCCTCTTCCAGCTTGTGGATTCCCACCTCAGAACTTGACTTACTTCATGAGCATCTTGCTCACGCCACGCAGTGTGCTGCGGAGGCAGAAGGGATGCTCTGTATACAGGTAAAAGTTTCAGTGTTGAGTTCTCTTTGTTTACGCCTTATCGCGTATCTGAGATGGTACACTCGGCAGGAAAAGGAGACGGAAGAAGTGCTTGCCCAAGCTGCGCAGAGGGAGGCTAGGATAGCAGAACTGGAGAGGGAACTGCGGCATCATCCTGATGATGACTCTTCCAGGGGTGCTATGGAACTGAGGATCACTCTCCAGTTGGAGAGGGAAGACCGTGAGAGAGAACGGGCAGAGAGAGAAAGAGACGCAGGGAGAGAAAGAGCCAACATATTGACTGAAAGGGAGGAACGAAGGGCCATGGAGGCCCAGTTGTTCGAACTCCGAACCAGCCTTTGTCTTGCTGAACAGTGGCTGAGAGATGATGAGGAGCGCTACCGAAGAGCACGAGAGCATGGCTTTCGTGTTGGTAGCTTCTCTGCTGCTTCCGTGGATCAACGCCGGGGTGTGGGAATAGGAAGGGGAGTACAGAGCGGTAGGAGTACCGCTTTTCGTAGTTGGGTAGCACCTTTGAGAGCGTTTTGCCCTGAGAGTAGTGGGACGAGTGATGCAGAGAGAGAGAGAGGGCGGAACTTGATGTAATTTTTTTTGGTTTTTGGAATAAAATATAAGGTTTGGTTTGTTTGGTTTTCACCTTTGCTTCTGTTGCCTGAATCCCTGCATACATCACTGAAACAAACAAATCAGAATTTCTGTTCTGACTTGGCCCCTTGCTCAATAAGCAAATGGTCATTGTGACTGTCCTTGATAACTTGTCAAGGGGCCAAGCCTTTATTTAAGGAAGGTGAGAGAAAGATGCAGTGATGATAAATGCGACAGGCAAGCACACGAATGCAAGCGGTATTAAAAGTGAGATGCTGCACGCAAATGCAATCATGCAAAATTGATTTGTTTTCTTTTGACAATTTTTTTTATCATAAAAAAGATTTTTTTTGTTTACAAATATGTACATTTTATCTTTTACATTTTTTGTTATTTTTATCATTTCAATTTTTTGTTGCTAACGCCTGGCAAGCACCCAAATGGCACCTAACCTACGTGAGAACAGGAGTTTCTTACTAACCTCCCAGGTATCCTAAGTGCACATCTAGGTTAATTTGGGCCTCTAGACCCCTTGAATGATGATCCGCCGGCTAAGACTTACCCTGATGACAATACCGTCATGCCATGCTTAGGCTCCCAATCGCTTCCGACCACAGGGATTCACCCAAAAGATGTTTGAGGTAAATGATTTGCCCGACCCGGGTCTGTTTCCTCACAACTCTAGATGGTATATGATGGAACACTCTGGAACCCCAATGACCAACCACGCGACGCTGACCCGGAATCAGATGCCATCGCACCCATAGGTGACATGCTTGCATTGGCCTAAGCCCGAGGTTAAACAAGAAGACATCAAGGTGGTGAACAGGGGTCTTGACCAGCCAGAAACACGGAGACTCCTTCGCAGCGATAACTTTTGCTTTTCAAAGTAGGCAACCAAATGTGTATATTAAAATAAGGTCGTAGACCCTGGGCAATTTTCACCCTTCAGAAACTCCATCGAACCTTCATCTTTAGAGGGAGAAGGAAGAGTGTAGGGGATAAACCTCCTGAGAGGACCGGCAAAGCCGTTAACCCGGCGAGCGAATAAGGGCCCATTAACTCTTTCCTTTCGGATAACTTCGGACTAAATCTCGAGCATTTACATTCCGTAGCCCCCCCCTTTTGTGGATTCGAACTTTTGCTTTGAGGGGTTCCATTTATCGCATCAGGCACGGTTACGACCAGGCTCTTGATTTTGATTTTGTATTTCTTTTTGTGAGGGAGATATAGTCATTTGATGTTTGTGGGCTCCCTTTCGTATGCCTGCGGGGACACTGCCCTCTTCTCGTGCTCTGATCGATGCTCGAGGAAATAGATCCTACTCTTGTCGTTGGGGTTTGAGTTTCGATTTCTCATGCTCAGCGTTTTAAGGGCGCCGACTGTCTCATTTGGTCGAAGAGAAAAGAATAAAGATTACAGCTTCCGGAGATCTTCTGGGTGGGGCCCCACCGTAGGTGATGCTACCGACTTTTTTTTGAATAAAATACATAAGTGAGCACATGTTAGCTTCCTTCGAGCGAGCATAGGCCGACGTGGCCAGACAGGGATCTCCACGGTTCTGACAAACCAAGACCCGTTGCCTACCAAGCCTTAATGGGCCCTATCCTAACATGAAGGTTAGATGCAGTGACTTAACTACATGGTGACCACCAGGCATCGGCATTTTAAATTTTCCATATTTTTAGTGGTTTTCAATATTTCTTTATTTTTGATGTTTTCTATCTTTTCATCATTTTTTTTGTTTTGTGCTAAGGGCAGTATTTCTTAAGATAAAGCCCATTCCAAGGGTGGGATAACTCGGTCCCTTCGGCGTTGACTAGCTTGTAGGCGTTGCCATGGTACACGGCTTGAATTACAAATGGTCCTTCCCAATTGGGTTGGAGCTTAGAATGCGGCCCTCCAGGTTTGACAAAAATTCTTTTTACGACCATCTCACCGACTTTGAATTTTCTCTCAACGACTTTCTTTTGGTAAAAGCGAGCGAGTCTATTTTGATACACACACGCGTGTTCGGCAGCGGCCAGCCGCTTCTCATCCAAGAGTTCCAACTGGGCGAGGAGTGAATTACGACGATCGTCGAGGGGAAATTCCTCGTCCAATTATACCCTGAGAGAAGGGATCAGAGTCTCGTATAGGACTATCGCTTCCATACCATAAGTAAGGGCAAATGGAGTCTGCCCGGTGGGGGTACGGATTGAAGTGCGATAGGCCCATAGGGCTTCGATAAATTTTTCTGGCCAATCTGAAAACTTACTAGACTCGCAGGTTTTTTTGATGATTTTGAGCAATGTTTTATTGGTGGCCTCCGCTTGGCCGTTACCTTGTGGGTAATAAGGCAATGAATGATGCAATGCAATTGCGTACCTTTTGCAGAGGTCGTATAGGTCCTGAGAAATGAACTGTGGCCCATTGTCGGTGACGATTGTGCTTGGGACGTCGAATCTGGTGAGGATGTTCTTCATGATGAACTTGCAGACTGTTGACGCCTTAATTTCCGCGTAAGCTTCGGCCCATTTGGTGAAGTATTCCGTCGCAGTAAGGATGAAAGATTTCTGCTTGGTGAGGGAATTGGGATCACCTAGGGGACCAATGATGTAGAATGCCCACATGGAGAAAGGCCACGGGGAGGATATTGGATGAAGTGAGGAAGATGGTGAATGGATTTTATCGGCGTGAAGTTGACACTTGACACACCTACGGACATAGACAGCACAATCTTCTTCCATAGTGGGCCAATAAAAGCCTTGGCGAATGATCTTCTTGGCAAGCATCTGACTATTCACGTGGCCACCGTACACACCCGAGTGCGTCTCCTCTACACATTTCCAAACCTCATCGTCATCAAGACATCTTAACAGAATACCAGTAAGGCTCCTCCTATAGAGTAGACCTCCAACCAATGTGTATTTCTGAGCCACCCTTCTTATGGCTTTCTTGTCCTCTGTGGTGGCCCCTTCAGGATAAGACTGATCTTGGCAGTATTTGACGATTTCATAGAACCATGGTTTCTCTTCATCAGCCAGTTCTTCTTCAGCCTCTGCCAACATGATTTCCCTCTTCTCAAGGATATCTTCCTACAGGATCTTCCTTGCTATCATGTCTTTGATATTTACGTAGGAAGCATCATCAATTGTAGGGGCGTGAAGTTTGTAGATGGAAATGGACTCAAACCATCTTCCTAGAGGGAACCTTATGGATGATGCCAACGAGGCGAGGGCATCGGTGAGAATATTCTGATGACGAGGGACATGAACAAAGATCAGTTTGGTGAACAGTTTGGCAAAGGCAGCAGTGAGTTCTTGGTATGGCTTGAGTTTGGGATCGCGAGGGCGATATTTAGTGAGCACCTGGCGAAGGATGAGTTGACTATCACCTACGACTCGTAATTCAGTGATACGAAAAGAATGAGCGAGTTCTAGGCCAGCTAGAAGAGCTTCATATTTGGCTATATTGTTGGTAACTGGAAATTTGAGCTGGTATGCCAAAGGGAATGTGAGGCCTTCAGGCGACAGGAGGGCGACGCTGATTCCTCTCCCTTGAGAATTCAGAGCTCCATCAAAATATAGCATCCATATTGGCTCATCTGATTGGTTGACGGACATTAGTTCCTCATCTGGAAACACTGATTGGACGGGATCGAACTTGGGAAGAGGATGGTGAGCGAGATGCTCGGCTATGGCATAGCCTTTAATCGCCTTTTGCTGGATGTAGGTGATGTCGAACTGAGAGAGAAAATTTTGCCAGCGTGCTAGCCTATCCGTAAGGATGGATTTCTCCAGAAGGAATTTGATAGGATTCATTCGAGCAATCAAGTGGACCTCATGAGCCAAGAAGTAGTGCTTCAATTTCTGCACTACCCAAATGAGGGCAGCACAGGTTTTCTCCATGACGGTGTACTTCTGCTCACAGGGATTGAGAAGTTTGGATAAGTAATAGGTTACCCGTTCCTTACCTTCTTCATCAGCTTGTGCGAGGACGGCTCCCACGGAGTCATCCAAGACTGAGACGTAAAGGATCAGAGGTTTTTCTGGTTTGGGTGGAATGAGAACGGGTGGACTAGCCAGATATTTCTTCAACCCTTCAAAAGCTTTCTGACATTTAGAATTCCAGTGGAATTCTACTCCTAGCTTGGTAAACTCGTAGAGAGGTCTACACCTTTGTGAATGTTGGGACACAAACCGACGAATAAACTACAACCTCCCGATTAAACCTCGGACTTTCCTCAAATTCTTGGGAGGCGGCATATCCCTGATGGCCTTAGCTTTGTCGGGATCTATCTCGATCCCTCTTTTACTCACAATGAACCACAGCAATTTACCCAACGATACACCAAACACACACTTTTTCAGGTTCATTTTCAATTGGAACTCCCTTGACCTCTGCAAGACCTTAGCCAAAACTTCTGGATGTTCCATCCTGGTCCTTGATTTCACCAATAAGTCATCCACATACACTTCCAGATATATGTGCATCATGTCATGAAATATGGCCATCATAGCTCTTTGATAAGTAGCTCCAGCATTCTTTAATCCGAACGGCATGACCACGTAACAATATGTTCCCCAAGGGGTAGTGAATGACATCTTTTCCTGATCCTCTTCTGCCAAACAAATTTGATTGTATCCTGAAAATCCATCCATGAATGAGAGGGTTTCGTAGCCTGTCGTGTTATCAATCAACACATCAATGTGAGGTAAGGGAAAATCGTCTTTTGGACACACGCGGTTAAGGTCCCGGAAGTCGATACAAATCCTGACTTTCTCATCTTTCTTCATGACCGGGACAATGTTTGCCACCCATTGAGGATAAAGGACGACTCTAATGAACCTGGCTTTGTGGAGCTTATCGACCTCTTCTTTCATTTTCAAAGCCATCTGAGGGTGGAAACGCCTTAACCTTTGTTTTACCGAGACGGACCCTCGTTTTAGGGTTAAACGGTGTTCGACCAAGGTTGAATCTAGACCCGGCATATCCTCGTTGCTCCATGCAAATGTGTCCTTATATTCCTTGAGAACTTCAATTAATGCCTTTTCTTCAGAGGGTGGTAGATTGTCACTTATGAGGATGATCCTAGGGTCTTCCTCTGTTCCCAAGTTGACTTCTTTGGTGGATTCTTCTACGGCGGTTGACGGCTCGTCGAATCTCCTCAATCCACTAGCATATGCGCCAGCCGCATCCTCATATACTTCACCCTCATCGTCAGTGGGCCATTCTTCATCCGTGATCTCGTAGACTCCATATCCTTCATCAAATGCACAGTCGCCCTCACATTCTATTTCCGGTAGCTGGATGGAATTTTCTAACAACTGGGGGATGGCAAGGAGGGCTTGACACCTGGCGGCTAAATCCAGAAGGAATCGACGAGGGATCTGCCTACCCTTGGATTTCTTCCTAGGTACTACCCTTGACCTATCATTCCTAGATTGACTGATAATATTTACAGAAGAAGAGGAAGATGAAGAGGACGGTGTAGAATGTACAGGAGAAGACCCCTCAGAGGAGGGGTAGAAAAGGTCGCTCATCGGACCTTGGACAGGTGGTCCGCAGGGCAGGACACACCCGTGGGAGATGTAGGAGGTTTCCTCAACGAAGATGTGTTGTTGAGGAGTTTGAAAATTGACGTTTTTTTTTCGTTTTCAATTTTAATGACAAAGCAGTGAAAAGAGATTGGAGGAGAGAGAAAAGTGGTTATGGCTAGAGGATTGTGAGGCTCATAGAACAGATCATGGTTGAAGACCTGGCGTGGGTTGAGAAGCCCGCGTAGGTATGTAAGTAAAGAAGGGGACCTGGGAAGATCATCAGATAACTGTCTGGCCCAGGAAGAAGATATCAGCAAAGGCTGAGACGAGTGGATGGAGAAGATGGCGGCTAATGAGCCGTCGACGGCAATGTTGAGGACGGATGAAGATCCGTTGATGACAGGGTCCTTCTGGCGAGGATGAGGATAGTTTGGAACCTTGGCAAGAGTGGTAATATTCTCTGGTATTCCGGAGATCAATGGTGGTCTTTCAAGCTGCGGAGACGAGAACATCCTTTCCAGTGCAACGGAAATGTCCCGTATGTCGAACCATTGGTTCCACTCGCATTCCGGATCTTTGATCTTACCTCTTTTGGTGATCCTCGGACATTTTTCAGCCAAATATACAGCATGTAATCCCCCACATGCTTCTCGTGGGTAATCTCCCATATGAACAACGGGCCCTCTGTTGAAGTGGTTTGATAGAGTCCATGTGAGGGGCTTCCAATCCGCCCTGAACGGTCCTTTGAAGCCTAGGCCAAACCTGCGGTTCGGCCTAATTTCCTTTGGCGGTTTGAGCCTACCCTGTAACTGTGCACCCAGACCTTTACCCTGTTGGTAGCCGATGTTCCTCATAATCTCTCAACCTTTGGAGTGAAAAGGGAGATATGATGTTGCGGTTGCCCTGACTGGCTCCTTTGGTGCTAGTGGAACGTGAGATAGATCACGCACGTCCAGCAATGACAATATGGGCCGATGAGATGGCCAAACAGAGGGCAGAGAGGTGTTGATAGCATCCACTGTGTGAAGGACAGGTGTACTGACCACTTTAATAATCCTCCCATTGTAAGGAAACTTCAGGCACTGATGGTTGGTGGAAGGCACAGTGTCCATGGCTTCGATGTAAGGGCGACCCAGTATAGCCTTGAATGTGGGGTCCATATCGAGGACATGGAATTCCGTGGGAATTGACATGGGGCCTAGTTCTGCCTTCAGAATAATCATCCCCTGCGGCGGCCCTTTGCTATTGTCATAAGCCGTGACCGTGATCGAGGAAGGTCTTATTTGTTCCTCGTCGACCCTACACAACTGAAGAGTGCTCATGGAGATCACATTTATGGACGCACCCGTGTCTACAAGGCACGGGTTTATAGATACCCCATTAATTTTTATTGAAATGCACAGTGCATATTTTCGAGCTTCCTTGGGAGCGAGCTCGTAGTTGTGGAACATGATGGCCGGTTGTGTGTCCGTTGGGGTCAGGACGGTAGAGATCTTTTCTACAGGAAGGTCCTCATTCACCATGACCCTTTGAAGGTACTCCATTAAGGCTGCCTGGTGGGATGTGGATCTTTGAAGTAGCTCCAGGATGGAGATCCGAGCAGGCGTCTTGTCCAAGTGTTTCAATAGATCATATTGTGTTCCAGGGATAGCCCTTTCTGGTTGTTCTCCATCATCCTTCTCTGGCTGAGATTGCTCAGGATTCTGACTGTTGTGGGGGAAAACCCTGTGAAAAATCCTTCCACTCCGGAGCACCATTGCCTGCGGCTTTTGTACCTCTGTGGGAGTAGCAGTGGGTTTTAATAGGGATTTGAGGGGTAGTGGTGGAGGAGTGGTTGATGAAGCAGGGGTGATGATGGGAGCAGGGATTCTGATGAGGGGTTTGTTAGGTGGAGGCATGGTGGAGGTAGAGGGGATATCACACGGATTATGGAGGATAAGGGGTCTGGAAGGTGGAGGTGGAGACGAAGTAGAAGTGGGTAGGGCTTGAAGCGGGCAATGATTTTGAGGTGGGTGATGGGTAATGAGTGGTTTTGAAGGCATTAGTGGTGATATGGTGGAGAAAGACGGGGTTATGTATGGTTGACAGATGATAAGGGGTTTAGAAGGCGTAGGGGTAAATGTGGTAGAGGTGGATGGTAAAGTGGGGGAGTGAGAGAAGATGAGAGGGTGTGAAGGCGTAGTGGAGAGTGTCGGTTGATAGGAGATCGGGGTGTGGATGAGAGGGCGTAATGGTAGTGGAAATGGTGAAGGCAATACTGACGCGGGTTGATGAGAGAGAGGTGCTACCCAGGCAAGGCAAGGGTGTTGTGTGATGATAGGATTGGCGGCAGAAAGAATGGAGGTACTTTCCGGGTGCCACACCTGCTCTCTCCCAACTTTCGGGAAGGAGGAGATGGGGTTAACCTGATGATTGGGCTGTTGGTGCTCCGGTAATGGATTCTGGATTATGCCCATGTTGGGCTGTTGTTGTGGGGCCTGCTGAGGCTGTTGTTGTTGTTGTGGTTGCTGCTGCTGCTGCTGTTGTAACTGCTACTGTGGTAACTACTGCTGTGGCCTATGAGGAGGTCTCCTAGCCTTGAGAGCGGCGACGTATCGTCTCATTTCATCCCAATCTATTTGATGTTCATCATTCATATCGTGGATGTAATCTTTGAAATGGAAGCAGTAATCTACTGTGTGTCTTGGCTGCCTGTGGTAGACGCAGTATTTGGAGGTATCAACATTCGGGGGCCACGCGGACCTTTCCCTGGGTAGCACAAGTATGTTTGAGGCCATGAGGGCGTTGAAAATATCCGCCAGAGTTTCTGGCAACGGTGGATAGTAGGCTCTCTTGGGACCGACCGGCCTCCTTTGTTGCTGTTGGGGACCATAATTCTCCGGGGGTGGAACTTGGTTGTACTGAAGCGGTGGTTGTTGTTGCTGAGGTTGTGGTTGTTGTTGCTGGGGTTGACGTAATGGAGGCATATTATCCTGGGGTGGATTATTTTGGGGTGGAGGACGAAGAGGGAAAGGACCTGGTTGGAGGGAAAGTCGGGGCATTTGTGGAGGCCTTGGGTTGACTGCATAGTTGACATTGTTGACCGCACCCACTTGCTCATTTGTCACGACCCCTTCTGTGGCTCCGCCTGGGACACCAGCGCCTGTCTTTCTGACCACTTTGGGCTTCGGCGACTCAAACATGTTCATAATTGGGGAGTCTTTTAACTGGGTTTGGATGTACCGGGCCCTTTCATAGAGTTCCTCCATTGTAGTAAGTTTATTCATGGCCAGGGCGTGTCTGAACTGTGGGGTTGCATTAGACACAATCATCTTCACTTGTTCGGGCTCGGAGAGGGTATCCCTTATTCTTTTCGCCAGAGACCTCCATCTATCAGCATAGCGGACAAAATCCTCGTCGGGCTTCATCTTTTCGGCCACTAGGTCGGTAATGGAGAGTGAGGGACCGACCCTATCCCTATATTTCTGCAAGAACCTTCTCTGGACTATTTCAAAATTCTCGGCCTCGCGGGTGTAGATTCTAAGAAGTCCACTTAGAACAATTAAAAATAAAAGAATTAAAGCATGCACGTGGTGCTAAAGGGAAGTGTGATCACCAGAGACGCGAGGGCCTCAAAGGATATAAACAATAATAATCAAGGGAGGGATCGCGAATATAAATACCTCAAATGCGGGGAGATTGTGAGTGTTCCTTTCTCTTCCGATCGGCCGGCCGATGAAGAGAGTTCTTCTTGATTGATTACCCTTGCAAAATTAACAAACACCAATAAAAGAATATGGATTAGAACCAAGGTGAGTGTAGCATCAAATTCACAATAAAGATGAGCATGAAAATCATGTATAAGAACACACCTTGTTGGGTGTTGGCCCTTAAACCCCTATGCAAAAGGGTATGGGAGATAATGATGAATGATATGAATGAAACTAAAGATATGTGCAAGTGTTGCACTGTGAGGAGGTTCTCAAACGTGGTTGATAAAGTAGGGATGAATATATGAGATGTGTGTGTGCTACTAATGCAGTTAAAAGGAAGAAAAAATATATAAAAGAGAAATTAAGAGGAGTAAAGAAATCCTGGGGGTTTTTTCTCTGTTGATGGCTTTAGATTTTCAGTCGAGAGAAGCCTCCGAACGATAAAGCTTTAGATGCAGGAAACTTCTCCTTAAGCCTATAGCCGAGTAGCGTCTCCCTGTAAAAAAAAGAAAACCTCTCCCTCGACAGAGCCGCAGGGGCTCTATTTATAGGGAAGATTGAAGGGGTTTAAGTCCCACAACAATTAGGATAGCTTGGTTTAGCAAGAGATAAACATTGGAAGGAGTCCCTCCTGCCATGGAAAGCCATTCCGAAGTTAAAAGGGACTCAAAACGAGGAAAGAATGCGGTTCTGGGAAAATTCGGAATTCAACAAAAAAAGACGACCTGGAGCCGGTCGCTTCTTAAAATGACGCCCGCGGAGGAAACATCATTTTAAAAATTGACGACTCGAAAAGGGGCATTATTTATAATTTAACACGAATCCCGGTCGGATCCAAACTCTCAAAATATAGCAATGAAAAAGACGACCGGCTTGGGGGCGTTAATTGAGAATAACGCCTTGCACAGGGGCATTAATCAAGATGATAAACAGCCAAAAAGAATGGACGACCGTGGTGTCGGGCGTCAATTTAATTGACGTCCGATTCAAGGTCGTTAATTCAAAAAATTCAAAACAGGGCCATTTCTCATTTCCCAATATTATTTTTCCATTTTTTAGGTGGAGGTGCATCTCAATGTGCTGATTCCAATTACTATTTTTTTGTATTTTTCTGACACCTGGAAGGCCACCAAATCACCTCTGGAAGAGGGTTTAAAAATAATATTAAAATATTCAAATTGAAAATGACGGCCTTGCATATGTCATTAATTCATTTTTTTAATTTTTATTTCATTTAAAATCAAAATAACGTCCCCTGTTAAGTCGTTAATTCTAAAAATATTCTAAAAAAATCCCAGAAAAATGCAGAAAAATGAAAAAAATGAAAGAATGGACGCCCCTACTGATAGTCGTCAATTCTTTGAGAAACGTCCAAGGTTAAGCTGTTATTTAAAAGACGCCCCACGTCAAGTCGTCAATTATAAAAATAGAGAAAAATTCCCAAAAAATCCAGAAAAATAAGGAAAAATAAGAAAAGGGAGAAAAAAAAGGAAGAAATCCAAGAAAAGTGAGAAAAACCACTCAAACAAAGTTAATTTGAGGGTCAAAATGGGACATTACAAGGTAATATGAGATGCACTCATAGTAACGTCAATTTTGGCGTGTCTACAACTGCCCCGCCTTGGCGTCTGCTTTGCGAGGGAGCAGAGCAAACTGAAAAGTAGATGCCAAGGTGTGATGAGACACGCAATTAACATCACCTAATGAGAATGAAATCAAAAGCTCGAGATGAATCAATCTCAGGAAATTCAATGAAATCAACGATGTCTGGATAAAAGAGGGAGTGTGCACGCGGGCACGAAGGAGATAAAATAAGATGATCAACTTCCAGCGCGGTGGAAGTATCCCCAGGTCACAAACCTGTAGCTTTCACCATTGGGGAGCGGTTACCAGCCAGTGTGGACGTGCTGCAGCCAAGGTGGATCAAGGGAAATGATTGAAATAAGAGGATAGAAATCCAAACAAGGAGCTTTCGAGAAAATGACCCAAAACAGTAACAAAACGAACTGAGGAGTCCATTCAGCAATGAATATCTCATATATGGAAAGATTAAGATCAATTTGACTCTCCAATCAGCTTATCATAATGATTTTTCAATGTTGTTTCAAAGTCCTATATGAATGCATGCTGGGTTTAAAAGGAAAAATTAAAACAAATAAAAATATAAGATAATCAAGGATAATATTGTTAAGCTGCCCGGACTGAGTCAAGAAACTGATTTCGCGAGCTGATACTAAGCCGAAGCCCGTTTATCCGCGCACCAACTCACAAAAGGGAACCATCATCCTCAGTCTTGGATGGCTCAACGGCCTATCCGTATGACTAAGACTCCTCTGGAATCATCATTATTTTTGATGGAGGGGAACTCAAATTCCAGATTTACCAAATCCACAAGTTCCTTTATATAATCTAATAGCGTATGTAACATATAGTAAGAATGCATACAGGAAGATGGTGATAGCAATGAGCATGAGGGAACTGGGAGATGAGATGCAAACACCGTGGGACTTGGATGATGATGCCCAGTCGGTGGGACCAAGAGCTTCTTTCCTGCGCTCAAAACTTCATTAGCCAAAATATAAGGAAGATAACAAGCAATGAATATGGCATTTAAGCATAGCAAGCATAGCATGAAACATAGCATTAATAGCAATCACAACATAGTCATCAAAGCAACCAAAGCTTGGTGTGGATAGCATTCAAGCATGTATTAGCAAGGCGAAGCATGTTTAGCATAAATAGCATGAGTTAAATCATAGCATTGTAAAGCATCATTGTTTGTTGCTTTGTCATGAGGATGACAATCTTGGCATGTGAGATTGAGATTGGATGATCAGAATCAAGTAATGCCCAGTGGCAGAGTGATCAAGTGAAATCAGCAGGAGTTTACTAAAAGATTTTAAAAATGAACGATCAATTAATTCCCAGTATAGAGAGATGGTAATCAGGAGTGTCCATAGTGATGAATCATGATGATATTGGGAAGAATCAAGAGATTGATAGCGGTGAATGGAGAGGACTCATCCCGTGCTCTTGGTCCTTACAAAATTGTCGTTCCTGCAAAAACACCATCCGAAAATATAATGCAATTTTTTTGGATTTTGAAATATGCATATTTTTTATGGGTTTTTTTAAAAAAAAGATATTCAAATTTTTATGGATTTTAAATAATATTTAAAATTTTTTTATGATTTTAGAAAATATTCATTTTTTTGAATTTTGATCAGGAAATATTCAATTTTTTTAGATTTTGATCAGGAAATATTCAATTTTTTTGGATTTTGAAATAGACTTTGTTAATGCAGCATCAAAGGGTGTTTAAACCACTAGCTAGGGGTCCTTGTTCCTTCCCTTTTCGCTAAAAACTACCCAAAGCTGGGTGTGCATTGAAGGGTGGCGCCCTATAGCCGACTGCCCTTGATTAACGGTGCCCCTACCAAGGCCATACCCGAGAAACATTCGGTCTTAGAAGGAGAAAAGAAGAATAATTGGAGATAAGCTTTATGCAGGATGAGAGATGTCGGGACTTGAATTCCTTCCAAGGTATTTCCCCTCAAAGAGGTAGTATGTTGCGCCGGAGCTTTGTGCCTTTGATTTTTAGACCCTTGACATGCATACGACCAGGGTTTTCCCCGCGGGGACTTTGCCACTCTTGTCATGCCACAATTCATACTTTTGAATTTTTTTCAAAATTTTGACTTGATTTTCATAATAGCCCTTTTGGTGAGATGTATATCATGAAATTCATATGAAAACTCATATTGATTTTGGGTCAAGACTGCCCCTATTTGAGACTCCTCTCGTATTGGGGAGTACCGAGGTTGGTCATCTCATCCGTCAACCTCTTGCACCTGCATTCGACCGAGTAAAGAAGAGAAAAGACTTTCAGATATACTCATGGCATGGCCAAAGTAGCAACGGTGTTTAACCAAAGGAGTTGGCTAAGGACGCCGTGAAGTGTGTGCGGTGCCCAGCCAAGGGTTGCTCTTAACAAGCGGGGAGAGAATGTTGAATCCCCAGCGCGGGGTTCTTTTATCCAAAGTGCTGCATAGCAAGCCTAAAGACTCTTTTTGACAATGATTTAGTAAAGATAAAGATATGACCTAGGATAAAGGTCTTAACTACCACTCTTAATCTTGTTAAGAAGCACTTCATTTTGAAAATCAGGCGTGAAGAAATGAGGTAATGATATCATAAAATGTGTACTTATGCCAACATATTACCTTGCGACCTTTCTTGAAATAGTTGTCGCGAGAGGCGGGGTTCTTCATCGTGGGATAGTCCTCTTTTAGCGAATAAATGGATTGGAACAAAGGATTTGGAAGTGGCTTAACAAGAAGGAGTGGTGCTCAGACCAGACTCAGACGAATAAGGAGAAAAGGAAGAGAGGCGAGGGCTAGAACTCCCTCACTAAGGCGTAGAGACCCTGATTACATGAAAGGTCTACAGAAGGAGTGAAATATCAAGAAGAGAGGTGAGGACTAAAGCCCCGGAAGCAGTGGGAGAAAGGGCAGATGCCCAAAGCAGTGGATGTGGAAGAAGTTGGGTCGGACCCGTGATTAGGAGGAATTAGAAGAAGAAATTGATAGATGGAAAGAGGAGGATCCGGAGGGTCCGGAGGCAGTGGAGTAGAATCATGATAGAAGGAATCAGAATCTGGAGAAGAAGAATCTCGAGGGACGCGATGCCCTGGGAAGAAATAGGGAAAAATATGATGGAAAAGGAAGAAAAAAATGAAGGATGTGATATCCCGGAGGAGCAGAAAGATGAATCAGAAGAAAGATGGAGGGTCTGGAGGTTCCGGAGGGAGAAGATAGAAAGGGGCGCGATGCCCTGAAGGAAGATAGAGAGAATAAGATGGAGAATCCGGGGGTTCTGGAGGAGGAAGATACCATGGGACGTGATGCCCAAGGAGAAGAGAAAGATCCGGGGGTTCCGAAGGAATGGAATTAAAAGGGTCGGGATGCCCCGAAAGAAGATAGAAAGAATAAGATGGAGAATCCGGAGGTTCCGGAGGAGGAAGATAGAAAAGAGCGCGATGCCCAAGGAGAAGAGAAAGATCCGGGGGTTCCGGAGGAAGAAGACGGAAAGGGGAGCGATGCCCAAGGGATAAAGAGAGGGGTGAAGGATCCGGAGGTTCCGGAGGAAGCAAAGACCGAGGGACGTGATGCCCTGGGAGAATCAGTAAGAAGCCCAGAAGATCCGGACTTGAGGGTGTGCAGGGGCGCGATGCCCAAAGAGCGAGATCCGGAGGTTCCGGAGGAGGAAGATACCATGGGACGCGATGCCCAGTGAGGACGGGAGAGAAATTCGGGGAGTCCGGATGCAATGGTTAGAAAGGGACGCGATGCCCTAGGGGAAGATCAGAGAGGGCACAATTCTCGGGAAGTGTAAGGGGACATGGAGATAGAGGCGGAAGATATAGGAAATGTGGGGGATCCGGAGGTTCTACAAGGCGGATAAGACACGGGTTTGGAAACCCGGGAAGAAAAAAGTGCATGTGGATGCAATAGAATGGATGTGATGAATGCATGGATGCAACAGAATGCATCAGATGCAAAGAATATGAAGAACATGAAGGGCGAGAGGATGAGATCCTCCTCCTTACCCCTGGAGTGGCCCATGAAGAAAATGCGATAGACAAGAATGTGGATGGCGTTGAATGGAAGGTGGGTAGAATAGTGGAAAGCCCTTTGGCACCAAGATAACCTCCCCTCCATGGCAGTGAAAGTGTATAGCCAATCGGCCCAATGGATAAAGGAAGAGCCCATGATGAAGCTTCAACAATGAATGACCACTCCCTTGGAGAGTGAAAAATAATAGTGTGAGAGAGTTGAAAAGTTGGGATAGGAAGCATCATGTTGCCCAGGGGTTGTGGCGTATAGAGAGTGTTGAACAAAATGGTCATTCGCCCCTTGTATGGAAGAATGGGTTCAAGATTTAAAAGTTGGAACAAGGGGTGCTCTGGTCGGCCCTTGGGCACAAACTTACACGGCATCAAGGTTTGACATTCTTTCTTTGTGAGCAGTGGCGGGGACTTGTCCTCTTCGACCATGCTTGGCACAACAACCCGGATTGGTATCCGGCAAATAAACTCTTGCATCTTGAACAGCACGGCCGTGGCCAAATCTTTCTTTTCCGGCTCTTGATCATCTTCAACACAAGTACTTACAGAAGGACACCCGTTCTGAGTAGTAAAGGGGGGTGAAGCGGAGGCAGAAGGTTCCATGGATGGTGGAGGTATAATGGAAGGTGTTGGAGAAAGGATGAGTGGAAATGGAGGTTCAAACATGTCGAGCTTCCCCCTTTGCTCGGAAGCAGTCGGGGTTGGCTTGAGTGCAAAAAGGGGTGGATCCTGCTCAGGATTAGCCATGGGTGAAGATGGAGGGTTAAGTGGTGGAATAGAGGTGGCTAGGTTACGGGTTAAAGGTATAATGGAGGGCCGAGGTGGCGGTAATGGGAGGTTAATTGAGGAAGGTTCGGTGGTGGGTTTGCTGGAGGCCGGTGTTATGGAGGTTGATGGTGGAGTTGACAGAAGTTTGGTGGAAGGCTCGACGGAGGCTGGTGTTATGAAGGTGGATGGCATAGTGGGAGGTATAAAAGAAGGGGGTTTAGTGCGGAGGATATGCCGCATGTGGCGAATGGTGTTAGGGATAGAAGGTGACTCATGATGTGTCGGTGTGGGTGATCAAAGTATCGACCCATCATCGTAACACCAGTAAGTCTTAGAAATGGGGGTTGGATTGGGGATGGTGGCTTCGTCCTGAGCAAAGGGTTCATCAAGTGGTAGTGAAGGGAGAGGGAAGCGAAGGAAACTCAGAAGGGGTGCTTGCAAAGCTTCGTCGTATGCCGCCTCAAATTCTTCAATCGTCGGTTCTTCATTAGCAGGTTCAAGTGGACACCGTAGTGAAGGCGTGTATTTTGGTGGTGGAATGTAATGGTATTGTGTATGTGGAGGTGGAGGGCCATATGCGTGAATTGGGTGAATGGGTGGAGAATGGACGGCGTCCACTTGAACGTTGAAACCCGCCGGCTCTTGCTTGCTCGTACTGTCGACGCCGTAGCCGTCTCTCCTATCCTTCCAATCTTTCTCCATCTTCGTAATGTCATTCAGAGCGGCGTGGAAGGGATTGACTGGAGTAGGAGTAGCGGGCCGTGGGCTCGTAACCCTCTTTAATTGTTCCTCCAACGAAGTGACTTTGTCAAGAAGTGTTTGTTAGAGGGGTGTGACTTGAGCAACAGAGGGTTGGCAGGGCCTTGAAGGAGGGGCCGCATAAAAAGGCCGTGGAGGGGGCGTGATGAGCTGACCCAAATGAGGACCCGGCCGGGCCGGGTTGGAAGGAACAGATGGGCCTTGGGGCCGTGAATAGGGAGGAATAGAAAGAGGCGGGTGATGGGCCACCCGAATAGGAGTATGTGTGGATGAAGGAGGCGGGTGATGGGCCACCCGAATAGGAGTAAAAGGAGGATGAGATGAATGAGATGTGCCCTCAACAGCGGTCTGAAGGGCTTGGATTTGCTGAGGGGTGAGATGATCTAAGGCGTGAATGATCTGAGAGACCTTCTGATCGTCGGGAGGAGACATCCCCGAAGGAGTGATGGCTCGCAACTGAGGCAAGGGACCATGAGATTGGATATTGCCCATGGGTGGGGCAAAACCGTGAAAGTGAGGGCGTGGTCCCTTTAAAAGATTATGGTGAGAGTTGTGATGAATATGTTGAAATTGAGGGGAATAAGATGTGCTAGGTTGATCACCCTCATGAACATTAATTGAGTTAAACATGTTGACTTTCTTATCAAGGTAATCCAAACAATTCAATGTGCAATCAAAACAGCTCACAGAGATAGCAAACAAGTTGGGATTGTTACCTTTGATTTATTTTATTTGAACCTTGGTGAGTTAAAGTGATTTTTAACAAAGTTGATGTGATCACTCAAGGTCTTAGACCTAATTTCAAATGCTCTTTTCTCCGGTGCCGACTAGGTTGATTCTCACCACGAATGGGCCAACTAAAACCCGGATACTTCAAAGGTACAACCAGCCCCAGCGTCCGTGAGGGAATCCACGGGTGCGGGGACTTATGGAGGTCTTAGAAAAGGAATTTTCGGTCTAAAGAGACGGAATGCTCAATGGAGGGTCGTTCTAATTCCAAGAGAGGTGTGTGAGATCCTAGTGTAGAGAGAGGAGGTCTCCCAAACCAATGCAAAGATGAATGCATCAGGCAGTATCAAGCAGATAACAACACAGAACAAAATGACGACCTGGGAAAGGTCGCTATATCAAGAAGCAACGTCTGAGTGTCAATCGCTAATCATTATGAATAGTGTAAGCAAAGTAAAAATAGCACCTTAAGGTGAGACGCTACCTATAGAATGGACGCCCGGGAGCAGGGGCGTCAAATGGCAATAATCAATATGAATAAATAATGATAATAAAAATGACGCCCTACAGTAAGGCGCTACTCAAGTGAAAGACGCCTCTGACAGGGGCGTCCAAAGAAAATGACGCCTTGGTAAGAGGCGTTATACTTGAAAAATGACGCCTCTATGAGGGGCGTTAATTCCTTCTATCTTCAGAAACAGTCCAACGGCCAGAAATCTCAAACAAGGATAATACCAATAGGAAGGAATAACATTCACAATCAAAATATCATGGCAATCAATAAAAACATGAAAGGGGATATAGCATACTCATCTTTTTTTTTAAAGGATGGATAAATAGAATTTCTAAAAATCTATCAAACTAACTAATCACATAGGGAAAGTGCAACGTGGAGCACAAAAGGAGGTGCACCGTGGGTGCAAAAGGGGAGGTGGCACACGTGGGTGCCCAAGGGGACGGGTAATCAAAAGAAAAACAAAAGGAGTCCCACCGTGATCGCCAATTTGTAGATTCTAAGAAATCCACTTAGAATAATTAAAAATAAAAGAATTAAAGCATGCACGTGGTGCTAAAGGGAAGTATGATCGCCAGAGACGCGAGGTCCTCAAAGGATATAAACAATAATAATCAAGGGAGGGATCGTGAATATAAATACCTCAAATGCGGGGAGATTGTGAGCGCTCCTTTCTCTTTCGATCGGCCGGCCGATGAAGAGAGTTCTTCTTGATTGATTACCCTTGCAAAATTAACAAACACCAATAAAAGAATATGGATTAGAACCAAGGTGAGTGTAGCATCAAATTCACAATAAAGATGAGCATGAAAATCATGTATAAGAACACACCTTGTTTGGTGTTGGCCCTTAAACCCCTATGCAAAAGGGTATGGGAGATAATGATGAATGATATGAATGAAACTAAAGATATGTGCAAGTGTTGCACTGTGAGGAGGTTCTCAAACGTGGTTGAGAAAGTAGAGATGAATATATGAGATGTGTGCGTGCTACTAATGCAGTTAAAAGGAAGAAAAAATATATAAAAGAGAAACTAAGAGGAGTAAAGAAATCCTGGGGGTTTTTTCTCTGTTGATGGCTTTAGATTTTCAGTCGAGAGAAGCCTCCGAACGATAAAGCTTTAGATGTAGAAAACTTCTCCTTAAGCCTACAGCCGAGCAGCATCTCCCTGTAAAAAAAAGAAAACCTCTCCCTCGACAAAGCCGCAGGGGCTCTATTTATAGGGAAGATTTAAGGGGTTTAAGTCCCACAACAATTAGAATAGCTTGGTTTAGCAAGAGATAAACATTGGAAGGAGTCCCTCCTGCCATGGAAAGCCATTCCGAAGTTAAAAGGGGCCCAAAACGAGGAAAGAAGGCGGTTCTGGGAAAATTCGGAATTCAACAAAAAAAGACGACCTGGAGCCGGTCGCTTCTTAAAATGACGCCCGCGGAGGAAACGTCATTTTAAAAATTGACGACTCGAAAAGGGGCGTTATTTATAATTTAACACGAATCCCGGTCGGATCCAAACTCTCAAAATATAGCAATGAAAAAGACGACCGGCTTGGGGGCGTTAATTGAAAATAACGCCTTGCACAGGGGCGTTAATCAAGATGATAAACAGTCAAAAAGAATGGACGACCGTGGTGTCGGGCGTCAATTTAATTGACGTCCGATTCAAGGTCGTTAATTCAAAAAATTCAAAACAGGGCCATTTCTCATTTCTCAATATTATTTTTTCATTTTTTAGGTGGAGGTGCATCTCAATGTGCTGATTCCAATTACTATTTTTTCGTATTTTTCTGACACCCGGAAGGCCACCAAATCACCTCTGGAAGAGGGTTTAAAAATAATATTAAAATATTCAAATTGAAAATGACGCCCTCGCATATGTCGTTAATTCATTTTTTTAATTTTTATTTCATTTAAAATCAAAATAACGTCCCCTGTTAAGTCGTTAATTCCAAAAAAATTCTAAAAAATTCCCAGAAAAATCTAGAAAAATGGAAAAATGAAAGAATGGACGCCCCTACTGATAGTCGTCAATTCTTTGAGAAACGCCCAAGGTTAAGCTGTTATTTAAAAGACGCCCCACGTCAAGTCGTCAATTATAAAAATAGAGAAAAATTCCCAAAAAATCCAGAAAAATAGGGAAAATAAGAAAAGTGAGAAAAAAAGGAAGAAATCTAAGAAAAGTGAGAAAAACCACTCAAACAAAGTTAATTTGAGAGTCAGAATGGGACATTACAAGGTAATATGAGATGCACTCATAGTAACGTCAATTTTGGCGTGTCTACAGCGGGGCTCCAAAGAATAGAACCACTCTAGCGCGGGACCATCCAATGATCTCCGAAAAAGATATGCCAGGGACCTCTGATCGTTTTGCCAATAGGAGGACTCATACATGAAATCCTTGAGGTGAATGAAGGGGTTGCCGGTACCATTGTATCTGCGGTACGTGGGCATTTCGGAGGGAGGAAGATGAATGACGGGAAGGATTGGCAAAGCAACCTCCAGGGTGGCTTTCACGTCCACCATTCTTCTTAGATTTTGAAACTGCTCGTCCATGCGATTGAACCTATTGAGGAGCGATTGGGCGAGCTCCTCTGGAGGTGAAGGTGGCACTTGTCACTGGGGGAGAAACTGTCTCCCGGAGACTTGAGGGGGGAACCCCGAATGAGAGGGAGCTGCCGGATCGCCGACAGTCGGCCCCGGCTGAAGCGGTATGTGGGGAACAACGGGAGTTTGAGATTGTGACGGGAACTAGAATGAGGGTGGTTGTTGGCTCACTTGTCCTTGAAGCGAGGGAGACTGGATGGCTTGTGCCAATGAAGGAGATGGAATGGCCTGCACGGATTCTTGGAGAGGTGCGATGGCCGGAGTTGATTCCTGGGGCGTGAGGGAAACAGATTTCCCCTTCAGAATGGCCTGGAAGGCCCGGAGCTGTTCAGAGGTAAGCTCCGTGTTGGTGAGGACGCCCAGTAAGGAAGAGATATCCGGTGGTGGGGACGTGTCCCCGGCAATAACCTGCACCTCATGCGAGGGCTCATGAGAAGGACCCGAGTCCATAGCGTAAACTCGCGGGTCGGCTGACAAACCACGACTAGGGTGGTTCTCCTCAAAAGACTCGTGAGCCATGCTCACAGTTTTTCCAGAACGCAAAAACATACACTAGGAAGCAGGTAGCAGAGATTATCAAACAAGTGGATGCCTTTACGCCCTTTTTGTGTTTTGATTTTGATGATTTTTTTTTATTTTTAGCGAGATCCGAAGTTCACACAAAATAAGGACCCTAGTTTATTTTTGTTTCACCGCCGTGTCAGCTAGGGTCTCTCGTCTCACCACGAATGGGATGACTAACTCCGGGGAACTTCAATGGTACAACCAGCCCAGTGAACGAAGAGGAGATTCTTCAATGTCGGGGACTTACGGAGGTCCCAGTGGAGGAGATTCTAGTCCGTTGAGAGGAATTCTCAAACGGAGAGTCCTTCCTTCACCGGGAAAGGGTGATCCTTAGAAAAAATGAAAAAGGATATAAAAGAGGGATGGATGTATGCAATGGAATGCTGACAGAGATATAGAGTAAGAAAACAACAGAAATAACAAACATATAATAAACACCCAACCAATCACAACTGACAGTGCTGCCGTGAGCACAACGGGGGCGCGCGAGGGCGCCAAGGTGGAGAGGCACGGACGGTGCCGAACTTGCAAGAGTAGCCAAAAGGAAGCAGTAGAAGTCCCACCGTGATCGCCAATCTGTGAGCGACGTCACGCGGTTCAGGGAGCAAAGAAGACGCGGAGCGCGCGGGCTCCTTTTTGTTTTGCTGTAACACAGAAATAAGAGAAAAGAGAAGGGGCCACCACGGGAGATTGCTCCTGCGGGGCGAGCGGGACAAATGTAATATAGCAAGATATGGGGGTTAAACGGCCATAGCGGGAAGTGACTCACCGCGGCCTCGGGGGGACGGAAATGGTGCAGAAATCAAATAGCAAGAATTGAAACGGCCATTGGGGAAGTGACTCACCGCGGCCTCGACAATATGAGCAGATAAGAATATGACAGAATATAAGGAGAATATAAAGAACGGGAATTTAAACGGCCATTGGGGAAGTGACTCGCCGCGGCCTCGAGAATATAAATAGATAAGAATATAACAAAATATAAAGAGAATATAAGAACGGGAATTTAAACGACCATTGGGGAAGTGACTCGCCGCGGCCTCGAGAATATGAGCAGATAAGAATATAACAGAATATAAAGAGAATATAAGAACGGGAATTTAAACGGCCATTGGGGAAATGACTCGCCGCGGCCTCGAGAATATGAGCAGATAAGAATATAACAGAATATAAAGAGAATATAAGAACGGGAATTTAAACGGCCATTGAGGAAGTGACTCACCGCGGCCTCGAGAACATGATGTGATCGCCAGGGGCCAAAAGACCCCAAAATAAAGAAAGTGATCGTGCCTACCTCAAGAGCGGGAGATGGCGGGTTGCTTCTTCCTCCCCCTTCGGCCGGCCGACGGAGAGGGCTTTCCTTGGGTACCCTTGTAAAACAACGACAAACAAGTAACGAGTGGATTAGAAAGATGAAGGTGTAGTATTCAAATCCTTGCGATAAAAATAATGAAATGATGGCAAGACATACACCTGGATGGTGTTATCTTTTAAACCCCTCTCGGACTCGAGTAGGAGGAAAATGAGATGATGGATGCAAGAAGTATATAAGAAGAGGCGCCCTTATGAAGGGGGATAGAGGATGCGAGATGATGAATGCAAAAGAACTACGAAGAAAAGGAAAGGATCGGCTTATTGGATGTGCCGATGGTGAAATCCGACGGAGCTCCGGCAGCGTAGGGATGACGTGGAAGCGCAGTGGATGAAGACGACCTTCCTCTCGCGAGCGTGGGCACCCGAGAAGCCGGCGGAACCTCCACCTACAAAAGACCCCACGGGTTAGAAATGACTCTGGTAGCCTCTGGGCTCCGGTAGCCTATCGGATCTCTTAGAAGCTCCCCCAGAACTGAGGGGGTGGGCCTCTATTTATAGGGCTCCGGATGGTGGAGGCGTCCAGGACCCTGGACACCTCCATCAGGGCAAAAAAGATATTTTATTCTATTTTTATTCATTTTTTCCGAATATTTTCATGGAGGTGTCCAGGGACCCGGACGCCTCCATAAGTCCCACCGAACTCCACCGAAAGTCGCACGCGGTTTAACACAACGCGTGGTTTTGGAGCGGCGACCCGTGATTTGGAAATGGGCGCGTCCAGCCGGCTGGACGTCTCAACAATTTGGATTCTTTCACGTACGACAAACCGTCGATCGGTGGGCGAGGCCCCGTGAGTGAGTTGATGGAGGCGTCCAGGGGCCTGGACGCCTCCAAGAAAATATATTTTTATTTTTTTGTTTTATTTTTTATGCCAACTGGTATTTTTTATTTTTTATTTTTGTTTTCATGGAGGCGTCCAGGGGCCTGGATGCCTCCATTAATATATATTTTTTCATTTTTGTTAGGTTTGAAAAATAAATAAAAAAATGGGGGCATCTAGGAGCCTGGACGCCCCCATGAAGACCCACCTGGGTCCTCAGACAAGGCGTTGGCAGCCGCCTGGCAGACACCCTTCCTGGTTTCAGAACCTTCCGATGCGTTTGACTGGTGTTGATGCCGTCCGAATGCTGCGACGAGACGATTCCGGATGCCGAAAAAGGCAGAAGAAGACCCAAGAAAGGGAAGCAATCAAGTGATTCAAAATGCGAAAGCCACTGCGGGGCGTCGTATAGTAATATGAGACTTTCTCAGGAGACGTCAGGAATGGCGTGTCTACAGTAGAGGCTTAGTCGTTGTGTGGCTTGTTTCCTCGATTAAGCTATGTATCAGCGGTTTGAGGATAGTTCCTCGTCAAGCTGTTAGTCAGCGGAAGCTGTGAATCAGCGGGTTATGGGATTTGTTCCCTGAAGCTGTGAATCAACGATTATAGGGGTTGATCCCTGGAAGCTGTGAATCAGTGGTTTTCCAAGTTGTGTGTCAGTGGAATCCTCACTCGGTTTGAGTGGGGGGTGGATGTTGGTCTGCTAAGGAGATTTGGGACAAGTTGATGGCCATCCATGAAAAAGGAGATGATAGATGTCTGATGGCTAATGGAAGTGATCACAACAGTGATCAAAATGATGATGAAGAGGTAAGTTCTCTCTTCGAGAACTTCTCTATAGATGAGTGGGAAGAGGCATATATTGATTATTAGGAACGGTTGGAAGCTCTAATACCAAATGTTGGGTGCAAGGTAGGATCTAGAGGGAGGGTGAATAGATTCCCTGTACACAAATATGCCAAAATTAAAACACACAATTCAAACTATACTGGAATTGAGATAGCAGAATACTTGCACAAAACTGAACTGGAATGCATATGACCAATTAATTGTTTAGATAGAACCAACGACAAACACTTGGCAGTGTACCAGTAATGAACAAAAATTAACCAAGAAAGTTCAAACTAGAATAATTGCAACATATATCATCTAGGCAATCACTGGTTCACGCAGAGCTAGTGTCGAGCACTTAAAATAGCTTAAGCTAAAGCATTTATTTCTGTAATTACAGATCGAAGGAAGGAAAGCAATCACACGAAGTAAACCATAGTGCATAAGGATTTTTAGGTGGTTCAGTCTGCACCCAGCAGACCTACATCCACCCCCCACTTAAACCGAGTGACGATTCGGCTGATAGACAACTTGGAAAACCGTTGATTCACAGCTTCCGGGGATCAACCCCTACAACCGCTGATTCACAGCTTCATGGAAAAAATCTCACAACCCGCTGATTCACAGCTTCCGCTGACTAACAGCTTGACAAGGAACCAATCCTCCAACCACTGATACACAGCTTAACCGATGAACCAATCCTCACGAGGACTAAGCCTCCACTGACACATAGCTTCCCCCGAAACCCAAAGCAGGGTATCAGAAATACAAAGAGAAATGAAAAAGAACAAAACAAAACAAAGAAGAAAAAATAAAGAACAATATAGCTCCAATGGAGCGGAATGACTCTAGATTTGATCCATGAGTCAAATACTTCAACAGATCTTCAGGATTGCTCTGGCTACACTCAACATCTTTCTCACGAACTTCAGAATCCGGGCACTGTATCTCTCTTTCTTTTCTTCTTCTTCTTCTCACGATCTCTCTTTCTGATCTTCTGCTAACACTTTTCTCAATTCTTCTCTGAAGGAATGTTCTTTTATAGCCCTCTCACGGGCTCAGCGAGCAGGCCACGCCACCGGTTGAGTGGCTGAGGGTGGCACCAGTTCAGATGCGTGGCGGGGCCACCGGATGACAGCACTGAGGAGCCATCGGATCAAGAGCCTTGGAGGGGCATCGCCACTAGTTCAAGCACCGCTGGCCGCCACCAGATCAAGCGGCTCCGGGCGCCACCAGTTCAAATGGGTGGGGGAGTAACCGGATCACTTGTCAACGTGGGTTAAAGCCACCGGTTCAAGTGACTTAGGGGTTTGAACGCCACCAGGCTTATTTGGCCTCTTGCTCTTCGAGACCTTCAAGGATGTTCCCCTTTCTGATTAAGGGTTTGATTCGCTCGTTTGAGCGTGGGTTGATGTACGTACTCTGCTATCCGCAATTGTTGGTCTTCTTTTGGGACTCGAGGATCTCGAGCCTCCTAGTGTGTTTTTTTACTGCTGTAGGCCCGAAGTTGAACCCAAGGCAGTGTGTAAATTCAGGGGCATCTTTCAGATCCCCCCACTCTTTGTCATTTAATGTGCTCGGGCAACTGCAAGGTATTGCCGAGCAGTGGAATCATTTGGAGGCTCAGCATGGAGTCTCCTTGGAGTCTTCTTCCCCGAAGGTTGGGTCAAACATGCCTCGCCATCCTGCGTCTTCGGAATGTGAATATTTCTTCTTTTGGTGTTTATCTGGGCTGTTCGCGAGCGTGAAATTTTACATGTCCACAAATGCCCCTCACCCGCAGGTGGCGCGGGCGAAGGATGAGACAAGCGGTGCATGCAGGTGCACTTGCCCTTATTTATTGCCACTAGGGCTTTGAGATAAGAGACCGGCAAATATGTATTTATATCTATGTATATATATATATATATATATATATATATATATATATATATATATATATATATATATATATATATATATATATATATTTGGCTCTCTTCCTTTTTGTTTTCTTTCTTCTCTTTCTCCTTTTTGTTTCTTTTTTTATTTATTTCTCCTTTTTTGTTTCTTTTTTTTTGTTTTCTTTCTTTTCTTTCCCTCTTTTTTGTTTCTTCTTTTTTTTTGTTTCTCTCTTTTTTCTTAACGGGCCTGAGGCCCCTACAAAAGGAAGGGAGGAGAGACGGTTCGGTCCCTCCACCTATTTGAATTTCGAAAGCCCCACCCTCTCTTGAGCTGCCATCTCTTCCTCTCCTCCTTCCTCTTGCTTGTCACCGGTCGCCGTCGCCTATGACCCTTGACCGCAGCTCGTCGCCGTTCTCTGTTGCTCAGGGTGAGGGAGAAGCCATGGCCATGTCTCCGTCTCCCTCTCTTTCTCCTTCTTCTCTTCTCCCCTTCCCCTTGTTCTTCCTTTTCTTCTTCTGTTTTGCACCGTGGGGCAGTGCTCGCAGAGCCCTAAGCCCGCCATGCGTCCACCACCTACTCTTCCCTTCTTCTTCTCTTCTTCTCTTCTTCTCTTCTTCTTCTTCCTCTCTTCTTCTTCTTCTTTCCTTCGGGGGGGGGGGGGGGGGGTGGTTACAGACGGCCGCCGGTGCCACCGGATGAAGGGAGGATAGTGGCCGCTTCCACCGGATCAGGACTCAAAAGGGGGCACCAGATCACCTGCCTTGAGGGCCACCGGTTCAAGCCTTCAGGTGAGCCACCGGTTGAAGCTCGAGGCAGGCCACCGATTCAAGCTCCTTGCGAAGGCCAAGGATCACACTACTTCGGGGGCCACCAGATCAATGGCGGGAGGGTGCCACCGGATCAAGAGCCTTAGAGGGGGGTGCCACTAGATCATGTGCCTGGGGGTGCCACCGGATGAGATGCCCACGGGGGTGAGCCACCGGATCAGCTGGGGGGATGCCATCGGATCACAAGCCCTCAAGGCCACCGGATCAGGGCGTTTAGCGATAGCCACCGGATGAGGAGCCCTAGGGGGTGCCACCGGATCAGTGGCTGAAGGGTGCCACCGGGTCAACGCAGGCAGAGGGGAAATGGCAGTTACTAAGGCCTTAGGGTCAATGGGTAGCCTGAAAGGGCGAGAAATAATTCGGTGTTGCCGCTTCCGTGCGCACCATGACTTTTGGGACGGTCACTCCTTGTGGACGTGCACTCGCTTCTCCCTTTTTGCCTCTCGCCCAGGGGAGACTCTACTGAAATTTTAACAAAAATTCTTATGTCTTATTCGTTTAACTTCAGCAATAGCTTTCTCATCTTCTAGTCTTTTACCCCACATGTAATATTCCATTCTGATCATTCGGTTGTTGGTGTTTTTGTAGGAATGGCTTCCCCAAGTTGTCCTTCTCCTTCAGCTGCTACTAGTGCCAGGCTTGCTCCCTAAGTCACCCCCCAAGGTTACGTGGCTTAATTTGGATGACCTAGATAGAGAACACGCCGAAATAGCTGCGCTGGAGGAGTTGTCAGGCTCTGACACTGACACTATGGAAGTCAAGTGTCTTCCACTGGCCTAGGGGGGTTACACCTTCAACCGGGAAGGAAGCTACCAGCGGAACTACCCGAATTGAAGGACAAACATTTGGTCTATTTCTTGAAGCACTTCAGCTCCCGGGGCAATCAGGACATCAGGGCTATTCAGGATGTGGAGCACGCCATCTTGAAGTCAAGGGACAGCCTCGTTTACACAGTCTCGAGGAGCATACCCATATACTTGCTGGGAGCGCCCAGGGAATGGAAACCCATGCTGGGGTTGGAGGAGCTCTCACCGTCCGAGGGGAAGTTAGTGCGGGCCCCTGAGTTCACACCCGCCCATTGGGATAATGCCGTTGGGCGCGTGCACAAAGAGCATCTTCAATTTGGATTGTTCTTGGCCCTACTCAAATGGGGGTATAGGGAAGAGCCCTATGTCATGGACTTCCTAGCCATCCGCTTTAAGCATGAACTGGTTATGGGCTGGTTTGCAGATTTCAAAGTCCAGGATGCGCACAGCTTCCAGGAAGGGGCAATAGAATTCACAGACTATGTGCTATACAACTATGCACCACTACTGATCAGGGCCGGAGTGTACTATAGTGTATATGCTTCACGATTCAAATATCCCATATCCAAGGGATTGTGTTGTGGGATGATGGAAGTGTTCAATGCAGAGTACAACACCTTCTACACCACTAAAGGGGAGACCTCCATCGATCTCTGGAGTCTTCACCAGTTGACCAGCTTGCCTATTGATGGGGAGCCGTATGAAGAAGTATGCCTCCCGGAACTAATCAAGGATAAAACTGACGGGGAAGGCAGGTACGCACTCGACTTTTCTTATCGGTACTTGATGAAAGCGTATCGAGAGCTTTGTCTGACCTATCATGGGGACAA
This sequence comes from Amorphophallus konjac, assembly GCA_022559845.1. Classification (NCBI taxonomy): domain Eukaryota; kingdom Viridiplantae; phylum Streptophyta; class Magnoliopsida; order Alismatales; family Araceae; genus Amorphophallus; species Amorphophallus konjac. Next base: position 187,246,746 of record CM040125.1, read on the forward strand.
GCAGCTGCTACGCAGTGACAAGTGGAGAGTGCGGATGGGGATGTGGCTGCGCTATTTCTTCCATGGGGAGAAGAAGAACGATGATTTTCCCTCCGTTGGTGCCGCGGCCATTTTGAAGAAGCGCATTCGAAGCAAGTTAGATATGGACGTCGTGGTTTTCAAAGGGTGCAAGGATGGCCCCAACCCAGCGGGTGTTGATGCTATGACACACTGTGTGGCATTTCTAGCCTATTGGCTCTGTGACTTTGCCATGCTGTATAGAGATGAAACTATCATTCGGCCGGAGGCCATATGTCCCGCCCGCCAGATGGATTGGGGGATCAAGCTATCACTTTGCCCCGCCGCATTGTGTTTGATCTACAAGACTCTGGGGGATATTAGAAAGAGACCGCTCCCACGACAAGTGTGGATAGTTGGGCCTGTGCACCTTTTCAATGCGTGGGTTTGCACCATATTCCCAGAGTATGCACCCCGCGCCCTCCAGGCTTGGACGCTATTTCCTCAGATGCTAGAATTTACAAGTGCGAAGCCCAGCTTAGCAACAACACAGTTGTTTCTCTTGAGGGGCAAGCTTACAACCATTCCACGCGACGCTCCAGGCAGCATTCACTACTAGGCCATGGCGGCCCACTCCAGTCTGCTGGTGTGCAGTACAAGGGAGTGCAAAGATGACCAGGTGGAGCGATATCTCCACCCTATCAGCCAACGGACTGTTAGCCGTCGTTTACTAGAGCCTGAGCTCCGTGACTGGGCGCTATCTATTCACCCCAGCATCCTCGTATTTTGGAAGGGAAATACATTACTGTTGTAGCTGTATTATCCCTTCTACTTCGAGCGCAACTTCGAGTATGATCAACACATACCCCCACATAGTGCCCAGTTCCCTTTGGCCGTGAGGATGCTCCAGGGAGGGGTGGTCACTGATCATGCCCGCACTTGGTGGGACTTCTTCCACCGATCGGACGCCTCATCCTTCAGAGTGCCATCCCCCGGATGACTCCCGCGGGTGACCGCAGACTATATCAAATGGTGGAATGCCCAGACCGGGTTTTATCAGTTGTTCAAGAGTGACTGTTGGGACGGTGCTGAGCGGAAATTTTTGGACAGACAGAAAGTGGCCATCCTCGACATAGATCCTGCGCACCTGCTCCGGCTCAAGTCTAACAAGTCGAAGGAGGCGGCAAAGTATATGCTCGCGCTCAAAGAGGTTCGACAGCTCAGGCCACCACCGTCAAGTGACTTGCCGAAGATTTCTGTGGATGACTTCAAGTGGTCTCTCCACGATTCATGCCGGATAGGGATGGCCTACTTGGATTTGATTAATTATCCCTTTCCGATAGAATGGAAGAGCAGCTCACCCCGTCCCAAAGCTAGCGCCTGGAGGTAGACTCAACTTGCCCTTTTCGGGCATTCGTGAAAAAGGAAGACCAAAGGCCTGACCGCTATCAACAGACCACATGGCTATTTGTTCTGCTCCGAGTGCACGGGCTTACAAGTGAAGATCCGACAGCAGTCATATTGGCCAAGGGCCTCAATTTGTCTTTTCATTATGATGACGGATGGGGAATGGACCACTTAAATCTTTACTGCCATCTCGCATCCCGTAACCAATCAGACTTAGCCAACCTTCTCGACCGCTGTACCAAGGTCGGGGATGTGTGCTGGCTGCTAGGGAAGCGGCCTACAGGGACAAGGAGCCATCTTTGTCGTATTAGCCCTTGTCCAACCTTTACACTTGCCCTGCAGGTACGCCACCCTTCTGCCTTCATCCATCTATGCATGTGCATGATCGAACTTGCTGCCCGCAAGTAGCAACGTTCTCCCCCTTTTTATGCTCACAGTGCCGATTTTTGCAGAGCATCCTTCCGGATACCAGATGAACGGCTACAAGCACATACTTTCACATGTGCAGAAACCATCACAGTTCATCGTGCCGGAACAAGCTCCGATGACAACACCATTACCTCGGGGTGGCAAACGTGCACGGGTGAAGTCCCCGATAAAGGAGGCATTGGTCGCAGTGAGGGCGGGCGAGAGGCAGAGTTCTAAACGAAAGCGGGCCGGGGTTGAGGCACGTCCTGCGGTCGCTCCCCCGACTCCCAAGGTCCCATCCTTCAGGGAGTTTCTCTCCTCTAGGGTCGTGCCAAGCCCCTCATTGGGTAAGACTTCTCTGCTCTTGTGCATGTTTTTAGAGTCAGACTACACACTAAGAATGCAACCTTGTAACCCTGTTAGACTTTTCTTTCTTTCTTCAGAGAATGTGGAAAAGCCTACTCCGGTCATCATTCACGGAGCAGAGGTGACTGAGGTTGAGCCCCTGCTACCGTTGCCCCTTCAGCCCCCGAGGTCCCTTCTTTCGAAGAGTTTGCTGCTTCTGCGGCTGCGCCGAGCCCACTTGAGGGTACAACTTCTTTTTATCTGGACCACATATTAAGAATGCTGGAGAGGGGAAATATCACCGCCTGTACGGATAGGCCAAATGAGGTCTAAACCGGATCGAACAAGGCTCAACTCCTCAAAGTGGCAGCTCTCGGGCCCACTTATTATGAAGCCCAAAAATTCACTCGGTACAAGCGCTTCCTAGGCGGCCTTCGGGTTTGGAAGTCCGAGCATCAGTCAATCTGGAAAGCTCCCTTGGAGCCCCCTATTCCTTGTCCTGACCCAGCACTTATCACTTGGGAAACCACTCCTAAACAAGTGCCATTCGCTCAGACTCACTGATGGAAGCTTATTGATTCGGCCGTTGCGAATCCCTTAATGACAGGAAGCTCAAATGGGACAGGGGAAGCCAAGAGTCCACGCGCTGTAAGGAGCCCGCATGAAGGATGTAACCCCCCCTTGAACCCCTCCGCTTACAAGGATCACTTCACACAACATGCCACTATTTACACAAGACATGCCCCACTACGACGAGGTAAGCTTAGGTAAGCCTAAGCAAGGCAAGAGCCAGCAACCCTGAGCAGGAACCACTTCACCTTTCGGTGGAGAGGGATCTAGCGCTCCCCTTTTTTTCCCCCCAATTCTCCTCTTCGCACCAATGCTCTACTACCGGTGCTGACTTAAGCATCGGAGGGTCTTCCCCGGGGATCTATCTCTGGGCACCTCTGACTGGTTTCCCCTCTTGTAGTTTATACTTCAAGGGCACGTGGTCATCTTCCTCCCCACTCAGGAGCAACACGAGATCGCCCCTCTTCATCTGGCGTCGTCTGTGGGAAATGCACAAAGAGCCATCATGGTGCGAATAAGTTCTGGCAGGAGGACTACCGTCGATACGGGAAAAGCTCTGATAACGGAGGACGGCGCACCTTCCCTCCCCATGGAGCATTCCCTGTCCGACAACCAAGCCAATGAGCTACCTCCATTGGTGGCGGGGGAACAGCTTCCCGACGGGAGCACCGACGCCCTCCAAACCCTCAACGCAAAATTAGATGTCCTCGTGGATCTCATGAGGGCCCAGGCGACTAGGGAGGAGAAGTCACAGCTCCCTAGGAAAAGCCCCCCACATAGAGATACCTCCCAGCACACTGCTGGAGGTAGTTTCATCCTCCGGGGGCAGCGGCTCATCTGCAACTCGTCAGTAGGACCATCGCACGCCCCTCCCCCAGAGTAAGAAGCCTCCACAACCCCAAGGAGGGAGAAGACCGGGGCACGTAGACTGTTCCCAGACGCCGAGGCCCCTGAGGAGCGTCGGGGCAGCATGCAAGCGCGCCCCCCAGCCCCTCGGGACAGAGACAACCGGAACTCTCTCTCTGGCTGCGAGATTTTGAGAGGCGTTTCACAGAGCAAGAGCGCGCTTTCCGTGCCTTGCAGAAGACCTCTCCTGTGGAGGACGAGGAGCGATCCCCATTCTCCGACTACATCCTGAAGGTAGAAATATCCCCCAGAATCTCACTTCTGACCTTCAAGTCATACGACAGCTAGGGAGACCCGACCGACCATTACGACAGCTTCGACGCCCTGATGACCTTGCATGGGGCATCCGATGTGATCAAGTACCGAGCGTTCGTGACCACTGTGGTTCAGGGAGCTCATGCTTGGTTCAGAGACCTCGCCCCCAATAGCATCCACAACTTCAAGTAATTCGGGAGAGTGTTCAAAGGAAGCTTCACCGGCAGCGGTCTATCCCGGTCAGTGGCAGGATTACTGGCCCTCAAACAGGAACAGGGGGAGAAGTTACCGGCTTATATCAACCGATTCAAGTCGGAAGCCCTGCGCATCCCCCGCTTGGATGTGGCCTCCGCCATCATCGCCTTGACCGGGGGTACCCGCGACGAGAACCTACGGCGAGAGCTAGTGCTTCATCCCCCTACCTCCCTCGCCGAGCTAGTGACCTTAGCGCTGCGCCATGCTGAGTGCGAAGAAATACTCAGCGCCTACTAAGGCACAACTGGCTCGGGTCGGGAGGGGGACAAGAAGAGACCGTCCGAGCAAGGGACGGGACAAGGAAAGAGGCGGAACCAGGACGGAGATCGAAATGAGCCACCCCGAAAGTACGAGTGGTATACCCCACTTACCGCTCCCGTCTACGAAATCTACGAAGGCATCAAAGGCTCGGCTCTCCTCAACCAACCCGAGCCCGTGAGGACCAAGCATCGCAATCGCCGCAAGCATTGCCTATTCCACAGTGACCACGGGCATCACACCAGCGATTGCCATCAACTTCAAGATGAGATCGAGCGCCTCATCCTCCAGGGACACCTATCTCGGTCTGTGTCCAGGCAAAAGGAAGACCGAGGCACCGCCAAAGAGATTGATAATGCCCCCCGCGGAGTCCACATCAACGTCATCACGGGCGGGATGGCATCAAGCGGAGATAGTAGCTAAGGAAGAAAGCGTCACGCTGAGCGGGCGAGCCGGACCTCTACTGAGGCATCTGCGGCCCCACAGGCTAGCAACCGTAGGCCCTGGTATTCTCTGACCAGAACCTGGAAGGGCTAACCACCCCGCACGATGACACTCTCGTTATATCGGCTACGATAAACCATTGTAACGTTGACATAATCTTAGTTGACAATGGTAGTGCCCCTGATGTATTGTCCTATGAATATTTCCTCAAAATGGGAGAGAATCTATCTAAACTCCACCCGATCCGAACCCCCCTCTGTGGGTTCAACGGCCAGGCTACTTATCCCGAGGGAGCACTGAGTCTGCCTATTACTATCGGCACCCCACCCAAAACCGTTACGGTTATGGTAGACTTCATCGTGATTAAGGGGATGACGGCATACACCGCCATCTTCGGCTGAGGCATTCTAAGCCGAATGAGAGCGGTGCCTTCTACCTTTCACCAAAAGATGAAGTTCCCGACCAAATATGGCGTGGGGGAAGTTCGAGGTAACGAGGCATTGTCTAGATGGTGCTATATAGTCTCGATCGACGCCACTAGGCCAGAAGGGAAGAATAAAGGGGTAAAATGAGCCGTGGAGGGACCTGCAACATCTGAGCCTGGCGGCGAGTTGCTAACAGTCTTCCTTAACGGTGACCCAACCCTAGGAGTAAAGATTGGAGTCGAGCTCCCACTTGAGAAATAAGAAAAATATAAAGATTTACTTGCGTAGTACATCCCAGTCTTTGCAATGTCTGGTGAGCACCTTCCCGGGATCCCGGGAGACGTGGTGATGCACAAGCTCAACCTCGACCCAACAGCAAAGCCAGTACAATAGCGCAGGAGAAAGCACGCCCCAGAGAAGCAAGCGGTCATCAAAGATCAAGTCATCAAGGGGTAGAAGACTGGCCTCTTTCCCCGATTCTATACCCTACATGGCTCGACAACATCGTCCTGGTACCAAAGGCTTTTAGGAAATGGCGGATGTGCGTGGATTTCACCGATCTCAACCTGGCTACCCCAAAGGATTTCTATCCATTGCCGAGCATCGATCAATTGGTCGATTCAACCTCTGGCAACGAGCTGCTCAGCTTCTTGGACGCCTACTACAGCTACCATCAGATCAGGATGGACCTGGAGGACATCGAGAAGATCGCCTTCATCACCGACTTCGGCGTACACAGCTACACCCGGATGCCGTTCGGGTTAAGGAATGCTGGAGCAACATATCAAAGACTGATCAACCACATTTTTGAAGGACAGCTCGGTTGAAACGTCGAGGCCTATATTGATGATATGCTCGTCAAAACATCGAAGGCCAAGGACCACCTCGTCGACTTAGACGAGACCTTCGACACCCTCCTGAAGTGCAACATGAAGCTCAACCTCGCCAAGTGCACCTTCGGAGTCAGATCCAGGAAGTTCCTAGGCTTCCTGGTCACTCAGCGTGGAATCGAGGCCAACCCCGACAAGGTCCAGGCCATCCTGGACATGAGGCCACCTACCTACGTCAAGGATGTCCAACGCCTAACGGGGTGCATTGCTGCACTCAACCGTTTCCTATCTCGGGTGGCCGAACGATGCTTACCCTTCTTCAAATTGTTGAGGGGACCCAAAATGGCATCAGCTACGTTCGCCTAGGACGAGGAATGTCAGAAGGCGTTCGCTGAACTCAAGGAATTCTTGGCCTCACCCCCAATGTTGTCCAATCCAGTCCAAGGCGAAGCTCTACACCTCTACCTCTCGGCAACCCCCTCTACTGTAAGCTCGGTCCTGGTCAAGAACGACACACGAGTCGAGAGACCCGTTTACTATGCCAGCAAAGTGCTTAATGAGGCCGAAAGAATGTACCCCGCAACTGAGAAACTCGTGCTAGCGTTGGTTACCTCGGCCAAACGCCTCCGACCCTCCTTCCAAGGGCACCCCATCGTCGTATTGACCGATGAACCTGTGAAGAAGATTCTCTTTCACCCTGAAGCCTCAGGACGCCTCGTCAAGTGGGCCATCATGCTCGGGGCCTTTGACATTTCGTATCACTCTCGCTCGACCATTAAAGGACAGGCTCTCGCAGACTTCATCGCTGAAAGCACGGTCCGAATTGAAGAACCACTTCCACCAACGACCGGGCCTACCTGGAATCTGTTCGTTGATGGATCCTCCAATTCGACAGGAAGCGGCGCCGGCATTCTCCTCAAGTCCCCCGAAGGAACGGAGCTACGATACACCCTGAAGTTCAACTGTAGCATCCCTGAAAATTTAAGGAGAATAAAATGAAATAAAAAAAAGAAGTATTTTAAGTTAAATTAAAAATATATGTAATATATATACGTGTATATATAAATAACATTTGCAAACAATCACTAAAACCAAGCACTTTTTAATCAAAAGAAAATAACGCCTCAGGGTCGGGCGCGTTTTAAAACACGCCTTTATAGAAGGTGCTACCTAATTAATTAATGCCCTGAGGATAGGCGTTATTTAAACAATTGAAGACTACAGGTATAGGCGTCAATTTGTAAAAAGATGACCCAACCTAAGTCGTGTTTTACATTTCATCGTAAATAGGAAGTGTTCTGTCTGGGAAAGAATTGTAATGGAAACTGTGATGCTAATAGGATTGATGTTAGGAATATTCTTCCCAATCAAACTCCAACCTTTTTAGGTCTCTAAAAACCCTATAAATATCAACCCTTCGAGCCAATCTATTCTCTTCCTTTCACGTCGACTGCAAGAGGGTTTTGGCGGCAGTATCTTAGTTCCTCCAGTTGCATCTTCATTCTGCAACATTGGAAGCCCTATTTTCTCTCTAACGGAGGGCTGCTACTGCTGCTATTATTATTGAGAGCTGCTGCTCTCAATCTACGTCTGTTCCTCCTTTCTGTTGCTGTTATCTCTGTGGAAAACAGAGTATCGGATTCCTTCAATTTCTCATCATCTGTCAAACCCGATCGACAACCAAGGTAGGTCTTCTCTCTGATGGCTAAATTAAATTAACAAAGGTGATATCAACATTTTTTTTTGTCAAGTTCATATCCTCTAGCTTCTTGTTAGAGTTTCTTAAAATTCCTGTCAAGCATGCATATAGGTCGTTTGTTTTCTGTAAAGTTACAGTAAAAGACGCCTCAAGTGCAGGCGCGTTTAAAATTGAAGACGACCTCTCTCAAGTCGCTATTTAATTACCCGTAAGAAAAGGTGTCAATTTACATGTTAAATCGATAATTTCGTATGTTTAAAATTCAATAACTATAAATTCCAGTAAGATAACCAAGGTATGATTACATTATTGAGTTACGGTTATTTTTCTCAGTTTATTCCTGACCCTTGTTTTTTCTAGTTGAAATATTCTAAAATCCTCGTTTCTATGATCATCTGGCCACATAGAATAAAAGACGACCTTGCCCACGTCGTTAAATTGAATGGACGCCTTCACACAGAGGCGTCAAATTATGTAAAAGATAACGGCTAAAAGATAACGGCAAACTTCTTGGAAGATAGGTCTATGGATATTAGAAATAACGACATAGAGACCGCCGACTATTTGATATAAGACGCCTCTGAACAGGGCGCGTTTTAATGAAATAATGACGAAGGATCGGTCGTCAATTTCAAAGATGTTAGTTATAAATTTTTAGCGTTTATAGTTAAACATGGGTATAGAAGTATCCTTTCGCCATGAAAATTTTTGGGTGTACTATTGGGATAGGGACCAAGGTAATAGAAGTGGTTGCACCATTTTTCGTGCCCCCTATCGCAAGATCCCCCGTCTCTCATCGAAAAATTATTTTGAACGTATGGTTAGGTAGAGTTTTTCGAGCCGGTCATTTCGGTATATTATAAGCCCGATTCCAACATCGTTACGTCGAGAAACGAGAGGTCTAAGAGTAATTTTTTTTGAAATAACGACCCAATTGATGTCGTCAAATTCGTTTCTGACGACGGGGAATAGTGGCGTTAGTTTTAAGTATTGTAGATATAAATATATATATGTATATATATATATATATATCCTATATGCACATCTTTGAAAATCGATATTTATTAAAATATATAACTGAAAATTATGAAAATATATATATTTGGAATCCTGGTATTTTTCTCCTAATTATCATATATTATTTTTCTTTAAATTATTTTAAATAAATCAATGTATCTTTTAATGTATGTTTTGAATTTATTCAATTAAATAGATAAAAAAAGTGAATTCTTGTTAAATAAATTAAGTTAAAAATCATGAAGATTAATGTTCCCTAAGAAGATGCTAATTAATAAATGATGGCACTCACGGGCGTTAAATAATATAAATTTATTTAATTATAGTTAATTATAGAATAGGTTGGACATGAATTCTATGATTAATGTATACATGTTCTCACCATTTTCTTCCGTTTTTGACCCATACCTCGAGTCTTTTGGCACTCTCATCTCACGTCCGTAGATGGAGTCCCTGTTTCATGATTGGTTCACGTGTATACCTCAACTCTTGGTGACATACGAGCCCTCCGTTGGACATTCCGTTCCTTCGTACTGGCAAGCTAGTCATTGAGACCTCCGTAAGTCTCCGCTAGCCTTGGACTCCCTCAAGGCAGCCGAGCTGGTTGTACCCTAAAAACCCTGGATCCGATCCGTGTTACTTTGATTTTGTTAGTTCTGACACCCTTCTCCTTTTGGGAATCTTCTTCTCATCAATTTGAGAACATAACCCTTTGACTCTGTATTGGCCAAATCTGATTCTGAAATAAATAAGGGCTCTGGGTCCGCGACCAACAATGTCAGGTAGGACGGAAGTCCAATTCTGTAACCATGGTAAAATTCTGGGTGTGGCATTGCACCAACGTCTGTATATCTATTCTGATCTGTTATCTGTTAAATCTGTTATTTTGGAAATTCTGATATTCTATCATTCTGTTATTCTGATATTCTGATATTTGTTATTCTGTTATTCTGTTAAATTCAGTTATTCCGCTAGACTGATTAATCTGCTTATTATTATTATTGAACTCTGTTATATTCTGGCCAATTCTGAAGTTATGTTCATCCGCGCATCTGTCCTTGTTATATTCTGATAACTTGTCCTTGACTCTGCATGGGAATTCGTCCCTGTATCTCTTGATCTCGTATCTGCCTTTGACTTTAGTATTCATCTTTCCTGATAGTTGATCATCACGATTTTCTAGTTACATGCATTGCATCATCATGAACATGTTAATTGGTTAATCACTTATATTCTGCTTGATGAGAGATGTAATTCCTACTGAGCGTTTCGCTCACCTGCCTATCTTTAACGTTTTTCAGGTAACGACATTGAAGATAGTCCATCAGATGGGGAAGGGCAAGAGTGATGAGTGTAATGAAGAATCATGTCGGTGTCTTTTGCTTTTCTCTGAGTCTCGTCCTGTTATATTGAGTCCTTTCTCTTTAGTAGAATGTAATAGTGAGTCCTTCCTACACTTATGTAAGTTGAGTCAAGATATGTAATTTGAATATTCGATTATCAATAAAGATTAAATTGGCCCACATTGTCCAGTGTGAAATTTTTGTGTCTTATGTTTGCTCTGATCATTCATGACTGTAATACTGCCACGTTCCGAACTACACGTTCCGCTGCTATCGGTTCGGGGCGTGACAGTTTGTGGTATCATAGCCTAGGATTATTAAACCTTAGGTCTTGACTATAGGTCGCCATAAGTTCTAGGTTCAATCCCATTATTGACCGGTGAGATTGGGTAGAACCTTGGGTTAAGAGCTAAAAATGGAAGTTAAAATACTAATAATATCAGCTTATAAAAATAGCTTAGTAAAATTTCACGAGGATTACTTGATAACCTTACATGAGATTGTTTATGTCTTGTAGAACTAGATAGATAACAATGGCCGCCGAACGAGCACAGTGGCGTAGCATGCAACGCACTCTCCAAGGCATGACTCAGGCTCTCCAACGGGTAGCTGAGGGTGGAGCTAATCGTGGAGCTGGGGAGTTACATCGTGAGTTTCAGAGTTTAAATCCCCCTAGGTTTAGTGGAACTCCTGACCCCGACATGGCCGAAGATTGGACAAAGGAGATGGAAATAATTTTTCGAGTAATGCAATGCTCGGATCAAGATAAGGTCCTTTTAGCAACATTTCAGCTAGAGAAGGATGCAAGGGCATGGTGGGAGTCAGTAGAAGCCATCTTGCCAAATAACGAGATTACATGGGAGGAATTCTTAGAACATTTTAACGAGAAGTATTTCTCGGAGAGAATTCGGGAGAAAAAGGCGGGAGAGTTCGCTTCACTCAAACAAAGGAGCATGACTATGGCCGAGTACGAGGCCCAATTCTCAAGGTTATCTAGGTATGCGTCTCATCTAATATCAACGGGGAAGATGAAAGCTAGAAGGTTCATGAACGGTTTAAGAATATAATACATTCCCCAATTAGCACCATTGGATATACAAACATATGCGGAGATGGTCAAAAGAGCACAGTTACTGGAGGATGCTATGGAGTTATCCGACAAGGTTAGAATGAGGATGGAGAAGAAGAAAATGGGTAACAATAACAAAAGGCCAAATGAAGAAAACAATGTTCCCCGTAGCAAGAAGTTTAAAGAAGAAAAGTGCAAACACTGTGGTAACTAAGGCCATTCATCCGAGAAGTGCCGCTGGAAGAATGGAGCTTGTTTTCGATGTGGGAGCAAAGAACATAAGGTATCTAATTGCCCTCTTCCAAAAGACCAACCTCAGCAGGAAAGGGACGGTAATAACGAACGTCGTCAAGGGCGACTTCAAGCGATAAAAGTCACACCTGCTGGTCAAGGAATGGATGGAGGTATTTCCCTTTAACTTGAGCTTTAGTTCCTTAGTTCGATTTGCTAGTCATGATTGTTGAATTGAGGAACATAGATTAGATGAACTTATGATGTGCATAGGAAATTGAATTTGGGGACCAAATTCTTTTAAGTGGGGGAGGATGTAGCATCCCTGAAAATTTAAGGAGAATAAAATGAAATAAAAAAAAGAAGTATTTTAAGTTAAATTAAGAATATATGTAATATATATACGTGTATATATAAATAACATTTTCAAACAATCACTAAAACCAAGCACTTTTTAATCAAAAGAAAATAACGCCTCAGGGTCGGGCGCGTTTTAAAACACGCCTTTATAGAAGGCGCTACCTAATTAATTGACGCCCTGAGGACAGGCGTTATTTAAACAATTGAAGACTATAGGTATAGGCGTCAATTTGTAAAAAGACGACCCAACCTAAGTCGTGTTTTACATTTCGTCGTAATTAGGAAGTGTTCTGTCTGGGAAAGAATTGTAATGGAAACTGCGATGCTAATAGGATTGATGTTAGGAATATTCTTCCTAATCAAACTCCAACCTTTTTAGGTCTCTAAAAACCCTATAAATATCAACCCTTCGAGCCAATCTATTCTCTTCCTTTCACGTCGACTACAAGAGGGTTTTGGCGGCAGTATCTTAGTTCCTTCAGTTGCATCTTCATTCTGCAACGTTGGAAGCCCTATTTTCTCTCTAACGGAGGGCTGCTACTGCTGCTATTATTATTGAGAGCTGCTGCTCTCAATCTACGTCTGTTCCTCCTTTCTGTTGCTGTTATCTCTGTGGAAAACAGAGTATCGGATTCCTTCAATTTCTCATCATCTGTCAAACCCGATCGACAACCAAGGTAGGTCTTCTCTCTGATGGCTAAATTAAATTAACAAAGGTGATATCAACATATTTTTTTTGTCAAGTTCATATTCTCTAGCTTCTTGTTAGAGTTTCTTAAAATTCCTGTCAAGCATGCATATAGGTCGTTTGTTTTCTGTAAAGTTACAGTAAAAGACGCCTCAAGTGCAGGCGCGTTTAAAATTGAAGACGACCTCTCTCAAGTCGCTATTTAATTACCCGTAAGAAAAGGTGTCAATTTACATGTTAAATCGATAATTTCGTATGTTTAAAATTCAATAACTATAAATTACAGTAAGATAACCACGGTATGATTACATTATTGAGTTACGGTTATTTTTCTCAGTTTATTCCTGACCCTTGTTTTTTCTAGTTGAAATATTCTAAAATCCTCGTTTCTATGATCATCTGGCCACATAGAATAAAAGATGACCTTGCCCACGTCGTTAAATTGAATGGACGCCTTCACACAGAGGCGTCAAATTATGTAAAAGATAACGGCAAACTTCTTGGAAGATAGGTCTATGGATATTAGAAATAACGACATAGAGACTGCCGACTATTTGATATAAGACGCCTCTGAACAGGGCGCGTTTTAATGAAATAATGACGAAGGATCGGTCGTCAATTTCAAAGATGTTAGTTATAAATTTTTAGCGTTTATAGTTAAACATGGGTATAGAAGTATCCTTTCGCCATGAAAATTTTTGGGTGTACTATTGGGATAGGGACCAAGGTAATAGAAGTGGTTGCACCGTTTTTCGTGCCCCCTATCGCAAGATCCCCCGTCTCTCATCGAAAAATTATTTTGAACGTATGGTTAGGTAGAGTTTTTCGAGCCGGTCATTTCGGTATATTATAAGCCCGATTCCGACATCGTTACGTCGAGAAACGAGAGGTCTAAGAGTAATTTTTTTTGAAATAACGACCCAATTGATGTCGTCAAATTCGTTTCTGACGACGGGGAATAGTGGCGTTAGTTTTAAGTATTGTATATATTAATATATATATGTATATATATATATATCCTATATGCACATCTTTGAAAATCGATATTTATTAAAATATATAACAGAAAATTATGAAAAATATATATTTGGAATCCTGGTATTTTTCTCCTAATTATCATATATTATTTTTCTTTAAATTATTTTAAATAAATCAATGTGTCTTTTAATGTATGTTTTGAATTTATTCAATTAAATAGATAAAAAAATTGAATTCTTGTTAAATAAATTAAGTTAAAAATCATGAAGATTAATGTTCCCTAAGAAGATGCTAATTAATAAATGATGGCACTCACAGGCGTTAAATAATATAAGTTTATTTAATTATAGTTAATTATAGAATAGGTTGGACATGAATTCTATGATTAACGTATACATGTTCTCACCGTTTTCTTCCGTTTTTGACCCATACCTCGAGTCTTTTGGCACTCTCATCTCACGTCCGTAGATGGAGTCCCTGTTTCATGATTGGTTCACGTGTATACCTCAACTCTTGGTGACATACGAGCCCTCCGTTGGACATTCCGTTCCTTTGGACTGGCAAGTTAGTCATTGAGACCTCCGTAAGTCTCCGCTAGCCTTGGACTCCCTCAAGGCAGCCGAGCTGGTTGTACCCTAAAAACCCTGGATCCGATCCGTGTTACTTTGATTTTGTTAGTTCTGACACCCTTCTCCTTTTGGGAATCTTCTTCTCATCAATTTGAGAACATAACCCTTTGACTCTGTATTGGCCAAATCTAATTCTGAAATAAATAAGGGCTCTGGGTCTGCGACCAACAATGTCAGGTAGGACGGAAGTCCAATTCTGTAACCATGGTAAAATTCTGGGTGTGGCATTGCACCAACGTCTGTATATCTATTCTGATCTGTTATCTGTTAAATCTGTTATTTTGGAAATTCTGATATTCTGTTATTCTGATATTCTGTTATTCTGTTAAATTCAGTTATTCCGCTAGACTGATGAATCTGCTTATTATTATTATTGAACTCTATTATATTCTGGCCAATTCTGAAGTTATGTTCATCCGCGCATCTGTCCTTGTTATATTCTGATAACTTATCCTTGACTCTGCATGGGAATTCGTCCCTGTATCTCTTGATCTCGTATCTGCCTTTGACTTTAGTATTCATCTTTCTTGATAGTTGATCATCACGATTTTCTAGTTACATGCATTACATCATCATGAACATGTTAATTGGTTAATCACTTATATTCTGCTTGATGAGAGATGTAATTCCTACTGAGCGTTTCGCTCACCTGCCTATCTTTAATGTTTTTCAGGTAACGACATTGAAGATAGTCCATCAGATGGGGAAGGGCAAGTGTGATGAGTGTAATGAAGAATCATGTCGGTGTCTTTTGCTTTTCTTTGAGTCTCGTCCTGTTATATTGAGTCCTTTCTCTTTAGTAGAATGTAATAGTGAGTCCTTCCTACACTTATGTAAGTTGAGTCAAGATATGTAATTTGAATATTCGATTATCAATAAAGATTAAATTGGCCCACATTGTCCAGTGTGAAATTTTTATGTCTTATGTTTGCTCTGATCATTCATGACAGTAATAATGCCACGTTCCGAACTACACGTTCCGCTGCTATCGGTTCGGGGCGTGACATCAACTTCCATGCGTCCAACAACGCCTCCGAGTGTGAAGACGTTATCTCGGGAGCCAGGATGGCTCGAAGACTGGGGGCCAAACGAGTCAAGATCCACACTGACTCCCAATTGGTCGCTAGCCAAATCAACGGTGAATACGAAGCTCGAGAAGGACAAATGGTCAAGTACCTCCAGGCGATGAAGAGGATGGCCCAACTCTTCGAGAGCTTTGAGGTAGTCCGAATAGCCCGAGAGGAAAACTCCCGAGCAGACGCCCTCTCTCGACTGGCCTCCTCGCCCGATCCCGCTAGTACACGATCGGTCCTCCTCGAAGAGCTCGGGCAACCGAGCATCGAATCCGAGCTTATGACTATTGACCCTGCACCCTCAAGCGACTGGCGAACCCCCTACATATCCTGGATCTGGGATTCTCAAGAGCCAATCGACCCTTGGGAGGCTCGGAAGCTCAAGTACCAAGCTCGATGTTTCGTCATGCTGGACGATGCCTTGTACCGCAGATCCTTCTCTGGTCCTCTCCTTAAGTGCTTCAGCGTCAATGAAGCCAGCTGAGCGATTCATGAAGTATATGAAGGCATCTATGGAGCGCACCAAGGAGGAAGGTCACTCGCCATGATCCTGCTACGGAAGGGTTACTGGTGGCCCACTCTCCAACGTGACTGCTCGACCTACGTGCAGAAGTGCGATCAATGTCAGCGCTTTGACCTCCTGATTCATCAGCCCGCTGTAGAGCTCATCACCCTTGCCGAGTCGTACCCTTTCGCTCGGTGGGGGATCGACATCCTAGGGCCATTCCCCACGGCTCAAGCTCAGAAGAAGTTCATCATCGTCGCCATCGACTATTTCACCAAATGGATCGAGGCCGAAGCCACCACCTGGATCACCAAATCAGTCGTATGGAGTTTTGTTTGGAAATCGATCATCTGTCGCTATGGTGTCCCCCGAGTGATCGTGAGCGATAACGGTCGACAGTTTGATTCTCATTACTTCAGAGACAGATGTGCCGACCTAATCATTCGCAACCATTTCACTTCGGTAGCCCATGTTATGCCCCTGTGATTTTGATGATAGCAAACACTATAAGTCACACTGTGTTTTCATGAAACATTGAATGGGCATGTTTGAATGAGCATCTGGTCTTTGCATGTTATGTTGCATACACCTTTATCAAAGTGCATGGCATTTGGTCGACCAGTTCAAGGTCAATGCTAGTATAGACAGCACACATTCAAGGTCCGTGCATTTCATGATAGCCAGCTTAGACAGAGTCTGTGCACATTATGTTGCATAGCACACGAGGTCTGTGCATGTCTCGATTTGTTCATTGTTAAGGTCAGTGCACGTTATGCCTTAGCCATACAGAGGTTAGTGTATGAATTGCATCTCAGTGCAAGTGTGGTCTCATATTACGTGTAGCAACCCTAATAAAAATAAGATTTTTAAATAAATTAAATTAAAAATAAAAGATAAGTAAATAGATGACAAAGAGCCTAAATGAGTAAATCATTGATCAAGAGGAAAATAACGCCTTTTATCAAGGCGCTGATGCAAAAGGAAACGCCTCTGTATAAGGCGTTAATTTAAAAGGGACGCCTAGACAATA
The DNA here is from genome assembly GCA_022559845.1 of Amorphophallus konjac. Classification (NCBI taxonomy): domain Eukaryota; kingdom Viridiplantae; phylum Streptophyta; class Magnoliopsida; order Alismatales; family Araceae; genus Amorphophallus; species Amorphophallus konjac. The sequence continues at coordinate 187,263,468 of CM040125.1, forward strand.
GGGCATCAAATTTCAAACGACGGGAAAAATAAAATTAAGGAAAGGAAATGAAACGCCCTCTACATGGACGCGTTTACATAAGTAACGACGCTCGACAAGGCGTCAATTTAAAATTCGACGCCCTCACTTAAGACGCTAATTCCGTTTGTGTTCCGTTCGAACCAGAACATTATCCAGGGAAAGTTTATGGATTAGTACGAGTTAGTAGAATATAGTAAGGACTCTATCATGGAAGTATTACTTCCAATAGAACTCTAACCCAATTAGGATCCCCAGAATCCTATAAATACCCTCCTAATCGACCCAGATCGCTATTTGGCGATTTGAGCAATCGTTCTGCTGAAAGGAGAGGTTTTGTTCTTCTTATTGTTTCTTCCAAACCGCACAAGCATGAGGATTCTAATACTTCTTCGTCTTCTTCTTAGAGGTTAAGGAATTCCTGTCTTCCGGAAGAACGAAGGTTCTTCATCAAGCATCCTCCTCTTCTTCTTCCTCTTCTGGTGATCAGAAGACTCTGTTACAAACAGAGTATCGTTGTCTTCACGAAACCTTCATCCGTTCATTCTTCAAAAGGTAGGTTTTCTCAAGAAACGTAGCCCAAATGAATTTAAGATCCTTAATAAAATCATATGTTGTCCATGCATATAGTTTTATCATGGTTTTAAATGTTTTCTGTAAAATTTTGAAAGAAGCGACCCTGACAAGGGCGCTAATTCTTGTTTTGATGCCCTGCCTAGTAGTCGCCAATTTCATATAAATTGATAATTACCCATGTTTAAAATTCGATATCTATGAAACCATGAACCTAATCTAATGCATGTACATCCTGATTGAATCTTGCTAATTTTCTGGTCCTGACTATATAAATTGTTCCTGAAATTTTATTAACTGAAATTGGGAAAATTGCTGGATTAACGACCTGAACAAGGTCGTCTCTTATTGAACTGACGCCCCAGACCAGGGCGCTAATTGACAAGTAACGCCCCTGTCCAGGGCGCGTTTTTGTTAAAATTCTAGAATATTGATTTCCTGCATAATAGAAATATTGAAGGGATGACTAATGTATAAGTCATCAAATTGTAAATAAACGCCCCTGAGTAAGGCGTTAATTGGATAATTAATGACTTAGCGTAAGTCGCTATTTTCGATATTACTGTTTTATACTGGTTACTGTCAACCGAAGGGTTTTATATATATCTATATTTCTATATCGGCACTATATCTCCACTCCGTGAGTATAGTCCCACGTTTCTACGATGATTTATCATATTACCCTCTCAATTCTCATTGACATACAAGCTCTCCATTGGACATTCCGTTCCTTTGGACTAGCGAGTTAGTCATAGAGACCTCCGTAAGTCTCCTCGCAACCTTGGATTCCCTCAAGGCCGACTGAGCTAGTTGTACCATAAAAACCCATTACACTATTTTACCATGTCACTCTAAAGAAACATGGTATACCGGCCCTCATGTTTATGCAAAGTGTGTATCATGAGAATTCTCTTAATGGGATGAGGTTATCATGCCATTTGATGCTGTTCTTGTAAACCCCAATTCTATATCAACATTGTCATGATGTTCTTGTAAACCCCAATTCTATAACAACATTGTTATGATGTTCTTGTAGACCCCAATTCTATATTAAACTTGATGTTCTTGTGGACCTCAATTCTATATAAAGAGTGTCCATACTTGTTTGTCATGGTACCCAAGCTAGGGAACCAGTTCCACCTAGTTTTATCGATAATCGTGATTGTACCGTTATTATCGTCATTCTATGTCAAGTGTCATATTTTTGGACTCTATTCTATCCAAGTTATCCTACGTATCTACAAGCTTTATTCTTAAAATTCCATATTGACTATACACAAAAGTGGATGTTAAAATACATGATTAATGCCTGCGCATATAGGGCCCGATCTGGTCCTGGGAGGAGCACCCGAAAGTACTTGTGCCCATGGGAGTTGATTGATCACGGTATTGGTATTATACCGAAGTGCATGACTAGCTTGATTGAGCATTCCACAAATCTTGTACTTGTACTTGACTTGATATTACATGACTTGCGTGGCCCGAGAAAGGGTAACTGTATACTTGCTTGACTTGAAACAAAATAGCCAAATTCCAACATGGCATGATGAATACACTTGCTTGAATATCTTGATATCCTTTGGATATAAGTTCTTGAAAGCTCATGACTAGTTCTTCTTGCTATCGTTTTATTATACACTCTCTCTATCTTGTCGTTTTATGCGAGCATGCATAGCTATAGTGCATTCATGAAAGATGTAATCACTTAAACCCCTTGCTAGATCTTGAGATATAATTTCCTACTGAGCGTTCGCTCACTTAGTGTTTCCCTACTTTTCAGGTAAGTCCGACGATGAGGGAACGCAAACGGATGGGGAAAATCAAGAGTGAAAGAGATAGAGTTTCTTCCGTGTTATCTAGTCTTTTTCATATTTTCTTGAGTCAACCTTGTATTTTTTCCCGTTATTTTAGTTAGTACTTCAAAGGTTTGTAATAGACATATTCTTATGAAGGAATAAAGGATTGGGTTATCTTTACCCGTTATTTTAGTTAGTACTTCAAAGGTTTGTAATAGACATATTCTTATGAAGGAATAAAGGATTGGGTTATCTTTACTTTTGCGCATCTCTGATTTTGGTGTCGAATACACTAATACTCTGATTGACATGATTGATATAAACTCGTCACGCGTCTCCGGGTATGTTCCGCTCTCGGGGCGTGACATTACGTTTGCGTCTCATCCTCTGTCTCATGCACTTGTGTGTCTCATGTTGCGTCTCAGCACACTCAGGGTCACTACATTTACCTAGCGTCTCATCCTCCATCTCATGCCTAAGGTCAGTGCAAGTATGTGTCTCATATTACGTCTGCGTCTCATTCGACATTCTTGACAATAGATTTGTTGGCTTGAACTTTCTTAGCATGCTGATTATCATCATTCTTTTTCAATATTTTCCTTTTCTGTTTTATTTTCTGATTCTCTTGAGTAGCAACTTGTTTAGAGGAGGAGGCAGATGAGCTAGCTATGTATGAGCTACTTACAAAAGTTGTGTAGAGTTTATTCCTCATTTCCTGCTTACTGCCACTCTCGATTTTAGAAGCTTTCTCTTTGGATGCTGGTTTCAGATTTTCCTTATTCTTAACAGAATCAGACGAAGCCTCATTCAAACTTAACATTTCATTTTTTAGAGAAGAGATGAGCAGTTCAGAGTTTGTGATCTTTTCATTAAGCACAACATTGATGGTTTTGTAGTTGTCTATCTCTTCCATTAATGTACTCACTCTTTCAGATTCATTATCAAATGAGCACTTTCCCTTTTCCAAGGTCAAAAGCCTTTCAGATATAGCAGAATTCAGCAGCTTCAATTCTTCATTTTCTTTCATTAGCTCTTCATTCTGAACTGGTTCAATTTTTAAAATCTGATCTTCAAGAGATAGTTCTTGTTTCTGTTTAGATTCAGATTTTTATAGGTTTCTCTGTAGTTCCACATTGACAGCTTTAATAGCATCAAATTTCTCAGAAATTACTTCATTTTCATCTTGCAGTCTTTAGGCTTGTTCATTTGAATCATGCATAAATCTCATTTGATGCATTTCATGCTTAAGTTGTTAAATAAAATTCTCATGCATACATACTTTTATTTGCTTTAACAAGTGCATTGAGCAACATGAGTCTATACATTCATATTTTGAGCTGTAGGTGTACATATTCTTTGAAGATATGTTTTTCATCTGCATGCATTAATGTTTTGACATCTGTTTGTGCACATAGAGAAGGTTAGAAACTCATGAACTCGGTTTGCATATTTGTGCATATATGTGAATTGCATATACATGTATTGGACATACAGTCATTGAAAATCTTATGTACTTAGGACTGTTGGGATCGCATTGTCATGCATGACCACTATGATATATCGAATGGTAAGCTACTTAAAGGCAGGTGAAATCTGTCTGGAGATTCTTACTATGTGTGAGATGGTCCTTTAGACCAAGTTCTTCACCTAGTACCATGGGTCATATTGCATAATAGGGTAATCTGAATGAGCATGAGTCATAAAATCATATGTTCAGTCTTCATTGCAAATATTGCATAAAGTCAGGGGGAGTCTGTCTAGCTCTTGCATATCTTCATGCCACATGTGTCTTGCATAGTCACTGAAAATCTGATAGGACTACATATGCCCCCCCATGCATCCATAAGCATAATTCATGACTTCCCGTATATAAAGTCCCATGCATTGTCTTCATGACATATATGATGATTCAATGCATTTAGTTAGGGGGAGTTAATGCATTGCATACATGTTGTCAAATGCATACACTTATGTCAGAATTCGTTGCACATCACTCATATTGAAAATAATAAGATTGCATTCATTAAGGGGGAGTATATAACAAGATTGTGTTCTGCTGTCTATTCATCTAGTTTCTTGATATTTCAGTCAGTCAACTAAAGCTCCCATCCTTATCTTGAGATTATCCATTTCACGTATCTGAACTTGACTCTGATTTGATTTTGAATCTACTGAGCTGGTCTTTCTTGAGTAAATATGTCTGATGGATCTCTGGATATCTCTTATTCTCTTTGATACATTCTTTGTTGCACCTATTAATTGTCCGAATTGAACGCTGCTGAATCTCATTGAAAATTCAGAAAATTGAGAAGATTTCAATTCGTATACCTTGATCATAAATCTAAAAATCAATTCAATAAAGAATCTTCTATTATACAGATTTAGGAATGTCTAAAAAATCAGATTGGTTTAAGTCTAATGTATTCATTGAGCTTGGCTATGAATATCTTGAAAATATCTGAGTCAACTTTAAAAAACTTTAACCAACTATTGCATGTGGAATCTTGTAAAATCTTCTGAAATCTAAAAATGTTAAAATCATGGCTTTATTTGGTTGAATTATATGAAATCAGTATTGTTTTTTAACATTTGATGAATCTGAAATGTTCCTAAGGGTAAACTCTATCAGAGCAATACTTTTGGTGACTGAGAAACTATGTCTACTGACCATGAAGTCTAGAGGACTGTGTCATGAAGTGCCATAATTAACTCTGCTAAATAAAATTCATTGTAAATCTAGGCAGAGGAATAGCTTGAATACTGATAAATATACCTCACTTATCAATGAAATAAGGTGAAGTATGTCATGAGGTGTCAATACTGTCTCGGAAGCATGACAATTAGTCATACTAAGTGCTTAGGGATACTAGCATCAAAACAACATGTATCATCTAGTTACAAGGTGTGTACTGAACTTAATTGCACCTGGTAAACTTGCTATGAAAACTTGTACTATGTATAAAGAAAATCTGAAATTATTTGAAGAAGTATGGCTGATCCTCAGGAACCAAATCTGAATTCCTTCATGTTGTTTAACCTCAATACTAATGATTGTAATTTCTAAAGAAGTCATTGAAATTGACTGAGCAAGATGAAGGGAGGTTAATCAAGATATAAATATGAGGGCTTGGTTCGTTTTTATTAATCATTGATGTTCAGATATGAGTACTGAATTTTATTGACAAACTTTGTATACATCATATTTAAACCATGATGTTCAAATAAAAATTCATAAGCCCCTATAATGGAAGAGTCTGAACCATCCGTTTATTCAGATTTATGAAATAAGTATCTTATTAAAAATCTTCTATTCTTTAAAAGATCATGTATTCTGCATGTTGCCATGTCATCCTTCCTGAATTTCTTCTTGACATATCTCTCACCTTACACTCTTGAAAGCCTTGCTTCATTCAGATCAGGGAGCATTGGATTGTTTTAAAGGAAAGGTTATGTCTTGTCTAGACTGCACCTATTTCTTTTTAAAGGGGGAGATTTGTTTATGATCTTACTTGGTAAAGTCAAAGGGGGAGGATAGCTTGATTGGTTCTTGTTCCATCTACATCATGTAAGCATCAGGTTCTCTATGAATTGCATTTATTCTTCATAAGGGGAGACTTCATCTGCAACATAGACTTAATTGGTGCTTAATTGTTTAACTACCACTGTGTTTGCTGATTTTGTCAAAGGAGGATATTTAAATTCAATCATATCATGCATGTTTGTAATTCTCGTCTCAAACTAGTTCCTTTTTTGATGAAGTCAAAGGGGGAGAATAGTTTGACTTGAGCCAATATGACTCATAGTGGTGTTGCCATCATCAAAAAGGGGGAGATTGTTGTGCCCCTGTGATTTTGATGATAGCAAACACTATAAGTCACACTGTGTTTGCATGAAAGATTGAATGAGCATGTTTGAATGAGCATCTGGTCTTTGCATGTTATGTTGCATACACCTTCATCAAAGTGCATGGTATTTCATCGAACAGTTCAAGGTCAATGCTAGTATAGACAGCATGCATTCAAGCTCCGTGCATTTCATGATAGCCAGCTTAGACAGAGTATGTGCACATTATGTTGCATAGCACATGAGGTCTGTGCATGTCTCGGTTTGTTCATTGTTAAGGTCAGTGCACATTATGCCATAGCCATACAGAGGTCAGTGCATGAACTACGTCTCAGTGCATGTGTGCGTCTCATATTACGTTTGCGTCTCATCCTCCGTCTCATCCACTTGTATGTCTCATGTTGCATCTCAGCACACTCAGGGTCAGTACATTTACCTAGCGTCTCATCCTCCGTCTCATGCCTAAGGTCAGTGCAAGTATGTGTCTCATATTACGTCTGCATCTCGTGTGGCCTAGAGACAGTGCATGTGTGAGTCTTACCTTGCGTCTCTTGCCTCGTCTAATGCACACACACGGTCAATACACACTTGTGCCTTACTTTGCGTCTCTCATAGCTTAGGCTCGGTACATATCCAGCGTCTCTGTTTGTGTCGGTGCAAGTATTGCCTCGGTGTAATATCTTCATTAGGTCAGTGCAGTTTTTGCTGCGAGTGCTTGAGGTCTGTGCATAGTCAAGCATAATGTCATTCTAGGTCGGTGCAACTCCTGTTGCTGCACGTCTATAAAGTCTGTGCAATGTGTACTGTGCATAAATAAGGTCTGTGCAAGTTTTGCCTTGTACATACAAGGTCCGTGCAAAGTCTGCTTATGCACGACTAAAGTCTGTGCACATCTCTTTCATGCAATAAAAGGTCCGTGCATCTCTCAATTCAGAGTCCGTGCATATCTCAGTCCTTGAGAGGATAGGTCCGTGCATTGCATTTCATAGTCCGTGGTTCTTTTCATAGTCCGTGCACATTCTTACTATTGTGCACATTTTCATGCTAGTTGGTACATAGTCGGTGCACGATTCACCTTAGTCATACTGAGATCCGTGCAAGCTTTGTCATACTAGGTCTGAGCATGATTACTTCATGCTGGTCTGTGCACATCTGTTCATAAGCACTTAAAGTCTGTGCGCACTTATTTACATGATATCAAAGTCTGTGCATCTTTGCACTTTACTCTATAAAGTACGTGCTGACATGCTATGTGAACATTCCCATTTGCCTTGTGGGCAGTCTAAGTCTGTGCACATTTGTTCATATGCCATCAAGGTCTTTGCATGTCTTGTATATAGCATTATAAAGTTTGAGCATAAAGTCTGTGTATATGGCAATACAAGGTCTGAGCATATCTAGGTTAATACACATGAGTTATCTATTCATAGTTACAATGTGTTTGACAAAATGCCTCTTATTCCCTTGACAAAGATCTCAAGTATGCAGAGGGTCAAGTCACGAGGTTCAAGACTCAACTTAATCAGACACGTCACTCAAGGCAGAAATAGGCACATGATCCAAGGAGGAGTCACGTCTGGAGAGTCTGCCACGTGGACTCCAGCTATTCCTCAATGAAACACTTGTCTGGAAAAGGCATTGGCGGGAGTTTTCCCTCCACACACCTCTTGGGTGAATAGTGTAGGGACCACAAGATCAAAGTGTGATCCTGCCACGTGGGAGAATCAGAAGAAGGGGTAATACATTCCTGCTTCATTTTACCTTCGGCGTCCCTGCTCTCCATATATATAGGCACCTGCAAAGAAGAATAAAAACTAATGAAGATAAGAAGAAGATAAGAGAAAAAGAAGCAGAAAAAAAGAGTGAGCAGCAAAGAAAAGAAGAGTGAACCAGAGTCTGAGAAGAAGAAGAAGAAGAAGAAAAGAGAAGAAGAGAGGATCGAGAGAAGAGAAAGAAAAGAGAGAGTGGTCGAGATTGAAGCAACCTATGGCTAGCTATCTGTTGGTTTCTGTATCAGATCCAGACCAATCTGCTCCTACGAGAGCTATATTTTGTGATTCATTTCTAGCTTTCCGGTGTTGTGATTTGTCATTGTTGACCCCATGCATAACCATGTCTTAAGGAATTTTGATGATGAACTAAATACCATGTGACTGCCCTCCATGTAAACCATTTGCACATGTTGTTGTGGATTTGAAAGGAACCAAGCAAACTCCATTTTGTATGAATGGATGAGTGTATGTCACGGCCAATTGATTTGATGAGGTTAACTGACATGTAATTTGATATGCTTACAGGAGCTAGTGAGAAACAATAGTCTCCGACTGAACTGGGTGAAACTCTTCTAACTCTTCCCTATTTGATTCACTTAACGGTTGTGAAGCAGCATCTTAAGTGTGAAATTAAGTGAATAATGAGAGATAGATTTCAATGTTTTAAAATTGAGTGATATGGAAGACTAACTTCTAGTATGCAATGTGACAGGTGTGTCGAACAAGCATTGAATATAAAGACCAATTGGAAACCTTCCAATTGGATCTTCACATGCATGTGGACCAGCACAAGGATCTCAAGTGTGTATTGAATGGTAAGTTGCTTTGGTTGAATGGTAGGAGGAGGTTTAATTGTGAAAAATGGATGGACATCTCTCAAGGTAATTCCCTAACAATCTCTACCTGGTATATCTATGATTTGGCGTACTTAATACCCATTTCTATCTTGCATGCATTCATCTTTAATGCTTCATCCCTTTTAAAATTCCCCTGTGCTTGTTTTATTTAGTTTGCATTATGTCAGGAAAAGTGTCGACCCCATGGGTCGACACTTTGTCCAAGGGTCTGGTATTCTTAGCCGGCCCTCTTATGTCTTCAAACTTGGGGATAAAAAGTCGACCCACGGGGTCGACCTTTTTATCACTAGGTTCTATTTGGGGTTCATTTTTCAGAACCCTGGACATAAGTGTCGACACACAAGGTCGACACTTATTCTGGGACTTCTTGCCGTGGCTTGTTTCCATGCCACTGGTAGAAAGTGTTGACCCCAAGGGTCGACACATTCTACGCTGGGTTCTGTTTGAGCCTTTGTTCTGTCTTGCCCATTCGCGAGTGTCGACCCCTAAGGTCGAAACTTTCCGGCGACCGGAAAAATCGCCGGTTCGCGCAGCGGCGGGTGCCCTAGCTCGATCTCTCCTTTTAGTGCCTGACTGTGATTGGTCCTTGGGGGATAATATCCTCTACGTGGCCCTTCATTCCCTTGTGGTATATATTGGAAGAGATAGGGTTCATTGAAAATGAGAGAAGGGGAAAGCATCTAAAGTGATATATGTTTTTGGGTTTTGCAGGGAGAAAGCTAGAAGAGGACGAAGCATCATCTCCTTCGTCTCGAGGGTGAGCTGGGTGCTATTCAAGGCTGAAGATGATAAAATCCCACCTAGTTGAAGGTGCCTTGCTGAAGCTCCACAGCTATATCTCCTCCAAATGATCAATGAGCTAAATCTGGATTGAATAGAAGAAGAACCTCGATCGCTGATCTTTCAAGCTACAACAACAACGAACCTGTTGATGATTCAACTGCGTTCTTCAACCAAAGTCTGAATGAAGAGAAGAAGAAACCCAGTTGCCCAAGAATCCAGTTCCATCATTTTGATAAGGAGTCTTCTGAACCATTTTCTGTCCCTGCTTGTGGTTATCCCTTGTCTAGTTCATGTTCATTGAGCTTGCTTGTATATCTGTGATAACTTCTTAAACTGAGAAAACTGTGGGTGTGTGTTCGGAGAGGTGTCTCCGAGTCTGGATTGACTGTTGGGGTACGTTCCCCATCTTGGTGTGTGTGTGTGTGGTGCTGAGCACCGTGTTGAGGGTTCACCCTCGTGTCTGTGCTGCTCTGCAGCGTGTTGAGCGTCGAGCTCGTGTGTGTGTGGTTTACTACCGTCGAGCAGTGTGTGGTGTATTGGAGTTAGTCCCTGTGTGCTACCTCGTGTAGCGTTTTAGTGAAGCCTCACCGAGGTGGTGAGGGGTGGACGTAGGGTACCCGTCGTGGTCCCGAACCACCTAAAAAATCCTTGTGCATGTGTGATTGGTTCAGTGCTTGTTCCTTATCTTCTACCACCATTCACAGGATGAATTATTGATTATCTTGCGCATTGATGCTAAATTTATTAACGTATAATGCTGGTTCAAATTGCCATCTCTCCGTGTGTGATCTTGTCGCTTGCATGTTCGGTGAGGGTTGATTGAGAAGCCTTTCAAGTTAATTTTAATTGGTCTTAATTTTTTTAGAGAGATCTATTCACCCCCTCTAGATCCGTGCCACTACACTGTGGGACCCAACAATTGGTATCAGAGCCCGGCTCTGTTATATTAGATCAAACGATCTTCAGAGGGATCCTAGTGTAGTTTTGAATGATGAATTCTTCTTCAGATATTGCTTCTTTGACTTCTTTACCTGTTTATAATGGTGATGACTTTAACTCATGGCTGGGAAGAATGTCTAGGACCATAAACTTAATTGATCCAAATTTGTGGAAATTAGTTAATGATGGTCCTCATAAGTTGCCTCGGGATGAGACCAAGTGGTCCAACCAAGATAGACTAAAGAGTCATAAAAATGCTACAATTTTGAGATTGCTAAAAAATTCTGTCAATACTAACAAGTTTACGTTTGTCACCTCTTGCAGAATCGGAAAAGAAATTATGGACAAATTGATGCTAACTCAAGAGAAGCAAGGACTAAAGGGACTAATGGCTGATGATGTCTATCAAACCTGTGATGAAAGTGCTGAGGAGGTAAGCTCCAAATCAGATGAAGATTAATTATCTTTCAAAGATTTAGTAGATGCCTATGAAGAACTGTCAGAAAAATATCAAAAGATGAAACATGAAAACAAAGCACTGAAGAAAAGGTCTAATGAAAATATCCATGATAATTTTTCTTGTGTGAAATGCATTGATCGAATTTCAAAAATTGAAGAACTGGAAAAAGAAAATGAATTTCTGACATGCCAAGTTTCATTGCTTAAGGAAACCGAAGAGAGTCTAAAAAGTAAGTTAGATTCTTTATCAGATGATGATAAACTCTTTGATAAACTTCTTGATTCTGAGATAGATGCCAAGTCCCTTCTGGATAAAAATGAAAAACTAAAAGGGGACAATGATGTTTTGCTCATTCAAATCTCCTTGCTAGAGGGAAAACTGAAGTACCTCGAGAAATCTGAAAAAGAAGATGATTTGTTGAAATCTGAACTTGAAAATCTGAAATAATTAAATTCGACCATGTGTGAAAGACTTTTGACATTTGAAAAAGGCAAGTCCATGGTCGCTCAAGAAAGTGAGAATGTAAGTATTTTAGAACAGGAAATATAATCTTACAAGACGATAAATGACACTCTAAATGAAAAGACCACTTCTTATGAAAATGAAATTCTATCTTGTGAACTTGTAATTGCTTCACTTCAAAGTGAAATCATTGACCTGAACAAATCATTGGGCAAGTTTGTGAGTGGTGAAGAGAATCTAAACAAACTCTTGGGAACTAAGGTGAACTTCCAACGGGAAGGTCTAGGATACAATCCTAGTAAAAAGGAAACATTTAATCTGAAAACAAAAACTTCGTTTGTGCATGCTTCTAGTTCCTCAAGTACACCAAATACCTCTTCATCTGTCAAACAAAAGCCCATTATGCATGCAAAGAAATTTGATGTGAAATCCCAAGCTCCAAAACACAACAATACTTCATGTCACTATTGTGGTGAGCCTGGACATTTAATGCATGATTGTAGCTTAATGAAAGAAGATGACTTGAATTCTTGTAAGATGCATAATATTAAATCTCAAGTTCATCAGAAAAAGAAGGTTGAATGCTTTCATTGTGGGAAAATGGGTCATACTATGAAATTCTGTTGGTTGTTAAATGTCGAACCTAAATTGCACACTCAAAATTATAGACCACCCAGACATGCTTAAAAGCCCAATGCTTATGTTCAACCAAAGAAATTGAAACCACGTGTGTATTGTCATTACTGTGGTTATGTGGGACATGTCATGAATGATTGCTCGTTATCGCACCTTGATGATATGAATGCAAGGAAATTGTGGAGAACCACAAATCGTGGTGCACCTAACCCACAGGGACCCAAGATGGCTTGGGTTCCCAAAACATCAAAGTGAAGATTTTGTCTTGCAGGAATGCCTTGTGATGGAAGAAGCTGTCAATAGAATAAAACTCCTCCAAGGCAAGAAATTTGATGAGCTATTGTGGTCATACATTCCACTTTTACTTTCACGATTGAATAACAATCTTTTGCAATTGTTCATAGAGTTTTTTAGCTTACACTCATGTTTTCTTGTGTGAATAACTATAACTCTGCAGTTGTTCACAAAGTCTTTACAAGCTACACTCGTCTCTTTTTGTAAATAAAAGTTGAATTTTACACACAGAGCACACACATCTTACATCCATACACATCACATCTTTTTGAACACTTGTGGATACAAATAAAAATTAGTCATCTGTCACTTTGATGTACAGACTTGCATAAACTTCATATTCGTGTTCATGAATGCCATGATTAACCGGTATATAAAATGGTGTCAGTGGAAAGGTAGATTAAGTCCACCTGGAAGCTTTCATCATGCGTGAGTGTGGTCTTCGGACCTACGTACTCCGTCACATATCGGCAATCAAATTGCTTGAATACATCACTTAGACATGCTTGAATGTATATAATTTACATTCGTTTCTTCTTGAACTCTTCTACGACCAAACAACCCTTGTTAAATAAACTTGCATTGATTCAGGCATGAATGCCTCATGACACATGTTAACAAGGTCATTTTGGTTTTTCAACCGTGCATACTCTGAGGGGAAGACAAAACCTTGAAAAGGCTAATTCATGTTCTACTGTCTGTTCAATCACTCACTTCATATGGAACCCTGATACAACTGACTTCATTCAATAAGGATCTCTGTTATTCCACTAAACACTTCTAAGGATTCTTAAACCCCTACATTAAAGTCAAGTGACTCGTGAGGAAAAAGCTGTCAGTCCCTCCAAAAATTGAATAAGTGTGATTTGACATCGAGTACATCGGGAATCCCCCCTGAATTAAAGGAGGAAACTTGCATCGGAAAGTGTCTTATCCACATTATCATAAATGACTATACCGAGTAACCGGGAATTGCCCCTGAAACAAAGGGCATGCCTCGTGTCAAAAGGCTAGTCATGTTGCTATTTACAATAAATACAAAATTTTAAGGGACTGTGTGAAGCTACCAAAAGCTGAGCATTTTGCATTGAAATGTAGGGAGGAGAGATTCCTGTTAGTGTTACTTAGAACATATGATCATCCATATTGCTTTGAAAGTCATTATTCATTGTTCTCATGTTGAATCTGAGCTTGATTGTTTGAATGTATTTCCTGAATTAGTTGATCATCAATGGTTGAGCAGTATGTCTACTTGTAAGCACAACCATGTTAATATGGTTCATGGACATAATTGCTTAAATCTATTGCATTCTTCTCATACCCGTCCTTAAGGGACCTTCATGCTTGATCTTATACCTAAATATGCTTGCTTGTCTGCCTGCTTGCTTAGAATGCACAATGAGAACTTGATTGTTGAACCCCCATAATTGAAGCATGCAACTCACTTTGAACAAATTCAAAAATGAATTTTTATAAGAATACAACCATGACTGGTTGATTGTGGAAATGAGCTGGTAAGAAGTACTCTCATGTGTCAAGCTGAAAATTGTGATGACTGAAAGGAACACAAATACTGAATGAATTATTTTGTGTGTTGAGTTACTACTCTGACATTATGTCCATTCCTCAGATTTTGTCTCATAATTCATTGACCACGAGTTCTGATGCACAGGGTTATTAGATTGCATTTGGTGACCCTAACATGTTTTAATCTTCAGTTCAGTGAGGTGCTCAGAAGGAAGGAGATAAGGTAAGCAATCCTGGCTTTACTGCTATTCATGAGGATGAAGTGTGCTCAATTGAAATTTGGTCTATTCTGTGCAACAATTTAGTTTCAATGATTTGTGTTGGTTATTAGAAATGAAAGCTTGCATGTTTAATTGATTTGATCATCCAAGTGTGGGTATTTGATTTCCCTTGTCCAAAATCAACTTCTCTCAGTTGAGCAACTCACATATTCCCCATTTTGTGTTTATCAATTAGTGGATATCAAGTTGGGTTCATTTGGCCTTCAATTCACTCCATTGCACTTGATTTTTCAAAGTGGAGAAGACCCCTAAGGTTGACACTCTTATCGTGGTTCCCTCTGTTTCTCGCCAGACAGAAACGTCTCCAAAATGTGTCGACCCACAAGGTCAACACTTTTGTCATGGAACCCGGCTTGTGAACTGGACCGTAGGGCTCACTTCTCACACCCTTTCTCTTGTGGTTCGAACCCGTTTTGGCCGGGCTCGCTTTTGGTTGAACCCCATCAAACCAAACCCCCTTACTCTTCTCCTTAAACCCTTTCATCACCCATCCTCTCCTACCCTATCATTCCATCCACTGACCCATGAATGATCCCCCACTTCCCAAGCCTCCGCGGCTTTTCCTCTCCATTCCTCCTCCAGCCCTAGTTTCTCTCCGTCCACCCCATCTCTTCCAAGAGCATCCTCCGGCGAGCGGCGGCGTTCGCCCCTCCTTCTTCCTCTTGAAGCTATCGCGGTGCCCTCCTTGAAGCACAGCCGATTGAAGAAGGAGCTGCTTGTGGTGTGAACTCAAGCCGTTCAGAGGTAGCCTTCCAGCTGCTCGAGGATCTCACTGCTGCATGTACATCTTCCATCTGCTATCCAAGCTGCACATATGGCACCCAAGAAGAGATCGGTGTTAGAAAGGGAGGAAGCCCGCATCCTAAAAGTGGTACGGCACAAAGAAAAGGAAGCCCAGGTTGAAAGAAGGAAAAGAGCCTCTGAGATGAAAATGCTGGCTGAAAGGAAAGTATTACGCCCTCGTGTGGTTGATTTCAGGAGCATAGAAAAGAATCTGTCAAGGTTAGTGGAACTCTTAAGGAAGCAGCCAACTTTAATTTCCTTCATGTCAGATAACCAGAGAGTTTATCATTCCCTAGTTCATCAGTTCTATGGAAATATGGTTGTCAAAAATGATGAACTATACACTGAGATAAATGGGCATTCTGTTCCTTTAACTCTTCAGTTGATAGGAAAAGCCCTAAATCTACCTTGGGATAGTGGGATGATATACGAAGAAGCCATCGATTCTGAAGAACTTGCATATGAACTCATGACAGATAAAGTAGCAACACCAAGGTGTGTACCCAAGCTGAATGCAAATGAATTCCCATCCCTTCAGAGAATTCTGCATCACATGATGACCACTATTCTATTGCCAAGATCAGGGTCTAGGGAACAAGTAACTGACATGCACAAATTCTTATTTGTTCAAATCATGAGTGGTGAACCGGTTAACTTCCCAGTGGTGACGATGGAGTACATAACCAGCTGTAGGAAGTCCAAGAATCAAAATTTATCTTATGGAGCTGCTTTAACACCAATTTTTTTGTCCTTACATATTGACTTGAGTCAGCAGGTCAGTCATCCAATTAAGGATGCCGACATCTATACTATCCCATCCATCTGCACCAACATGGGATATGAATTGATAGATGGTGTTCTTGTTCGTACTCTTCTGTCAAAGAAAGGTAAAGCCCCAGTAGCAGGGTCTGGCCAGAATGAAGGTGAAGATGATGAATAACCCATCAGCAGGACTGCCAGAACAAGAGGATCACGGGCAACATCTTCAACAGCTCCATCAATGAGCACCAAATTCGATGAACTAGCTGATGAAGTGTGCAATGTTAAAGAATCTGTGGATGCCCTCACATGGGAAGTCAAGGAACTGAAGCTTCATCATGATACTTATCTTCAGAAGTTCGCTGCCATGGCCAACTCCATTGACTCGCTCTATTCTGCCATTGGCATTCAAAACTCCAAGTTTGACGATCTCTCTGATTTTCTAAGGCATCACGCTCACCTCCTGCCTCTCCCTGAGGCTTTGATCTCTAGCACCATAGTTCTTTTGACCAAGCTAATTATCCTTTCCCCACTTACCACTCCTTTTTGTTGATGACAAAGGGGGAGATGAAGTATGGATGATGCATGTGTGGTTGCTATGGTTTTACCATGTGTGGATGTGTTAAGTGTTGGTTGTGTCTTGTTATGTGGACATTTTGTGGTTTATGGTTTTATTTTTGGTTATGGTTATGTGTCTTGTGACAATTGGTATCTTAGTGTTAATGTTTATTTTGTGGACATGGTTGTCTAGATATGGACAGTAGTTGTGGTTGTCTTATGAACAATGCTGAAGTTAATCAGTAATTTTGATTTAGTGAATGAAAATTTTTGTGGACATGTGTTTATCATGTGGAATGATCACCTATGCTTCTATTCTGATATTGTCTCGACTTATGATTGGAAATACACTTTTGGATGTTTGATGGATGATTCATCATTAATGATGCATGGTATTTTAATTTGTGGTTAGAATGCATCATATTCTTGATTGTGTTATCAAATGGTCTACAGGATGTCATTTGATTGTTAAGCATGGCTTCACGCCTAGAATGCTAGATGTGAGAAGACGTTCATTGAAATCTTTTTATCTGTCAACACCTTTTTGCCTAATTGCACATAGCATTTGTCATCATCAAAAAGGGGGAGATTGTTGAACCCCGTGCATAACCATGTCTTAAGGAATTTTGATGATGAACTAAATACCATGTGACTGCCCGCCATGTAAACCATTTACACATGTTGTTGTGGATTTGAAAGGAACCAAGCAAACTCCATTTTGTATGAATGGACTAGTGTATGTCACGGCCAACTGATTTGATGAGGTTAACTGACATGTAATTTGATATGCTTACAGGAGCTAGTGAGAAACAATAGTCTCCGACTGAACTGGGTGAAACTCTTCTAACTCTTCCCTATTTGATTCACTTAACGGTTGTGAAGCAGCATCTTAAGTGTGAAATTAAGTGAATAATGAGAGATAGATTTCAATGTTTTGAAATTGAGTGATATGGAAGACTAACTTCCAGTATGCAATGTGACAGGTGTGTCGAACAAGCATTGAATATAAAGACCAATTGGAAACCTTCCAATTGGATCTTCACATGCATGTGGACCAGCACAAGGATCTCAAGTGTGTATTGAATGGTAAGTTGCTTTGGTTGAATGGTAGGAGGAGGTTTAATTGTGAAAAATGGATGGACATCTCTCAAGGTAAGTCCCTAACAATCTCTACCTGGTATATCTATGATGTGGGGTACTTAATACCCATTTCTCTCTTGCATGCATTCATCTTTAATGCTTCATCCCTTTTAAAATTCCCCTGTGCTTGTTTTATTCAGTTTGCATTATGTCAGGAAAAATGTCGACCCCATGGGTCGACACTTTGTCCAAGGGTCTGGTATTCTTAGCCGGCCCTCTTATGTCTTCGAACTTGGGGATAAAAAGTCGACCCACGGGGTCGACCTTTTTATCACTAGGTTCTGTTTGGGGTTCATTTTTCAGAACCCTGGACATAAGTGTCGACCCACAAGGTCGACACTTATTCCGAGACTTTCTATCGTGGCTTGTTTCCATGCCACTGGTAGAAAGTGTCGACCCCGAGGGTCGACACATTCTACGTTGGGTTCTGTTCGAGCCTTTGTTCTGTCTTGTCCATTCGCGAGTGTCGACCCCTAAGGTCGACACTTTTCGGCGACCGAAAAAATCGCCGGTTCGCGCTGCGGCGGGTGCCCTAGCTCGATCTCTCCTTTTAGTGCCTGACTGTGATTGGTCCTTGCGGGATAATATCCTCTACGCGGCCCTTCATTCCCTTGTGGTATATATTGGAAGAGATAGGGTTCATTGAAAATGAGAGAAAGGGAAAGCATCTAAAGTGATATATGTTTTTGGGTTTTGCAGGGAGAAAGCTAGCAGAGGACGAAGCTTCATCTCCTTCGTCTCGAGGGTGAGCTGGGTGCGATTCAAGGCTGAAGATGATGAAATCCCACCTAGTTGAAGGTGCCTTACTGAAGCTCTATGGCTATATCTCCTCCAAACGATCAATGAGCTAAAGCCGGATTGAAAAGAAGAAGAACCTCGATCGCTGATCTTTCAAGCTGCAACAACAACGAACCTGTTGATGATTCAACTGCGTTCTTCAACCAAAGTCTGAATGAAGAGAAGAAGAAACCCAGTTGCCCAAGAATCCAGTTCCATCATTTTGATAAGGAGTCTTCTGAACCATTTTCTGTCCCTGCTTGTGGTTATCCCTTGTCTAGTTCATGTTCATTGAGCTTGCTTGTATATCTGTGATAACTTCTTAAACTAAGAAAACTGTGGGTGTGTGTTTAGAGCGGTGTCTCCGAGTCTGGATTGACTGTTGGGGTACGTTCCCCGTCTTGGTGTGTGTGTGTGGTGCTGAGCACCGTGTTGAGGGTTCGCCCTCGTGTCTGTGCTACTCTGCAGTGTGTTGAGCATCGAGCTCGTGTGTGAGTGGTTTACTACCGTCGAGCAGTGTGTGGTGTATTGGGGTTAGTCCCCGTGTGCTACCTCGTGTAGCGTTTTAGTGAAGCCTCACCGAGGTGGTGAGGGGTGGACGTAAGGTACCCGTCGTGGTCCTGTACCACCTAAAAAATCCTTGTGCATGTGTGATTGGTTGAGTGCTTGTTCCTTATCTTCTACCACCATTCACAGGATGAATTATTGATTATCTTGCGCATTGATGCTAAATTTGTTAACGTATAATGCTGGTTCAAATTGCCATCTCTCCATGTATGATCTTGTCACTTGCATGTTCGGTGAGGGTTGATTGAGAAGCCTTTCAAGTTATTTTTAATTGGTCTTAATTTTTTTAGAGGGATCTATTCACCCCCCTCTAGATCCGTGCCACTACATTGTGGGACCCAATAGTCATATTTTGTTCTCTTTTAATCCTTTCTTTCAAGCTGTGTGTCAGTGGTTGTAGAGAATCTGTTTCTCTGGACAGCAAGCTGTGAGGCTCAGCGGTTGCAGAGAATCTGTTTCCCTGGATAGCAAGCTGTGAGGCTCAGTGGTTGCATAGGATCGGTTCCTCTGTTCGGCTAAGCTGTATTGCCCAGCGGTCAAGCTGTTCGTCAGTGGTTGTAGGCGAGCTGTGAGGCCCATCGGTTTAAGCTATGTATCAGCAGAAGCCACACTCTGGTTTGAGTGTGGGGTGGACATAGGTCTGGAGGACCGAACCACCTTAAATATCGTGTGTCCACTGTGGTTTGATTGCGTTATCTGATTTCGTTAGATGAATGCTTAGGTTCAATCTGTCATTATATGTCCAATGAGCTGATTGCACGTTCTATATTTGATTGAGAGCTTTGTTGTCCTTCAGACTCGATAGAACCCAGTTTGTTTAATTCCCAGTTTGTTTTAATTCCGCATCTCTGATTGTCACAGATTTTTTTTGATAGTATTTTTAAAAGGGTATTCATTCAACCCCCCTTCTGAATCCAGGCCTAGCACCCTAACAGCCCACCCTCAGGCTAACGGACTGGTCGAGAATGCCAATAAAACTATCTTAAAAGGCATCAAAACCAGGCTCGGTAAAGCCAAGGGAAGCTGGCTCGAGGAATTGCCGAGCGTACTATGGTCGCACCGAACTACTCCGAGAACGGCTACTGGTGAAACACCTTTTCAACTGGTGTATGGCACGGAAGCTGTAATTCCGTTGGAGGTCAGCAATCCCTCTCTCCGAGTCATCCACTTCGAGCCTGAGTTAAACGAGCAGAAATTGTGAGAGAACCTCGACTTCGCGGACGAGATCTGAGAAAATGCAAGGATCCGAGCAACGGAATACCAATGGCGCATCACTCGATACTACAACAGCAGAGTCCGAGATAGACCCTTCCAGCCAAGAGACTTCGTCCTGAGGAAGGCCGAAGCATCTCGACCACTAGAGGCGGCGGGGAAGCTGGCCCCTACCTGGAAAGGTCCCTACCGAGTGGTCGAGAAGCTCGGGAAAGGAGCATACCGATTGTCCACCATGGAAGGAACACCCGTCCCTCGGACATGGAATGCGACAAATCTTTGCAAGTTCTACTTTTGAACAGTTGGCAAGCATACACATGTAAGCGAAATAGAATAATCAACATTCTTCTCTTCTTATTAAACTTTGATGTACATCAAGAAGGCCGTAGCTGGTATAGTATACATGTATAAAAAATTACATCCCCTGGTACTATAACATGAGCAGAATGCTCGGCCGACCCAGTAGGCGCTCCCACGTCTAGCCACTGACTCTGCCTTGTGTAGAAATTGGCTTGGATAAGGGATCGCCGGCTTCATTGGTTTGAGAAAGCTTGGAGGAAAAAGAAAAAGGGGGGAAACAACAAGAAGAAGAGAAGATGGAATACAAGTGAAGGCCTCCTCTCTGCCAACTCTTTGGAAGGCAGAGAGTGCAGGCACCCACCGAAGAGTGAAAGGGGAGGGAGAAAAAGAAAACGATAGAGGTGGATGAGGAGGCCAGAAAGGAGGGAGCTTAATTAGCTCCCCTCCTCCTCGCGGGATGGCGTCGACAGGTCAGGGATAGGAGTGCGACATGCTCCGGCATGATGAGTCCTCTTCCCGAGTGACCCCTAACTGATGAACCCTCTTCCAGAATGAAACAACTATTGTGTTAGATGGAAGCACTCTGTCACCACGAAGTGTGGATCTAGAGGGGGCTGAATAGATTGATGGCCTAATTTAGCAATTCAATTAGACTCTAAGGCGGAAATTAAATTGATATACGAGATCACTAGCTAGAGTGTTTGAACTTAGCAGAAATGAAGCGATCTGAGAAGAGAATCACGAGAAGCAACCACACACCATATCATAGGCAATCACACAAGCACATAACACACCAGATTTTTTGGTGGTTCGGTCCTCCAGACCTACGTCCACCCCACACTCAAACCCAAGTATGGCTTACTGCTGCGCAACACAGCTTGCGTCCGCTGGGCCTTACAGCTTAGCCTACAATAGCTGAGCATCACAGCTTGCTTCCGCTGGGCAATACAGCTTAGCCATCCGCTGCCTCACAGCTTGCTGTCCGAGACCTAGTCTCACCCGCTGAGGAATTACAGCTTCACTTGTCCAGAGGCTACACCTCTGCAAACCGCTGACACACAGCTTGAAGACATGAGTTCAGAAAATAAAAATAGAATCAAACAAAAACAAGAAATCTCAAAAGAGAATGTAGCTCACAATGAGCAATCTCAGCTCTGGTATCTGAACCAAGAGACTGAGGAACAATCGTTCAAATAAACTCTCAATTCTATCTTTTCAATCTTCTCTTCTCTCTCTCTTTTTCTTCTCTCTACATTTCTTTTTCGATCTTCTACTCACTGGATCGTGCAGGCTCTAATTCACTCTCTGCTCTTTTTATCACGATCAGGTCTTCTTCTGAGGAAGAAGCTTCATATTTATAGAGCAGCAGATAGGTGGGCGTTTGTCCTCCACATTTCCCGCCCAACATTTTGGTCACGTGGCAACATCTAGGCTTTCTGCTTTACACGTGTCACGATCCTGGCTTCTTGGATCACGTGCCCTTCTCAATTTCCTCGAGTAGATATTCCGTCAGGTCAGACGAGGATGCACTGAGTAAGTTTGTGTTTTGAACAAAGCATGTACAGACTTTGTATATGTGTGCAGAACCATGTACAGACTTTGCAATGCCTAGTGTTAAAGCATGAGAGCAAAATGCACAAACTAAGTGTGTGCATGTGTGGACTTTGAGTGCATGACACAGGGCGATGTACAGACTTGTTTTGAAGGATAGCACAAGCCATTGAGGAATGTACAGACTTGTGTTCTGAACGATGCACAAATGCATAGTGTATGGACTTAGCGTGTAACAATAGTGACGATGTATATACTTGCCACCTGAAGTGTGTACAGACTTCACCGAAGAGTGTTCAGACTTTTGGGATGTAATGTAGACTGTATTTATCAAAGTGTGTACATTGAAGATGAATGCACGAACATGCCACTATCGAGCGTACAGACTCAGCTTGCAACAATGTGCAGACTTTGTGTTGGAGCAACCAGACAATGTATAGACTTTGTTAAAGTGATGCACGAGCATAACTGCAAAGAATGTATATACTTGTGTGTGCAATGTACAAGACGATGTACAGACATGCCAGCAATGAGTGTATGGACTTAATCAGCAAGGAATGTGCAGACTTTAAATGCATGAAGCACATGATGCATAGACTTGCCAAAGGAGTGATGCATGAACTATGCACATGCATGAAGAGCACTGGCTGTACTGACTAAGCCACGAGCTGAGCTAACGGATGTATAGACTTGCTCAGTTCAGCTGGTGGATGAACAGACTTTCTATGCCTAGTGTATGTGTGCGAGGACGGCGAATGCACTGACTTGTGACTCATAGTGTTTGCTATCATCAAAACTATAAGGGCACAACAATCTCCCCCTTTTTGATGATGACAACACTATGGGTTACACTGACTCCGAATGCATGCTATGAGATGAAATAACCAATGCACTGATCTCCCCCTTTGCCATAACATGATGCATACACTCCCCCTTTGCCATAACAATGTATATACTCCCTTTGGAATTCAATAAACAGATAATATATTCTCCCCCTTTGCCATCAATAAAGAGGAGGGAAAGAAAGTGTAAGGGAAGAAGGATATCTGACTGGCATTCTGAGCAAGTAGTTCAGGAATTAAGCATTCTAAAGCACAGAGCCTTCAGTCATATGAATTTAGAAACTACTTAGAGATTGAATTCTGGTTTGAAGGTTATAAAAGTTAGAGTTCATGCACTACAATCATTGAATGAGTTTGATGTGCATGATAATAGCAATAAACTAGAATCACATTGGCATGAGAGATTTAGTTTCAAAGTATCTTACTTTCTTAGACTCAGTAAAATTTGTTAAGAGATACCAGGTCATGTATTGAAATTAAACAATTTGACATACCTGAGTTTTCCTTTTTGAAGGAACAACATTTTCAATTTTATTTCATTAAGGGCATTCAGGTACCATTTATCGTTTTCCGTAAGGGTACACGTTTATCAGACGCTAGTACCCCTAGATACTCAACATGATGGATCATTCTGCCTATGATCAAATTCAACAAGACTGATTTGCACCTTTTTGTGTGAGGATACACGTTTATGAGACGCAGGTATCCCCAGTTACTTAGTGAAACCACCCTACTGTTTTGACCATTTATACAGAGATAACTGATACACATCATGACATAAGTGTTATCCATTTCTTTGATGGATCACTCAGTTTCTCAGTGCTTTACCAGTCATTGCTCTACCAACATTATTTTTTAATTATTTTTCAAGGTTTTTCAATATTTTTCTTAGTTGTCCTTTATTTGTTTCAGAATGACTTGTTTAAGAACAATACACATACTTAGCCTTCTCTAACAAGATTTCAGGTGAGTTTTCAGATTTCAGATATAGTTGACTTTGTCTGACATGTAATGAAATAAGGGTTGAGAGCTTTATCAATTATCAGCATTCTTATTTACTGATTACAATCTTTAAACTCTAAAGTTTATAAAATTTAAACCATTAAGTTAGTCTTTAAGCAATTAAAATTCTTATAAAGGAAGAAGTCTGTTTTCTATTGCTTAAGAATTAGAACTGACTAACAGATTGCCATATTGTCAGACTCAACTCATTCAGGGTCAAAGGGTTTAATGAAATCAAGAGAGAGAAAAATTTGAGTTTCAATGAAGTTGATGACCTCTCTGAATTTCATACAACACCCCCCTGTCTATATGCATGTGATTTTGCAAATGAATGGGAAGAATTATAGGAGAGAGAGCTTAGACATAGTCATAGCTAAATGATATGCAATGAGGATCATGACTGTGATGCCAATTGATATGTCATGAAAAATATGAATGTTATGCATGCATGGTCTGGTGCAACATTCAACAACCACAGAGTTTTATTTAGACTACCAGATGTAAATCCAGATCAGAATTTTATTCAAACCACCTGAAAGTTTATTCATCATGTTGAAATTTACACAAGCCAAGTTCTCTTCTAAGAAATTTGAACCTTTCATTCCCTAGTGCTTTAGTAAAGATGTCAGCAATTTATTTTTCTGTTTCAATAAAATTCAATTCAACTTCCTTTTTATTGATAGCATCTCTAAGAAAATGGTGTTTGATCTCAATATGCTTAGTCCTGGAATGATGAACATGATTTTTAGCTAAACATATAGCACTAGTATTATCACATAAAATTAGAATACATCCCAATTTTATCTGATAATCAGACAGTTGGTGCTTGATCCAAAGTACTTGGGCTGCACAGTTACCAGCTATGACATATTCAGCCTCGGCTATTGACAAAGCTACTGTGTGTTGCTTTTTAGATGCCCAAGACACTAGACAACCACCTAGGAATTAACAGTAGCCAATAGTACTTTTTCTATCTACTCAACACCCAGCATAGTCTACATCAGTGTAGGCTAGAAGTTCTAACTCACACCTAGCAGGATACCATAGACCAAGCTCTTGAGTGCCTAGTAGATACCTAAAAATCCTTTTCACAGACTTAAGATGTGACTCTTTAGGACTAGCTTGAAATCTAGAACATAGACACACTGCAAACTGAATATCAGGCCTAGATGCTGTAAGATATAAAAGGGATCCGATCATACCTCTATATAGCTTTTGGTCCACTGGTTTACCTTGAGGATCTGTATCTAAGCTGGTCGAGGTACGCATTGGAGCAGCTATTTCTTTGAGGTCGCCCATCTTGTATTTCTTCAGTAAATCCCTTATGTACTTGGAATGAGTGATAAAGGTTCCATCTTTTGACTGTGTAACCTGCAGTCCAAGAAATAATTTGAGCTCGCCCATTGAGCTCATTTCAAATTCATTAGTCATAATCTAAGAAAACTCCTCACATAGTTTGGGGTTAGTTGACCCAAAAAACTATGTCATCCACATAAATTTGAACAATAAGTATATTTGGATGACTTACCTTAGTGAACAAAGTTTGATCAACTACTCCTCTTGTGAAGTTCTTATCTGTGAGAAATTTGCTCAACCTGTCATACCAAGCTCTAGGAGCTTGCTTAAGACCATAGAGAGCTTTATTAAGTTTATAAACATGATTGGAGAAGTCTAAACATTCAAAGCCAGGAGGCTGCCTCACATAGACATCCTCACTAATTTTCCCATTTAGAAAAGTAGATTTTACATCCATCTGTTGGAGATTTATTCCTAGGGAACATGCACGAGCCAATAAAATTCTAATTGCTTCTAACCTGGCTACAGGGGTAAAAGACTCTTCAAAGTCTATTCCAAATTCTTGGTTATACCCCTGAGCTACAAGTCTGGCCTTATTCTTAACTACATTCCCTAACTCATCAGTTTTATTCCTAAATACCCATTTAGTCCCTATGACTGTCCCATGATCTGGAGGTGGGACCAAGTGCCACACCTTATTCCTATCAAATTGATTGAGCTCCTCATGCATGGCATTAGTCCAATGCACATACTTGAGAGCACAGTCAATGGACTTGGGTTCTACATGAGAAACAAGAGCATATGCATTCAGTTCATTTTGAATTCTAAAATGGCCTCTAGTCCTAGGAGGGTCATGGAAATTGCCAATCACATTATCTACAGGATGATCTTTCAGATATCTAATGTTGACAACTTGATTATCATGATTTTCACTTACCTCCCCCTGAACTTAAGACTCTTCTCCATTAAGCTCTTCATTTTCTTCTTCATCTTCCGATTTGTCTGTAGGGTTCCCTTCTTTCAGAATATCACCATTGTCTTCATTCCTGCATTGACCAATATTAGTCTTTACCAAAGATTCATCAAAAACAATATGTGTAGATTCTTCAACAGATTTGGAGTTTAGATTATACACTCTATATGTCCGGGTGTTTTCAGAGTAACCAAGAAATATTCCTGGTTCACCTTTAGGTTCAAATTTATCAAGGTCTCTTTTATCATTTATATGAATAAAGCATTTGCAACCAAAAACCTTGAAATGAGCAATTGAAGGTTTCTTACCCTTTATGATCTCATAAGGTGTTTTCTGGGTGGAAGGTCTTATCATAGCTCTGTTGATTACATAACAGGCAGTATTTACATCTTCAGCCCAGAACTTCCTTGGCAGACCACCTTCAACTAAGAGTGTACGACCCATCTCCACCAGGGTTCTATTTCTCCTCTCCATAACTCCATTCTGCTCGGGTGTCCTTGGTGAGGAGAACTTGTGATGAATACCATTTGTCCTGCAGAAATCCTCAAACTGTGAGTTTTCAAACTCACCTCCATGATCAGTTAAAATGTTTTCAATTTTCTGGTTTATCTTAAGATAGAACTCCTAAAATTCTGTGAATGCATCACTTTTCTGTGACAAGAAATATACCCAAGTGTACCTAGAGAAGTCATCTATCAGAACAAACCCATACTTCCTCCTTGATAAGCTGACAGATATGGTCGGCCCAAAAAGGTCCATGTGTATCAGCTCAAAGGGTTTAGAGGATAGATTTTCTGTTCTAGATTTGAATGACTTCCTAGTTAACTTGGACTGGGTACATGCATCACAGAATTTATTTTCTTTCTTAAAAGAGACTTCAGGAAGTCCTCTAACCATGTTGTGCTTATTCAATTTATGCAATACTATGTAACTAGCATGGCCTAACCTACGATGCCATAAGAAGGCTAAATCTTCTTTGCTAGCCTTGAGACATAGGTTAGAATGTGATATGTCATCTAAGTCTATCATGTATGTATTATTAATTCTTTTACCAGAAAACTTAACAAAGTCAGAATCAAGTTCAAACACTTTACAGCATTGAGAGTCAAAAAGAACTTTATACCCCTTATCACATAACTGACTGATGCTAAGTAAATTATATGCTAAACCTTCAACCAGCATGACATCTTCAATGCAACAGGTAGTACACTTACCTACCTTACCTAACCCGACAATTCTACCTTTTGTGTTGCTACCAAAGGTGCCAAGGCCTCCATGTTTCTCTGTCAGCATGCAGAACTTGGCCTTATCTCCTGTCATATGCCTGGAGCAGCCACTATCCAGGTACCACAGGTTGTTCTTGGCTGCCAGGCATACCTGCACACACAATTAGGTAGAGAATTTTGGAACCCAAGTCTGTTTGGGCTCTAGAGCAGATGAAATACAGGTAAAACATAAAATCAAACTTTTAGGAATCCACATTTGTTTAAAAGAGTTCTGTTCATTGGATTTTCCAGATTCCTTTCTGTTATTATTCCTCTTCTTTTTGTTGTTTTTCTTTTTGTTAGTACCAGTAGGATTATTTACAGATTTGTAGCTTCTGTGCCAGTGCCTTGACCAAGGTGCATTCAAGAAATTGTGGCCATAGTAGTTTTTGGGCTGGCTGAAGAAATGCAAGGTCCTTAGTGTCCAAGTGCCATACCCACCAATCCAATTTTGAGTGTAAGGTATGTAAAACCGTGTAGCCTGATATGCATGACCTGTGTACCCCCCCGGAGTCCTAGTCCACCCTGATCTATTGGAATAGTTTGACTGTGCAGTGTAGTGAGACTGAACTCTAGGTTGGTAGAATTTTTTGGATTGTCTTCTAAATGTATTCTGTCTCCCTTGCACCTTCGACCCTCTGACCTATTTACATGTGTGTGTTGGGTCTTCTTTTGAGATGGTGGTGACGCGGGACGGGGACCGACACAGACTAAGACTCACAAAAGACTCTAACTGAGGCCGGCAGTAGCACGCTCAAGGGTCGCCAAGTGGCTGACCACCGTGATATCCCACAGAATGAGGGACGTCTCTCAACAGAAACTCCGACCTCGGCCGTCCCAAGGAGGGAAGCGCACGTGTCTAGGCGTATAGTCGACCTCCAAAGACAAGGGGAGTCGAGTCCTAGCTCGGTGCTCGACTAGTGCTAGGGATGGATGCTCTCACTCACGATCCGCGGTGATGGCAATAAGTGGCTAGGCACCTACCCTCTCTCACGCGGCATAATCAATCACATACTAAAAGAGCAAGCAAAAGGAGGGGAGTCGGAGCGCGTACCTCCACGCCTAGGCGTGGGGAAGGAACCCCGGCCGTGAACCAACAACCCCGATACACCAGAGGTCAATAAAATACAACCCAATAACGGCCCACTCCTCGCAGGGAGGTAAAAGGCTACAACCAATACGTTCGGGGCTGCCGGACACGGGTTGACGGGCTGCACTCGGTGACGGGTCGGCCACGAGGAGGTTCGGGTGCAACGCTGCAGAAACCGGTGTCGCGCGCGCCTGGGCGGAGGGGGGGTCTCACGGGCTGATACGACGCCCGTTTGAGGCACCGTCAGAGAGGACGCGTCGCTGACTGTTGGAGGAACGCTCCGGCCAAAGGGGGCGCGCTGGATCCGCCGGTGGTGACCGTGGGTGCTGCTGAAGGTCAGATCAGGTTCTGTGGGCGCAGAACTGCGCTCGCCGACGGTAAAATCTGGAAATCGGCCTTCTGGTGCCCGAACAAGTCCGGGCCGGTTGGGGGTGAAAGCTGACTGGCAGAGATCGCCCTCGGCCAAATGGCGCTGGCAGACGACGCCGGTGCGAGCCGCAGGAGTCGCTGAAAGTCGGGGCTGGTTCGCTGGGCGGACTGGGCAGATGCGCTGGCGCAACCCCACGAGATCGACCGCCACGGACGGTGACGATGTCGAAACGCGACGCCGTCGGCGGCGTTGGAAAGTTGACTCGGAGATCTACGAACCCTGAAGAAACCAGGGCAAAAGACGCAGCGTGGAGGCCTGGGGAAAATTCGCAATCAGGGCCTCCCCGCTGGGCGAGCAGAGAAAGTGGTGCTGGCGCAGGTCGGCGGAGAAAATCGGTACGGGCAGTGCCGATCTCCGATTGATGCAAAATGGGCGCCGACGCGAAGCTGATCCGCAGACGTATCTCCAGAAAATAGGTCGTGGCAAAACTCGTCCAGGAAGGGGGCGCGAGCTCTGCTACAAGTCGGGGCAGAAATCTGGAATCACGAACACGAACCGTTGAGGAAGAAGATGAGGATAAGAGGGAACCCCGGAGTCCACCGAGGGCTGAGGCGTCACACCCCGCCGTTCTCCCGTCGCAGGAGCAGAAAGAGGGAGAGAGAGAAGGGCGCAAAAAGCTTTGCACAATACTCACTTGTATTCAAATTCATGTGTAAACTGTAATCGGTACAAGGTGAGAACTACTTATAGGGGATGGGAAAACCCTAATCTAACTAGAAGGGAGGGGTGCGCCCAGCTCCAAGGAGAGAAAGGCGGCCCAAATTTCAGCAAGCTTAGAAAATAGGAAAGGAATCTAAGTGGGATAAGGAAGGGGTGGAGTTGGGGAAAGGAGGAGAGGGGAAAAGGGGAAGGGAGAGGGGAGCGCCCCCCACCTTCCCTAGTAGAACTAGGAAGGGGGGGGGGCGGCTGCCTCCTCCTCCTCTAGATGGGGAGGGGGCCGCCCCCTAAACCCTAATGGGCCTCTTTTAAGTGGGCTTCAAGCCCCAATAAGCCCCTGACCCAATAACAAGATCCATTACCCCACAAAGCAACCCAATTGGCCACTATATGGCCCAATAAGTGCCCAAACAATAAGATGTCCACGCAGGGACCAAAAGACAAGGCCCACAAGGCCTGAGCAAGTCCAGACTGAGGCCCAACATGGCCTAAACATGATGAAAAGATAACTAGAAGGTGCCGCCGTCGCCGAGCCACAAGGAGGTAGCGGTGTGCCGGGTGCTCCGTCGAGGATAGCGCCGTGTGTCCTCACCAATTCTCCCCGGGTGGGAAGAACTCGACCCCGTCGAGTAAGGGTCACGGTCGCTGAGGTACCGCTCCAGCAGGTCCGGATCGATCCGCTCCAGCTCTCCACGTGTAATCCAGGTGTTGTCCGACTCGGGGCGCCCTCTCCAACGCACTAAGAAGCGTTGGTAGGCTCCGCTCCTGGTAGTAGTCACCTGCTCATCCAGTATGCAATCTATATGCTCGCGTTTTTGTAATGGGGCTGGAGGAGGTGGACTCTCAGTAGGTGTATCACTCACAACAGGAGGGTCAGGCCCAAATAACTCACTGGGTATCACCGCGGGATCCCGATAAGCTACCAGATCAGAGACATTGAACGTCGAACTGATCCCGTAGTCGTCTGGTAGCTCGATCTCATACGCGTTCGACCCAATACGCCTCAACACTCTGAATGGTCCTGCACCGCGATCTTGGAGCTTCTTTACGGCTCCCGAAGGAAACCGTTCCGGTCTAACCCGGACCATGACGTACTCTCCCTCGCGGAACTCACGTGTGCGTCTGTGCGCGTCAGCTAACTCCTTGTAACGTGCGTTGCTGGCCTCTATATGACGACGGACATGGTCATGCAACTGTCTAATATGCTCCGCAAAAGACTCAGCTGACTCAGAGACTCGGGACTGAATGGGGGAGGGAATCAAATCAATCGGCTTCCTAGGTCTTCGACCAGTGACAATCTCAAATGGACTCAACCCTGTAGACCTATTGACCGAATCATTATATGCAAACTCTGCTAATGGTAAGACAAGGTCCCAATCTCCAACTCTATCACGCACTAAACACCTCAGAAGATCCCCTAGACTTCTATTGACTACCTCTGTCTGACCGTCAGTCTGGGGGTGGTATGCGGTGGAGAACTTCAACTGGGTGCCCATCATCCGCCAAAGGGTTTTCCAAAAATAGCTCGTAAAACGCACATCCCTATCAGAAACAATGGTACGCGGCAACCCAAACCTGGACACACAGTGGGTGAAGAACAACCTGGCAACTCTAGAGGCATCCGATGTCTTGGAACAAGGAATAAACAAGGCCATCTTGGAGAAGCGGTCAACCACAACAAAAATAGAATCATGCCGCCGTGCAGTACGGGGCAAACCAAGCACAAAGTCCATGCTGATATCCTGCCAAGGATTATCAGGGACAGGCAGAGGGGTATAAAGGCCAGTGTTCTGTTTCCTCTGCTTCGCTAGGGCACAAATACGACACTGGGCAACTATGCGGGCTACATCCCTCTTCAAACTGGGCCAGCAGAAACGGTGCTCAACAGCCTCTATGGTCTTGTTTCGGCCGAAGTGGCCGGCAAGACCTCCTGCATGAAGCTCCCACGTAAGAAAATCACGAACTGAAGTCCGTGGGATGCACAACCTATCACCTCGAAATAAGTGACCATCCTGAAGGACATACTCGCTAAACTCACGGGACGGTCCTGACTGAAGGGCAGAATAGATGGGACCGAAGTCCGGGCAATCAATGTAGGCCTCTTTCAACTTCTCTAAACCAACCACCTGAACATTCATGGTGGATATCAACATCACCCGCCGACTAAGAGCATCGGCCACCTTGTTCTCAGCACCTGCCTTGTGCTTGAGAACGAAAGTAAACTCCTGCAAATATTCCACCCATCTACTATGTCTGGCATTCAACTTCTTTTGGGTGTGGAGAAATCTCAATGCCTCGTGGTCAGAAAAGAGCACGAACTCCTGGTGGAGGAGATAGTGCCTCCAATAGCGCAAAGCCTGGACAACTGCGTAGAATTCCTTGTCATAAGTAGAGTAACGCAGTTTGGCATCATTGAGTTTCTCACTGAAAAAGGCTATAGGGTGGGACTCCTGGCTAAGCACTCCCCCTATGCCTACACCTGAGGCATCACATGTAACCTCAAACACCTTAGAAAAGTCAGGAAGTGTAAGAACGGGTGCCTGGGTCATGCGATCCTTGATAGTCTGGAAGGCTGTGGCAGCAGCCTTCGTCCAGGTAAACTCGCCCTTACGGATGCAATCCGTGATCGGGGCGGTGATAGAACTGAACCCCCTAATGAAACGGCGATAGAATGTCGCCAGACCATGAAAGCTCCTAACATCGTGGAGTGAGCGGGGCTCGGGCCACTCCACTATGGCACGGATCTTCTCCGGATCAGCGGAGACTCCGTCACGGGACACAATGAACCCTAAGAAAGAAACCTGGTCAGTCATGAAGCTACACTTCTTAGGGTTGGCAAACAAGCTCTCCCGTCTCAGAACAACACACACCTGCCTAAGGTGGTCTAGGTGTAACTCCCTAGTGCGGCTATAAATCAAGATGTCGTCGAAGTAGACGACCACAAACACTCCAATCATAGGACGCAACACCTGCGTCATCACCCGCATGAAGGTGCTAGGGGCGTTAGTCAGCCCGAAGGGCATGACCAACCACTCGTAAAGACCATCCTTGGTCTTAAATGCAGTCTTCCACTCATCACCTGGTCTGATCCTCACCTGGTGATAGCCACTCCTAAGATCGATCTTCGAGAAAATCGTGGCTCCCGACATCATATCAAGCAAGTCATCCAGCCGGGGAATGGGAAACCTATACTTAACCGTGATTTTATTGATCGCACGGCTATCGATGCACATACGCCATGTGCCATCCTTCTTCGGCGCTAGCAGGGCGGGAACAGCACAGGGACTCTTGCTATCCCGAAGGGAACCCCTACTCATCAACTCATCAACCTGTCTCTGTAGCTCAGCGTGGTCCGCGGGACTCATCCTATAATGTGGAAGATTGGGCAAGGACGAACCCGGGACAAGATCAATCTCGTGCTGAATGTCACGCAATGGTGGAAGGCCTTCGGGAAGGTCCTCCGGGAAAATATCAGCAAACTCTCGCAACATCTCAGCTAACTGAGGGTCTGTCACTCCCTCGAGACTGGGGACCACCTCACCCGTCTCCCTGACAACCACAGCTAAAAGAGGGACACCACTAGCAACCTCTCTCTCCATCTCTCGGGGACTGATGATCATCAACCTCCTAGTCGGAGGGGCCTCTATGGTGAGGGTGGGAGAGGGGGTGGAAACTGACACCGGAGGTGGTGGTGGTGGTGGGCTGACCTTCCCCTGGTGAGGGGTGGTCGTGGCACTAGGGCCGGCTGGTCCCCTAACAGTAGGGTCCCTAGGTGGGGCTGGGTGGAGGGTGATCCTGTGGCCGTTGTGATCAAATGTGCAAGTGTTTGCACGGCCCTGTAGGGTGGCATCCATGTCAAACAACCACGGCCTCCCTAAAATAATGCTACCTACCTCCATAGGTAGAACATCGCACCAAATTTCATCCTGATAGGTCTGGAACTGAAGGGGCACCAGGCAACGGAGCCTAACAGGAATGGAGGTAGAATCGACCCACGAAACCCTATAGGGGGCAGGGTGGTCAACTGGGGTTAACCCAAGGCGGGTAACAGTGCCAGTAGATATGGCGTTGATGCAACTCCCGCTATCAATGACAATCTTGCAAGCTTTACCCCCAAGCCTGCAGAAGGTGTGAAAAATGGTGGTGCGACGCCAGTCGTCACTCACCTGGGGCTGGGCTAGGATGCACCTAACTACCCCTAACTGTGGGTCACCCTGAAAGTGGCTACCCTGGGCACCATCCTGCTCTCCCTCGAGCAGATCATCGAAGAACTCCTCAACCAAGTCCTGGTCTACCTCATAACTAACAGGAATAGGCTCAGTGGGGGACTCAGTGGAAGTGGGGTCTGCCACGACAAGGGCCTTCCTCTCTCGAGTGGGGCATCTATCAGCAAAGTGGCCAAATCCGCCACACCGGTAACAAGTAGTACGTGCGCCCGCACTGGATGAGGCTCCAGCGGTCATAGGACTCTTGCCCTTGTCATCATGACGGGGCGCGGGGAGTAAAGGCTAAGAACGCGCAGGGTGCGCGGGTGGTGGAAGTGTAGGGCGTGTGGGGGGGTAGGGCGGCTGCTGGCGAGGTGGAGGAAACGGGTCCCTAGGAAGGGGTGGACGAGGCCTGGGACCAGTGGGGTCCTGGCGAAGAGGCTCCGCGGGCCGAGCCGCCGGATATCGACCATACTGGGTGGAAGTGGAGCGAGGGTCAAGACCCCGCTGACTAGGCATCCCCTGACGAAAGGTGGGGCCAAACTCCAACTCAAATTGCTCTAACTCTAGGGCAACCTGGTAAGCCAGCTCTAAAGTGTCTACCTGGCGACGGTAGAGCTCATACTGATACTCGGGCCTCAAACCACGGTGAAAACGCGAAACAGGCATGCCCTTCTCCTCATCAACTCCACATCGCAAATAATACTCGTCAAACTCGGCGATGTACTCGGTCACGGACCGATCGCCCTGACTAAGGGTCTGCCATCGGTCGATGAGCCTCTGGCGGTAAGAAGGAGGGACATACTTCTCGCGGAGCTTACGCCGCATGTCAATCCAGGTTTCTATGGGTGGATCCTGCCTCTGCAACATCAGGCTCTCGACATTCCTCCAGTAGGTCTGGGCTCTCCCCACGAGCTTCATCTTGGCAAATCGGACTTGCCGAAGCTCAGACATCTCAACCCATTCGAAATACCTATCCATGCTATTCTCCCAGTCTATGTAGACTTTTGGGTCAAGGGACCCCTCGAAAGTGGGTGGATCGGCACGGACGGTCCTAAGGATCCTATCATCCTCATCCTGATGTGGTCGACGACCACGGTACTGGCGCCCATTCCCCTCAAAATCATTCTCGGACCCATAGTCATCAAAGTCGGGGGCTCGGGGACGTCGCTCCTGAGCCCGAGGGGCTTGAGCGGCAGCAACTGGAGGGGCTCGATCGGCTCTAGGAGGGTCCTGGTGGGGCACTTCATCAACTCTCCCAATCCGTCCAACAAGGCCCTGGATGGTTAAGTCAGACACTCTGGCACGATCCTCAATGATCTTCAGACGGCCATCTAGATGCTCAGTCAACTCCTTGATGGACTGGTCGGACCTGTCCATACGGGTCATAAGTTGGGTAATCAGATCCTCTAGAGATGGGCGTCCCTGAGGTGGGTGTTGGTCACCCATGGCGTCCGGGCGATGGTAATCCGAACCACCCCGAGTGGGCATGCAAAGGAGACTAAGGGAAGGGTAGGCTGACACCCTAAGACCTAGAGGGACACGAATGCAATGAGATGCAAGACTCAAACAAGACACGTCCAAAACCTAGACACGACCCTAAGACCCAACCTGTAAGGACAAGTTGGTAACCATGCTCTGATACCAAATTTGACGCGGGACGGGGACCGACACGGACTAAGACTCACAAAAGACTCTAACTGAGGCCGGCAGTAGCACGCTCAAGGGTCGCCAAGTGGCTGACCACCGTGATATCCCACAGAATGAGGGACGTCTCTCAACAGAAACTCCGACCTCGGCCGTCCCAAGGAGGGAAGCGCACGTGTCTAGGCGTATAGTCGACCTCCAAAGACAAGGGGAGTCGAGTCCTAGCTCGGTGCTCGACTAGTGCTAGGGATGGATGCTCTCACTCACGATCCGCGGTGATGGCAATAAGTGGCTAGGCACCTACCCTCTCTCACGCGGCATAATCAATCACATACTAAAAGAGCAAGCAAAAGGAGGGGAGTCGGAGCGCGTACCTCCACGCCTAGGCGTGGGGAAGGAACCCCGACCGTGAACCAACAACCCCGATACACCAGAGGTCAATAAAATACAACCCAATAACGGCCCACTCCTCGCAGGGAGGTAAAAGGCTACAACCAATACGTTCGGGGCTGCCGGACACGGGTTGACGGGCTGCACTCGGTGACGGGTCGGCCACGAGGAGGTTCGGGTGCAACGCTGCAGAAACCGGTGTCGCGCGCGCCTGGGCGGAGGGGGGGTCTCACGGGCTGATACGACGCCCGTTTGAGGCACCGTCAGAGAGGACTCGTCGCTGACTGTTGGAGGAACGCTCCGGCCAAAGGGGGCGCGCTGGATCCGCCGGTGGTGACCGTGGGTGCTGCTGAAGGTCAGATCAGGTTCTGTGGGCGCAGAACTGCGCTCGCCGACGGTAAAATCTGGAAATCGGCCTTCTGGTGCCCGAACAAGTCCGGGCCGGTTGGGGGTGAAAGCTGACTGGCAGAGATCGCCCTCGGCCAAATGGCGCTGGCAGACGACGCCGGTGCGAGCCGCAGGAGTCGCTGAAAGTCGGGGCTGGTTCGCTGGGCGGACTGGGCAGACGCGCTGGCGCAACCCCACGAGATCGACCGCCACGGACGGTGACGATGTCGAAACGCGACGCCGTCGGCGGCGTTGGAAAGTTGACTCGGAGATCTACGAACCCTGAAGAAACCAGGGCAAAAGACGCAGCGTGGAGGCCTGGGGAAAATTCGCAATCAGGGCCTCCCCGCTGGGCGAGCAGAGAAAGTGGTGCTGGCGCAGGTCGGCGGAGAAAATCGGTACGGGCAGTGCCGATCTCCGATTGATGCAAAATGGGCGCCGACGCGAAGCTGATCCGCAGACGTATCTCCAGAAAATAGGTCGTGGCAAAACTCGTCCAGGAAGGGGGCGCGAGCTCTGCTACAAGTCGGGGCAGAAATCTGGAATCACGAACATGAACCGTTGAGGAAGAAGATGAGGATAAGAGGGAACCCCGGAGTCCACCGAGGGCTGAGGCGTCACACCCCGCCGTTCTCCCGTCGCAGGAGCAGAAAGAGGGAGAGAGAGAAGGGCGCAAAAAGCTTTGCACAATACTCACTTGTATTCAAATTCATGTGTAAACTGTAATCGGTACAAGGTGAGAACTACTTATAGGGGATGGGAAAACCCTAATCTAACTAGAAGGGAGGGGTGCGCCCAGCTCCAAGGAGAGAAAGGCGGCCCAAATTTCAGCAAGCTTAGAAAATAGGAAAGGAATCTAAGTGGGATAAGGAAGGGGTGGAGTTGGGGAAAGGAGGAGAGGGGAAAAGGGGAAGGGAGAGGGGAGCGCCCCCCACCTTCCCTAGTAGAACTAGGAAGGGGGGGGGGCGGCTGCCTCCTCCTCCTCTAGATGGGGAGGGGGCCGCCCCCTAAACCCTAATGGGCCTCTTTTAAGTGGGCTTCAAGCCCCAATAAGCCCCTGACCCAATAACAAGATCCATTACCCCACAAAGCAACCCAATTGGCCACTATATGGCCCAATAAGTGCCCAAACAATAAGATGTCCACTCAGGGACCAAAAGACAAGGCCCACAAGGCCTGAGCAAGTCCAGACTGAGGCCCAACATGGCCTAAACATGATGAAAAGATAACTAGAAGGTGCCGCCGTCGCCGAGCCACAAGGAGGTAGCGGTGTGCCGGGTGCTCCGTCGAGGATAGCGCCGTGTGTCCTCACCAGGTGGTGCTGGTGGAGACTTGGTGGCATTACCATGGGGTTTATATGCATGTGTAGGCTGACCCCTAACCTGAGACTGAGCTTTAGGATTTGGCTTGGTTCTACCAGCTCTACTGTGCTCACCAATCTTTTGTTTGCCCTTCTCCTCAGCACTGGGCTTCTTCAGGTTCACAGTTTTATTTACAGAATTATCTGAATTCATGTTAATGAGAGGTCTTTTCTCTTTCTGTGCAACAGATGATATAGTCTTCAATACAAGACTTTTAGTTGCACTGGAATTAAATCCAAGACCCTCTCTCCTGAAATTGACTTTGGACCCTAATAAGGCATTTAGGTTCTCTGAACCTTGGGTCATTTTTTCTATTGTTCTCAGCTTGTCCTGATTATCTTTCTGAACATTTTCAACAGATTTCTTCAGTTCAGTGTTCACACTTAGGACAGCTTCATACTTTTCATTTACAATCTTCATTTTACTCTCATATTTTTGTATTCTCAATTTCCATTCATCAATTGCATTTTCTAGCCTCTCATTCTCTTAGAAATTTTTAGCTCATGCTTGATTTCTTCAATTTCTGAGCATGTGAGTTTCAGCTTAGCATTTTTAGATTCGAGGCATGCAATTTTATCAGTCAATGTTTTGTCATTTTGCATGGAATTTATTTTTCTTCTTAGATGCCTATTTTCTTTTCTAATATCATCTACTTTATCATCAATATCATGATAGGCATCTACCCAATCAGCAATGGTAAAATTATCAAATCGGGAGGGTACCTCATCAGAATCTTCCTCTCTGTCTTCAGAACTGATTGCCATGAGGCAAATGGGCTTTTCAGCTTCTTCCTCACTGTCCGAGCAGTTGCTCAAGGTACCTTCGTCCTCATCACTCCAGGTACTCACCATGGCTTTCCCTTTAGTGTTCTTTCTCTTGGACTTGTTCTTGAGCTTCTCATTCTTCGGACAATCAGCTTTCAGATGACCGGTCTTCCTGCATTGGTAACACACATTAGATTCAGTTCTCCTTACAGGATTAGATTTATACCTTGTATCCTGTCGGCCACCACTAAGGTTCCTTCGGCTGAATCGCCTTCCTTCTTTCCTGAGGAACCGCCTGAATTCCCTGGTGATCATTGCTATCTCATCACCTTCTATTTCTTCTCCAGACAGGCTCTCCTCGGATGATGATCCATTATAGCTGGATCGGCTGGATTTGCTGGCACCAGCTTTCAGAGCGATCGGTTTTTCTTCTTCTCAGCTTCCTCTATCTTCGGCAGATGTATTTCATAAGCCATCAGCGATCCAATCAACTCAGCTGCCCTAGTGTTGTGCAGATCCCTTGACTCTTCCATTACAGTAGCTTTAGTGTGCCAAATAGGAGTCAGAGAAGGCAGGATTTTCCTTACAATCTCATATTCTGAATATGTCTTCCCGAGACCTCTGAGACCGTTTGTGATGACTGTCAGTCGAGCGTACATCTCCTTGATGGTCTCATTGGGCTTCATCTTGAAAGCTTCATACTCTGACACCAGGAGGTTTGCCTTCGTCTCTTTGACCTGAGAGGTCCCTTCGTAGATAGCCTCCAGCTTATTCCACATCTCTTTGGCTGAAGTGCAAGACGACACACGAGAGAACTCTGTGGGGTGCAGGGCGCACTGAATCGCATTGATGGCGCTCCAGTTCAGAGTGGACCTTCGGATCTCTTCCTTGGTCCAGACATCCTCGTTCGGGGACAGCTCAAAAGGTCCCTTACTCACCACCTTCCAAGTCTCATAATCCTTCGCCCTCAAAAAGACTTGCATACGGTTCTTCCAGTATGCATAATTTGATCCATCAAAGTAAGGGGGCTTGGTGGTAGAATGTCCTTCAGCGATCAACCCTCTTGCATCCATCTGTACCTTCCTCTTTGGGCTGTAAGTCCCTGTAGAAGAGTTAGGCTCTGATACCAACTGTTGTGTTAGATGGAAGCACTCTGTCACCATGAAGTGTGGATCTAGAGGGGGGTGAATAGATCGATGGCCTAATTTAATAGTTCAATGAGACTCTAATGCGGAAATTAAATTGATCTACGAGATCACTAGCTAGAGTGTTTGAACTTAGCAGAAATGAAGCGATCTGAGAAGATAATCACGAGAAGCAACCACACACCATATCATAGGCAATCACACAAGCACATAACACACCATATTTTTAGGTGGTTTGGTCTTCCAGACCTACGTCCACCACACACTCAAACCCAAGTGTGGCTTACTGCTGCGCAACACAGCTTGCGTCCGCTGGGCCTTACAGCTTAGCCTACAACAGCTGAGCATCACAGCTTGGTTCCTCTGGGTAATACAGCTTAGCCATCCGCTGCCTCACAGCTTGCGCTGAGCCTCACAGCTTGCTGTCCGAGACCTAGTCTCGCCCGCTGAGGTATTACAGCTTCACCTGTCCATAGGCTACACCTCTACAAACCGTTGACACACAGCTTGAAGACATGAGTTCAGAAAATAAAAATAGAATCAAACAAAAACAAGAAATCTCAAAAGAGAATGTAGCTCACAATGAGCAATCTCAGCTCTGGTATCTGAACCAAGAGACTGAGGAACAATCGTTCAAATAAACTCTCAATTCTATCTTTTCAATCTTCTCTTCTCTCTCTCTTTTTCTTCTCTCTGCTTTTCTTTTTCGATCTTCTACTCACTGGATCATGCAGGCTCTAATTCACTCTCTGCTCTTTTTATCACGATCAGGTCTTCTTCTGAGGAAGAAGCTTCATATTTATAGAGCAGCAGATAGGTGGGCGTTTGTCCTCCACATTTCCCGCCCAACATTTTGGTCACGTGGTAGCATCTAGGCTTGTTGCTTTACACGTGTCACGATCCTGGCTTCTTGGATCACGTGCCCTTCTCAATTTCCTCGAGCAGATATTCTGTCAGGTCAGACGAGGATGCACTGAGTAAGTTTGTGTTTTGAACAAAGCATGTACAGACTTTGTATATGTGTGCAGAACCATGTACAGACTTTGCAATGCCTAGTGTTAAAGCATGAGAGCAAAATGCACAAACTAAGTGTGTGCATGTGTGGACTTTGAGTGCATGACACAGGGCGATGTACAGACTTGTTTTGAAGGATAGCACAAGCCATTGAGAATGTACATACTTGTGTTCTGAACGATGCACAAATGCATAGTGTATGGACTTAGCGTGCAACAATAGTGACGATGTACATACTTGCCACCTGAAGTGTGTACAGACTTCACCGAAGAGTGTTCAGACTTTTAGGATGTAATGTAGACTGCATTTAACAAAGTGTGTACATTGAAGATGAATGCACGAACATGCCACTATCGAGTGTGCAGAGTCATCTTGCAACAATGTGCAGACTTTGTGTTGGAGCAACCAGACAATGTATAGACTTTGTTAAAGTGATGCACGAGCATAACTGTAAAGAATGTATAGACCTGTGTGTGCAATGTACAAGACGATGTACAGACATGCTAGCAACTAGTGTATGGACTTAATTAGCAAGGAATGTCCAGACTTTAAATGCATGAAGCACATGATGCATAGACTTGCCAAAGGAGTGATGCATGAACTATGCACATGCATAAAGAGCACTAGCTGTATGACTAAGCCACGAGCTGAGCTAACGGATGTATAGACTTGCTCAGTTCAGCGGGTGGATGAACAGACTTTCTATGTCTAGTGTATGTGTGCGAGGACGGCGAATGCACTGACTTGTGACTCATAGTGTTTGCTATCATCAAAACTCCAGGGGCACAACAACAACAGGAGCTTCCCTCCTACCGCCATCTGCATCATCATCTTCTGAAATGCCTTCCATGCCCCACCAAGACTAACAGCACAACGCTTCACGGAAGGGAAAAATCGCCAGGAACGGCCTTAATCGATGAAAGGAAAAGGAGACGCCCCTCGGACCTTTTATAGGCCGAAGGGGAAGCTGATCGCTTTAAATGACTCTCCGCAAAACATGCTACGAAGGCTTTCCTTGGGTTGGTTACCTTATTTTTCGATATTCCCCCAGTGGGACGCGCGAAGCGTCAAGTCATTAAGGGCGGTATGGAAAAATAGAAAGGTGTCAACGCCATGTCAGTTATTTGACAGATCGGCGCGTGCAAAATCTGCAGGAAATTGGCGCCTTCTTCAAACAACTGCGGATACGGCAATCAAATCACACCAAAAGCGGTAAGAAACAGTCAATTCAGCATTCAACATTGCCGCTATTATAGTTTCCAAAAAGAGCCTTACTCGGCTACATATGAAAAAGAAAGGAAAAAGAAAAGAGCCATTATATTAGGCCTCGGGCCCATCTCCAAGCTCGGCAGACAAGGCTTCTTCGGCACCAGATGATCTGCCCCCAATGTTCTCGGCGACGGCCAGCCCAGACACTGACCCCACCTCTGTGGGAACTGTCTCGATCAT
Organism: Amorphophallus konjac; assembly: GCA_022559845.1. Taxonomy (NCBI): domain Eukaryota; kingdom Viridiplantae; phylum Streptophyta; class Magnoliopsida; order Alismatales; family Araceae; genus Amorphophallus; species Amorphophallus konjac. The sequence continues at coordinate 187,305,273 of CM040125.1, forward strand.
CTGCCCTCCTGAGGATGCAGGTGTTGGCGGTCGCTCGGACGAGGCTGAACTCACGTCTTCACTCGACGTGTAGTGGGAAGAGTCAGTGGAGCCCCACTCCGAGTCATAGCACTGACCGGAAGGAAAAATGAGCATAGACAACTAGGCCTCTGCCTCTAGGATGGCCCGATCGTAACCTTGGGAGAAGCCCTTCCGGAGTCCCCGTCGATAGCCTGACTCATAATAAGGAAAGGCCGCCTGCTGTAAAGCTGCCTGGTAAGCCTCTGAGCACTTATGTTGCTCGAGCGCTTCCTTCCCAGCCAGCTCCGCCTTCCTCTCGAGCTTAGCTATCCGCCACTCGGACTCGGACAGCCTTCTCTTGATCTTGGACAACCTTCGCTCAGCCTCGATCCGTGAATCCTTGGCCACCCGAACTCGGTCCTCGAGCCCCTCTCGCTCGGCCCTCCATTGGTCATCGTGCTCGAGCTGGTTTTTACGCTCCGACTCCAATAGCTCACTCTTCCGGTCGACCATGCGACGAGCCTGGGCCAGCTGCTCCGCCAAAGACCAAGCCTCTGCTTGGCTCGACTGCACCAACGCTCGGAGCGGAGTGATCTCTCGATGAAGGTCCCCAAGATCAAGGGTCAGACACTCGACCTTCCGATCAAGAGCGCCACGGGTCCATGAGAGAGTCTCCCGCTCAGACTCCACCCGAGCGTACGCATCCAAAGCTTCAGCCCCCAGCTGGGCCAAAATCAGCCCTCCCTCCATAATCTGCTCAAACAGCGAAGAGGGGGGACCCTTCCGGACTTTTTCCCGGAAGTCTCGAGAAGCTAAGGAATGGCACGCCATGTACAGAGGAGCCCGGACACTGAAGGTGCTGGTAGAAGGAGGGGAAGCTCTCACCGGAGCTGTCGAGATAGAGGCATCCCCCTCGGGCAACCCTGTCTCGGGGGCCCCACCGGTTGGCTTGACGTGAGCACCCCACCGTGTACCTCCCCAGTTTCGGTCGGCTATGATCGAGTCGCCTCCTTTTGCGACCCTCCTGCCTCAACCTGCTGGGGGCAGACCCCCTCGTCTGATGGCCCCTCCACTGCGCTCGGCGCCTCAGCATCGGCGGTGATCCCTCCTTCATCGGCCCCCTCTTGTTTAGTAGAGGGGAGAGCCGATAGGGAATCTCCTCCAGATGCACAGACGACCTCCTCCTTCCACTCCCATTTCTTCTCAGCAGACTGAGCCTGCATTGAAGACCGCAACAACTTGAAAATGGGATCCTTGCGTTTGACCCCCCGCCACTGGGAAACGTCATCCCGAGCCACCCGCTTGCCCTTGTCCCGGGCACAGGATGAGCCCTCTGAAGCTTGAAGATCGTCGGGAGCCGACGCCTCATCCAAATCGATGATCTCCAACTTGGCCGATGGTGCCTCCTCCTTAATCGCTCGCCTCGTGTCTGAACCACAGAAAGCAGACTAAGAGAAGGAAGATCCTAACTCCATAAGAAGGAAGACCAAGTTCCCAAACTCCTTACCTATCGGCAACAGCACTCGAGCGAGGTAGCCCTCAATGTTGGAAGAAGTCACCAAATCAGTAGTCTCCTGGTGATTCTGTTGAAGGATAGCAGCCTCCTCTTCCACCTCCTGAGAGAACACAGTCTGCTTCGGAGGAATGTTCGGGTGAAAATTGGACGCCGTCGGTAAATTCCAGACTAGGCCAACTGCCGACGGGCCCACCCAGAAATATTGGGTCTTCCACCCTTTGTGAGAAGAATCCTTCCCAGAGAGGGACACGCAGCTCCTACCCCACCTCGCCTGAATATAGAAGAAGCCTCTCCCCGCATGAGCATGCTCCTTCAACTCAAAGAAGTAATGGAAACGATCCTGCGAGGCACGCACCCCACACCAGCCGCAAAGGAAAATGAAGGAGAAAATGAAGGTATAAGAGTTGGATACCAGTTGGACAGGAGCCAGTCGGTAGAACCGAAGCAACTCGGCAATAAAGGGATGAAGGGGCAGACGAAAGCCACACTTCTAAGCCAAAAGAAAGGAGCAAAAAAGGCCAGAACGAGTGGACATGCTAGACTCATGAGGCTCAGGTGCCAGGAACTGGAACCGCCAAGGCAGCCCGTAGCGACTCTCCAGCCGCTTCACCTCTGCCCCCCCCCCCCCCAACTTGCTGCAGAACGGCTCGAGCGGCATCAAGAAAACTCTGGAGGTCCGTTCTCTCTGCCCCCCCTCAGCCTCAGAATGATGGTCCGCCATGAGACAGAGAGAAGAAGAAGGAGAAAAGCTCTAAGCCAGAGAACTTCAGAGAAGAAAGGGAGCTTACGAATCACCACCTCAGGAAGCTCTTCTAGCTCCGACGGCTACAACGATTCTCTGCTCTTCCGAAACTACTCTCACAGCGCGGGAGCCTCCCCCAAATATAACTACAAAGAGAGGCAAAACCCTAAAACCCCGGAGATAAAGGGACGCAAAATGCATAATGCCTAAAAACCCTGACGGGAGGCGACGCGGCGTCCGATCTCCCGAGGAGGAGCCTTATCTTACTCATCATAACGGGCATATTTTCAAGGTGAGCTGCGTCATGTGGCCCCAACTAGAGAGATATCTTCACCCAACCAGTGCCATAGATAGTCTAGCCCAATTGCTACTCATCCGAGCCTAATCTTGGCTCGAGAGTAGGAGGGGGACAAGTGGAGAGGGGAAATCTCATCGCCCGTACAGAGAGGGCAAACGAGGTCTAAACCGGACTGAACAAGGCTCAACTCCTCAAAGTGGCAGCCCCCGGGCCCACTTATTATGAAGCCCAAAAATTCACTCGGTACAAGCGCTTCCTAGGCGGCCTTCGGGTTGGGAAGTCCGAGCATCAGTCGATCAGGAAAGCACCCTTGGAGCCCCCTATTCCTTGTCCCGACCCAACACTTATCACTCGGGAAACCACTCTTGAACAAGTGCCATTCGCTCTGGCTCACTGATGGAAGCTTATTGATTCGGCCATTGCGAATCACATAATGACAGGAAGCATAAATGGGACAGGGGAAGCCAGGAGTCCGTGTGCCATAAGGAGCCCGCATCAAGGACGTAACCCCCCCTTGAACCCCTCCACTTACAGGGATCACTTCGGACAACGGGCCACTATTTAAATAGGACATGCCCCATTGCGACGAGGTAAGCTTAGGTAAGCCTAAGCAAGGCAAGAGCCAGCAACCCTGAGCAGGAACCACTTCACCTTTCTGTGGAGAGGGATCTCGCGCTCCCTTTTTTTCCCTCCCAATTCTCCTCGTTGCACCAATGCTCTACTATCTGTGCTGACTTAAGCATCGGAGGGTCTTCCCGGGGATCTATCCCTGGGCACCGCTGACTGGTTTCCCTTCTTGCAGTTTATACTTCAAGGCATGTGGTCATCTTCCTCCCCGCTCAGGAGCAGCGCGAGATCGCCCCTCTTCAAACGCAGTCTTGTGACTTTGTCAATTCTTGGCACTTTAGGGGGTACAGAAGAGCCTGTCCCTATTGTCATCCCCGGAGTTGGGGCGGCGGAGACTCTCGTGGCTAGACCCGGCGAGGAAGTCATCAACGTGGGTTCTCCCGTGAGGGAGGTTAAGAAAGGTAAATATTGTAGCTATATTGGCTTACTTTCTGTATCCTTCGGGCAGTCCATCCCTTGATGACGTGGATCCTTCTTTATTTGATAGAGGCCGGGACGATAGCAGGGGGGCAAGAGGTTACTCTGGCCACCTCATCATCTCCGCTGACATACTCGAGGAGGGGATCGAGACCGGGGAGGTCCACAACGCCCAGTCCATCCAAGGCGCCTGCAACTGTAGAGGCCACGAAGGATCTCACACTACCAGCTGAAGACGTGCCCGCCTTGACTGAATCTGCATTGGGCGAGCGGGTGGGCTATGACTATTCCTCGGACGAGGTGCTTTTGACTGAGGCTGCATCCGAGGAGCCCATGGAGTCTACCCCCATCCTATTGCCCTCGACTCTGTCGAGCTCCTTGAACCTGTTTGCGGCTGATGTAAGTATGAGTTTGTGTCTTTCACCTTCAATCGGGTGCTCCTCAATGGCTTTTACTGATTTCTGATTTTGGCATGAACATGCCCCTCAACAATCAGTCGAAGCCCCCTCCGCTGAAGCCCTCACACCCGAGGTGGAGATATCGACACCAGTTGAGGTGACACCCGAGCTTGGCATAATGTCGGTAACCGAGGTAAGTGTAGGTCGCCCCTCCATAGTATTTTGTGGATTCAACTGACTGTGTCTTGACAGGCGTAGCCGACTCTGCTCAACGTGACTAGGTACTTAAAGTGTCACGGAGGGCAACCATTCCTCGAGTTCACCGGCGGGCGGTAGCCAAGTTCTGGGTATTCTTCAACCCGCTAGTCAAGCTAAGATTAGTGACAACCTTGAGGACGGGCGCAACCGTTCCTCCATCTATCTTGGGGTTCTTCGCTTGCAGACTACCTTCAAAGTCGCCCTTGCTGCCTCAGTGCCTGAGCGCTCCCGCGGATGTAAAGATGCTAGGGGATGTTTTACAGCACCCGCCCCCATCCCTGTCAGTGGCCCAAGGAATTGTGGAGATGGTCCCTTCTGATGCAGCTTTGAGCCTGGCCCTTATGCTCGCTTCCTCTTCAGCAGAAGCCATGACCCCAGCCTTGATGGCACATGAGACGGCTTCCGACCGGAGCCCCACAGAAATGGCAGAGCAAGAATTTCCCCTTGCTGTCAAGGTGTCGGGCAGCTTCATTGAAGTTCCACCTTCACCTTCGATTGGAATCATGCAAGAGCTTGATATCACGGTCGAGGCACCGGGCAGCTCAATCTCGGCCCTCCCATCTTCTTCGGCCATGGTCGACGCCGAGCTTTGGGCGGTGGTAGACAATCATGTCACGTTTGACCTCCCGGTTGTCCCTTCAATAGGTCATGCCACTTCGAACCTGCCGGTCTGGAAAACTTTGGCGGCCCTGCGGTCCATATTGTTTACTGACCCGACCCTCACATACCAGGGCGCGAGAGCTATAGTAGAGAAGCTGACAAAGGCACTATAGATGATGGGCTATCCACTGGAAGAGTGGTCGCGGTTGTTGGGTCTCGTAGTGCAAGAACACGGATCTAGAGGGGGGGGTGAATAGATCCTACTACTATAAACTATGTCCGATTAAAAACATAAACTAGCGCACAGCGGAATTAACAAGATTGATAAGATTGAAAAATTTAATCTAAACAGATTTAAACTTAATTCACTCAATCTCACCGAGCTCACACGATTGTATAAACAGATAAGATAGCGAAGCACACAAACACAAAGATCAAACCACAAAACACGGGGATTTTTAAGGTGGTTCGGGACCACGATGGGCTCCCTATGTCCACCCCTCACCAAACCCGGTGAGGCTTCACTCGGGGATAAATCCCCAAACGGAGACTACGCTCCAAACACACATGGGACGACGCCCGCACACACACGGGGACACGCCCCAACACACACACAGAGGGAGACGAAGTCTCCCACACGATCCGACGACCGGATCACACACACATACACGATCTGACGACCGGATCACAACACACACACACACGCTGCAACAACCGCAGCACAATAACACAAACACGATCGCACGTAGGCGATCAAACACGACCGTATACACAAACGGTCACACACACAAATATCTCTAATGTTCAGAAAATCAACACAAATATTCAAGCATGCTCAAACCTAAAATATAGATCATAGAACACATCAGAAAGAACTGATAGAAGACATAGAAGTAGTCCCCCTTTGTTTTTCAAGGCCGGTTGATGATGTTCCTTGAACCACGAGTTGGAGGGAAGCCGAATGAAGATGATTCTCACGTCCTCTTGATCCTCTCTTCGATCCGCTCCTTTTCTTCTTCTTCCACGATCTCCAGATCTTCACAGAAGTAGATGATCTCCTCCTTGCAAGAGCTCCACCACGTTCTTCCCCTTTTCTTCACCTACGAGAATGAACAAATGAGCATTAGGGTTGATCCCCTCTCAAATTCGGAGCAACACATTAATATATATAGGAGACAGACCAAATGACCCTTATACCCCTTATAAAATGAGTTTAAAACACCCTAACATGATTACGAACCATTGGGTGGTATTTTAGTATGGTTTAAAAAGGTTTTCAATGGGTTTTAAACACTTTCGCAAATCTCGACCGGAAGGGGTCGACCCTGGGGTCGACCCTCGGGCTACAAGCTGCTGGAATACAAGAATAAACGCCCAGAGTTACAGGGGTCGACCCTTGGGGTCGACCCTTGCAGTGGGTCGACCCCAGGGTCGACCCATGCAGTGGCTGGGCATCCAGCTCAGGGGGGGTCGACCCCAGGGGTCGACCTATTCCCTGAAGGGTCCGAGAACATGGATTTAAGCCCCGTTAAAGTGCCGGAGAAATTCCCAAAAAATAAGAAATAATTACCATGAGTTCAACAAAGTATTAAGACCATTTAAACCACATTTAAACAATATTTATGAGAAAACATTAAGCACATTGTAAAGGCTCAAAAATCTCATTTTAAGGATGCATAAAACACTTCCAATGCAATGCAACCTCATGAAAGATGTTCATGAAAACGACCCGGAACTTAGCATAGCAATGGTTAGATGTTACCATCATCCACTTGACATGGGAGGGTTTAAAAGTCATCCTTCAACTTTTTCAATAAGATCTTCATTGATGCACTCCTTTGAGTTCCAAACATGAATCATGGATTTTGATCCTACAAATCAAAATATTCAAGGCATGAGATCCTTAAATACAAATCATTCATATAACTTTCAAACATGAACAGAGTTAACTCCCTTTAAGAAGAAGAGCTTCATTGATGGACTCCTTAAGATTCCAAGTATGAGCCATGAAGTTGTGTTCCTACAAACCAACATAAATATAACATTAGTTCCTTAAACACCGAGAGTTCACATGGCTTTCAAGAGTAAACATTGACTCCATCTTTTAACTTATCAAATCAAGATATAAAACATGTTGCTCAATGAAACACATACACACACAAACACAATCATTTTGATATCATTGAAACCAAGCACGAACTATGGGATGCAACAATCTCCCCCTTTTTGATGATGACAAAACGAAGTGTGTGATAATACATATTTTGTAAACACGTGCAAACATTGAGCATTGCAAACATGTGCAAACATTGAGCATAACCACTTCTCACATTCTCCCCAAGACAACAACATTCTTACACCATTGAGCACACACCTTAAACATTCTCCCCCTTTTTGTCATCTACAAAAAGACAAGGGAGCATGTGACATAAAATGAACATGTGAGGCCAAAGGATAAGTGTTGTGTAGTGGACAGCGGATCTAGAGGGGAGGGGTGAATAGATCAGCCCCACTTTTCGCAATGCGGCCCTCTAAACAGCTAGTTAAAATGAATTGCAGCGGAATGGAAACTAGCTTCCAAGAATGCTATGATTCACTTAGCAAGATAAGCAAGATATATAGTAATTCGATCCTAAGCATGCATCTAGAACGAATCAATCACACAAGCAAACCACACTAGACAAGATTTTTAAGGTGGTTCGGACTGAATCCTCAGCCCTACGTCCACCCCTCACCAAAACCCGGTGAGACTTCACTTGTGCAGCGCACCAACCCGCAAATCGGAAACCATCGATTGCCTTCCTACTAACCAACGGTAGGGACGTCAACAATGCAGATCGAAAACACTCCGATTACCTTCCTACTAACCAACAGTAGGGACGAATCACAACTTCAATGTTTAATAATATTGAAAAGAAAACAAATGTGAATGAACTAAGACAAGAGATTGAGTTATGAGTAGAAATGAATTGGCCCTTGTATGAAATGTTGATCAGCAACAAGGATCCTCTTGGCTTCAACTCAATCTTCTTGATTCACCCTTGATTGGATGAATGTTCTTCACGGAGTACTGTTCACGTGAACAGTACCTCTTCCTTCAATTCTTCTCTCTTGATCTTCTCTTTGAATTTCTTTGAATGAATGAAGGAGATGATGAAGCTACCTTGAATCTTGATTGCTTCTTTAGCTTCCAGGAGTTTGAATGCTTGAAATATCACCTTGAATGAACTTGAAAGAACTTGAATGGATGAAGATGATTTCCCTTGATAGTGAGCTTCAATGGATCCCCTTGAGATGATGAAGAGGATGGAGAATGCAGCTTTCTCTTCTCTAGGCCTTGATCTTGATCTCCACTTGAATAGCTTGAACACTTGAGGATGAAGACCTTCTTCACGGAGTACTGTTCACTGCTACAGTGCTCCGAATTCCTCTCCCTTGAACACACTCTAGCAGCCTCCCTTGTAACCCTCTTGAAGCCTTTTAGCATTAGGGTTTTCATCCCCTCATGTGTTGGTTTTATAGACCTTGAATGGTCTATAGACAAGCCTCAGACCAGATCCACAATTTGTGGGTGATTAGGTGACTTTAGGATTAAACAAATCAAGGTTGAATGGCCCTTTTCGAAGTTGGAAACAAAGTCAAAATTGAAGGCTCGGGGCTGGCGGTCGACCGGCAGCTCCTGGCGGTCGACCGCCATTGTAAAAGGCTGTAGACGAATGGCCCCTGGGAATTCCGGTCGACCGCCACTGGCTGGCGGTCGACCGGCAGCAGGCAGACCTGTAGCCGGGGGATCCCTGGCTGGGGCGGTCGACCGCCCCTGTGCTGGCGGTCGACCGCCAGATGGGCAGAGCCCGGGTCACCCCGGGTTGGTCCGTTGGCCGCACCAGCTCCATCGCTTGAGTCCGTTAGCCGCCCGTTCATGTCTGTGGCATCGACCTTGATTGTCTTGAAGTTTTATTACTGAGTCTTCAAGCAAATTTTTGTTCTGGGGGCTCCGCCTCCGGAAACCCCCGCAAGGGGCGCTGCCCCCTTGACCCCCGCGACCTGACCGGGCAGGTCGATCCCCGCGACCTGACCGCGTAGGTCGATCCGCGTGCGAGGGCGCAACATTGAGCTTTCATGTGCATATCTGTCATAAACACAACAGAACATATGTCAGTCATATAAGAGTGAAAAACAATAATGACGAATAGAGTTTAGCCATTATCAAAACCAAGAATATCACAAAACACATATGACCATAGAATGATGTCGAATGACCCAAGTGACCATATGAAAACTCAAATAACCACAAGGGCACAACATTCTCCCCCTTTTTGATGATGGCAACACTGTGAGTCATTATATGGCAAAGTGTATGACATATGCAACCTGTGCAACTCAAGATCCATGATATTGAAATATGTGAATGCGGATATGTATACATGGAGGAGCAAAGCATGTGAATGATGCATGTGAATGCTATGCACAATGCTATGCACAAACCCACTACATGTGAATGTAATGCACAAACCCTTATGATAGATGAAGGTTCTCTCCCCTTCTCTCCCTCTTTGACAACATACAAACACACAGCTCCTATAAAGGACGCCCACAAAGAATTTATGATACCACTTACAAAGGACTCACACAAAAAATTCTCCCCCTTTGCCAACAGGAAAAAGGAGTGAGAAAGTAAAATGTATGTGAGACCAGAGCTGAAAGAAATGAAGAGCAAGCCATTATATGCAAACCTGAAACATGCCGTGAGCAACATATATGGTTCAAAGCTAATGAGATCCGAATTCATCAATAGAGTTCGAAAAGCAGCTACATTCAAGATGTAATAGAAATGAACCAAAAGATGCATATCATGGCAGTGCTTAACCTTCCCTTGTCTTATATATCCATATTCCATAACCACAAAGGGAATAACACAAAAACTAGTATTGAGGCTAAACAATCATGACTAGAGCATGGAGTTGGATGATTGAAGCAAGAGGTTTCATATTTTGATTTTCAATATCTTTAGTATTTGAAGGCACATGACTCATATTTTACGAGCAATCAAGTCTAGTACATGCCTCCTAGCCGTAAGAATACACGTTGTTTAGACGCCAGTATCCCTAGGTATTTGGCAAGACTGACTGTCATGCTACAAGATGAACAGAGATAGCAAAGTCACGTCATGACATATCCAAACTCATTTCATTGATGAGAAGATATGTTTCTCAGCAATTATGCCATTGCTCTGCCTAGAGTCCAAAAGTTTTAAGACAGAGATAACAGGGGCACATCATGACATATGCATTTGTCACTTGATTTGATGACATGACATGTTTCTCCGTGCAACAATATCATTGCTTTGTCAGAATGATTTTCAAGAATTCCAGCTCATCAAGATGTTTAGAAACAATACTAAACTCTAGAGTATCACCAAGATTGCCATAAAGTCTGGATTTTCAGATTTCAGGATAGTCATGCAAAGCACAATATGCAATCGTTAGTTAAGGTCTATTAAATCCACATAACATAGATGATTTCAAAAAAAATATCAGAACTTCAAGGAAATCATTAAATCTGAACCATTTTTATTGAATGAACAATCATCAAGGCACATAATAGAAAGCTCTTACACCCTGTGTTCGTCAGGCTCAAGAACTCAAATTCAGACTGAAAGCCAAGAAGTGTAGATTGTAAGAGGTGAACAGAATCAGCAAAACTCCCCCTAAGGATGTGCATGGGCTAGCTAGATCACTCATGAGATGGGCAAAAAGAAATATGCATGAATGCTATGACCCGACTTAGGGTTGTACACTTATTAAATGCAACATAATGAATTGGAAGCATATGCATGAATGCTGCACAAGGACAACTCCCCCTTACTATATGGCCTATATGCGACATTGACGCATGGTACTTGGCGGAGGTGAAATCTCGCGCATATTGAGTGCTTCGTGACAAGCATAACTTGCCCTTCCATACATCAACATTTGATATACCATGGCCATGCGAGAATGATGCAACACAAACCATACAATGCATTATGAACATGAACTCAATTCATTATTATGCAACTACATGCAATGCGACACCATATGCAAAAAGACATATTGACATATAAACAATGCATGAATGCAAGACACACGACTAATTGAACATGATCATCAATTCAAATTCTTATTGGCCTGAGGTCGGCAAAGACCAAGCTCCCTTCAGAGTGTTGAAAACCTGTCATTACACAAGGGCTTGGTAAAGATATCAGCAATCTGATTCAATGTATCAACAAAATGCAGTTCAAAGTTTTTCTTACCGACCTCATCTCTAATGAAGTGATACCTAATCTCAATATGCTTAGTCCTAGAGTGCTGGACTGGATTTTTGGCAAGGTTGATAGCACTAGTGTTATCACACAGAATCGGGACACAACCAAGATCCACCAAGTAGTCTTGGAGTTGGTGTTTAATCCACAACACTTGGGTGCCACAGCTCCCCGCAGCAACATATTCTGCCTCCGCGGTTGAGAGGGCAACCGAGTGTTGTTTCTTGGAGGCCCAAGAAACTAAACACCCACCTAGAAACTGGCAATAGCCACTAGTACTCTTGCGATCCAGCTTGCATCCAGCGTAGTCCGCATCAGAATAAGATATAAGAGATAAATCACATGATGACGGATACCACAATCCCAAATCTTGAGTGCCGGCAAGATATCGAAGGATACGTTTGACGACAGTCAAATGGGATTCTCTAGGACTAGCTTGAAATCTAGCACAAAGGCAAACACTAAACTGGATATCTGGTCGTGATGCAGTCAAGTAAAGCAAAGAACCAATCATACCTCTATAGACCTTTGCATCTACCAATTTACCATTTTCATCCGAATCCAGTGAAGTTGAGGTACTCATAGGAGTTGCAATGATTTTACTGTTTGCCATGTCAAATCTTTTCAACAGCTCCTTAATGTATTTGGCTTGATTTATGAAGCATCCGTCTTCTCCTTGGTTGACCTGCAAACCGAGAAAGAATTGAAGTTCTCCCATTAGGCTCATCTCGAATTCACTAGTCATGAGGTTAGCAAAGTCTTCACACATTTCAGATTTTGTAGAACCAAACACAATGTCATCAACATAAATTTGAACAATTAAGATGTTCTTACCTTGCTTCTTGGTGAAGAGTGTTTGATCTACCTTACCTCGTGTGTACCATTTTTCAATGAGGAATGAGCTTAGCCTTTCATACCAAGCTCTTGGTGCTTGCTTAAGTCCATAAAGCGCCCTGTCTAGCTTGTATACAAAATCTGCATTGTTAGAGTTCTCAAAGCCAGGGGGCTGCTCAACATAGACTTCTTCTTTGATCAAGCCATTCAAGAAAGCACTTTTGACATCCATTTGATAAATCTTTATTCTAAGAGAGCATGCAAAGGCAAGTAAGATTCTGATAGCTTCAAGTCTAGCAACCGGGGCATAAGATTCATCAAAGTCTACCCCAAACTCTTGATTATACCCTTGAGCCACCAATCTAGCCTTATTTCGTATTATCTTGCCATCCTCACTTAGTTTGTTCCTAAAGACCCATTTAGTGCCTATTACAGATTGTGACGAAGGTCTAGGAACAAGATGCCAAACTTGGTTTCTTTCAAACTAGTTTAACTCTTCTTGCATGGAATTTATCCAGTTTTCATCTTTTAAGGCTTCATCAATGTTTTTGGGTTCATACTGTGAGACAAGAGCAAGTTGATCTAATTCTTCCACAATCTTAAAATGTGACCTTGTTCTAGGTGGGTCATTCAAGCTACCAAGGACATTCTCCAAGGGATGATCCTTAAGGATTCTAATGTTTGTAGAATTGTTACCTTCTCCTGGAGCTTGATTCCTTGCACTGCTTGATTCAGCTCGGTCACCATCTTCTTTTATTTCTTCTTGTGGAGGATCACTCTTGTCCTTTATGCTAAGGAATTCCCCATCTTCATCATTTTTCCTGCAAGAGTTATCATTGTTAGAATCATGGTATTCATCAAAGGAAATATGGGGTGATTCTTCCACAGTTTGACTTTTAATGTTATAAATTCTATAAGCCCTAGATCTATCAGAATATCTAAGAAATATACCTTCATCGCTCTTGGGCTCGAATTTATCTAGATCTCTTTTGTCATTATTGTGGATGAAGCATTTTGATCCAAACACTTTCATATGAGAGAGAGAGGGCTTTTTACCTTTTAGCAACTCATAAGGAGTCTTTTTGGTGTGTGGCCTTAACATAGAGCGGTTGATAATGTAATATGCCGAGTTTACCGCTTCAGCCCAAAATCTCCTTGGAAGTTGCCGTTCAGCAAGCATGGTTCTTGCTATCTCTACAAGTGTTCGGTTTCTCCTTTCAACTACACCATTTTGCTCCGGTGTTCTTGCTGAAGAGAATCGGTGTGAAATGCCTTCAGCCCTGCAAAGGTTATAGAAGTTAGCATTTTCAAATTCACCACCGTGATCAGATTGAATCTTGGAAAGTTTAAACTCACCATCCTGCTTTATCTTCATGTAGAGTGCCTGAAACTCATCAAAAGTATCATTTTTATGTGTGAGAAAGAAAACCCATGTGAACCTAGAAAAATCATCCACCAAGACATATCCATATTTTCTACCACTTAAGCTAGCAGTTCTAGTTGGGCCAAATAGGTCCATATGAATTAGCTCGAGTGGTTTGGAAGATAAATATGAGGATCTAGCCTTGAAGGATTTTCTAGTTTGTTTACCAAGGGCACATGCTTCACACAACTTATTTTCTTGTTTAAAAGATAATTCAGGCAAACCTTTCACCATTGAATGCTTTAACAATTTATGTAGAACATTGTAGCTAGCATGTCCTAGTCTACGATGCCATAACCATGCAAGTTCAGATTTTGGTGCAGCAAGACAAAGATTTGCATGAGCAGGATCATCTAAGTCAATCATGTAGACATTGTTGACTCTTTTACCAGAAAATTTTACCTTGTCAGATTTTGGTTCAAGGATTTTACATGCATGAGAGTCAAACAATACTTTATGACCTTTATCACACAATTGACTTATGCTAAGCAAGTTGTATTTCAATCCTTCAACTAACAACACATTTCCAATGGAGTTGGAGAGGTTCTTACCTACATTACCTGTTCCAATGATTTTTCCTTTGTTGTTTCCTCCAAATGTGACGTATCCTCCTTCCTTTTCCTCCAAGAGACTGATTTGTCTCCAGTCATGTGTCTTGAACAGCCGCTATCAAGGTACCACCTGTTATGCATGGCTGCAAGACACTCCTGCACAAGCAATTAAGCAATGGTGTTTGGAACCCAACCACATTTGGGTCCCTTCAAACTTTTCAGAATTTCAAAACATGAAACCATTTGTTTTGGAATCCAAACCTTCTTAACATTCATGCTTTGTTTGCTTGGAGTAGGGAATTGGTTTTTCTTTTCAGCTTTGACATTCATATTTTGTTTAGAAGCTCTTTGTTGAATTTTGTGGAAGTTTGAGAAAGTTTGCTTCTTAAACCATTGAGGCCGTTGGTTGGTTTTGGATTGAAAGTGATTATTTTGCCACCTAGGGGATTGAAACTTATAGGATTGCTGAACACATGAATCACAATTTCCCCAAAAGTATGGTGGTGGCCTATATGAGTGTGCAATGCAATTGTGGTGAAATCTGGAAGGTTGAGCATGCGATGGCCAAGGAAGTGTTGACCTATGTTGCGGGGAAGGTCGACCTTTCTTAGGCTTTTGGATAGGCTTTTTGGGAATTTCAGTTACTACCTCTTCAATCTTTTCTTTTCCTTTGGATGTTATTTTTGAGGTTGAAGCATCAGAAGAGGAAACAAATGTGACTATTTTTAACCCAATTAGCCTTTTGTTTGTAGGTTCAAAACCTAACCCTTCCTTGTTGAAGTTCATTCTAGTACCTAGCAATGCATCTAGGTTTTCCCTTCCATCTACAAATTTTTCTAGAGATTGTTGTTTGTCCTTTAACTCTTTTTGTAGGTTTTCAATATTTTGCAAGAGTTGAGTGTTGACATGTTTGACAGCTTCATACTTCTCATTGCTTAATTTACTAACCTTTTCATAGGTTTGCATTTTGAGTTTCATGCTGTCAATTTCATTTCTCAAATCCTCATTTTCAATTTCCAAGTCAGCCATTTCTTTTCTTCCTTCTTCCAAATCCTCAATCATTTTCTTAAGATCTTCAATTTCAGTTTCAAGTAGAGCATTCTTATCATCCTTGTCATGATCATGCACAAAAGAATTGATTTTCTTTTTCAATGATTTATTCTCCTTTTTGTACATTTCATATTTTTCCATCAGTTGTATATATGCTTCCTCCCAATCATCAACAGTATAATCTTCAAATGGAGAAGTTACCTCGGTTTCTTCGTCACCTTTGGCCATAAGGCAAAGATCTCCTTTTTCATTGTCCGAGGACCTAGTTCCGTCATCACTTTCCTCTTCATCGCTCCATGTAGACACCATGGCCTTGTTCTTCTTCTTGCCCTTCCATTTGTCGACCTTTTTGAATCTGTCGGGACAATCATTCTTGAAATATCCTGGTTTATTGCAAGAATAGCAAATGATTTTATCAGGTTTCTTAAAGTTTTCAGAATTAGACTTGAAACCATTTCTTACCTTTGACCTTCCTCTCATGAAGCTCTTACCTTCCTTTCTCAAGAATTTCTTGAACTTACGTGTGAGCATGGCTACATCATCCTCTTCTTGCTCGCTTTCCGAATCCTCACCTTCATCGGAAGAGCCTTGACGGCTGGGCCCTGCTTTAAGAGCTAGGGACTTCTTCTTAGGTGCCTCAGCCTCTTTGTTCTTGAGGTTGATCTCATAGGTCATTAATGACCCAATGAGTTCATCTACCTTGGTGGTTGCGAGATCTCTCGACTCTTCAACCACGGTAGCCTTTGTGTGCCATGCTGCAGTCAGTGATCTGAGAATCTTTCTTACAATTTCCTGTTCTGAATATTTCTTTCCCAAATCAGTCAAACTGTTAGTAAGCACAGTTAATCGAGCATACATATCTTGAATTGATTCATCAGGCTTCATGCGGAACATTTCATATTCAGAAACTAAGATGTTGGCTTTTGTTTCTCGTACCTGAGAGGTTCCTTCGTAGATTACCTCTAACTTATCCCACATTTGTTTTGCAGATGCGCAGGTAGCCACTCTTGAGAATTCTATTGGATGGAGTGAGCATTGCATAATGTGTTTAGCATTCCAGTTGACGGTTGATTGCCTTATCTGTTCTTTGGTCCACAAGTCTTCCTTTTCCGTAAGCTCATACGGACCTTTGCTGATCACTCGCCAAAGTTCGTAGTCTTGGGCGCGAATAAACACCTGCATGCGATGTTTCCAATAAGGATAGTTAGTTCCACTAAAGTAAGGAGGCCTATTCACAGCATGTCCTTCGGGTAGAAAACCCTTAGACGCTGATCCACCATTTTCCTCAAGGTCGTTGGACCCCATAATGAGAGATTAGGCTCTGATACCACTTGTTGTGTAGTGGACAGCGGATCTAGAGGGGAGGGGTGAATAGATCAGCCCCACTTTTCGCAATGCGGCCCTCTAAACAGCTAGTTAAAATGAATTGCAGCGGAATGGAAACTAGCTTCCAAGAATGCTATGATTCACTTAGCAAGATAAGCAAGATATATAATAATTCGATCCTAAGCATGCATCTAGAACGAATCAATCACACAAGCAAGCCACACTAGATAGGATTTTTAAGGTGGTTCGGACTGAATCCTCAGCCCTACGCCCACCCCTCACCAAAACCCGGTGAGACTTCACTTGTGCAGCGCACCAACCCGCAAATCGGAAACCACCGATTGCCTTCCTACTAACCAACGGTAGGGACGTCAACACCGCAGATCGGAAACACCTCCGATTGCCTTCCTACTAACCAACAGTAGGGACGAATCACAACTTCAATGTTTAATAATATTGAAAGGAAAACAAATGTGAATGAACTAAGACAAGAGATTGAGTTATGAGTAGAAATGAATTGGCCCTTGTATGAAATGTTGATCAGCAACAAGGATCCTCTTGGCTTCAACTCAATCTTCTTTATTCACCCTTGATTGGATGAATGTTCTTCACGGAGTACTGTTCACGTGAACAGTACCTCTTCCTTCAATTCTTCTCTCTTGATCTTCTCTTTGAATTTCTTTGAATGAATGAAGGAGATGATGAAGCTACCTTGAATCTTGATTGCTTCTTTAGCTTCCAGGAGTTTGAATGCTTGAAATATCACCTTGAATGAACTTAAAAGAACTTGAATGGATGAAGATGATTTCCCTTGATAGTGAGCTTCAATGGATCCCCTTGAGATGATGAAGAGGATGGAGAATGCAGCTTTCTCTTCACTTGGCCTTGATCTTGATCTCCACTTGAATAGCTTGAACACTTGAGGATGAAGACCTTCTTCACGGAGTACTGTTCACTGCTACAGTGCTCCGAATTCCTCTCCTTTGAACACACTCTAGCAGCCTCCCTTGTAACCCTCTTGAAGCCTTTTAGCATTAGGGTTTTCATCCCCTCATGTGTTGGTTTTATAGACCTTGAATGGTCTATAGACAAGCCTCAGACCAGATCCACAATTTGTGGGTGATTAGGTGACTTTAGGATTAAACAAATCAAGGTTGAATGGCCCTTTTCGAAGTTGGAAACAAAGTCAAAATTGAAGGCTCAGGGCTGACGGTCGACCGGCAGCTCCTGGCGGTCGACCGCCACTGTAAAAGGCTGTAGACGAATGGCCCCTGGGAATTCCGGTCGACCGCCACTGGCTGGCGGTCGACCGGCAGCAGGCAGACCTGTAGCCGGGGGATCCCTGGCTGGGGCGGTCGACCGCCCCTGTGCTGGCGGTCGACCGCCAGATGGGCAGAGCCCGGGTCACCCCGGGTTGGTCCGTTGGCCGCACCAGCTCCATCGCTTGAGTCCGTTAGCCGCCCGTTCATGTCTGTGGCATCGACCTTGATTGTCTTGAAGTTTTATTACTGAGTCTTCAAGCAAATTTTTGTTCTGGGGGCTCCGCCCCCGGAAACCCCCGCAAGGGGCGCTGCCCCCTTGACCCTCGCGACCTGACCGGGCAGGTCGATCCCCGCGACCTGACCGCGCAGGTCGATCTGCGTGCGAGGGCGCAACATTGAGCTTTCATGTGCATATCTGTCATAAACACAACAGAACATATGTCAGTCATATAAGAGTGAAAAACAACAATGACGAATAGAGTTTAGCCATTATCAAAACCAAGAATATCACAGAACACATATGACCATAGAATGATGTCGAATGACCCAAGTGACCATATGAAAACTCAAATAACCACAGGGGCACAACAATAAGTTTCCAAGTTAAATGCCAATTGATGTTCAGTAGGGGCTCAAATATATGATACCAAGTGTTGATCAAGATAGAGGCACAAACATAGGCAATTTCAATTCTCGAAGAGAGAGAGAGTCTCAAGGATAGCATTTGTCTATCATGATACCATTTGTTGGTTGAACTCAGTTTGGCATTTATGCAACATGAAGTGTTCAGAATATGCATTTCAAAATGAACTATGCCAATTGTTGGAAAGTATGGATTTGTTCAAGAAGATATCATGAATGAACTATATGCATGCTGAAAATGTAAATATGCAAATATGCACACGATGAGCGTCATCTTTCAAATGCACTGAATATGCACTATGTGAATGCTAATTATGCAAGATATGAAGCTATGCACATGATGACTTCTATCCTTCAAATGCAAGGTTTATGCTCAGAATTAGACTCAAGGGGAATGCATGAACATGTAAGCACACAAGCACAATCGTCATGCATACAGATAGTACATATAGTAACTCCCCCTATATGAGGCACAGGTTAACAAAAGAGCATGTGATTCAAATTCAAGAATGTAAGGCATGAAGCATAACTAAGAGATTTGTGCATACACAACTAGGAGTACTACATAAACCATAAATGTAGGCAAATTCATAAGATACATACATCACAAAAATGCCATGTGAAATGTGAGGCAATGACTAATGAGCTTCAAAACATATGGATTTTCAGATTTTCTAAAGAACACTAGAAGGTAATCTCCTCTCTACACTTTCACTTTAGATTTTTGACTTTCGGTAGCTTCGCACAACCCTGATTATGTTTCTTTTAATATACTTCACTTTTCGGCGC
Source organism: Amorphophallus konjac (assembly GCA_022559845.1). NCBI lineage: Eukaryota > Viridiplantae > Streptophyta > Magnoliopsida > Alismatales > Araceae > Amorphophallus > Amorphophallus konjac. The sequence goes on from CM040125.1 coordinate 187,324,307, forward strand.
GAGTTTCCTCATATGTCTCAATGGGGATTCCCGGCTACTTGGATTCGTCACACATATGGATTTTTATTTCTTCTTTTGACACGAGTTTCCTCCTTTATTTCAGGGGAGATTCCCAGTTACTCGAATCCACGTTCCACTTATTGAATTTTTGTGGGGTAGGCAGCTTTTTCCTCACGATTACTCTTTAATGTCCATGTAGAGATTCAAGTTCCCTTTAAAGTGTTGGGAGGAATTTCTTAAATCCTTATCAATGAAAGTCATTAAATTCATTATGTGCAAGAGTGTGAGGGTAAAGTTTTATTTTACATGTATAAAATGAAATCGACGAGACATGGTTATGACTCCCCCTAAATGTATGCACGGTCGGAGTCAAATCCTCCCCCTTAATATATGACATGTATCACATATGAATAAAATCACTGCATAGTTATTTATCAAGGAGGTGAAGTCTTAGAAAGATCAAGAAACGGTTTCATAGTGTAAATACTTACAAGCATGCAAGGATTCATGAAACATTCATGCAAGCATTCATGAGTCAAGATATGCGATTATCATGAAATATATGCATATGCTCTATATGCATGAATATGCAATATGCATCTTTTTGTCATTTTATATGCATAGTATATATATGTAAAAATGTCAATACATTCTTTTTATGCAAGTTTTCAGTTTTTGTAATGACTTGAGCATTTAAGAAAAACATGAAGCAGGTGAATGCATGAGATAGATTTTCAATGAATTTGGCAATGAATCATAAGCATTTTATTTCAGATTTCATCATGAAAAGCCATATCCCTTAGAATCCAAATGTTCAACCATGATCATTCAAAGATAATATTTCATGAGACATAAACTTCAGTTTGAACATGATACGCCCTGCATGTGTGAATATGCAAATAACCAAGTGTCCAACAGATTTCACACAAAATTTGGCAAATGAGCAAGATAAGTGTTTGAACATCTATTGACAAGAGTAGATTTCTAAACATGTCAAACAACTTATCAATTTAGCAAATCAATCACACATGGTCAATGAGCTTTAAAATAAGCCATGGTCAACATTCAATACCAATTGTTACATTTGATCAAGTAATTCCACAGTTCAAAAATTTTACCCTTTTGAAACAAAAAGGTTTTTAAAATTCAATTTGAAAGCACATGCAAATCAAAGGTAAATTGATTTCATTCAAAACACATGGTTCCTTATAAACTAAATAATTCAATTTCTGAATTTTGGTACTAGGCAGAGAACATAAGTCCAAAGACCACCATCACGCTTAGTGGAAGTATCCAGTTGAACGTAGTCCAACCTTCTCTAACCACCATTTGATATACCAAATATTCATCCATTGAAGACATATGTGGCTTGTGAAGAGTTTAGAGCATAACTTGAGAACATACCAAAATATCATTCCAAAACATCAAGGCCACCAAGTTTGACAATGAAGGAGCAAAGTTGGGATTTTACCATATGAGTGTGCCTTGTTCCATTTTACTGGAACCCCTTTCATTCTTTATTTATCTCAAGGCACACTTGCATCCAAAATAATTCATTCAACAGATTTGGGCACCCAAGCCTTTTTGGGTCCCTGGAGGTTGGTAGCATTGCCACCAAATACTTTCTTCCTTTTCATTGCTACAACATCATCATTCTTCATGATCCTACAATTCTCAATAACATGTCCACGGTTTCCACAATAAAGGCATTGAGGAGAAGCAGTTTTACCAAGAGACTTCCTTTTAGGAGTAAAGAAATTTTCAAATCCATTACATCTTCTATTTTCAAAAGGTCTAGATTTAACAAAATTAGACCTAGCATGCATTCTAGAAGCATGGAAGTTTTCTATTTTTAAAAACCAACAATCTTTCATAAGATGTCCGTACTTCCCACAATGAAAGCAATAAGGAGATGTGGGTCTACGGAATGACTTTCCATTGTTTGCATGAGTGTTTATGAACAAGTTTCTCTTATAGGATGAAGACCCTTGAGCATTGGAAGCATGTTTAGTTCTGAATTTTCTTTGAAAGTTCAACTTAGCATTGATGACACGATAATCATCATTTTGTTTGACAAAGTAATCATTCATGACATGGCCAAGTTTGTGACAATAAAAGCATGAGACATTTTTCTTTTTGCATGCCAGTTTATCATCCTCTTTCATGACAACATAATCATCCATCACATGTCCAAATATACCACAATAGAAACATTTAACTTTAGACTTTGATTTTTGAAATCTATTTGGCATGGTTGGTTTGACATTTTTCTTTTTCGTAAAATCATTTTCAGAAGTTTTCTTTTGAAAAATGGGAGGAGGAGCTTTGGAGGTGCTAGGAATGTCAGATGCATTAACAAAAGAGGTTGTCATTTTATGTTCAAAAGATTTTTTATTGACCGGACGGTATCCAAGACCCTCTTTTTGAAAGTTCATCCTGACACCTAGCATTTTGTCTAAGTTCTCCTTCCCTTTGACAAATCTAGACAAGTCAATTTTTAAATCATTTGTCTCTTTTTCACATGCAAGGATTTTCTCATTAAGCAGACAATTCACAGATTTCAAGTTTTCATTCTCTTTCAAGATTTCCTTATTTTCATCATTCATGGCATAGAGTTTTTCAGTTAAGTTTTCAAGAACTTTCTCAGTTTCAACAAACTTTGAAATCTTAACAAGCAATTGTTCATTCTTAGATTTCAACAAGGAATTTTATTGTTCAAACTTATCAAAGCATTTCAATCTCCCCTCAAATAAGGAATTCTGAATTAACATGGCACCATTTTTCTTTTTAAGATCTTCATTTTCATTCATGATGCTTTTGCTATCAATTTCAGAATCAAGTAGCTTTTCAAATATTTTATCATCATCAGACAAAGAAGCTAGCTTGTTCTTAAGATATTCTTCATTTTTCTCAAGCATGGAGATTTTAGACATGAGGAATGTATTTTGCTCACGCAGCTCATCACACTCATTTTCAATTTGAAAAGATGTGTTAAGTTTTCTAGCCATTTCAACATCTTCATTCAAGCAGGAAATCTCTTCTGAAAATAATTCAATTTTTGATTCAAGAGATTCATTTTGTTCTTGCAGATGTTCAATTTTTGACTCCAAGATTTTACAGTTCTCACAGGAGGAATTAGCATGCCCATTCTCATTAATCTTCCTTTTCAAGGTTTTATTTTCAGATTTGAGTTTCTTGCATTTATCATACAGCGTAGCATATGCCATTTGCCATTCCTTAATAGAGAGTTCTTCGGATTCAGAATGTACCTCATCATAATTTTCTTCATTGAGTTGATCATCATTGTCGGCCATGAGACAATTTTGTCTTTCCATCTCTTGAGCTTTGATCAACTGATCCATAAGCTCCTTTTCCGTTGTACAAGATGAAACAAATGGAAACATATGAGTATCAATGGCACTTTTCAACAAACTTAAGACAATGACATTTTCATAGTTCTTCAATTTATCTTGACTAGACCACTTGGTCTCATCTAGGGGTAATATGTGAGGGCCATCATAAATCAACTTCTAAAGATTAGGATTAATTGAATTGATCAGTCCACACATTTTACCTATCCATGAAGTAATATCAGAACCATTAAGAATAGGAAGGCAATTCATTGACATGTGCTCAACAGAAAAGTTTATGATTGTAGAATGCACTAGGATCACTCTGTAGATCGTGACATCTAGGGACAGCAGAGCCTCGCTCTGATACCAATTGTTGGGTCCCGTAGAGTAAGAACACGGATCTAGAGGGGGGGGTGAATAGATCCTACTACTATAAACTATGTCTGATTAAAAATATAAACTAGCGCACAACGGAATTAACAAGATTGATAAGATTGAGGAATTTAATCTAAATAGATTTAAACTTAATTCACTCAATCTCACCGAGCTCACACGATTGTATAAACAGATAAGATAGCGAAGCACACAAACACAAAGATCAAACCACAAGACACGAGGATTTTTAAGGTGATTCGGGACCACGACGGGCTCCCTACATCCACCCCTCACCAAACCCGGTGAGGCTTCACTCGGGGATAAATCCCCAAACGGAGACTACGCTCCAAACACACACGGGACGACGCCCACACACACACGGGGACACGCCCCAACACACACACACAGACGGAGACGAAGTCTCCCACACGATCCGACGACCGAATCACACACACATACAAGATCCGACGATCGGATCACAACACACACACACGCTGCAACAACCGCAGCATAATAACACAAACACGATTGCACGTAGGTGATCAAACACGACCGTATACACAAACGGTCACACACACAAATATCTCTAATGTTCAGAAAATCAACACAAATATTCAAGCATGCACAAACCCAAAATATAGATCATAGAACACATCACAAAGAATTGATAGAAGACATAGAAGTAGTCCCCCTTTGGTTTTCAAGGCCGGTTGATGATGTTCCTTGAACCACGAGTTGGAGGGAAGCCGGATGAAGACAATTCTCACGTCCTCTTGATCCTCTCTTCGATCCGCTCCTTTTCTTCTTCTTCCACGATCTCCAGATCTTCACGGAAGTAAATGATCTCCTCCTTGCAAGAGCTCCACCACGTTCTCCCCCTTTTCTTCACCTACGAGAATGAACAAATGAGCATTAGGGTTGATCCCCTCTCAAATTCGGAGCAACACATTAATATATATAGGAGACAGACCAAATGACCCATATACCCCTTCTAAAATGAGTTTAAAACACCCTAACATGATTAGGAACCATTGGGTGGTATTTTAGTATGGTTTAAAAAGGTTTTCAATGGGTTTTAAACACTTTCGCAAATCCCGACCGGAAGGGGTCGACCCTGGGGTCGACCCTCGGGCTACAAGCTGCTGGAATACAAGAATAAACGCCCAGAGTTACAGGGGTCGACCCTTGGGGTCGACCCACTCCAAGGGTCGACCCATGCAGTGGCTGGGCATCCAGCCCAGGGGGGGTCGACCCCAGGGGTCGACCCCAGGGGTCGACCCCTTCCCTGAAGGGTCCGAAACATGGATTTAAGCCCCGTTGAAGTGCCGAAAAAATTCCCAAAAAATAAGAAATAATGACCATGAGTTCAATAAAGTATTAAGACCATTTAAACCACATTTAAACAAGATTTATGAGAAAACATTAAGCACATTGTAAAGGCTCAAAAATCTCATTTTAAGGATGCATAAAACACTTCCAATGCAATGCAACCTCATGAAAGATGTTCATGAAAATGACCCAGAACTTAGCATAGCAATGGTTAGATGTTACCATCATCCACTTGACATGGGAGGGTTTAAAAGTCATCCTTCAACTTTTTCAATAAGATCTTCATTGATGCACTCCTTTGAGTTCCAAAAATGAATCATGGATTTTGATCATGCAAATCAAAATATTCAAGGCATGAGATCCTTAAATACAAATCATTCATATAACTTTCAAACATGAACAGAGTTAACTCCCTTTAAGAAGAAGAGCTTCATTGATGGACTCCTTAAGATTCCAAGTATGAGCCATGAAGTTGTGTTCCTACAAACCAACATAAATATAACATTAGTTCCTTAAACACCGAGAGTTCACATGACTTTCAAGAGTAAACATTGACTCCATCTTTTAACTCATCAAATCAAGATATAAAACATGTTGCTCAATGAAACACATACACACACAAACACAATCGTTTTGATATCATTGAAACCAAGCATGAACTATGGGATGCAACAGCGGTGCGTACAATTACTACTTCGGTATGTGAACCGTCGCTAATTCCTCAAGGCGCAAGTCCCTAGTCAATTCACCGCACTCTGCCTACAAAAGGCTAAATATTTGCAAGCCTTGGAGGTGCGAGAAGGCAAAAAAGAGCGACACCGGGGGCCGTGGAAGAGTGCTGCAACCGCGCCTAGGCCCTGGCAAACAGGATTGGGTGGCTCAAAGACTGGCTCACCTCGGCCGAATCTGAACTTCAGGAGGTCGAGGCGACCAAGGCCAAAGAAGCCGAACAATTGGCAGTGAGGACCGAGCTGGAACGTCTTCAAGAGCAGGAAGACCGACTGAATGAAATGGTGACCTTTCCTTATGTCGGGATCCTTCCTCTTGAGGAGATTTTCTGGGGAATAGACTAAGCGTCGGGCTCTTCTCTTTGTTCTTTCTCCCTTCTTTGAAATTGTAATGTAGGGGTATGCCCCGAAAAAGATGTAGCCTCCCTTTAGAATGAATAGAATATTACAACTTCCCATGTGTCTTTTGTATGCATGTATGTCTGGCGGATCTTTTCCTTCTCCTTGCACAGCCTTGGAGTATGTCGGCGGGGTGTGGACCCCATGAGGTGGTTCACTTGGGAAAATACGGTAAGGATCCAAATGAGTGCACAGGAGAGTGCTCACCCTTTCAGGGAAAGGACGAGGGAATCACTCCACCGTGCAAATAGCGTGGGTTACCAAATGGCACCACCGGAGCGTTCGAACTACATGGTTTGATTCAGCGTAGAAGGGAAGGAGAGAAGAGTTTGTTTATTTAACGACTTGGACGGAGGGTCCAAATCAAAAGGAATGTTCGCCACCCGAATGGACGGAGAGAAGAATTTGTTCATTCAATGACCTGGACGGGAGATCCGAATCATAAGGGATATCCATCACTCGAAGGGATGCAGAGAAGAGTTTGTTCATTTAATGACCTGGACAGAAGGTCCAGATCAAAAAGGGATATATGTCACCCGAAGGGACGGAGAGAAGAGTTTGTTCATTTAATGACCTGGAGGGAAGGTCCAAATCAAAAGGGGTATTCGTCACCCGAAGGGAAAGAGAGAAGAGTTTGTTCATTTAATGACCTAGACTGAAGTTCCAGATCAAAAAGGGATATCTGTCACCCGAAGGGATGGAGAGAAGAGTTTGTTCATTTAATAACCTGGACGGAAGGTCCAAATCAAAAGTGGTATTAGTCACTCGAAGTGACGGAGAGAAGAGTTTGTTCATTTATTAACCTGGACAGAAGGTCCATATAAAAAAGAGATATTCGTCACCCGAAGGGACCGAGAGAAGAGTTTGTTTATTTAATGACCTGGACGGAAGGTCCAAGTCAAAAGGGGTGTCCATCACCTGAAGGGACAAAGAAAAGAGTTTGTTTATTTAATGGCCTGGACAGAAGGTCCAGATCATAAAAGGGATATTCATCACCCGAAGGGGTGGAGAGAAGAGTTTGTTTATTTAATGATCTGGACGGAAGGTCCAAATCGAAAAGAGGTATTTGTCAGTACCAACGGGATATCAGAAACTGACATAGTTTGTTTGTCTCTTCGGCTCTTCATCGGCATGAGGTTAGTGCCAAAGCAAGGAAATTATTTATTCTTTGTTCCTTAACCCAAACGAAAAGTTCGGGTCTGGTATCTCTTCATCAGCACCGACGAGGTGTTGGGAGCTGACATGGTTTATTTGTCTCTTTGTCTCTTCATTGGCACGGGGTTAGTGTCAAAGTAAGGAAATGGTTTATTGTTTGTTCCTTAACCCAAACGAAAGGCTCGGGCCAAGTATCTCTTCATCAGCACCGACAAGGTGTTGGGAGCTGACATGGTTGGTTTGTCTCTTTGTCTCTTCATTGGCACAGGGTTAGTGCCAAAGCAAGGAAATAGTTTATTATCTGTTCCTTAACCCAAACGAAAGATTCGAGTCAGGTATCTCTTCATCAGCACCGACGAGGTGTTGGGAGCTGACATGGTTTATTTGTCTCTTTGTCTCTTCATTGGCAATTACAAATCTCTCTTTTTTTTTCTTTTTTTTATACTTTTATTTCCTTTCTCTCATTTTGAAAAGATGTCGGCACACCATAGAGAAGTAGTTATGCAAACTAACCCATCGTAGAGCGGAGAATTGAATTATTCATTGAATGGCGGAATCAGAGCATGATACAACCTCAAATGCCTACCATTGAGGGGTGGGAATTGAACTTCCCCCCGGTGGTTGTGATGTGAAACGACCTAGGACCTAGATCACAAGCAACGCAACAGACACGGCGATGTCACGCAAGCGGACTCACCCGCCTACGCATACATGTGCCCGTGGGCAACCCGGTGATGATGGAGAGGGTCCGGGGTGGGACCTTGACGCTCCGGGGGATTTAGCTAGCTTGAGGCTGAACCGCTAAGGGCCCGGGATGCCCAATTTCACGGGGGGTCAGCACGTCGAGGGCGTGGGTTATAGGGTCACTTTCACATCTCGCTCAGCGGGGGTCGCTCAATTTGATGGCAATTTGGGACCGGGCACTCTCTCACCGCCGACGGAGCAACCAAAAGCAATACTTAACTAAGCAATTAAATCCCAGCAATGAGAAGTGTTCAGGACTCACCTGATCGGCGTGAATACACCGATCCCGGCCGGAGACGGGGGCGAGCGGGGAGGCGTGGGTATGCACCCGCACGCCACGTCGGTGTAGCTTTGATCTCCACGTTGGGAGGGGCGGTCAGCCAGCCAGGCAGGGTGGGGACACTATGATAGAAACTAAGTTGCCGAGCTTCGCCGGTTCTGCCAACTTCAGGAACAGCTTGACAAGATGTTGATGTCAGTGCTGCCACGGGCTCAGTCGAGCTTAGAATTAGTCAAAATTAGTGTCAAAACTTTTCAGACTGGCCCAAGATGTCGCCTGAATTTTCTTGGAATCTCGTGATGATGTCGCTGGCCGGGGCAGAGCCTGGAACAGGGCTGGTCTGCTCTGGTTATGGATGCTCTCAGGGTGATGCTGCTAGAAGACGGGGGCACCACAAACTGACCCGTACTCTGTTGGAGGTGAGGCAGATACTATGGCGATCGTGGTCGAGTTTTCTTTCCGTCGGGACCAACGGCATTGTCAGCAGATGTCGGAGCTGATCGTGAAAGCCCGAACATCAGGGATGTGTCGGTTCTGGCTTGGGAAAACTGACCTGATGCACTTTGAATGGAAAATTTTTAACTTTTAATGCAGATGTCCAAACTTAGCTCTGATTCTTGGGGATGGAGGAGGACTTGAAGGGAAGATTTCAGTGAAAGAATCGTGCCAAAACTTGAAAAGTAGCGGCCGGGGTCTAGATTCCACTCAGGCTCAGGTTCCCTGCTGGAGTAGCTTTGCACAGTCGGGGAAGATTGGATCCTCTGGGCAGCAGGGATGTCGGATCGATGCAAGACCACCTCGGCTGCGAAACTGACTTGCCAAGGAATCCAGCGATATATGGTATGCCACCAGGAGCCTCGCGATGACGACGTGACTACCTCTGCAATCTCTGGGTGGTATGCTGCCTGCGAACCAGAACAGGACTGATTGTGTAGGGGATGTGGAAGGTGGAGATGGGTGATGGTTTGGAATTGGGATGATGGCTGGTGGTTGTGGGAGGTGGGGGGAACGTGGATGGATGCTCTTGGGGAGGGAAGTTCGAATTTGGGGGCCTAGGGAGGAGTCATATCAGTCTTGGGAAGTGGAGGGGTGCATGGGGAAGGGAAATGGGTAGTTGGGGGTTGGATGGTGGAGCAAGGAGTGGTGGAGGCTCTCTTGGGGTTGGGGTGGAGTAAAGAGGGGTTGGAGGTAGTTGGGGAGGGTATTGAATGAGGGGAGAGGAGTTAGGAAGTAGGTGGGAGGGGGAAGAGAGAGAGAGGGGCGCATCCCCCTTTGTTGAAAGAGAGAAAGAGAGATAATGAGAGAGAGAGGGGGGGAAGAGAGGGGAAATTAAGTGGAGAAGAAAAGGAGTGCTAGAATTTCTTCTTGCAATAATTCATTCCAAAGTTACAAATGAGAGAGGGGAGGGGGCTTTTTATAGCCTCCATAGTTTTCTTAGGACCAAAGTGCCCCTGGACAATTGACATATTGACCACACAGTCCAAGGAGGGGCGCCCCTGGGCCTAGCCCATTGAATTGGGCCCAACAGCCTATCAAACCAACCATATGACAACTAACTTAGCAAAATAACTTACTAACCTAGGTACACGACTCAAATAAAGGAAAAATTACATGGTTTATGACTCAAATGAAATATAAAAATTACATTACTAGACTCTAAAACACATGACGAACATAATGGCACATGCCGACGAACAATCCGAGCCTCGAAAAAATGTGGAGGGACAAGGGATGCCCCCATCATACCCCTGGGGTGGGAAGAACACGACCCCGTCGAGTATGGGTCCACCGGGAAGTGGTACACCAAGGCAGCTCTGGGCAAACCACGATCTCCTGACTCAACCCGCGTCCAAGGGCAAGGGATGGCGCTTCAGCTTCTTAGAGTGGCATGGATACACCCTCATGCTGGTGATGATACCTTGCTTGCCTAGTATTGCCTCTGCGTGCACACGTCGGGCTCTAAGGCTGATTTGGGGTGGCTCTCCGGAGGTGTCCCTCTCAAAGGAATGTATAGGCTCAAGACACTCACTAGGATCCACCGCAGTGCCCATATAGGGTGCCGGCTCCACCACATGGGAAGGGTGAATCCCAAAACCCATCGATAAGTCCAACCTGTAAGCCGGGCTGCCAAAGCCACTCAGAACTTGGCAAGGTCCAAGTCCTCGTGCCCTCAAGTTGGAGGTGACCCTAGGGTAGTGCCACTCCAAAGTCATCATCACGAGACTACCTACTTGAAAATCCAAGTGGCGCTCACGAGCCCTTGTTCGCTCTTCGTGAATCTCACCGCTCGTTGCTTGATGCTTGCTTGATTGCTCGTGTCGTGTACTACGATGCAATGTGGGAGTGAAATGTATGGTTTGCAAAGGTGGACCTGGGAAACCATATATAGACCTATCATGCATTAATACGATGAAGACTTTCATGGACTTAGGGGGGCCGGGGCACCCATAGCTGGATCTATCGTGCATGGGGGTGGAAAATGCCGGGGGACCCGGACATCCATGAATGCTCCTAACATGTGTAAGACCAATGATGAATGAGGGAGGGCCGTTACACCCAAATATGGACCAATCATGCTTCCTACCTGACATGTGGGTGACATGAATGAAAGGACCCGACTTGCTAATCATGCTAAGTGTTGTGAGATGCCAAGACCTATGTAGTCCTATCCCAAAGATGACTCCCATGTACTGGATTTTGGGATGGCCTTTGAGCTTCCACTCAAAAGGGTCGAAGGGGTCTAGGAAGGTGGAGTGGGGCACTTCCTCAATCCCTAGGCGTATGTTGCCCAAGGTCATGGCTCCCATGATATAGCCTACGTTTAGGAAGGGGTGGTCCTGTCCTACTATGGTTGGTGAGGGTAAGGAGTAGTGGGTGATAAGTAAGGCATGTGGGTCACATGGGCAACTAGGTGCCCATAGGAAGGGGTCAAAGGGATCAATGACAAGTTTGTCCCCAATAGGTTCCCACATCATAATTCTCTCACCGGGTAATGGGTCTTCTCCAAGAGTGACGGGAGATGGGGTGTTGGGTTTGAGGGGAAAGGTTTGGCCGTCTACCTGAGATAAGGGGCTCCACTTCAAAGATCAGGTCAGGCTCATTGGGTGTAGGGAGGAATAGAAGAAGGTCGCTAGTGTAGCAACCAATTGTACAAATTGAGGTGATAGACCCGACACATAGGTGTAGGAGGTCAAGGCTCCTAGGCCGGTCGGCCAATGTGGTCAACATGCTGGTCAGCTCTATTTGCCATGCCAGGCCCTTAAGAAGATCCTTCAAAGGCTCCACTTGGTAGTATGATTGGATGGTGGTGCGATAGAAGATGAAGAGAACTATGGGGAGGTGTCGCTCCATGGGAAGGTAGACATGAGATGTGAGAAGGTGAACCGGTCTCTCCTTTAGCCATCCCACCAAGGACCCACTTATGATGATCTCACTCTCAATTAGAGGGGATAGCGTGGAGTGAAGTTCAAAGTGTGAGGCTGAGTTTCTTCTAAGGTAGGGAGTGGTTCCGGGTTGGCATCTATCCCCATGGGATCGGGCATATGGGTCGTGGTCTCCTATACCAAGAGGGTGGGAAGGTCTTTTGGTGGTGGAGTGGTGATAGCTGACACATGGTGCACCCGTGGTGGTGGGCTAGGGTAGGATTGGATTGGGGTAGAGAGTGGTAGTAGTGGAGGTTTATGTTGAGGTCGGGTTGAGGTAGGAAGTGGGAGGTGGGTTGGGTGAGGGGGTTTATGTTGGGGTGGTGCGTTCTTCATTGGGGTAGATGGAGGGGCGGAGGGCGGGACTATTTGGGCTTGAGTGTTGAGGGTAAGGTGGTGGTGTGTGGGGGAGGTGGCCGGGGTAGGATTCGTATGGAGAGGTGGGGTTTGGGCCATTGGGGTGACCTTAGGTGGGCCAGGTTGAAGTGGAGGAGTGGTAGTGCTCCTTGGGCTATGACTACCTGGGTAAGAGGGGGAAACATATCTAGCCTTAAGTTGATCTTTCATGCCCCCTCATGTGGTGATCAGAGCTTCCCCTCTAATTATTCTTAACTCGACAATTTGTAACCAATGGGTTTGAGCCCGTTTGGTAAGTTGCATTTTGACAACCCAGGCCTTTTCATCCTCGGACATGGGATACAAAGTGAAGTATTGGTCCATTGAAGTCTCCCAATCTAAATAGTCAATAGGATGGGTTCCATCAAAGTTGGGAGGTGGGGGAGGTGTGCTTCTATCGTCGGCCATTGGGGCAGGCCTATTTTCTCCTAGTAGATCGAGTCGACCCGATAGGTTATCAAGCCGCTCATTGGCATAGGTCAAGGCCCCCATGAGGTAATTGATGTGGCCATGGAGGTCATGAGCATTGGTGGTGGGTTTCCCTTGGGTTGGGACTCAAGGAGAGGGTTGATGAGTATGATCGGTATGAGGTGACCATGCTAGGTAACATTGGTGAGGCACCGAGTGACTCTAAATGCATATGCGCGCCCTAGGACCAACTTGTAGAGACAAGTTACAAACTTGCTCTGATACCACTTGATGTGAAACGACCTAGGACCTAGATCGCAAGCAACGCAACGGACACGGTGATGTCACACAAGCGGACTCACCCGCGTACGCACACATGTGCCCGTGGGCAACCCGGTGATGATGGAGAGGGTCCGGGGTGGGACCTTGACGCTCTGGGGGATTTGGCTAGCTTGAGGCTGAACCCCTAAGGGCCCGGGATGCCCAATTTCACGGGCGATCAGTGTTGAGTCTCCTTGAGTGATTTTGATGATAACAAAACTCTGAGTGGAGGATTTATCTCGGCCCGTGTCTTAAGACTCTATATACAAGCTAATGGGGTTCAAGTTTATACCTATCAATTCTGCGAATAACTCATAAGTTTTATTTGAATCAATGTGTTTCAAATTGAGTTAACCTTTTTTAAACAAACCCCAAAATGCATGATACAATCATTCACTTAAAGACCTTGTCACCTTGATCAATTTCTCCGGGCTAACAACTCAGTTTTGCAGGTCCATGCTATTTCGGTCGACCAGGACCATAGGCCCGGTCGACCAGTTTTTCCAGAGACAAAGGGTGGCAAGTTTTACAAGTTTCGATCGACCTGGACCCCAGAACCGGTCGATCGGTTCTTCCAGAAACCAAAAACTCCGGAAGTTATAGGTTTCAGTCGACCACCCCTGGAATTCCAGTCGACCAGAATTCCCAAAGCCCTATTTTGTTGACTTTTGGTCCAAGCTCGAAAAGAGGGAGTTTCTCCCAATTGTTTAAACCCTTTGGTCTCAATATTGGAGTGAATTATGGATCTGGTCTGGGGACTTGTCTCCTGACCTTCCAAGATCTATAAAAGATCTCTTTGGGGTCATAAACCCTAAGGCTTTTGAAGAGAAGAAGAAGGAGAGGCTGTCAAGGAGAGGGTGTTGGTACTATTCACGTGAACAGTGATCCGAGAGAAATTCTTCATCCAGTAGCTAAACCTTTCAAGAGCAAATCTGCATCCAAATCAAGTGAAGATCAAGACAAGAGCAAGCTTCATTCAATACTATCTTCATCCACTAAGGGGGAGTCGAATCTATATTTTCACTTCTTTTTTTTGTTCCTTCCATTCATGTTTGAGTTGATTCGTGCTTCCCTTGTAATATTCAATCACTCATGTGTGTGGATCTAAACAGATCCGTGTGTGTGTGTGTGTGTGTACTTCGTTGTCCATCATTGTTCTTGTGTGTCCGTGCTCTAACACTTTCGTGGGAGTTCTATACTCCTCACGTGTGTGTGTGTGTGGTTGGTGTTCGTCTTGTAATCTTCTACAAGATAGTGTGTGGATCCTCACAGTGTGTGAGGGGTGGACGTAGGTTGCTGTTGTTGCAGCCGAACCACCTAAAAATCGCTGTCTACTGAATGGTTTGATCCATACCTTCTACCTCCATTCTCTTTAGCTTAGTTTTATATCGCATTATCCAGTTTTAGTTCATTATTTTTTAATACCCAATTCACCCTCCCTCTTGGTTGCCATTTAATCTCGGGACTCCAACTGGTATCACAGCTAAGGCTCTTTCTTTCACAGATCTAACGATCTAGAGTAAGATCCGGTTAAATGGCAAACAAGGGTATGATACCCGAGGGTCACTCCATCAACCGTCCTCTCTTCTTTGACGGTTCAAACTACTCGTATTGGAAAAATAGAATGCATGTTTTTCTGAGGGCTCAAGAGTATGAAGTTTGGAGAGTTGTAGACAAGGGTCCTCATAAACTCGAGGCTGATGAAGAAAAATGGACACCCGAGGAAATTAAGAAATGCACTTCTAATTTCAATGCCATGAATATTATGCAATATGTGATACACCCTAATGAATTCTCTCGTGTTTCTATGTGCAGCTCAGCCAAAGAAATGTGGGACAAGCTGTGACTCATATACGAGGGAACTTCAGAGGTCAAGGAAACCAAGGCAAACCTCCTAGTCACTGACTATGAGCTATTTAAGATGAAACTTGAAGAAACCATCTCCGAGATGTTTGCAAGGTTAACAGAGATCACAAATGGTCTCACAAGTCTCGGGAAGGAATACTCAAATTCCGACCTTGTGAGGAAGGTGTTAAGGTCCCTACCGTCGGCTTGGCACACAAAGGCCACGGTAATTGAAGACTCAAAGAACCTGTCAACTCTCACCTTGGACGAACTCATAGGGTCACTCATGACCTATGAGATAAATATAAAGAGGACAGTTGATGAAGACATCAAGAAGAAAAAGGTCATTGGACTGAAAGCTCATCACTCCGATGATGAATTTCAAGAAGGTGAATCAAGTGATGGAAGCAATGAAGAGGAAGAATTGGCGATGATAACTCGTCAAGTGAGGAAATTTCTAAGGAAGAAGAGAAATTTTCAAGGAAACTTCAGAAAGGGGCAAAGAAGGCCCACGTAAACCAAAGGCGAATCGAGCAAGCCAAGTAGCATCATATGCTACGAATGCAAGAAGCCTGGGCACATGAGAGGTGAATGTCCAAATCTAAAAAATAAATTCAAGAAGGATAATTTCAAGAAACCCAAAGCCGTGGTCGCTACTTAGAGCGACGAAGAAGATGAACCATCTGATGAAGAGATTCGAGAACTTGTGGAAAGCTTGTGCCTCATGGCACATGGAGATGAATCAACAGAGGTAAATTCTGACCCTGATTTCATTTCAATGAATAATGGGAATCTGAGTATGAAAAGCTGTACACTAAATACAAGAAAATCAGATCTGAAAATAAAACTCTCAAAAAGAAACTTGATGACTTGTCACGTGAATATATCTTTGTCAAATTTGAGAAACTGGAACAGGAATGGTTTGAGACTACGAAAGAAAAAGAAAGTCTATTGCAAACAATTTTAGACTGTGATAAAACCAAAGAGGAACTATCGTGCAAAATAGTTGAAATGAAGGAAGCATGTGAAAAGATCAAAATTGAAGAACAAAATCTGAAATCCACAAACTCAGAACTTGAAGAAAAGGCTGTGAGTTTAGAAAAAGAAGTGGCTGATCTTCAGTTCACACTGTCAAGATTTGTTAAGGGCAAGCAAAATCTAGATAATATGTTGGGAGTTAAAGTCAATTTTCAAAAAGAAGATCTCGGATACACTCCTCAAAATGAAAAATCATTTGAGCATAAGATCACCACATCCTTTGTTCATGAAAAAGATAAAAACCATGCTTCATGTTCCAAGCCTGAACCAAAATATGCTCAACCCAAACCACGACAGTTTCAAAGAAAGTTTGCACCTGTTAACTGTTATCATTGTGGTAGATTTGGTCATGCTATTGTAAATTGCTGGTTTAGACAAAACCCACCTAGGAATCATGTTTTTTGGACCAAGAAGAGATATACTCAGAACTGGACTAACTCCTACGGACCCAAACTAGCTTGGGTACCAAAAATAATTGCATGAGAATTCTTCTTCTTGTAGATATGTCTTGAAGCCAGGGGGAGCAAATGGTACCTGGACAGCGACTGTTCAAGGCATATGACAGGGGACAAGAAAGTGTTCTCTACACTGCAAGACAAGGATGTAGGTTCAGTTGTCTTTGGAGGTCAAGACAAAGGTAAAATCGTTGGGATTGGCAACATTGGTAAGAATTCTAAAATTCTTATTGAAGATGTGCTTTTGGTGAAAGGTCTGAATCATAATCTGCTAAGCATAAGCCAATTGTGAGATAAGGGTTTTAAAGTTGTTTTTGATGAAACCCACTGCATTGTCTTGAACAAAAACACAAATGAGATCAAATTTCTTGGAAAAAGAAATAGCAATGTCTATACTGTTGATATTGATAATGTTTATTGTGATGATCTCTGCTTGGTTGCGAACAATCATGAAAATGCAAGGTTATGGCACCGTAGGTTGAGTCATGCTAATTTTGGAGTAATCTCCAAGTTGTCTAGACATAATTTGGTGAATGGACTGCCAAAATTGAAATTTGAGAGTGATAGAATCTGTGAAGCTTGCACAAAAGGTAAGCAAACATGAACTTCTTTCAAAAACAAGAACATTGTTTCATCCGCTAGGCCATTGGAATTACTGTATCTTGATCTTTTTGGTCCTACTAGAACCTCTAGCCTAGGAGGAAAATCCTATGGCTTTGTGATTGTTGATGACTTTTCAAGATTTACATGGGTGCTCTTCTCAGCAAATAAAAATGATGCCGTGACAGAATTTCAAGTTTTCTGCAGGAAAGTTCAGAATGATAAAGGCTATCTCATCACCACCATTCAAAGTGATCACGGTGGAGAATTTGAGAATCATGACTTCAGCAAGCTTTGTGAAGATCAAGGATACACGCACAACTTTTCATCACCACGGATGTCTCAACAGAATGGATTAGTGGAAAGGAAAAATAGAACCTTGATAGACATGGTGCGGACCATGCTAAGTGAGAACTCCTTGCCCAAGTATTTCTGGGCCGAGGCGGTAAGTACATCATGTTACATCATCAACAGGACAATGGTAAGGCCCATCTTAAAGAAAACTCCTTGTGAGCTATACAAGGGTAAGAAACCAAACATCTCTCATCTCAAACCCTTTGGATGCTCATGTTTTATCCTGAACAATGGTAAGTCTAATCTAGGAAAGTTTGATGAGAAAAGTGACAAAGGAATTTTCCTAAGCTTTGCACTCAACTCTAGAGCCTACCGATTGTTCAATAAGAGAACCTTGGTTGTAGAAGAAAGTCCTCATGTAATTTTTGATGGATCTGAATTAAAACTAACAAATCAGTCTGTTCAAATTGTGGATGCAGATGAGGATTCCAAAGGTCGGGATGATGTCAAGGCCAAGAATGAGCCAACTGAAGGTGGATCAAGCAAAAGTGAAGAAGATGAGGATCCCTCAATTGAAACACTTGAAGAGCAGCAAGTGCAACACGCGGATTTGCCAAGACCACCCACTCTTCTTAAAGATCACCCCGCTGAAAACATAATAGGTAATCCTGAAGACGAGGTAAGAACTAGATCCTCTCTAAGGCAAGTAGAAGAGGAGGACTTGTTTGCTTTAATTTCTCAAGAGAAGCCTAAGGACATTCATCATGCTTTGCAAAATGACTCCTGGATCCAGGCTATGCATGAAGAGTTGCACCAGTTTGAAAGAAGCAAAGTGTGGACTCTTGTGCCACGTCCTAGAAATCAGCCCGTAATAGGAACCCGATGGGTCTTTAGAAATAAGCTGAATGACATGGGTATGGTCATTAGGAATAAGGCCCGGCTTGTAGCCAAAGGGTATAGCCAGTAGATGGGGATTGATTTTGATGAATCTTTTGCCCCGGTCGCTAGGCTAGAAGAAGTCCAGATTTTATTATCTTTTGCTTGCTCACTGAACTTCAAACTGTTTCAAATGGATGTCAAATCTGCTTTTCTTAACGGGTATATCAAAGAGGATGTTTTTGTAGAACAACCTCCAGGCTTTGAAGATTCCAAGCACCCACGACATGTGTACAAGCTCCAAAAGGCGATATACGGGCTTAAGCAGGCACCAAGGGCATGGTACGAAAGGCTTACTTCTTTTCCGACTTAAAATGTTCAAAAGAGGTAAGGTTGATCAAACACTCTTCACAAGAAAATCAGGTAAAGAGATATTGGTAGTTCAAGTGTATGTTGATGACATAATCTTTAGAGGTACCAACAATGCCCTATGTGATGAATTTGCAAGAATAATGCAAGGAGAGTTTGAAATGAGCATAATGGGTGAACTAACCTTCTTTCTTGGTTTGCAGGTAAAGCAAACGCCCGAAGGCATCTTCATAAACCAAGCCAAGTATACAATGGAGCTGTTGAAAAAATATGAGATGGCAGAAGCAAAACCCATATCGACTCCGATGGCCACAACCACGAAGTTGGACAAAAATGAAAATGGTAAAATAATAGATCCTACGCTGTTTCGAGGTATGATCGGATCACTATTGTATTTAACAGCATGTCACCCTGACATTCAGTATAGTGTGTGTCTATGTGCTCGCTTTCAATCATGTTCAAAAGAATCACATCTAATGGCTGTTAAACGGATTTTTCGGCACTTGACTGGCACACTAGACTTTGGTTTGTGGTTTCCTATCAGCAGTTCTTTTGATTTGATTGCATATACCGATGCCGATTATGCTGGTTGCATTGTTGATCGGAAAAGTACTAGTGGGTACTGTCAGTTTCTTGGTGGTTGCCTAGTTTCATGGGCCTCCAAGAAACAACATTCAGTAGCTCTCTCAACGGCCGAGGCTGAGTATGTAGCCGCCGGAAGTTGTGGAGCCCAAGTACTTTGGATCAAAAATCAATTGCTTGACTTGGATATTGAAATAAACTGTGTTCCAAATTTATGTGACAACACAAGTGCAATCAGTCTATCAAAAAACCCTGTTCAGCATTCTATGACTAAACATATAGACATTCGACACCATTTCTTGAGAGATCATGTAGGCAAAGGGGTTTTTGAGCTGCATTTCATTGATACTCTCAATCAGCTGGCCGACATCTTCACCAAGCCCTTAAACCAGGAGCAATTCAACAAGATTAGAAGGGAACTTGGCATGTGCAAGGGTGAGGGCATTCACTTAGGTCTGCATTAAGTCGTGTGATGCATTTCAGAAGCATTAAGGGTAGTTAGTGTGACATGCATCACCATGTTGTGTGTTTCACTTCTCTATGTTTGATACCATCCTGCATGTGTGATTATATTATTTTATCTTTATACCTCTCCTTGAAAATTTCTAAAACCCTATACTCCTTGACAAATAAATGTGGACAATTGACCTAGAGATACTAGACAGTCACTAAGGGGGAGCCTTTAGAAAAACCTCGCTGGTTGATTCTTCGGATGTTCCTTACAGAAATTCTCCCCAAAAGAAAAGAAAGAAAAAGAAAGAAAAAGAAAGAAAACAAAAAAAGGAAGAAAATTATAGAGGGATGAATACCACTTAGTGAAGGGAGCTCAAGAGGACAGGAGATATGGAGGCCTTCTTTGCCTATAACAAAACCAACACAAAAAAAGAAGTTTTTTTGGCTGTTGACCTTTTCCGGTCAACCGGACAACCCGACCCGGTCGACCGAAAACGGCGGCCAGCCCAACAGGGACCCAGCCGCCCCCCTTTTTAAAGAGGTTTTCACCCCCTCTTAGTTCATTCTTCTCCACTCCTTCTCTCTCCCACACACTCTCAAAACCCCAGAACACCAACCTTCCACCTCTCAAGCCTTCAAACCTCTTCATTCCTCCATCCGTACAATCTCCGTCGGATTCGTCACCACTCCGGGACACGATCTCCGCGGGTGTTCGTGCTACCACCCATCTACCTCCTCGATTCCAGAGCGTGGGGAACAATCTTCCAGGGCTCCAGAAGTGCTCCTTGGTCCACTACAACCTCAAGGCTAGAGTCCCTTCACCTCGAAGGCTTTCACAATCGGTTTCCTCGTCTAAGATGCCGCCTAGACGGAGCTCTCGGCGTTCCACTCAAGGGGAAGCCAGCGGTCAGAGACGTGAGGCCCCGGCTCGTCCACAGTGGGCACCGGAACCTCCTCGTGCACCCCGTCTACCTCTACGACCCATCATCAACCCTCGCCTGGTTGATTTTCAAGAGGTGAATGACATATTGCCAGATTTGTTTGCACTCTTTGCAATTCAAGACGGGTGGAATGATTTTGTCTCCAGATACACTAGGTATTATCCAAACCTAGTACATCAATTTTATGGGAATCTCGTTGAGAGAAATGGAAACTTATTCACAGTTGTTCAAGACATTGAGATACATATTGGACCCGATCTTTTCTGGCGTGCATTAGGAGTTTCAGTCTGGGGTGCCGATATGACGTTTGGACATGGTGAAGTGCCAGACACATTCATTGCTATGACGGGTTGTGACTATGTTCAGGGAGTTGGTAATCTTATTCAGTTGAATGCCAATCATTTTTCGCCTCTGCAACGTGTTCTACATCATATGTTCACTACCTTGATTTATCTAAAAGGCGGTAGCAGAAATGAAGTGACGGTAGTTCATCGGTTCTTATTTTACCATGTTATGAATGGGAACACTGTGAATATAGGTCGGCTCATGACCACCTTGATTGATTCATGCGCACCAACTTGGGACGATCCTTACCTTATGCATCCCAGTTGACAGGAGTGTTTATCTATACTGGGGTTGATTTAGGTGAAGAAAGATCACTTCCAATTCGCCAGGATGATGTTTACAACGAGCACAAGATCTTCTTAAATCTTGGTTATTATTGGGGTGAAGATGGTGAGCTTACAAGGGACATCCCCACTTATGAAGAACTGCTTGCAAATGAGGAAGAACCGCAGCAACCACAGGATGATGGGGATGCACCCCCACCAGTTCAGGCGGAGGATCAGCCTCCCCCACCTTCTCCACACCATATGGATGAGGAGTTGCCTGCACCTCCACAGTTTGCTCACGGGGAGTCCTCTACTCAGGGTGCTGGTCAACCTTCTTGGGGGGACTATGAGGCTCTTGATAGATGCGTATTAAGCATGGAAACTCGGCTCTACTCATCCCTTGATAGGCTTCGCTGTTTCGTGAACCCGGCGGCATTTTAATGGCATTTTCACGACGGAACGACGATCTCGGCACGGGAAATCTTCAGTGGAGGTAGGGGGATGGTTCCTTAACCATTGTACTTCTTTTCCCATGGATTTGGTAGGCTGAGGTGAGCCATGAGTGAGTTTATTTCACGTTAGGGGTTAAAAAGCATGTTTTAGGGCGTGTGACGGTTTCGTCGAATTGATTGACGTTTTTCCATTTATTTCCTTCCGTTTTCGTGTCATGGGAACTGGGGAATGATCCCCGTTGTTTCCCCCCTCAATTGGGATCGAGTGGGGGTGGAAATCGAGCCCCTGGGTGGGTTTGGATGGTGTTGCTGCCGATTTCGGTCGACTGACCGATTGAGACCGGTAGACCGAACGACATGGTGTGCAAGGCTGAACCCAGTAGGGTTCGGTCGACCGACCTGTTGGGGAGGTCGACGCAACTCGCGCTGCGTCGACTCACCCGTTGGGTGGTCGACCGATCGGACTGGTGCAGTCGATCGACCAGCGCTGGGTGCCCCCTTCTTGTGGGCTGTGTCGACCCCACCTTGGGGAGGGTCAACGCAACCCCATTGGTCGACCGACCAAGGGTCTTGGTGGACCGATCAGCCATTTTTCAGCCCGTTTTGGCCCCCAGTCGACCCGGTTGTGACCCATTGGTCGACCTATGGCCCCGTGGATGTCCTAGACACCCCATGGGTACCGTGACCATGTTTTTGGGTGTCCGGAGGTACTATTTTACCTCAATTAGTGTGTCCATTAGTTTTAAGGGTCAGGGTGACCGTCTTATGTTCCGAGCTTCCGTGTAATTGTGAGATCGAGTCGTCGTGTATTGGTACCAGTGTAGAGGGCTATTCCCGCACGTCGTGAGCTTCTCTGGAAAGTGGTTTCTGTGTGGGACATTCGTATGGCCTATGAACTGCAAGTTCAGTAACCCAGCCTAGGGCTGGAGCTTTCTTAGTTTCCCTTTGGAAGGGATTAAGCTCGGCGGTTATGTGCTGCCTTAGAAGCTATATTCGATCATGGTTTCTGACCTATGGAATGGCCAGATTGACGGCATGGAGCCGTCCTGTGCAACGGCCTTGACCCGAGTATTGTGAATCAAGGGCCGTTGGGTTTAATAGGTCTGGCGGACTACCTAGAGTCTGGTGGCGTCGTGCCACCTGTGTTCCGAGCTACGTACGACGGGCTTGTGTGTAGCATGTCCATATTCTGTTGGTTTCTTCCGAGAGTTGTCTGATTAGTGGCCCCCCACTAGTCGTAGCTTGCCTAGCCACGCGTGTGCTTACCCACCTGGGAGTAGGTGGAGAGCTATACCCGAGAGAGAGATGATTTTTAGGCTGGTTTCCATGGGGCCTTTCCTGCAGCGGCTCGAGTTCGAGCCGGGATGAAAACTAGCTAGAGGGCCTAACGTTGTGCAGTCAGTCAGTGTGTGCACACATGGTCGGGGAGTATGGACGCGTGCTGACGAGCACGACCCCGACTAGACCCTTGTTTCGTGGTTACTAGTACGGTGTCTCCGTTTCCACCTGGCACGAGGGAGACATCCGAGGCATGGAGTAAGACGTCAGTGGACGCATCCAGCCTTGCTTCTAGTGGGTAGTACTCCTATCACATGAGACGGGTTCCTTCGTTGTTCTTCGGGTGATTTCTGAGCATTTCCCAATGCGAAGGTCTAGGGTTTCTGGTGAGCATTATCAAGGGTTTTCCCTAGACAGTGTAGGGTCCACGACAATGAGGTTGTGACCATGTTCCCAGACCGCGTGGTCTTGGGCTGGGCCTTAGTCAGCGAGGACGGCCCTCCACGATAGCGTTGTCATGGTGTTTCATCTGGAAACGTAGCCAGCGTTTTCCCACTAGTCTGGTGGCCCCCCGACTGTGAGATCGGGGTGTGTTTCCCAGTACAGTAGGAGTAGCTGTAGAGCCGAGGTTTTACCGGCCACCATATTCGTTGTTCTTGTTGTTGTTGACGTTTTCTTTAGCGCTGTTCCTACCGCCGTTGTTTTACGGTTGGGGTTCCGTGGGACCCCTACTAAGCCAGTGATTGGAGGCTCACCCCTACTTTTCTGGTATGGCGGTTCCTCATCGACATTCGAGGGTGCGGCACGGTGGTTCTTAGCTTGCCGGAGCCGAGTGTTCACTCGGTGTTGTGTACGTTTCTTTCACTATAGACTGTACTTTTTTGGACGGGAGTCTGTAGTTATATTATTTGTTTAATTGTTATTATTATTGTTGTTCTTGCTTTATTTCCTATTTCTATGTTGCTCCACACACACCTTTTAGCACTTCCGAGCCCTCCGGCTCGTGGGCGGTGGGCCAAGATTCGAATGGTATCGGGTTATTCCCGGTATCCGGATCTTGGGTCGTTACAGATGGTATCAGAGCAGTGGTTTGGATATACATGGGAATTATAGATATCGCAGTGGTCAGAGTCCATAAGGTCCAGTACAGTCGGCAACTGGCATAGGATTTTATGTTTGGTTTCCATTTCGCTTCTCGGGTGAGAGCTCGAGTGCACTGAGTTGGCACTATGAAGGCGGTTGCTATTTTCGTCAGAGTGCCGGCATGGGGCCTGAGGAATGAGATAGAGAGCTTTCTTCCCCAGAGGTGGTTGCCACGGCTGTGCTACGTTGAGCATAGTTTGTCGGCAGGCATGAGTTCGCGGTGCGGCGTTCGAGGGATCTACGATGAGGTCAGGTGGCTGGTGAGGATTGCCCGTGGTTAAGTGGCTATGAGTGTGCTCTGAGGGAGTTAATGTTGTGTTCTGGCCACCCCAACATGAGGTTTAGCTAGCCCCTGAGGCATCGAGATCGTGTTTTGAAGCGGCAGAGCGGGTACTCTGATCGAGAGTTACGCTTGGATGAGCGGAGGATTTTCTTGGTGACCTACTGATTGTCGAGCCTGATTTTCTCATTATGCTCTCTGGCATCAGAGGTGACGTGTGGGCCCTGATTATTTTTATGGATTTCGAGGTAGGATTGGGCAGAGGTGCCCAGGTGAGTTCCAAGTCCTTTGTTTCTACATGTGAATGGGATGTCTTAGTCTTGAATTCGGTTCGAAATTGCATGGTAGTGGCTTGGTTTTAGGCCCAGATTATGAAAATTGGGACCATTGTGCACTACCTTGGATGTGCCGTGCAAGCCGGTAGGTGAGATGTGAAGGTTCTGCAGTTGATTCGGGACTTGAGGATGAGCGTTGGCAGGTGCCGATCATTGTTCGTGTTTTGGTTCTTAGCGTGGTTGTCCGCACGACAGTAGCTCAGGAGATGGATATTTTTGAGAATTCGAGAATCGAGAATGGATCGGTGTTAGCATGGACAGATTCTAGGGAATGATGTCCTGTGGCTAGAGGTGTAGCACCCTTCGAGCATGGCATCTTTTGGTGATTTTCTTCGCTCCTCGGTAAGTGTTTTGGCGTGTTATTTGGTTCCGAGTTCAGAGGTAGGAATTGTTAAAGAGTGTGTAGCAGCGGCTAGCTCAACTGTTGTGGCAGTGTGTGGATGGTGATCAGTAGGGCCGCTGCTCGAGGCGTGGCATGTTGTAGATCGAGGAATTGCATTGATAATGCATCAGGAGATGCTACAAGTGTAGTCCGATGAGACACTTGGCAAGTGTTGTCGGAGGAGCTGACCTGATAATGGCGATGATTTT
This sequence comes from Amorphophallus konjac, assembly GCA_022559845.1. Lineage (NCBI taxonomy): Eukaryota > Viridiplantae > Streptophyta > Magnoliopsida > Alismatales > Araceae > Amorphophallus > Amorphophallus konjac. The sequence goes on from CM040125.1 coordinate 187,349,360, forward strand.
TCCTGAGGCTGGAAGGTGTGATTCCATGCATGCGCAAGGTTTGAGGTCAGGTCAGGCGTAGAGACCTCCTATTTCATAGGAGGTATGTTGTTTTCTCCTTGGTTGGAGAGAATCATGTTTTGCTGAGTTCCGTCATCTTGCGTCGCGTGTTCGGATTGGTTGGCCTCTCCTTGTGTGCCATGAAGTCTGTGCAAGACGCGTCCCATATTTTGGCAAGGTGGCTGCCTGTGAGAAGCGATGCCCATTTCCCCTTAGGCGTATGGGTGTGTTGGTGCTATCCCGGAAGGATGAGTGCCAGTTGGGCTATGCCTACGAAGACTCGTGGCTGGTGTTGTGATTCCCGATGTGTTGGGGATCGGAGCCTGCAGAGTCGCAAAGGATTGCCAGATCAAGAGAGAGAATATATGATCTGGGTTCGAGGTAATTGAGCTTTCCTCACCCTGTTTTTCCTGAGTTAGCTAGCCAAGTTGAGGATTGTTAAGATGGCGGATCCTGAGTTGTTTGCAATGTTCACGTGCGTGGATCAGAGTGCACAGCGGAAGCGCTGTGGGCCCATAACCCACAAGTCCAAGATCGTAGTGTTAGTTGCTACAGGCGGATTCCTGAGGATTTGTAGAGCATCGGAGGATTGGTTCCTCGGTGTGAGATTGTCTTTGGCTGAGTGAGTCGTGTCAATTGTTGTGCCATTGCTTGAGGCATTGTGGTTCATGGCACTCGCAGGATAGAGAGTTGGGGAAATATGCTGGCAAGTGTGTCGCATGAGTACCCTATTTATTTATTGGAAGTCGTGTCAGGCATTGAAGTTAGACCCAGATGGAGTAGCTAAGGTATAGCCTGACGGAGGACGAGGACATGATGGTCAGAGTCGGTAGCTTGGTGCCCGACGTATGTTGGAAGTTATGTCCTCGGATGAGATCATGGTTCCCAAGGAGTGATCTATGAGAGATTATGGGTTCCAACTGGTAGCTGCGAGCGACTGGCACTACAGGAAAATTGGCATTTACCTACGTTTTAAAAACGTAGGTATAGGTCCAAAAAACGTAGGCAAATCCTTTACTTACGTTTATTAGCCATGCTTTCAAAGCGTGGCGCTTGCTTGCGTGACTATAGGTTATACCTACGTCTCTATGAAACGTAGGTATAGATCGACCTATACCTACACTTCTAAAGCGTAGGAATAGTCCAACAAAAGAGTAAGTAAAAGTCACCTACATGCACATATATAAAAGGATATACCTACATTTCTGAAAATGTAAGTATTACCTTTTGTCACGTAGTAAAAGAAACGTATGAATGAAGATTCACATCACTTTTTAAAAAACGTAAGAAATTGTTTTAACGTCGGTTAATAAAAAAAGTAGGAATATGTTTTCTTTTTTAAAAAAAAAATCCTATTAGTATCTATGCTCTCAATATCTGAAAATTTATGTTAGCTAAAAGAATCTGAAATCTGAAATTAGTTCATTTAAATACTAGCAAGCAATATATTTACCCTTGTGACAAAATCATAAACAAAAAATGATTTCCTACAAGTGGACATATTAATATTGTCCCTACATATTACAAGAAATCAGAAGATTATAAAGCTCAAATCAAAACTAATAGAGATGTTCTGACACTAAAATGAAATTGGACAGAAGTGCAAGGAAAATAGCCCCTACATATTCATAGATCTTAGAAAGCATAGCAGCAAGTTCTGTTTTATCTTTGTGTGGATTGATTAAAAAAATCAGGCTCCAAAAATAAGTTTAACAAATAGGATTGCGCATTTAAATAAAAAAAGGTCACAAAATGATAGTTTTGTCACCTTCAGGAATAGCCAGCATGGCGATTCGAGCAAAAGCAACATATGGAAGAGCTGCAGAATAGCAGGCAGGGCTGCAACTCCAAGCATCCAACACCATGTTCCAGCAACCTGAACACAATAATACTTGAATGGATATAATTACAACCATTGCATTTAAAAGAAAAGGAATAAGGTGGAAAAGTTCTATACGATATTTTTATGTTTTTAAATGCCAACTGCTCCATTACTTATCATATCTGATATCTTGGATTCTTGATTATTCATAATTGAAACAAAGGATTATTTATTAAAAGCAAGTTGGTATGTAAGCATAAAATACAAACATTTATAAGTGATATACCTGATGCTTCAATATGCACATTATTAGAGAGATGAAAACTACAACATTGAAAGGTCGGCAAAAATTAGCTACCTCATTGATGAAGAACAAAAGATGGAAAGGCACTTGTTTGTCTTCCCTCACAAAAGAGTGAAGATGATAAAAGGCAAGAAGAGGAACAAAGAGCACGAAATCCTGAATCTGCACTAGACTTGTCACTTTGTCCGTGGTAGATATGCACATAGTTATGTACACCTCAGATGGGCCCTTTCTCACTAAGCACTAGAAATACACAAGATTCCGCCAACAAATGGATGCTTCTGTATTCTTTGCCTAGTAGAATAACAAAATAACCAAACAACAAAACAACAAAAGTCTAAACAGAAAGTAGTCTGATGCATTTTTTTTACGGAGGTCATAATGCAACGGTACTATCTAAAATTGTTAAATAATGGGAAGGTGCTTCACCGGGATAGATTGCCTATTGAGAGGCATCCTACAAACAACAAAGAACCAAATATGTATTTCAATGGGAAAGTCAATCTACAAAAAGGGGGAAAAGTCAAACATGAAAGGATGCACAAGAAAGGGACCTATTCACTTGATAGGAGGACACAAATGAATTTGAAAAAGCTTCTAGAAAGCTCTCAAAGCATCTATGGAGCATCTCAATTGACTTGATCTACATTAGTCAATAAAATAATCAAATAACAGTTTAGACATAATAATGGGGAAGAGAAAGCAGCAAGGGAAAATTAACAAAGATGTAATGATCAAATGAAGAGTAGAAAAAGCATCCATAACGCCAAGTGTAATCACCTCCCCAAGACGAGCTCGAGTACCCATTATGCCACCAATAAGAGTAGAAAACATTGTATACCATATATGGATATCCATGAGATATTTCTAAAACAAATAAGGATAAGTGAATTCCCCACATGTGCAATGAAGTTAAATTTACATACATTATGGTTTATGTATGTAAAGCATTGTTAAATTTAAAACTACAGATTCACAATTCCAATTTTATATGCAATTCTCCATGTATACAATTAGAAATGTCAATAGTGTGCAAACAGACCATTTTGCAAAGATTGGAGGAGTGCTTTTGCATAAAAAGGTGGTGTAAAAACTTTGCATAAAATCATCACCTTAATGAAAGGGAAAGTTTGCACTGTCATGGACAGCTCAGCCATCCCATTAAACAGCACATTACAGAGACTGTAAAACAGTACACCGAAATACTTCCCACCATCGTCGATGGTCTCATAATGCATTTGTGTTCTTAGAAAGACCGTCGTTGCGATTGCTGACATGATCGTTATCTAGGTTGTTTTGAATATGTACGCAAATGAATTCCACCTCATAAGCAACCATTCCCTTTCAAAAAGGGCTTTGAAGGGCTCCCAACTAGAAATCCCATACTTGCCTTTTGTCATAAGGAATTCCGAGGGCTTCTTTAATCTGTTGGCAGATGTAGGAGGAGTTGAAACCTTCTACAAACTCACTCACTAAGATGTATGTAGAAACTCGATAATTAAAAATGAGAAATAATTTTTTTCAATTTTATTATGTAATTAAAATTTTCATGAAATAATCAAATTACATTTTTACTATATGAAATAAGCTAGTTTATTGAATTTACTTGAATTAACTAGAAGTAAATAGATATTAAATACTTCAAACCTTAGATAAATCATACAAAGCCCAATAAAAGTCCATGTAATGGACTAGTGACGTGGCGGCGACGTGGAAATGGATCGACGGCAACTCTTGACGGCACGGACGGGAACGGATAGGTTGCTACCTCGCGCAGCTCGGCCTTACGCCGGACGGTCTCACACCCGGCGACACACTCAAACTCACAAGTGAGGAAGAGGGAAGGGAAACAAGAGGTGTGGAAACTCTCTCACGTAGGAAGCAAACTTTAATAGCATTCATCATATCAAAAACATACACCCTTAGCCTTCCTTATATAGGTGGAGGCTATAACACTTACACCTTTTAAACTTTCCTAATTACACATATGTCCTATCCTAAAAAAACACCATGTTCCACCAACCAATATTTGACTTGAACCCTCATAAAATACAATTCTTTGACTTGGTAAAAATAAAATAAGATAGGGTGGTTTAATAATACAAATACCACTGTACACACAGATACACAAATATGTATAAATACGTATTCAGGATGCCGGGTCTTCAATCTAGTCTCCGAGCCATAAGCTCGGTGCAGTGGCGATGCGGCGTCGGCTCCGAGCATTGGGCCCGATAGTGGGCCCGGTGTCCCCACCAACCCTCCCGGGGCGGTTGGAACTCGACTCCGTCGAGTAAGGGGGAACACTACTATGGTAGTGCTCCAGCAGATCTGGATCGAGGCGCTGGAGATCTTCCTGGCTGATCCAGGAATCATCAGAAGGTGGACGGTCCCGCCAGCGGACAAGGTAGCGCTGGTACACCCTGCTCCGTGTAGTGGTCACCTGCTCGTCTAGTATCCTCTCAATGTGCTCGCGCGGTACTCTCGAGGCTGTGGGACGCACAGGGGTGGGCTCACTCGCAATGGGAGGAGAAGGCTCGAAAGGGTCACTGGGAATCGCTGTGGGTTCCTTGTAGGCCACCATGTCTGCCACATTAAAATTCGAGCTAATCCCATATTCGGGAGGTAAGTCCACAACATAAGCATTGGAGCCAATCTTCCGCAGAATTGGGAAGGGTCCATCACTACGGGCTTGCAACTTTTTAACGGCTCCCGAGGGGAGTCGTTCGGGTCGAACCCGTACCATAACCATGTCACATTCTTGGAAGTCATGGTGACGCCTATACGAATCAGCCAAGCGCTTGTAAGTTTCATTACTGAGGTTTATTTGCTTGCTAATTGACTCATGCAGACTTGTGACATGCTATGAAAATTCCTCAGCTGACTTGGATGTTCTAGACTCGAGGGGAAGGGGAATGAGATCTACAGGTTTCCTAGGTTTGTAGCCATGCACGACCTCAAATGAACTCATACCTATGGACCTATTGACGGAGCTGTTGTATGCAAATTCGGCTCTGGGCAAAAGAAGATCCCAAGTGCCGGAATGTTCCCCTACAAGACACCTCAAAAGATTTCCTAAACTCCTATTGACGACCTCGGTTTGCCCATCAGTTTGGGGGTGATAGGTAGTGGAAAATTTTAGTTTGGTGCCAACTAGGTGCCAAAGTGTCTTCCAAAAATAGCTAGTGAACCGGACATCCCGGTCAGACACGATGGTTTGGGGGAGACCATGCAGACTCACGACTTCATCAAAGAATAAATGGGCTACTCTAGATGCATCAGATGTTTTAGAACATGTAATGAAGTGGGCCATCTTAGAGAACCTATCAACGACAACAAAGATGGAATCATGCTTGTGAGCAGTACGAGGTAAACCAAGGATAAAATCCATACTCACATCAACCCATGGTCGATCAGGAACGGGGAGAGGAGTGTAGAGACCAGTGTTCTGTTTGGCCTGTTTGGCCATCGTGCATGTCCTACACTGGCCTATAATCTTGGCCACATCTCTCTTCATGCCAGGCCAGAAGAAGTGCTCCTCCATAGAATGGATGGTCTTGTTGCGGCCAAAGTGACCAGCAAGACCTCCAGCATGCATTTCCCAAATCAGGAAGTCCCGAACAGAAGTCCTCGGGACACAGAGTTGCTGCCCTCGAAATAGAAAATCATCCTGGAGTAGATAGTCAGAAAAGGCCATCAAGGGTCCAGCGGATAGAGCCGAGTAGGCAGGGCCAAAATCAGGACACTCTCCATAGAGTTCCTTCATGCAGTCAAATCCCGTGACCTCTACCTGAACAGTGGAAAGAAGGGAGACCCTTCGACTCAAGGCATCGGCCACCTTATTATCCTTTCCAGCCTTATGATTTAGGACAAATGTGAAAGACTGGAGGAATTCTACCCACCGACCATGCCTAGGGTTTAATCCCTTCTGAGAGCTAAGGAATTTCAGAGCCTCGTGGTCCGAATATAAGACAAACTCTTGAGGTAAGAGAGAGTGTCTCCAGTGTTTGAAGGCTTGGACCACGGCATAAAACTCCTTATCATAGGTGGAGTAATGAAGCTTTGCATCAGAAAGCTTCTCACTGAAATAAGTCACAGGGTGGCTCTCCTGACTAAGCACTCCACCTATTCCTACGCCAGATGCATCACAGGAAACCTCGAAGACTTTGGAAAAGTCTGGTAGGCAGAGGACAGGGGCTTTGGTCATAAGCTCTTTTATGGCAAGAAAAGCCTGGGAGGCAGCTTTGGTCCACTCAAAATTCCCTTTACAGATGCAATCCGTAATGGGTGCCATAATGGTGCTAAATCCATGGATAAAGCGTCTGTAGAAGGTGGCTAGCCCGTGGAAACTACGAACGTCATGGACATTCTGGGGCTCCGGCCAGTCTACTATAGCTCGGACCTTGGATGGGTCCACAGCCACTCCTTGACTAGAAACCACAAATCCGAGGAAAGCGACCCGGTCTGTCATGAATTCACATTTCTTGAGATTGGCGTATAGGGTTTCTTTCCTCAAAATCTCACAAACTTCCCTCAAATGGTGGATGTGGTCCTGAGGGTTGTGGATATAGATGAGAATGTCGTCAAAGTAGACGACAACAAAGCGACCGATGAGAGGGCGGAGGACTTCCGTCATAAGCCGCATGAATGTGCTGGGGCATTGGATAGCCCAAACGGCATGACAAGCCACTCATACAGACCTTCTTTAGTTTTGAAGACTGTCTTCCACTCGTCCCCTGGTCGGATTCGGACTTGGTGGTAGCCACTTTTCAAGTCAATCTTGGAAAAGATGGTGGCTTCACTCATCATGTCAAGCATGTCATCAAGACGGGGAATGTGAAACCTATACTTGACAGTGATCTTATTGATGGCGCGGCTGTCAACACACATCCGCCAGGTGCCATCCTTCTTGGGTGTGAGCAAGGCAGGGACAGCACATGGGCTCTTGCTCACCCTGAGGAAACCTTTTTGGATAAGGTCCTCGACAATCCTTTGAAGCTCAGCATGCTCCTTTGGGTTCAATCGGTAATAGGGAAGGTTGGGTAGGGTGGAACCAGGGACAAGATCAATAGCGTGTTGAATGTCACGCATGGGAGAGAGTCTAGAAGGCAAATCCTCTGGGAAAATGTCTGGGAAGTCCTTCAGAATTGCCTGGACCTCGGGTGGGACTGAGACTCAGGACTCCTCGGGGGTGATGGTGACAATAACAGCCCAGACAGGGGCACCTTCGGCAACCTCCCTATTCAGCTCACGGACACCTATGAAGTTAAGGCGCCTAATCGGGTCATGGTCAACCTTTGGGGCCTTAGGGATGGATATGACAGGTGTAGGAGAGGAGGGCATGAGAAGCTTCCCTTTGGTGGGGGTTGGGGCATTCTCTGAATTTTGGGGGATGCAGCGGGTGTAGAGGTAGGACTCTTTCCCACCTTTGGGGGTGTCGGGCACAACTGAATCCTCTTTCCATTGTGGGAGAAGGAACACTGATTGGACCGACCGAATGTAGTAAGGTCTACATCGTAGATCCATGGCCGTCCTAGGATGATGCTCCCGACCTTCATAGGCACTACATCGCATAGGATTTGTCTTTGGTAGGACTGGAACTGGATGGGAATGACACATGTAGTGGTGACTAGGATAGACGTGTCGTCAACCCAAGCCACGTTGTATGGCCTCGGATGAGGATGGGTAGGTAGACCTAGACGGGATACGAAGTCTGAAGAGACTGCATTGATACAGCTCCCGTTGTTAAAGATCACCTTGTAGGGTTGAGATTTGACCATGATGTAGGTTTGGAAGATGGAGGTTCCATGCCAGTCGTCCTCCTGTGGGTGGGTTAGGATGCAGCGAACTACACCCAGACTTCCCTGGTTCGAACTCTCGGTAATATCTCCCATTTGCATGTACTCGATATGCGTGCTATCAAACCTTGCATCTAACTCCTCAAACTGGGCAATGAGATCAGGGTCCGGCTCATATCTCTCAAGGGGTTCTTCTTCCTTAGGTGGAAGCTCCACAGGCTGGGGGTCGTTGATGACCAAGGCTCAGGTGGGAAAATTGGTGGCAATATGCCCTAGGTTATGACACCTAAAGCAGCGGACTCCTAAGATAGGGGCTGGTTGGGAGGTGCTAGGGACCACTCCCTTTCCCTTGTCATCTCTTCTCTCAGCTGGTGGAGTATACTCCAGTCTAGGCACAGCAGCGGGTGTAGGTAAAGGGTTCCTTGGGAAAGGAGCAGTAGGGGCAACGACCCTAAGTGGGGTAGCAGTAGGGACATAGGAGGTGGAGGGGTCAGGCCTCTCAGAGTAGCTGACCATGGGGTTTCGGGACTCAGGTTGGCGGTAGGTGGGGACCCGAGGTGGGACCACCCTTTGAAACCGCTCGACATCTCGAGCAACCTGATATGCATGCTCGAGAGTGTTAACTTCCCGTAGGAACAGCTCCCACTGTATGCTCTCATGTAAGCCAACCCTAAACCGCGAGAGGGTGACGGAGGCATCCTCCATGACTCGACTTCAAAGGAAGAAGTCATCAAATTTGGCGATGTACTCGTCTACGGACATTCCATCTTGGGTGAGTTTCTGCCATTGGTTTAAAAGACGTTGATGGTAGGAAGGTGGCGGATACTTTTCCCTCAATTTCTCCTTCATTTCTTCCCACGTGCTTATAGGCTCCTCTCGTCTCTTTGCTAGGAGATTCTCAACATTACACCAGTAGGTTTTGGCTTGACCCAGGAGTTTCATTTTGGCAAACCTCACCCTTGTAGCAGGGGTCATGCGGCGATGCCAATCAAAATATTGGTCCATCCCGGTCTCCCAATCAAGATATGTAGCGGGGTTGAGGGACCCATCAAAACTCGGAGCGTCGATCATCGTGGTCTCTCTCTCGAGACGTACGGGCCTCTTGCTCTCTACCTTGGGGAGCCTGATTCGGGCGAACTTACTCTCTTTCCTCCCTAGGATTGGCTACGGGATTGCCGTGGCCATTCACTCTTCCTTCCTCTCCCTTCAGTCGATCCTCTAAGGCTCGGATCCTCTTATCGAGTTCCGTCCATTGTTGGCCTATGGATTCTTCAAAGTGGGCCACGAGATTGTGCTCGAGCTGGACTAGCATAGCAGTCACGCTCTCTTGATCCATGGGTAGCGTTGAGGGGTGCTCTAGGTGGCCGGATGAATTCCTAGACCAACGTGGCATGCACGACCTCGGACCTAGATGATGCCGTCCTGGGACCGATAATTACCAAGCTATAGACCCGAATTTGTTGGCTAAATAGGCAAAGTGCCAAGTTTGAAGGGACTGGTCAGGGAGAGTTGCTCGCCCGTAGGCGGAGAGTTGTGGAACTACCTCCTGACAATTTGGGTGCCCTAATGCGACATTCTAGGGTTTAAGGATGTGTACATGCAAGCTCTCGCTTTCCGTCCACAGCGATGCACTCAGAAGACATGCTGCATGGTTCAGGCTCTCTCTCACTTCGCGCGGTAATTGAAAAGATACTAAATAAGCAAGTGAGGGGAGCACGTACCTAGCTAGACTGAAAAGTCTAACTCCGACCGGAGATGAAGGCGAGCGGGGACGTGCGTGCCCGCACGGCGTCGAAGAAGCTTCACCGGTTACAAAGAATTTACTCCACGCAGGAAGGATTTAACTTATTACAAAACCGCTTTAAAATTTCCCACACAGGGGAACAAATTATTTCAACTTTCTCCGCGTAGGGAGACTCTCGGGCACTCACGTTCCGTAATTTACGGACCGTCTGTCGGCTTCCGGGCGACTCGGGTACGGGTCGAGAGGTAATAGTGGACTTGGGTGTTACAAGAACAAATTCAAACAATTAATATATATATATATATCCAACACTTCTTTTCTTATATATATATATATATATATATATATATCCAACACTTCTTTTCTTTTCAAATTTAAAACATTTTTTTAAATTTTTTTTAAACCCCTTTTTATGACTTTTTCCAATATATATAATATAATATATATATATATATACACTCCACAAATTATCAACCTCCTTTTTTGACTTTTCTTTTTTTTTCCACTCTTTTCAAACTCTTTTCTTTTTTAAACCGGCTTCCCGTGTCTCACGCGGCTGGGCAGTCAGCAATGGCTGGCGGGGTGGGTGGCGAGCAGGCACGCGGGCGCGTGCTTGGGCGAGCCACAGCGAGCGCTGGCCCCGGCGCACGGCGGGCTCGCAGGGGCGTGCAGGGGCGCTGGGCGGGCGCGCAGGGCGAGGGACGGATGACCGAGCGTGCAGGGGCGCAGGCCCGGGGGCACGGTGGGCCGGGGCACGGTCGGGCTGGTAGGGCGCGGGGCCCGACGATCGAGCGCGCAGGGGCGCGGTGCCAGGCGCACGGCGGGCTCGTAGGGGCGCGCAGGGCGAGGGGCCAGACGATCGAGCGCACAGGGGCGCTGGCCCGGGCGCACGGCGGGCGCGAGGCACGGTCGGGCGCGATAGCAGGGGTGCGGGCGGCGGGCACGGCGGTAGCGGGTGCGGCGGCGGTGGCAGCGGGCGCGGCGCCGGTGGGCGGTGGCGGCCACAACGGCCAAGAATTCTTTGAATTCTTGGCACGGGCGACGAGGGGCTTCTGCGTGAGCAATTTTTTTTTTTAATTCCCTCTCTTCTCTTCCTCTCAGCCGAGACTCCTATTTATCTCTCCTTTTTTTTCCTTTCCTTTTTTTTTCTTCAACTTTTTCTTCCTTTCTTCAACCGAGATCTATCATGCTCTTTCTTTTTCTTTTTTTTTTCTTTTTTTCTTTTTTCACTTCTAGCAACTCAGAGTGAGAAAGAGAGACGACGTCGGGGTCGTCGGAGGCGCCGTTGTTGGGCTCTGATACCAAATATCACACGGCGGTGACGTGAAAATGGATCGACGGCAACTCCTAACGGCACGGACGGGAACGGATATGTTGCTACCTCGCGCAGCTCGGCGTCACGCCGAACAGTCTCACACCGGGCGACACACTCAAACTCACAAGTGAGGAAGAGGGAAGGGAAACAAGAGGAGTGGAAACTCTCTCACGTAGGAAGTAAACTTCAATAGCATTAATCATATCAAAAACATACACCCTTAGCCTTCCTTATATAAGAGGAGGCTATAACACTTACCTTTTAAACTTTCCTAATTGCATATATGTCCTAGCCTAATAAAACAAAGCCCACCAACCAATATTTGACTTGGACCCTAATAAAATATAATTCTTTGACTTGGTAAAATAAAATAAGATAGGGTGGTTTAATAATACAAATACCACCGTACACACAGATACACAAATACGTATAAATACATATTCAGGATGCCGGGTCTTCAATCGAATCTCCGAGCCATAAGCTCGGTGCAGTGGCGGTGCGGCGTCGGCTCTGAGCATTGGGCCCGATAGTGGGCCCGGTGTCCCCACCAACTAGGATCATAATTGGCCCATTGGATAATCCATAATGGGCTAGATTAGTAGATTAAAGGATTTATTAAAGGTTAAATTGACCTAAATTCGTAACATGTGTTTAATATGTAATTTAAGGGATTAAAATAACTCCATTTCTAGAAGTTTGGCACAAAAATCGACCCTCACCTAACAGTCCACCTTGGACCAGCCGTTTTTACATTGGTTTCACACCAAATGGAGGCTAGGTTAAGAAGAAAAATTAGAATTTTCTTCTAATTCGGAGTTGGAAAGTTTGGCATTGTTAGGCAAGGAATCTTGACAAATTTGACCAAGTTTTGGTTATAAATAGAACCCCATTCGACCCTCAAATCATCCCTGGAGGTTAAGGTTACGCTGTTGCGAAGATTGGTGGAGATTTGAAGGAAGATTTGGAAGATCAAAGAGTTTTCTTATATTTGGAGAAATTTCTTTAGATCCGCAAAAAGGTAGGTGTCTCTCAGGCTAAATTCTAATTAAAGCATGCCATCTTGTTCGTTTTTCTGTTCTCTTTCCATTGATAGCTCATTTATTAAATTACGTTATGAAATGAGCAAGTTATGGTCATTTTATTGTAGGGGTATTCCCATTTTTTCATCAAGTCTAGAACGTGCTATACCTCAGTAGCGCGTTCTGAACCCACTGCCCCGACATAGCGCGTTCATACACTGTATTTTCCCGCCCTCAAGGGTCAAGCAGAAATTTAAAAATAATAATAATAATATTTTCCAGATCGTGCTACCCGAGGGTAGCATACCCGACACGGCACGGCACGGCACAAATAAATAAATAAATATATTACTGGTTTTGTATCAACTCACAACTCTAGCCAACATCCTATGTCCCTTGGGTCCTGATCCAAGGGTGAGCTCTCCAACATATAAAGCCATGCAAGTTTTCTAAACTTCCAATATGGGACTAAAGATTAGTCACTACACATTGTGAACACAATATCAATTATAACCTTTGGAATATGCAATAATTATAAGTATTTAGTCACCAAAAGTAAGAAAAGGTAATATTAACATGTTTTAATTCTTACAGCATGTTAACAAATTATTTTTGTAGAATGAAATTATTTTTACATGTAAAAATCTAATTTTTACCATATTAGTATATTAATGCATGAACCATATTTCCAGCATGTCAAAAATAACTTCCTACATGATAAAATTATTTTATACATACTGAGATATAAAAACTATTTTCAGCATGTTAAAATCTATTTAAAAATATTTTTTGTGCATGCTAAATGTAATTTCCTATTAAATAATTAGTAAATTGATACATGAAAATTACTTCTAGCATGATAAAATTTCGTCCAGCATGATAAAAATTATTTCTAGCATGTTAGAATTGTTTTAGCATGATAAAATTATTTTTAGTATATTAAAGCTATTTTTCTAGATGATAATTCTATTTTCCTATCAAATAATTAGTAAATAAATATAGAAAATTTATTTTTAGCATGATAAAATTTATGTTGTTATCAGAGAATTTCTGTAATCAGCATGGTAAACTTATCTTTATCATCTTATGAGTAAGTTAATGAGTGAGAATTATTTTAGCATGTTAAGTATTAATTTTAGCATGTTAAAAATTAATTTTCAGCATGTAAAAATTAAGTCCAGCATGATAAATTTATTTTTATCATATTATCAGTAAAGTAACATATGAAAATTATGTTCAGCATGTTAAAATTATTTTCAACAAGTTAAAATTATTTTCGGCATAAAAACTTATTTTCATAACCAAATTTTGATTTTTATAATAAATCACCGTTTTGGCTAAACTAATGCATTTCTAATATACAAAAAACTTCCTGTAAATATGTCTAAACACTTGTAAACCAAATGCACACAAGATTAAACCATGGAATTAAATTAATTCTATTAAACTCTAATTACTTGAATTTTTTTCCTAGTTACCGTTCTTTCTTGAATTCCACGACTTAATGTCGTTAAACATGATGCCTTAAAATTATTATTTACTCCTCTTGCTACTTCTGAGATTTTTAGTCAGATCTGTACTTTTTACAAATGAGCTTATTCTTGAAATTCATTTGCCATAGTGTTATGATGGGGACATCACCTCCCATGCCCACGTTCACAGCTCGTCTCCTCGCCCCGGTTGCATCCGGCATGGTCTAGTCATTTAATTTTGAGTCCTATGTAATTTTTATTTGAGTCATTTGATGTATTTTCTCTTTTATTTGAGTCATGTTCCTAGGTCTTGTGTTCATTTCCCTAAGTTCGAGTGTCATTAGGTTGTCTAGTTAGCTATTGGGCCCAATTCATTGGGCTTGACCCAAGGGCTCTCCCCTACCCCCTCGGTTATTTGTCATTGAGTCAATTGTCAGGGACTTTTGTAGAAATGTGGGTTTCCTATATATAGGACCCCATTCCCCCCCATTTCAACTTAATGAATCAATGAATGAAAAACTTGCCATTTTGAGAGTTTACACTTCTTATCTAGTGGAGAGATTCTATTTTTTGGGTGAGAAACCCTAGGGGAGAGATTCCCCACCCTTCCCTCTCTTAATCTCTCTTTTTCACTCCACTTTCTCTCTCCTCAACACCTAAATTCGAATTTTCTTCTCTCTCCTCCCTTCCCAACCACCTCCACTCCCCACCTACCCCATTTAAGCCTCTTCCCATTCCCCACAACCCTCATCAATACTCCACCCCTTCCCAAGACCCCCTCCACCAATCCTCTCCTCACCATCCAACCCCCAACTACCCCTCCCACTTTCCCAAGCACCCTTCCCACTACCCCAAGCACCCCTTCCCTTCCCCAACACAACCCCCCCATTCCCAAGACAAAGAATTAATCCCACCCTTAAACCTATTTTCGAATATCCTGTCCCTCTCTCCATTCCAACCAAATTCGTAGCCCCCACTACCACCATCTATTGGACCCTCTTCCAGACCTTATTCTCCACCTCCCACACCTTAGAAAACCCCCTCCAAGACCCACTTACAACCAGGGGTCACTCCCACACTCATCTACCCCCTTCCCCTTCTTCTTTCTTGGTCATTGGAAGCTACTTCGAAGTTATAGTTTACTGTCCAGAGGTTACAGATGAACCATCAACTTGCAGCGGCCACCACGACTTTCTCCGGACGAGTTTGAAGACCCAAGAGCCATCGTCGGAAGCGTCTACCAGTCTCCTTCGCAACAGAAGTGGTTTCATCTTCTTCCGATCTCCGAGCTGTCCAGGAGGTCCATTCTCCCACAACTGTGCAGTTCTGCCTCGGCTGAGGACCTGAGCCAGATTAGAAGCTCTGCCACGATGAACCCCGAAGGAATCAGTCCACGAGTTTTTCTTCAAAGTTCTTCATCGCCTAGTCTACTTCCATAATCAAGAAACAGAACTTCATTCGGCGTTTGTGATCCAGAGTTCTCATTTTTCTCCCTCAGCTACGCAGATCTGCTACTCATAGTCTACACCGACCAGTCGCCATTATTCTGCATCCCCTAGTCCTATCCGACATCGGTTGGCTTCCCCGTCAGTTTTTCTGCGAAGAGGACTCATCCACGATTCCAACGACTCTGACGGCGCTTGATTCCAAGGTTGGGAGCTGCCGGGGCATCCTCTGCAACATGCTGTTGGAAAGTAGGAGCTAGCTCTACAGGGATCCTGATCCGGAGAGAAAGCTTCACCACGACAAACCCCAGAGGAATCAGGCCACGAGCTCTTCTGCAAAGTTCTTCCTCTCCCTGTCTACTTTCAGAACCAAGAAGCGGGACTCCGTTCAGCATCTTGCAGCAGAAGTTACCAATTTTCTTCCTCAGGCATTCGACTCTGGTTCCCACTGTCTGCATCGAGCACTCCTCACTTTTCTGAGTCCTCTGATCTTCACCGGCATATTTTGGCATCCCCGTTTATTCTACTGTAAAGAGGACTCACCCACGGTTCCAACGGTTCTAACGGCGACTGATTCGGAGTTCGGGAACGGTCGGGGCAGCCGCGTCTTCCTGCTGTTAGAAGTTTGCAGCTGTAGGTCCAAGAATCTGAGGCTCTGTTCAAACCTCCATCCCGGCCAGCAGCAACTCCAGAAGAAATTAAAGAAATTCTGAGGCATTCCCTTCTCAGCTACGAAGATTTTCCCACCGGTCTCGCCACCAGCAAAATTCCTGAGCGGGTTCTACAGCAGCAACACTGACTATCTGTCCCTGTTCGTAGACAGTAAGCAGATTCGGTGCCGTTACTTAGTCATCCCTCTTTAGTCTAATTTCCCCGCCCCGCTTGGCCGGCTGAAGGCCCCTCCTTGCGTGGAGGTAGTATTGTTTGTAATCTCATTAACCCCCACCCCAAGATCCCCCTCCTGCGAGAGGTGTAGTGGTGTAACTTGTTTGGGCAGGTCAAGCTACCCCGACGCGGCGTGTGGGGATCCACTCGCCTCCCCGCTCGCCCTCGTCTCCGACCGGGACCGGTTTCTTCAAACCAGTCGAGTAAGTGCTCAATCCTTCACTCCATTTAGTGCTTGTCTTTCAATATTCATTCTAGTTCCGCTGGTTATGCGAGTGAGAGCTCGATCCTCAAGCCATGTTGTCTTGAGTGATCACCGTGGGAAGAGAGTGGAACCCGTGCCCTTTAGCACTTCGTCGGACCCTTGATTTGGGCAGCCGTACCCTTGGGGAATCAAACCTTGGCCTTGCTGGCCCTCTACCAGCAAGGGCCTAGCCCACACAACCTCCCCTTGGCATTGCCAAGTTACCCCGGGTCTTAGTGAGCATCGGGTGAGCGGTTGCTATTATCGGTCCGTTTTTGAATGCTTAATTGTGCTTGCTTGTTGAGTCCTAGGTTGTGTCACATCATGTTAAGTGGATGTCTAAACGTACTTGGGATCTTATGATCCACTAACCCAATGTCTGGCATTAATGGGGCCCGGTCTGGTCCTGGGAGGAGCACCCGAAAGTACTTGTGCCCATGGGAGTTGATTGACCACGGTGTGGCATTACACCGAAATGCATGACTTGCTAGATTTTACGACATTCCACTATTCGTACTTGTTACTTGTTTGCTTGTTTACTTGGAAATTACATGAATTACTTGACTTGCGTAAAATGGCCAATTACATTAAATTATTTACTTGTTCAAAGTCATTACTTGGAAATTCATCTTGATATCATATTATCTCAATTACTTAGAAATTCCATTCATGTTTATACACTTCCCGATCGAAGTTAGAAAATTGCTTAAATTGTTAATACTTAAAGATTGTCTGGTTCTTAGAGATATAAAATCCTACTGAGCTTTTAGCTCACCGTACGTTTTGGTAAATTGTTGCAGGAAATAAAAATGAACAAGGGAATGGACAAGAGTGAGAGAGTGATTTTCCTTTTTACCTAGGTTTATGTGGATCATTAGTGTTTTTATAAGAATGATGTATTTTGGATTTGGAAGTTATAATTTGCCTTTATGGCTTATGAATTAGTGTTGTAAACTTCATTTTGATGGAATAAAAGTATCATTTTCCCATTCATTTCTATCTTTAGAAATGAATTTGTACATGCTCTGATCGACACGATTGTTTACGACTAGTTCGTGTCTCGATATTCCGCATCGGGGCGTGACGGTCTTTGTGGTATCAGAGCCTAGGTTACATAAAATCCTAGGTTTCACAAGTATAGGTTCATTCTTAAACTTAGGTTAGGTTTAAGATCAATTTCTAGAAATTGGATAGGTCTTAAAACCTTCCCGGTAAGATTGGGTAGAAACACAGGTTACGTTTTAAGAAAAAGAGAATTATCAAGAAATAAATACCAAAATAAAAATAATAAACCTTGGAATTATGGTTTCAGCCTAATTCTCACAAATGGCCGTCGAGAGAGCTCAATGGCGCGAGATGCAGATGACCATTCAAGGCTTAACCCAAGCCCTCCAACAGGTTGCTCAGGGAGGAGCAAACCGAGGAGCTGGTGATTTGCATAGGAATTTTCGAAGCATGAACCCTCTCAAGTTCGTAGGATCTACGGATGCGGATGAAGCCGAACACTGGATTAAGGAGATCGAGAGGATATTCCGAGTCATGCAATGCGCGGATGAGGAGAAGGTCCTACTCGCTACTTTCCAACTAGAAAGAGATGCCCGTGCCTGGTGGGAATCGGTCGAAGCTACTTTACCGCACGACCAACTTCTATGGGAAGAGTTCGTGGAACACTTCAATAGTAAATACTTCTTCGATCAAGTATAAGAAAGGAAGGCCGCCGAGTTTGCCGCTTTGAAGCAGAGGGGTTTATCGGTAGCCGAATATGAAGCTCAATTCTCAAGATTATCCCGGTACGCTCCACATCTCGTGGGTACCGATAAAATGAAGGCACGAGGATTTCTTAACAGCCTTAAGCGTCAATATATTACTCAACTCGCCCCGATGGATATCCAAATTTATTCTGATGCGGTACGGAGAGCACAACTCCTAGAAGATGCAACGGAGTTATCAGATCGGATCCGAGGAAGAGAAGCCAAGAGAGAGCAAGTTACAGGAACCAGAAGTTTTAAACCTTCCTTCGGGAAGAAAAGGCCCAATGATGGACGTAACTTCATCAAGGACGGGCGTAATTTCAACAAAGGTGGACATAATTTTCAAGGAGACAAGAAGCCGAGGACATTCGACAAGCAAATTGTCCCTATATCGGCAACACCAAAGGAACTATGCAAATTCTGCGAGAAGCCCAGACACAAAGCCAAGGAATGTTGGAGAAAGCTCGTCACATGTCTTCGATGTGGGAGTCGGGAGCATTGGATCCCGAATTGCCCTCTTCTCAACGAGCAAGCTCCACCACCGGCAAGGCTTCCTATTATTGCCAAAAAGTAAGGAAGACTTCAAGCTCTTATGGATGCAGAACCTACCAAGGAAGGAGGCATCGTGGAAGGTACTCTTTTCATATACTCCAAGCCTGCCTCTGTCTTATTTGACACCGGAGCTATGCATTCATTTATATCTAGAAGATTTGCTGGTCTTTTGCCTATGAAGCATGTTCCATTAGATTCTACACTCACTATTACTACCCCTATTGGAACGGGAACGGAGATTAAACATTTCTATCCTGCTAGTGAAGTTCTAATTAGCGGTTATAACTTACCCGCTGATTTGGTATGCATGGAGATGGACAGATATGATGTTATTTTGGGTGTCGACTGGCTGTCTACACATGGAGCTAGTGTCAATTGCAAGTTGGGTACGGTAACTTTTATGGGTTACCCCAACCTCATATTTTCTAGTATCAGGCATTCTAAACACTTGTTTCTCATTTCGGCCCTCAAAGCCGAGAAATTATTAAGGAAGGGTTGTGCCGATTTCTTAGTTTCTATCACTATGACCGAGCATACGGAACCTGTTCTAAAGGACATTCCTATCGTTCGAGATTATTCTGATGTATTTCCGGACGAGTTGCCTGGTATTCCTCCCGAGAGAGAAGTGGTTTTCTCTATTGATTTAATTCCGAGAGCTGCACCAATTTCTAAAGCTCCGTATCAGATGTCTACTGTTGAAATGAAGGAGTTAAAGGAACAATTACTGGAGTAATTGAAGAAGGGGTTTATCCGACCAAGTACTTCACCTTGGGGAGCCCCGGTCCTCTTTGTTAAAAAGAAAGATGGTTCGATGAGACTATGTGTTGATTATCGGTAATTGAATCAACCCACCATCAAGAATAAATATCCATTGCCGAGGATTGATGAATTATTCGACCAGATTTCTAGAGCTCAATATTTCTCAAAGATCAATCTTCGATCTGGTTATCATCAGTTGAAAATCAAGGAAAGTGGTATTCACAAGACGGCATTTTGGAGTAGGTATGGACATTACGAGTTCACTGTTATGCCTTTCGGCTTAACAAATGCGCCTGCCGTATTCATGCAATTAATGAACAGCGTATTCAGGCCATACCTCGATCAATTTATGGTTGTCTTTATCGATGACATTTTGATCTACTCTAAGTCAAAGGAAGAACACGAAGAACATCTCAAGAAGGCCCTTCAATTATTAAGAGATCACAAGCTTTATGCCAAATTAAGCAAATGTGATTTCTGGTTGGAGGAAGTTTCTTTTCTCGGTCACATAATTTCTCGGAACGGTATCGCCATCGATCCTTCAAAGGTCAAGGCCGTAAAGAACTGGGAAAGACCTACTAGTGTGACGGAAATTCGAAGCTTCTTGGGATTGGCTGGATATTATCGAAGATTTATCAAGGATTTCTCAAAGATCGCAGTATCTTTAACAAGATTGACACGGAAGGAGAATCCTTTTATATGGTCCAAGGAATGCGAGAAAAGCTTTCAAACTTTAAAGGATTGTCTGCCGACTGCTCCTATTCTCACATTACCTACGGAAGGAGGAGGATTCGAAGTATATACTGATGCATCTAGAATTGGCCTAGGTTACGTATTAATGCAACATGGCAAGGTCATAGCTTATTCCTCACGGCAATTGAAGAAGCACGAGGAAAATTATCCCGTACATGACCTAGAACTAGCAGCTGTGGTCTTTGCTTTGAAGATCTGGCAACATTACCTCTATGGCGAAGCCTTTACGGTGTATTCTGATCACAAGAGTCTCAAATATTTATTCTCTCAAAAGGAGCTCAATATGAGACAAAGACGGTGGTTGGAATATTTAAAGGATTTCGACTTTTCTATACAATATCACCTCGGAAAAGGCAATGTCGTAGCTGATGCACTTAGCCGGAAGCCGATGGCTTTATTATCGAGCATGATGGTTAAAGAATGGCATCTACTTGAGCAAATGGCCAACTTAAACCTCAATATGGAGGGGAAGGAAGGCGGAGTCTTTATTGATAATATTCGACTCCAACCCGAGTTACTCTTGGAAATCAAGGAATGTCAAGGTGATGATCCGATGATCGTGGAAATTAAAGAGAAACTAGATCAACGACCGGATTTCCTTCTAGGTGATGATGGAAGGTTACTATTCAAAGGAAGAACTTGTGTACCGGACTGTTCTACCATCAAGGGTAAAATCCTGGAGGAAGCACATCGGTCAAGTTACACTATTCACCCCGGTGCTATAAAAATGTACCAAGATCTCAAGAGAACATTCTGGTGGCCGAATATGAAGAGAGAGGTACCCAAGTTCGTAAGTCGATGTTTAGTTTGTCAACAAGTCAAGGCCGAACACCTCAAACTGGCTGGCAAGCTCAAGTCTCTCGAAATACCAGAATGGAAATGGGATAGTATCGGTATGGACTTCATTGTTGGATTACCGAAGACCCGAAGTGGTTTTGATGCTATATAGGTAATTGTGGACCGGTTAACCAAGTCCGCTCACTTTTTACCTATCAAGACCAAATGGACCCCACCGCCTCGATCCTCGCTCCATCCTCACCGCTCCTCGCCCCACGAACCTCGCCTCCTCACCCCCGCCTTCCTCTATCGGCCATCGGAGAAGAGAGGGAGAGAAGAGAGAGCATCAGAAGAGAGAGGGAAAGAGTGAGAGTTGTGAGGAGAGAGGGGGGTGGGGGGTTATTTATAGGAAAATATTTTGGGTTTTAAAATCCATAAAATACAAAAATAGGGGAAAATACTCTCCATGATCCTCGAAAAATGCACAACGCCCCTACAATGTTTAGGAGCTCGATAACACGTCGGTTCACCCTACGCAGGGTTCCGAAGGCTCGACAGGCAAAAACCCACGTAAATAGTAAAACATGTCCCGAGACTCACACAGGCACTCCGAAACCTCACGGATTTAGATCCATAAATCTAGGGCATTGTAGTGTCCATTAAGATGGACGCCAATTGGCGGACGCTAATTCTAGTTTTTTTATTTTTTATTGAATTTTAAATCGATGAGTTGGTGCCTCTTTAGGAAGACGTTGATTAATCAGTGTCTCTTTACGTGGATGCGAATCCTTATTTAAATGTATTTCTGGATTTTGTCCAAGAATTAGCAACGTCGGCACTAGATGCCAATTTCTTCCGTGATTTTAATAGCTTTTAAGTCGGTTTAACATAAGTATGTCGACCTGGGGCTTAAGGTAGGTCGGCCTACCCTTGGCTTCTAGCAACGCCTATACTTTGATCTACAATGGAATGCTCAAAGTGAAATCATGCATTGGGTGTGCTGTGAAGGATGCATGCAACTATAAAAAGTATATGAATGATCTTTTGCGGACAACATGCACATGGCACACAAAGATTTGATCATTTCCTCATGCGGGGTGACTCCCAGTACATGGCGTACTATTTTACTCAATCATAGTTAGGGTTTCCGTCCAGACGTAGTCCGCCCTTTCGCTATTCACCATTTGATATACCAAAAGAGCTGTGGCAAGCACGCACTCGGGAATTGAAGTATGCATGAAGTCCTATTTGAATTCATGAATCAATGAACATATGAATCAATGCGTGCATAAGGGTGCACATGATATGTTCAGTTTTGAAATACACGAAGGGGCAGAATATGCTTAAGTCCATGCAATTTTAGTGAAGATCTAATGTAATTCAATGTTTGATCATCTTCATGCAACCTTGGTGAATTTATCATGCAAATCTGTTATGAACATGCAATGCTTCTTTTGCAGGCCTATCGTAGCAGCAAGCTCCCAGCCCGGTTTCAAAGAGTTTCAAACTAATCGCGTATGGTATACACATACATATGCACGCAATGCCACTTTAGAATTTGATTATGCTCTGAAAATCATCTTCTTCATATTATTTCTTTTTTAGCCTTTTTTAAGCAAAACATCTAGTGGGACGAAGGGAGAGTGCACCCCCATTCCAGAGGAAGGGAATGTTCTCACTCCACCTACGAGCCACTAAATGTAATTTTATTTCTTTAATAGAAATGTACAAGATCAAAGGAAGACCAAGCCTCTATAGTACAATGAAAGAATGAAAAAAGAAACCTATACATGTCTCCTTCAAAAATTAGGTATGCAGCAAGCATCGTCTTTGGCATATCCTTTGGCTAATAGATGCAGCTCTCTGAATGAAAAAAATTCCACATTGTGTCCAATGGAGACCGCATGATTTGCCAGAACATCTGCTAGCTGATTTGCTTCTCCATATGAATGAATAATGGGGCACTTAAAAGATAAGAAGATTTGATGTAGGGATCTCCACAAAGGGAGGAGAGACCATGGCGGATCTCTTTTATTGTTCAACAAATCAACCAAAACCATAGAATCAGTGAAGATAACCGACAATGGGATAAAATGAAGCTGAGCTAGACGGAGACCATCTAATAGAGCTCGTCCTTCTACCACCATATTGGAACCATTACCATAGTAATATGAAAACCCCAGCACTAATTGCCCACGAGAATCTCGGAAACAGCCACCACCCCTAGATGGTCCTAGATTGCCTTTGCTAGCTCCATCCACATTGAGAGAATAATTGACTGCAGGGGTTGTCCAGCAGACTGTAAATAAAGCCAGGCGACTGCTTCTGATAGAAATACCAAATTCCTGAATAATATTGCAATACTCAGAGCTGGCCCCTTGATTAAATTTGACTTGTTTCACAATCTGATTAATCTCCGCTAGAATCTTATAAAAAATCTTGAGAAAATTGGTTCTGTGCCCTTCATATCTAACCAAGCATCTATATTTCCATATCTCCCAAATGATCAAAAGAGTTGCCATCAGAGAAATGAAACCTTTTGGTTTATTGATGATTGCCCCATTAATGTATAACCTCAACCGGCTGATAATATTTGTAGCTTCCAAGCAAGAGTTAGTAAGCAAGGGAGCTAACCTGTTCCATAAAAATTTTGCCAGTTCACTGTTGACAAAGAGGTGATCTTCATCTTCTATTTCATGAGAGGAAGAGCAACAAACACAACAAGATGCCAAATTAACTCCGCTGGTTTGTATACGGCTATCAACTTGAACCGCTTGTTTCAAAAGTTTCCAACAAAATAAAGCTGCCCTCGGAGGAAATCTGTGATTCCATAATTTGCTAAACATTGAATCAGCCGCCTGCCCTTTGATGAATCTGTAAGTAGATTTAATACTGAATTTACCTGAGTTAGTAAATGACCAAATAGGAATGTAATTTCCATTTTGGATCACAAACCTCTGAATTTCAGCCCGTAGCTGCTGATCATCCACTTTATCCCAAATTGGGTGTTGAGGATTAGTCATGGCAGTATTAACTGAGCAATCTTCAATCAAAGAATTATTTTGGAGAGAAAGTTGTTCAACCAAGGCTTTATCTTTGTACCAAATATCTTTAAAGAAATTAGTGGCAATACCATCTTGAACAATCATGCGGGAACCTGTCAGCAGAATTGCTCTAGTGTCTCGAAATCACAAGTTTTTATACCAACTGGAAATGGAGTTTTGCAGTCTGAAATGTGATGCCCATGCTAGTATTTACTTCTGACATAGTTAGCCCAAAGTGACTTGCTGTGCATAGAGAGCCATAATAGTTTGACATAGAAGTAGATTTGAGTATCTGAAAGGCTACGTATGCCCAGTCCACCTATAGAAACAGGGCAACAAATCTTGTCCCAAGAGATCCAGTGCTTTCTGTGTGCTGTTTCAAGTCCCTGCCAAAAGAAATTGGCGCAAATTTTTCCAATCTACTTTTAAATAGTAGAAGGAATTGAGGCAGCACTTGCTGTATACATAGGCATTGATGCTAAGACTGACCGGATCAGAACATCCCTTACTGCCTGGGATAGAAACTTACTTTGCCAGCCAGCTAACTTGGCATTAACTTTGTCCAGAAGATATTTAAAATGTGGAGTTTTGGTTCTACCTTTGAAGAGAGGAATGCCCAAATATCTAATGCTACCTATTTTGTGCTGGTAACTAGTTAATTGACTGATGCGAACAATAGAAGAACTAGGCATCCATTTTGCCACTACAAAGTAACTTTTATGGGCATTAATCCTGATGTGACACCACCTTGGGGGTGATAGCCACAAGACTAATGAACCTTGGACCTAGCAAGCAAGTAATGCACGGACCGGTGACTTCACTCGAGCAGACTCACCCGCTAAGCGCACTCTCATGCCTGTAGTTAACCCGGTGATGGTGGTGAGGGTCCGAGATGAAACCTCGCTGCTCCGGGGGTTGGCTAGCCTAAGATTGAACCCCTAAGGGCCCTGGGATGCCCACCCTCGGGGGCGGCCAGCACGCCAAGGGCGTGGGATGTAATGGCTCTCTCACAACTTGCCCGCGGTAGTCACTCACACAATAGTAATTTAGGATCGGGCACTCACTTACCGTCCGACGGCACTAGCGCCAATAATAAAACAGCAAAGGAATGAAACCAGCAAGGGGTAACCGAAGCTCACTTGACCATTGTGAAGACACGGATCCAGGTCGGAGACGGGGGCGAGCGACGAAACATGGGCTCACCCACACGCCGCGCCAATGAAGCTTTAACCTGAAAATTCAAGTTACATGCACTACGCCCCTTGCAAGGGGGTTGGACTAGGGGTGGGGAATTAGATTACAACCAAAATGTACCTCCACGCAGGGAGGGGCAGTCAGCTGGCCAGGCGGGGAGGGGAAAGTTGAACTAGGAAACTAAATGGAAGGTGATTGTCGGTTCTGTCCGCTCTCTAGAACAGGGGATAGACAGTCGATGTTGGTGCCGCTGCGGCCTCTCTCGAACTCTGTTCGTGATGAAACCAGTGGAAAAACCTCTTGGGTTGGCCCAGGAGAACGTCTGATTTTTTGGAGAATTTCTGATTGATGACGATGGTCGGGGCAGAGGCGTGAACAGGGGCTCTGTCTTCTGGATCTGGTCGCATCTGCACCACTGCAGCAGGAAGGCGAGGTCGCCACGGAAGCTCCCGAAATCCGATTCAGGCGTGGCCAGAGTCGTTGGATTCGTGGTCGAATCCTCTTCGAACGGAGACCTGAGGGGACGCCAGAGATGGTCAAAGGAGGTAACGAGGGCCCGAACAGTGGTCAGGTATCAGGTCAGTTCCAGAGGGAACAGACCTGTGCACCCGGGGGAGAAAATTGGTAACTCAAAGCTCTGAACGCCAAACGGAGTGCCGCTTCTTTGTACTGGAAGGTGACTCGTCATAGAAGATCTCACCCAAGCCCTGCTTCCATAACTTCAAGAGGATGGCCGTGGGAGCCTCTGAAAGTTGCTTCAGGTTGACTATCGGGAAGATGATGCGCAGTCTGTCGATGACAGCTCCTCCGTGCAGCTACGAACTCAGACAGGGACGAGACCACCACTGTTGCCAAGAGGGCCGGAAGACGCTTCCAACGGTACCTCTTTTGCATCTAGGGGCTCCGGGATGAAGTCGTGGCAGGCTCTTCAACCAGCGGCTTCTTTGCTGCCTGCGAACTGGAATGAAAGGGTGAAGATAGGTAATGGGGGAATGGGGTAGATGGGAGGGGAAATGAGGTGGATGTGTGTGGGGGCAACCCCTGGCTGTGAGGGGGTCTGGGAGGGGGTGTTCCAAGGTGTGGGAGGGGGAGAGTGGGGTTTGGAAGGGGGTCTAGTAGATGGTGGGAGGGAGAGCTGCGAATTTTATGTTGGGAGGGAGAGGGATGTGGATTTGAATTTGGCTTAATGAATGGGGTTAATGCTGGCCTAGAGGAGGGGAAAGGGTGCTTGGGGAGGGGTGTTCTTCCTTGGGAGAGTAAGAGATTGCGTGGGGGAGAGGGAGGATTGTGTTGGGGAGAGGGGGGATTGTGTTGGGAAGGCCAAGATCCTCCTAGGGAGGGAAGAGATTTGGTGGGAGTTGGTGGGGGTAATTAATGCACCTAGGGAAGTGGCAAGGTGGCTGAGGTGGCAGCTTAGGTGGCAGATCTAGGGCTTATGTGAAGGGTGATGTGGATGAGAGAGAAGAAATTTGAATTTGGGGGAGGGGGAAGAGAGAGAGGGGGGGCCCCTTAGAGAGAGAGAGAGGGAGAGAGGGGTTGGAGCTTCTCACTCCACTCTATGGCTTCTCACCAAAGAAATGTAACTTTCTAGAACTCAATATTCATCCTTCATTAACTAAAAATGGAGAGAGTGGGGTCCTCTTTATAGGGATCCCATAATTTACAATAAGTCCCTATGTTTAGGAACAATGACAAATAACCAAGGGGGAAGGGGACGCCCCTGGGCCTAGCCCATTGAATTGGGCCCATTAACTAATCTAATCAACCTAATCACACTCAAACTTAGTTAAATGACTGCCTAACCTAGGTACTGGACTCAAATAAAAGGAAAATTACAATGATATGACTCAAATAAAAAATGAAAATTACATGCCATGACTCAGAAAATGTGACGGACAAAATGGAGTACTGCCAGTGAGCAATCGGAGCTGTGAAAAAATGTGAAGGGCGAGAGATGCCCCCATCATACCCCCGGGTTGCGAAGAACTCGACTCTGTCGAGTATCGGTCCGCTGGGGAAGTGGTCCTCTAATGCAGCTCCGGGCGAGCCATGACCTCCAAACTCAACCTCGCGTCCTCAGCTGGGGAACAGCTCTTTGTCCTCTCAAGGTGGCTCGGGCACACCCTCTTGCTGGCGATGGTACCCTGCTTGCCTAGTATTGCCTCCGTGTGCACACGTCGGACTCTCAAGCTGATATGTGGAGGCTCTCCGAGGGTGTCACTCACAAAGGTGGGGGTAGGCTCAAGGTGCTCACTGGGATCCACTACGGTGCCCTTAGAGGGTGCAAGATCCGCCACGTGGAAAGTGGGGTATATCCCAAAATCCCATCGGTAAATCCAACCCATAAGCTAGTTTGCCAAAGCTACTCGGAACTTGAGAAGGTCTAAGTCCTTGTGCCATCGACTTGGAGGTGACCCTAAGGTAGAGCCACTCCAATCTCACGATCACTAGGTTGCCTACTTGAGGTCCCAAGTGGCACTTGCGAGCTTTTGCCCATTCATCATGAACCTCACCGCCCGTTGCTAGATGCTTGCTTGAATGCTTATGCCAGAGTGACGGTGTGGTACGGGTGGGAAGTGTGTGGTATGCAAAGGTGGACCAGGGTAACCATATGTGGACCTATCATGCAATGCTGTCATGTAGACTTTGGTGTGCCTAGGTGGGTCGGGGCACCCGTAGGTGAACCTATCATGCAAAGTGGTGATAAATGTCAGGGGACCCGGATATCCGTAAATGCTCCTAACATGCATATGACCAATGTTGAATGAGGGAGGGCCGTTACACTCGAATATGGATCAATCATGCATTCTACTTGACATGTGGGTGACATGAACGAGTGGACCCGACGTACTAATCATGCCAAGCGGTGTGATGTGCTAAGACATATGAATTCCCTTCCCAAAGATGACTTCCTTGTGTGGGGTGGTGGGGTGGCCTTTGAGTTTCCACTCAAAAGGGTCGAAGGGATCTAGGTAGGTGGACATCATGGAATGGGGCACTTCCTCAATCCCTAGGTGGATGTTGTCCAAGGTCATGGCTCCTATGGTGTGACCCAAGTCAAGGACTTGGTGGATGGGGTCAATCAGGGTGGGTTGGGGTAGGAAAAGGTGGGTAGTGGGTAAGGCGGTTGGGTCACATGGGTTCCTTGACTCCCATTAGAATGGATCAAGGGGATCATAAACAGGGTTACCAAGGGGAAGGGGCCCTTTATCCCCAATATCCTCAAATGGTGGTGGGTCATCCTCTTTAATGAAATAATTGGGCAGAAGTTCTTGGTGGGTGGGTCGGCCATGAGGGGAGGGCTTGGCTTTCTACCCGAGATAAGAAGCTCCAATTTGAGGAGAAGGTCGGGCTCATCGGGTGTGGGGAGGAATAATAGAAGGTCACTAGTGTAGCAATCAATGGTGCACATTGAGGTGATAGACTCGACACAAAGGTGTAGGAGATCAAGGCTCCTAGGTTGTTCGGCCATAGGGGTCAATATGCTAGTGAACTCGATTTGCCATGCTAGGCCCTTAAGAAGATCCCCTAAAGTTTTCACTTGGTAGGATGATTGGATGATGGTGCGATAGGTGGAGAAGAGTACTATGGGGAGGTTTAGCTCCATGGGAGGGTAGACATAGGACGTGATGGGGTGAACTGGTCTCTCCTTTAGCCATCTAGCTAGGGGCCCATCTATGATTATGGTGCCATTTGTAAAGGTTTGTGGCTCTTGAAGACCCGGACTATTTGAAGTGGTAAAGGGTTGAAGCTCTTCCTCACCATTGGTGTGAACTTGGGTTTCCTCATGGGTGGGGAGAGGGTCCGGACTAGCAACTACTCCTATGTGAGTGGGTGTGACCTCCTTTCTCAAGGGAATGGGAAGGTCTTTTGGGGATGGGGTGATGATGGTTGGGGCATGGTGCACCCGGAGTGGTAAGCGAGGTCGAACTTGGGTTGGGTTTTGGAGTGGAAATAGCAGAGGCCTAGGTAGGGGTAGGATTGGGGTTGGAAGTGGAAGGTGGGTTGGGTGATGAGGTTTGGGTTGATTGGTTTTAAGGGGGGAATCCCTTTTAGGGGACGATGGAGGGGTAGTGGTGGAGACGAAGGGGCTTGTGGGGTATGGGTTTGGTGAGGGATGGTGGGTTGGGGGGTGGTGGCCGTCATGGGCCTAGGTGGAGGGGTGGACATGGGGTCCACTTGGGTTTGAATGGTGAGGGTTGGGTGAGTGGTGGTCCTCATTGGGGAAATTGGGTCGGTTAGGGGTCTCTTCCCCTTGGGATCGGTCGATTGTGGAGGGGTGGGAGTGGGGGTCAATTTGGTTTGGATATTGAGGGTTGTGGAAGGGGGTTTTGGTTGGGGTTTTGGGGCCCTCAGGGGGTTAGGTGGAGAGGTGGATGCTGGGATCATTTGGGTCTTAATGGAGAGGACTTGGTGACGAAGTGTAGTGATGATGGTTGAGAGGGGATTTGTTGGGAGTGGTGGTGATGTGAAACAACCTAAGGATGCATTGATGGACCGACTGGGTGAGCCTTGGACCTAGACTTGCAAGCACACTCATAATTTGGCGGACTCGATGTTGGCGGACCGATATCGCATCACAACCCTTTCCCGTGGTGACTAAGTGATGATAGGGTGGGTTCGAGGGTCTAAACCCAGTAGGTTGGGGTGATGGCTAAGCCAAATATGTTTCCCTCTCTAGGATCGGTACACCCACATCAGCGGGGTGGACATCGCGCCTTGAGGGCACAGGGTCTCTCCTCACTCAACCCGCGGTGGCAGCTCGTGATCGGGAAGCCACTTGGCCGGGCACTCACTTCCTTTCCGGCTGAACTTCGAAATGATACTAGTTGAACAAATATTATCCATGGGGGTTCAGCTTATACCTGATCGGCATGAAGACACCGATCCCGAGTCGGAGACGAGGGCGAGCGGGGAAGCGCGGGATCGCCACCCGCACGATGCGCCGATGATGCTTCGAAGGGACCTACTGTTACAAAACTACTCCTCCCGTAGGATGGTGTTCGTGGGGTGGGGGAAATATCAATTACATTCAAACACTACCTCCACGCAGGGAGGGGCGCTAAGCCGGCCAGGCGAGATCGGGCGGAGAGCTAAAGAAGGCGCCGAACGAAGACATTGCTGATTCTACCTATTTTTGGAACTGTTGAATAGGTGGTCGATGTTGACGCCGCCACGGGTTCTACAAGACATAGAAGTCACCAAAACCTGTGCCGAATCCTCGCTGATTGGCCCGGGAGGACTCCAGAATTTTGGTGTAATTTCTGGGCATCGTTAGAGATCGGGGCCGGCTCTCGGACTGGGCCACTTCGTTCTGGCTCGGACTGACTCCTGAACAATGCAGCAGGAAGATGAAGCCGCCACAAACACTCCCGAGGTCCGAATGATGCGGGACTGGAACGGTTGCGAGCGTGGCCGAGTCTTCTTCGAGCAACAACTAGGATGGTCACCGGGGGAGGTCGGAGCAGAGAGAAAGAGCCCTAAGAGTAGAGGGTGGTGTGGGCTGGCTCTGACTGGATTGACCTGCGCATCTGGGGAAGAATAAATGGAACGGGGAGCTCCGGCCTCCGAACGAAGCTTTGCTTGCTGTGTTGGATAGAGGACTGGAAGTGCTTTGTGTTGTGACTCCTCTGTGTTGATGGTGTTGACATGTGCTTTATTTCATATGGCAACACATTATTTTGATTGATTGGCAACACTGTTTATGTTTTGATGAAATTGATTTTATCAGATTGTCTGTGTGTTCTATGCATCTCACAGGTTAACACACTGCATTACACTTCAAGTCTATACAGCCGTCTCTTGCATTGCGTCTCTTGCGTTGTTCATTCGTAAAGTTTGTTCAGTGAGCGTCTCATTGGTGAAGTCTGTACACTCACCAACTGAACTTCAAAGTCCATACATTGGCATTCAGACTAGCAAGTCTATACAGCGTCCGTTGTCTAGAGTCTCTTGAAGTCTGTACATCGGACTGCTTGCAAAGTCTGTACAATGGACTGTGCTTCACAAAGTCTACACATTGGTCGGTGGAAAGTCTATACATTCGTTACAATGCACACATCGTCTCAACTTGCGTCTCATGCATATAGTAAGTCTATACATTGCTACAGTAACTCAAGTCTATACATCATATGTTTCATGCATTATCTTAGGGAAGTCTGTACAGTGGACCGTCTCAATTAGCGTCTTATGCATTGAGCAAAGTCTATACAGACACCACCGTCTCATTCAGCGTCTTAGACTTGCAAAGTCCATACATTGGTCGGTGGAAGCAAAGTCCATGCATTGGACTGTAGCATGCTCGAAGGACAAGTATATACATTGGGTTTTTACCTACGTTGCTTCTCAAAGTCTATACAGACTTCAGCGTCTCATTCTGCGTCTTATACCAAGTATGTACATCCAACTGTTCATCTTTAAAGTCTGTACATTGGCTTCAAGACTTTCAGGTCTATACACTGACGGCTGAACTGAGAACTCTATACATCGTCTGTCTGCATTAGAGTCACATGGAGTCCATACATTGCACAACGTTCATAAGTCTATACATCGTGCTGTTTCACGCTAAGTATATACATTGCTTCAACTCTGCTTTCACAACGCCAAGTCTGTACATTGCCTTGTTATGCATATGAACGTGAAGTCTATACATTGCTTCATAAACATGAAGTCTATACATTGCACTCACGTTTCACAAGTATATACATTGCATGCTCTTTTAATAAAGTCCATACACTGAGCAAGTATATACATTGTCTGTCTGTCGATTGAAAAGTCTATACAGAGTTCTTCACTTAACCTGACAATCCGATACTCTGTCTGACAGGGATTCTTACCAAGATTGATGACCTGGCTCGTGATCCCAGGAGGACGAGGTGTGCAGATGCTGACACGTGGATGGAATTGCCTCGGATCTGGCGAATTCACTTGGGCGGGAAAACGTGGAAGTCACGCGCCCTTATCCACCTGCTGCTGCCAATATATATAGTAGTCTTCATCCTCTGTTGAAGGAGATCGATCGACTGAAGAGTGGCAAGTCTATACATCCAGTCCAAAGGCAGCAGAGTGCTATCGATCTACAGAAGAGAAGAAAAGCAAAGAAGAAAAGAAAGAGAGAAAGGAGAGTTGAGTTGAGAGAGATTTCGAGAGAAAGGTTGTAAGTCAGTCTCCTGGTTCAGAAACCAGAGCTGACTCTGCTCATACTTGAGCTACATTTGTCGTGTTTTCTTCATTTCTTTTGTTTCTAATTTTCTTGTGTTCGATACTATTGTTCTTCAAGTTGTATGTCAGCGGATGCATTGGAGGTTTCCACTGGACAGGTAAAGCTGTAATCCTCAGCTGGCGAGACTTGGTCTCAGACGGGTTAAGCTGTATTTCCCTAGCGGTTTGCAGAGGTGTATCCTCTGGACAGCAAGCTGTGTTGCTCAGCGGGCAGTGGAGGATTCCACTGGATAGCAACCTGTGTTGCTCAGCGATTTGTAGGCCGAACTGTATTGCCCAGCGGACGCAAGCTGTGTTGCACAGCAGTAAGCCATACTCGGTTGAGTGTGGGGTGGACGTAGGTCATTGACCGAACCACCTAAAATCTTATGTGCATTGTGTTTGTGAGTTTGCTCGTACATGACTGAATCTCTTGATTATCTTCACAGATCGCTTATGTTTTTGCTAAGTTTAGACACTCGAGTTAGTGTTTTAGTAGATCTGCCTTTATTCCGCATTTGAACCTCCAACTGGTTTTAAATTAGGCTGTAGATCTATTCACCCCCCTCTAGATCCACACTTCGTGGAGATAGACTATGTCCATCTAACTTCAACACTTGGTATTAGAGCCTAACTCTTCTACAGGGACTCATCGCCCGAAGAGGAAAGGCAAGATGGATGCTCGAGGGATGATTGCTGAAGGTCACTCAACTACAAAGCCCCTGTACTTCGATGGATCCAACTACGCATACTGGAAGAACCGTATGCAGGTCTTTTTGAGGGCTAAGGATTACGAGCTTTGGAAGGTAGTCAGCAAGGGACCTTATGAGCTATCCCCGAATGAGGAAGTCTGGACCAAGGAGGAAATCAGAAGGTCCACGCTCAACTGGAGTGCAATCAACGCAGTCCAATGTTCTCTGCATCCCACTGAATTTTCTCGAGTATCTGCCTACAATTCAGCTAAGGAGATGTGGGATGCACTGGAAGCAATTCATGAAGGGACTTCTCAGGTTAGAGAGACGAAGGCCAATTTGCTTGTGTCTGAATATGAAGCCTTCAAGATGAAACCCAACGAGACCATCAAGGAGATGTATGCTAGATTGACAACTATTACTAATGGCCTCAGAGGATTCGGGAAGAAGTATTCTGAGTATGATATAGTCAGGAAGATCTTGCGATCCTTGACATCAATTTGGCACACCAAGGCCACCGTCATGGAAGATTCAAAAGATCTACACAATACAAGGGCAGATGAGCTAATTGGATCTCTAATGGCATATGAGATGAATCTGCCGAAGGTAGATGAAGCTGAAGAGAAGAGGAAACCGATCGCACTGAAGGCTGGTGCTAGCAAATCCAGCAAATCAAACCGATCCAACTCTAGCAGATCATCATCCGAGGAGAGCTTGAATGAACAAGACATAACTCATACTGAGATGGCTATGATGACTAGAGAGTTCAGGCAGTTCCTCAGGAAAGAAGGAGGACAATTCAACCGAAGGAACCATAGTGGCGGCCGGCAGGACACAAGGTATAAATCTAAACCTGCAAATCAATATGGAACTTACGTGCGTTACCAATGCAGGAACTCTGGCCATCTGAAAGCTGACTGTCCGGAGAACCAGAAGCACAAGGACAAATCAAATAGAAAGAACACGAAAGGAAGAGCCATGATCAGCACATGGAGCGATGAGGATGAAGGTTGTCTCAGCAATCCTTCGGATAGTGAAGTTGAAGCTGAAAAACCCATCTGTCTCATGGCAACTAGCTCTGAAGACAGAGAGGAAGATTCAGATGAGGTAACTTCTCTATTTAATAATTTTAGTATTGTTGAGTGGGTAGATGCCTATCATAAACTAGCTGATCAAGCAGATGATATTAGAAGGGAAAATAAGCATCTAAAAAGAAAAATCAATTCCATGCAAAATGATACCTCATTGTCTGATAAAATTGCATGTCTTGAAGCTGAGAATAATAAACTCAAACTCACATGTTCTGAATCAGAGGAAATCAAGAATGAGTTAAAAACTTCTAGGGAAGAGAATGTGAGGTTAGAAAAGGAAATTGATGAATGGAAACTGAAAATTCAAAAATATGAGAGTGAGATGAAGCTGGTGAATGAGAAATATGAAGCTGTCCAAATTGTGAATACTGAACTTAAGAAATCTGTTGAAGATATTCAAAAGGACAATGAGGACAAGCTTAAGACCATTGAGAAAATGACCCAAGGTACAGAGAATCTAAATGCTTTGTTAGGGTCAAAGGTTAATTTCAGAAAAGAAGGCCTAGGATTTAATTCTAGTGCAACAAAAATATTTGGGATGAAAACAATTTCATTTGTTGCTCAAAAAGAAAAGGGACATCTAATTAGCATGAACTCAACCATTTCAATGAACAAAACTGCTAATCTGAAAAAACCCAGTGCTGAGGAGAAGGGCAAACAAAAGGTTAATGAGCCTAGTAGAGCCAGCACATCCAAGCAAAATCCCAAGGCTCAATCACAGGTTAGGGGTCAACCTAAATAGTCCTATAAACCCCATGTCAAGGCCACCAAGTCTCCACCATCACCATCACCTCTGAAGAAGACCCAATACACACCCATGAATAGGTCAGCAGGGTCCAAAGTACAAGGGAGACAGAATGCTACCAGGAGTCAACCCAATTATTTCTATCAACCCAGAGCTCAGACTTACTACAATGCACAACCAACCTATTTCAATAGGTCAGGTTGGACTAGAACTCCGGGAAGGTTTACAGGTCTTGCATATCAGGCTGCACAATATCATAGACCTTACACTAGAAATTGGGTTAGTGGGTATGGCAACTGGTCACCTAGAAATATGCATTATTTCAGTTAGCCCAGGAACTACTATGGCCAAAACTTCGTGAACACACCCTGGCCAAGGCACTGGCAAAGAAACAACACTGTCAATAATTATGTTGGTGTAAATAAGAAGAAAAATAACAAAAAGAAAAGGAACAACAATAGAAAGAAATTTGTAGGATCCACTGAACAAAATTCTTTCAAACAAATGTGGATACCAAAAAGTCTGCTGTCTTGCTTTACTTCTATTCCATCTTCTCTGGAGCCCAATCAGACTTGGGTTCCAAACTCATCTACCTGATTGTGTGTGCAAGTATGTCTGGCAGCCAAGGGCAAATCTGTGGTACTTGGATAGTGGCTGCTTTAGGCATATGACAGGAGATAAGGCCATAAATTCAAAAGCTAAAAGAGATTGGAGGCCTTGTCAACAATCTGATGGAACACTAAGGGAAAAAATAAATTAGTCAGGTAAAGCAGGTAAGTGACTTATCTTCAGAATTGAATTGAGAAAGTAATGTCGATTTGATTGGTTAATTCCTGACTTTCTCTTCTTGTCTAGCTGATCAGTCTACATTCCAGACTCAGCTACTGAATTTAAATTCTGCACAAAAGCTGATGATTCTCTTCTCTTTGCATACTATTGCACTGTGTACACTGAATGCTAGAAACTGAATTATCTTGAAGAATTGATTGCTCCCGAATGATGCTCTCTGAATGAATAAACTCTCTGATGGTTTTATGAATGCTGGATGTTGCAACAGACTCATGATCATGCGTGACATTCATATCTTCGTGATCATCATTGCATATCATTTAGTCATGAATGTGTCTAAAATCACATGCATATAAAACTGCTTTGAACTGCATTTTTCTGCATAACCGTGGTATACTAAATAGTAAGCTACTAAAGGGCAGGGAAATATGTCTGGAGGTTATTACCATGTGTGAGATGGTCCTTGAGACCAGGTTCTCGGCCTAGTACCATGGGTTGTATTGATTGATAGGGCAGTCTGAATGAGCATGAATTTCAAAATCCTTTGTTCAGTTTTCAGAGAAAACATTGCATGTATTCAGGGGGAGTTTGTTGAGTCTTTGCATGCCTTTGCATATCATTCATTCATGACCTATGCATAAGCTCTCTCTCATTTAATTCTTGCCATTCATTAGCAAAATTGCATGCATATAGACAGGGGGAGTATTGTTAGAAATTCAGAGTGGTCATCAATTCTATTGAATTATTTCATCCTTGACTCTAAATGATTGAGTCTGACATATGGCAATCTGTTAGTCAGTTCTGATTTCTAAGCAATAGAAAATAGACTTCTTCTCTTATAAGAATTTTAAATTGCTTAAAGACTGACTTAATGGTTTAAATTTTATAATCCTTGAAGTTTAAAGATTGTAATCAGTAAATAAGAAAGCTGAAAATTGATAAAACTCTCAACCCCTTTCTTATTTCATGTCAGACAAAGTAAATCATATATGAAATCTGAAAACTCATCTGAAATCATGTTAGAGAAGCTAAGTATGTGTATTGTTCTTAAACAAGTCATTCTGAAACATATAAAGGACAGCTAAGAAAGATATTGAAAAATATTAAAAATCATTGAAAATTAACATTGGCAGAGCAATGACTGGTAAATCACTGAGAAACTGAGTGATCCATCAAAGAAGTGGACAACACTCATGTCATGAAGTGTATCAGCTATCTCTGTATAAAATGATCAAAACAGTAGGTTGGTTTCACTGAGTACCTAAGGGTAACTGGCGTCTGATAAACGTGTACCCTCACACAAAAAGGTGTAAATCAGTTCTGTTGAATTTGATCATAGGCAGAATTGTCCATCTTGTTGAGTATCTAGGGGTATTGGCGTCTGATAAACGTATACCCTTACGCAGAAAGACTTATGGTACCTGAATGCCCTAAATGAACTAATATTGATAATGCTGTTCCTTCAAAAGAAAATTCATGGATGTCAATTTTTTTATTTTCAATACATGACCTAGCATCTCTTAACAACTTTTAATGAGTATACGAAAGTAGGATATTTTGAAACTAAATCTTTCATGCAAATGTGATTCTGATTTATTGTTTTATCATGCACAGCCAACTTATCCATTGATTGTAGTGCATGAACTCAAAATTTATAACCTTTAAACCAGACTTCTATCTGAAAGTAGTTTCTAAATTCATATGACTGAAGACTCTGTATTTTAGAATGCTTATTCATGAACTACTTGTTCAGAATGCCAGTCAGATGATCTCTCTTACTCCTTCCCTTGTACTCACTTTCCCTCCTCTTTGTTGATGGCAAAGGGGGAGAATATTGTCTGAATTCATTCCTTCATTCCAGAGGGAGAATTCTGAATTCAGGGGGAGTGTATGCATCTGCATCATGGTATGGAAAAAAAGGAAATTTTGTTAGCAGGGAATTGCTCACATTTCGTAGCATGTAGGATGCATTCATAGCATCTGCATAACAATCTGAATAACAAATCATGTATTTCATCAAAAATTACATCTGTATAACATGATGTTGCTATTCTATATGATAGGGGGTTGCCATCATCAAAAAGGGAGAGATTGTTGTGACTCCTCTGTGTTGATGGTGTTGACATGTACTTTATTTCATATGGTAACACATTGTTTTGATTGATTGGCAACACTGTTTATGTTTTGATGAAATTGATTTTATCAAATTATCTTTGTGTTCTATGCATCTCACAGGTTAACACACTGCATTACACTTCAAGTCTATACAGTCGTCTCTTGCATTGCATCTCTTGCATTGTTCATTCGTAAAGTCTGTTCAGTGAGCGTCTCATTGGTGAAGTCTGTACACTCACCAACTGAACTTCAAAGTCCATACATTGGCATTCAGACTAGCAAGTCTATACAGCGTCCGTTGTCTAGAGTCTCTTGAAGTCTGTACATCAGACTGCTTGCAAAGTCTGTACAATGGACTGTGCTTCACAAAGTCTACACATTGGTCGGTGGAAAATCTATACATTCGTTACAATGCATACATCGTCTCAACTTGCGTCTCATGCATATAGTAAGTCTATACATTGCTACAGTAACTCAAGTCTATACATCATCCGTTTCATGCATTGTCTTCGGGAAGTCTGTACAGTGGACCGTCTCAATTAGCATCTTATGCATTGAGCAAAGTCTATATAGACACCACCATCTCATTCAGCGTCTTAGACTTGCAAAGTCCATACATTGGTCGGTGGAAGCAAAGTCCATGCATTGGACTGTAGCATGCTCGAAGGACAAGTATATACATTGGGTTTTTACCTACGTTGCTTCTCAAAGTCTATACAGACTTCAGCGTCTCATTCTGCGTCTTATACCAAGTATGTACATCCAACTGTTCATCTTTAAAGTCTATACATTGGCTTCAAGACTTTCAAGTCTATACACTAACGGCTGAACTGAGAACTCTATACATCGTCTGTCTGCATTAGAGTCTCATGGAGTCCATACATTGCACAGCGTTCATAAGTCTATACATCGTGCTGTTTCACGCTAAGTATATACATTGCTTCAACTCTGCTTTCACAACGCCAAGTCTGTACATTTGCCTTGTTATGCATATGAACGTGAAGTCTATACATTGCTTCATAAACATGAAGTCTATACATTACACTCACGTTTCACAAGTATATACATTGCATGCTCTTTTAATAAAGTCCATACACTGAGCAAGTATATACATTGTCTGTCTGTCGATTGAAAAGTCTATACAGAGTTCTTCACTTAACCTGACAATCCGATACTCTGTCTGACAGGGATTCTTACCAAGATTGATGACCTGGCTCGTGATCCCAGGAGGACGAGGTGTGCAGATGCTGACACGTGGATGGAATTGCCTCGGATCTGACGAATTCACTTGGGCGGGAAAACGTGGAAGCCACGCGCCCTTATCCACCTGCTGCTGCCAATATATATAGTAGTCTTCATCCTCTGTTGAAGGAGATCGATCGACTGAAGAGTGGCAAGTCTATACATCCAGTCCAAAGGCAACAGAGTGCTATCGATCTACAGAAGAGAAGAAAAGCAAAGAAGAAAAGAAAGAGAGAAAGGAGAGTTGAGTTGAGAGAGATTTCGAGAGAAAGGTTGTAAGTCAGTCTCCTGGTTCAGAAACCAGAGCTGACTCTGCTCATACTTGAGCTACATTTGTCATGTTTTCTTTATTTCTTTTGTTTCTAATTTTCTTGTGTACGATACTATTGTTCTTCAAGCTGTACGTCAGCGGATGCAGTGGAGGTTTCCACTTGACAGGTAAAGCTGTAATCCTCAGCTGGCGAGACTTGGTCTCGGACGGGTTAAGCTGTATTTCCCCAGCGGTTTGCAGAGGTGTATCCTCTGGACAGCAAGCTGTGTTGCTCAGCGGGCAGTGGAGGATTCCACTGGACAGCAAGCTGTGTTGCTCAGCGGTTTGTAGGCCAAGCTGTATTGCCCAGCGGACGCAAGCTGTGTTGCGCAGCAGTAAGCCATACTCGGTTGAGTGTGGGGTGGACGCAGGTCATTGACCGAACCACCTAAAATCTTGTGTGCATTGTGTTTGTGAGTTTGCTCGTACGTGACTAAATCTCTTGATTATCTTCACAGATCCCTTTTTTTTATCTAAGTTTAGACACTCGAGTTAGTGTTTTAGTAGATCTGCCTTTATTCCGCATTTGAACCTCCAACTGGTTTTAAATTAGGCTGTAGATATATTCACCCCCCTCTAGATCCACACTTCGTGGAGATAGACTACGTCCATCTAACTTCAACACTTTGCCCCAGCCAAATGGTGCACCAAGATCCTCACCGATCTGGTCGTGAGAGCTGCTACAAGTCATCTCTGGCTATCTACAGAGACAGTTGGCGCAGTCTGGTGAGGATGGCTCCACCGAACAGCACGGATATCGAATGGAGGCAGGATCACCTCGCCTGCGAAGCTAAATGGGAGAGCTTTCCAGAAATGTATGGTGTGCCTTCTGGAACTTGGAGATGAGGACGGGGATGACTCTGAAACCTGAGGATCCTCAACTGCTGGCGACCTGAGAACAGAATTAAAGAGTAGAGTGTATGTGGCGGTGGGAAAGGGGAAGAAACTTTCAAGGGGTGGCTAATGGAAGTTGTGGGAAGGGGAATGGAGGGATTTAGGGGTGATGGAGGGGAGTGGGGGGGTGCTGGGGTTGCAGCTAGCAGGGGGGGAGAGGTGGGGTGCGCAGGTTGCCTAGGTGGAGAGGGAGAGAGGGGGGGATTCTTTCCCTTGGTTTGAATGGGTGGTTAATGGAGGGATTAATTTTGGTCTTGGGGATGGGAAGGGTTGTCTTGGGAGTGTGAAGGGGTGCTTGGGAGATGGGATTCTCCCTTGGGAGAGGGAAGGGGTGTTTGGGGGAGTGGAAAGGTTGCTTTGGAAGGTGAAAGGGTGCTTGGGGCTTGGTGAAATTAATGGAGGGATTGATGAGTCTTGGGAAGGTGAAAGGTTGAGGGCTGATGTGGAGGGCTGAGGTGGCAAAGGGAGAGGAGAGAGAGGGTGGTGCACCCTAGAGAGAGAAGGTGGGGTCACCCCTTTTAGAGAGAATGGGAGAATGAGAGAGAGAATGAGAGCAAGAGAGAGAGAGAGAGGGATTCTCACAATTGTAGTGGATTTCAAAATTTTCTTTCAATAATTCATTAGCTTTAAAGGAGGGAGTTGGGTCCTATTTATAAGAGCTCAACTCTTTACATGACCATTTTACCCTTGACTTAACACAAAATGACCAAAGCTATCCAAAAGGGGGCGCCCATGGGCTAGCCCTTACAATTGGGCCCATTAAGCCTAATATGCTATTTAATTGACCCAATAACTTACTCAACTGACTCAAATAAAGAAAATTACAGTAATAAGACCAAAACAAAGTGGAAAATACATGATACTTCTATGAGATTTAAGCCAAAAAATCATGCCGATCGTTACTGGGGTGATGTGGCGAGTAGTGGGAACAAGAGCTGCAGGTGATGTCCCCATCATACCCCTGGGGTGCGGAGAATTTGACCCTGTCGAATAAGGGTCCTTCCTTAGTCGCCCATATGTCCACCGATGGGGCCGGCCCTTCCACCTCACAAGGTATTGCAAGATTGCCCCACCCCTGGTGGTATCCTTCTGTTCAACCAGTATCAAATCTTTGTGTTCATATCGGGCTCTCCAGGTTAAAAGTGGGCTCTCTTTAGTGGGATCACTCTCAAGAGAGGGTATAGGCTCAACATCCTTACTAGGTGCCACCGCGGGGCCCTTGTAGGGCACAAGGTCCACCACACTACAACGGGGGTTGTCCCCGTGTTCCTTCAGAAGGGCCAACTCATTGGTATGTATGATCAATCGCCCCAGGTCCTTAAAGGGTCTAGTTCCTCGAGCCCTAAGTTTAGAGGCAACTCTAGGAAAGAGCTCTTTGTCCTGACCATCAGATAGTCACCCTCTTGGAAGTCTTGGTTTCTTTTGCGAATATCAGTTCGCTTTTGACAAATCCTATTGCCTTTGATGATGTGCTTGCAAGCATGCAACCTTGAGACATGTCGGACATAGGACTTTGTGAATGCTAGCACTCTATTGGATGTTGGGGGTCCCGGGCACCCAAATGTGGATCTAGTATGTGTAGACTCTCTATGAAGCTTTGTGAGAATTGGAGGGCCGGGACTTCCAAATGTAGCCCTATCATGCATGGCTTTCCTATTGATGGTTGGAGGGCCAGGGTATCTAAATGTGGTTCTAACATGCGTAGGCCCTCTATCAAAGTGGGTGAGTAATGGAGGGTCTATGTGCCCGAGTTCACTTACCCTATACGACCCTAGACAAAATATGCATGGGACTCCAACCTCTCATGTTCTTGATGGACCCTTGGATGATTGACTTGTGAGGGGATAAGGTAGCTGCGTTCTTTGATGAATTGGGGTGTGGTTTGTGGGTTTAGGGGTTCCCAAAATGAGGGATCAAAAGGGTCAAAGAAGGTCAGGTTTTTGATGAAGTGTAGGTGTGACTCGCTCCAAGGGATTGGTTCGGGACCCACAAGGTGTGTAGTGGTGGAGATGCCATAGGAAGGAGTTTGGTTGGGCTTAAAGAAGTGGTCTTGATCTAACATGGTGGATGGGGGTAGGGAATAGTGGGTGGTCAGTATGATATCATTAGGGTACCCGAGTTCCCATGAGAAGGGGTTATAGGTTTCACAAAGTGTTTGTTCTGGAAAGAAGCACTCCAAATCTTCTAGGCTCTCAAAAGGTGATGGGTGGTCAGTATGGTGATAGGGGGGACAGGAATAGGATGGGGCCATGATTCCCACTTGGTGGGGTCAAAGGGATCACCAAAGGTATGGTCGGTGCTGGCATGTTTTTCCCTAACAAGTTCCCACATCACAAGTTCCTTATTATGAGGGTTTTCCCTAAGTGTAAGGGAGAATAGGGTGTCGGCCTTGAAGGGATGTCTAGGCTCTCTTCCTGAGATAAGAAATTTCAATTTGTGGATCAAGTCAGGTTCCTAGGGTGTCGGGAGGAGTAATAAGAGGTCACTAGTGTAGCGACCCACAGTGTGGATTGAGGTGATGGACCCGACACATAGGTGAATGAGGTCTAGCATTTGGGGTTGGTCGGTTCTCTGAGCCAACATGCTAGTCAGCTCAAGTTGCCTTCTTAGGCCTTTGATAAGATCATCAAAGGTCTCTACCTCATAGTAGGTTTGGAATGTGGTGTTGATAGGAAATAGAGGGCACTATGGGGAGGTGTCATTCCTGAGGTAGGCAAAGTGGGCTCAGGCTTCCCAAGTTTGGACATTTTTTAAACCAATGGGCTAGAGATTCCTCTAAGATTACATCACCTTCTTTGTCCAAGGTGGGGAGAGTCGGGATTCTAGGCCAATCCTTTTCTCGGGCTTGGAGGTGGAGACACCTAGCTGCACCTAACTGTAGGTCAATGAGTGGGATGGGGAATTCCTGGCCTAACTCATGACATTGTGATTCATATTCTTCTTCCCAATCAGGGGAGGCCTCATGTACTTCAGTCACATTCTCATCCCTTTGGGGTGTGGAGGTTTTATTCTCCAAGTGAATGGGAAGGTCTTTTGGGGATGGGGTGATGAAGGTTGGGGCATG
Source organism: Amorphophallus konjac (assembly GCA_022559845.1). NCBI lineage: Eukaryota > Viridiplantae > Streptophyta > Magnoliopsida > Alismatales > Araceae > Amorphophallus > Amorphophallus konjac. Next base: position 187,392,419 of record CM040125.1, read on the forward strand.
GTGCACCCGGGGGTGGTGAGTGAGGTCGGACTTGGGTTGGGTTTGGGAGTGGAAGTAGTGGTGGCCTAGGTTGGGATAGGATTGGGGTTGGAAGTTGAAGGTGGGTTGGGCGAGTGACTTTGGGTTGGGGGTTGGTCTCCCTCATGGGGGAAACCGGGTCGGTTAGGGGTCTCTTGCCCTTGGGATCGGTTGGTTGTGGCGGGATGGAAGTGGGTCGCCCTTGGATTTGGGGAGAGTTTGTGATGGTGATCGGGGTTGGAATTATGGGGGGTGGTGGAGTTTGGGCCCTAAGGGAGGTCTTGGGTTGACTGGGAGAGAAAGGAGGAGTGGGAGTGCTCCTCGGATTATGGTTCTCCGAGTTGGAGGGGGGAGGTCGGGGAGCGTAGATCTTCCTAAGCTCAATCTTCATCTCTTCCCATGAGCCTATGGGTTCTTGCCTTCAAACCCTCCTTAAGCCCACTATGTGCTCCCACTCCTTCTTGGCTTGTCCCCGAAGCCGCCCCTTGGCCTTGCGGACTCTAGCGTGTCCATAGACCATAGTCCTATCAAAGTTCTTATCCATGGTAGCCTCCCACTTTAGGTTGGCATTAGGACTAGATCCGTCAAAACTAAGGTCCCCATCTACAATGATGTCTAAGAGGAGGGGGTCAATCGGACCCTTGTGGAGGGTCGAGTTGTGGGGAATTGACCAAACAGGAGTATACATGATGATGATTCTAGACACGAATGCGTCCTAGGACCAACTTGTAGAGAGACAAGTTGTGAACTTTCTCTAATACCACATTGATGTGAAACAACCTAAGGATGCATTGATGGACCAACTGGGCGAGCCTTGGACCTAGACTTGCAAGCACACTCACAATTTGGCGGACTCGATGTAGGCGGACCGATATCGCATCACAACCCTTTCCCGTGGTGACAAAGTGATGATAGGGTGGGTTCGAGGGTCTAAACCCAACAGGTTGGGGTGATGGCTAAGCCAAATATGTTTCCCTCCCTAGGATCGGTACACCCACATCAGCGGAACGGACATCGCGCCTTGAGGGCACGGGGTCTCTCCTCACTCAACCCGCGGTGGCCGCTCGTGATCGGGAAGCCACTTGGCCGGGCACTCACTTCCTCTCCGACTGAACTTCAAAATGATACTAGTTGAACAAATATTATCCAGGGGGTTCAGCTTATACCTGATCGGCGTGAAGACACCGATCCCGAGTCAGAGACGAGGGCGAGCGGGGAAGCGTGGGATCGCCACCCGCACGCTACGCCGATGATGCTTCGAAGGGACCTACTGTTACAAAACTACTCCTCTCGCAGGAGGGTGATCGTGGGGTGGGGAAAATATCAATTATATTCAAACACTACCTCCATGCAGGGAGGGGCGCTAAGCCGGCCAGGCGAGATCGGGCGGAGAGCTAAAGAAGGTGCCGAACGAAGACTTTGCTGATTCTACCTATTTCTGGAACTGCTGGATAGGTAGTTGATGTTGACGCCACCATAGGTTCTACCGGACTTAGAAGTCGCCAAAACCTGTGCCGAATCCTCGCTGATTGGCCCGGGAGGACTCCTAAATTTTGGTGGAATTTCTGGGCTTCGTCAGAGATCGGTGCCAGCTCTCGGACTGGGCCACTTCGTTCTGGCTCGGACTGACTCCTGAACACTACAGCAGGAAGATGAAGCTGCCACGAACACTCCCAAGGTCCAAATGACGCGGGACGGGTATGGTTGCGAGCGTGTCTGAGTCTTCTTCAAGAAGCAACCAAGATGGTCACCGGGGAAGGTCGAAGCAGAGAGAAAGAGCCCGAAGAGTAGAGGGTGGTCTGGGCTGGCTCTGACTGGACTGACCTGCGCACTCGGGGAAGAATAAATGGAACGGGGAGCTCCGGGCTCCGAACGAAGCTCTGCTTGCTGTGTTGGACAGAGGACTGAAAGTGCTTTGCCCCAGACAAATGGTGCACCAAGATCCTCACCGATCTGGTCATGAGATCTGCTACAAGTCATCTCTGGTTGTCTGCTAGAGACAGTTAGCGCAGTCTAGCGAGGATGGATCCACCAAACAGCACGTATATCGAATGGAGGCGGGATCGCCTCGCCTGCGAATCTGACTAGGAGAGCTTTCCAGCAATGTATGGTGTGCCTTCTAGAACTTGGAGATGAGGATGGGGCAGGCTCTGAAACCTGTGGATCCTCAACTCCTGGCGACCTGAGAACAGAATTAAAGAGTAGAGTGTATGTGGAGGTGGGAAAGGGGAAGAAACTTGCAAGAGGTAGCTAATGGAAGTTGTGGGAAGGGGAATGGAGGGATTTAGGGGTGATGGAGGGGAGTGGAGGGGTGTTGGGGTCGTAGCTAGTAGGGGGGAGAGGTGGGGTGCGCAGGTTGCCTAGGTGGAGAGGGAGAGAGGGGGGGATTCTCTCCCTTGGTTTGAATGGGTGGTTAATGGAGGGATTAATTTTGGTCTTGGGGATGGGAAGGGTTGTCTTGGGAGTGTGAAGGGGTGCTTGGGAGAGGGATTCTCCCTTGGGAGAGGGATGGGGTGTTTGGGGGAGTGAAAAGGTTACTTTGGAAGGTGAAAGGGTGCTTGGGGCTTGGTGAAATTAATGGAGGGATTGATGAGTCTTGGGAAGGTGAAAGGTTGAGGGCTAATGTGGAGGGCTGAGGTGACAAGGGGAGAGGAGAGAGAGGGTGGTGCGCCCTAGAGAGAGAAGGGGGGTCGCCCCTTTTAGAGAGAGAGGGAGAATGAGAGCTAGAGAGAGAGAGAGGGATTCTCACAATTGTAGTGGATTTCAAAATTTTCTTTCAATAATTCATTAGCTTCAAATGAGGGAGTTGGGTCCTATTTATAGGAGCTCAACTCTTTACATGACCATTGTACCCTTGACTTAACACAAAATGACCAAAGCTATCCAAAAGGGGGCGCCCATGGGCTAGCCCTTACAATTGGGCCCATTAAGCCTAATATGCTATCTAATTGACCCAATAACTTGCTCAACTGACTCAAATAAAGAAAATTACAGTAATAAGACCAAAACAAAGTGGAAAATACATGATACTTCTTTGCGAATTAAGCCAAAAAATCATGCTGATCGTTGCCGGGGTGATGTGGCGAGTAGTGGGAACAAGAGCTGCAGGTGATGTCCCCATCAGGTGCCGGTGGAGACCTAAGGGTGGTCTCAAGTTGGCCGGGTGGGGATGGAGGAGTGGTAGTGCTCCTCGGATAGGAAGGGGAATGTTAGAAAGCATAGATCTTTCTAAGTTCCTCCTTCATATCATCCCATGAGTGAATGGGCTCTTGTCTCCTAACCCTTCTTAATCCCTCTATGTAGTGTCTCAAAAATTTAAATAAGTAAATTTTGATTATTTTCTGGAATTTATTAGGAGTTATAAGGGCTAAATAAGATTAATAAAAGGATTGTTGAAGTAATAAGTTATTATAAGGCCCAATTGTGTTAAATAATTAACCTAGCCTATTTAAATAAAATCCAAAAGGTTTAAGGACCAAGCCCATTAAGTTTGGCCCATATTCTAGAAGGTTATTTAGCCTATTTATGTGTTTTAAAGATAAATACTATTTTTATGGATAATAATATAGATAATTAACAAAAGAGTTTGATTTATGTTGAATTCTATGCACGTTGGATGTAGCGGTCTATCGTGCGACCGCCACAGCCATATAACGCACCAATCTTGATGCGTTACACCTTGTCAGTTCCGTAAATGAAAGAACGAGCAAAAAGATTAGAACTTTAGGATCCTATCTGCAAGAGATCGACTTGGGAGAGCTTATAAAATTACTAAGGACTCTCAAGAATTAGGTTCTGGCAAATTAAGGACTCTAGAATCGATCTAATCTTCAAACCCTACCCAAAACCCTATAAATAGGACCTAGTTCTGAACTGAGCGACCCTTACTTTTGGCTCGTGAAAAATCAAGGTAAGGAGTCATAATTTTGGATAAGTTATTTAGAAGATTTTATTTAGTATATTTTAGACTAATAGTTCTCCAAATTTCATGTTAGGAGATCAAGCAACCAAGGAGATTGAAGCTTTCAAAGTTGCTGGTTCGACTATAATAACCTAGGAAACTGAACGCAAGACCCCTGAAGATCAAGAGATTAAGACGTCTAAACGAGATAATTAGAGTGCAGTCCTTTAGAACTTTTTGTTCACCTTAGTTTCAGCTTCTTACCCTCAAAATTTCACATCCTTAGGTCAAGAGGCGAACGAGCTAGGGCAACGGGAAGTTGCTGAAAAATCTCAGGAAAGGAGATATTAGGGTGTGTCTTGCAGTCATAAATTGGAAAGTTAAAGCTCAGTTAAAAGGTAGGTCATCTCATGATTGGCAGAAACATTTTGTTAGGGATAAAAGCCCTCTAGTTTTGATTGATTTCACGCATGATAGATCATAAATTTCATGTTTTAATAGTTCTATATATTCATGCATCTCTTAGCCCTAAATGGAAAATAATAGATATTATCTTGTCTATTCACTAAAACCCATGCATATAGTTGGCCTATACTTCGTTTATCATGTCTGGAATAGTTGTAGTATTTTGATTTCCAGGCATGTTATGTTTTCATAAACCTTTACTTTATTTTACTGCCAGCAGACTATCTGACGCATCAGGGTAAGACCGTTACAATGATATAACGGCCTTACGACAAGCCGTCACACCTTCTGTTATTTTTAAATTTCTCTGTTGTCTCTGACGGCCCAGACTCAGTGCGTTACAACACTGTAACGGTCCCACGATAAACTATCACCATCACTATGACGCCCCCATTCTCGACCGTCAGAGTAACTGTAGACAGAATGGAAGAACAGTCACATTAACTTATAAATATGCCTAGTTATCTAAGTTTGGACCTGTTGATATGACTTTAAATTTATTAATTGGTTCATGATAAGTATCGCATGTTAAAGGCATCTTGAATTATTTTTAAGGATATGTTAATTTCATGCCAAAGCACTATAGTTTGTATTAACTCTATGATTTTAAATGATGTATTGACAAAGTTTTATCATGATTTCCTATTGATACACATCCTCTCTATCAATAGAGTCATTTCTTTAAGTACATGGCACATATTCCGGTATGTTGTCCATTAGTTCACTTTGCACTATAGGAACATCATTCTTGGACATGAGGACCTCTCTATTGGATATTCCTTCCAATGGATTAGGAAATCTTATTTCAAGGCCTCTGTAATTCTCCGCGAGCCTGGGATTCCCACTAGGACGCCGAGTTGGTTGTACCATTAAAGCCCATTTAGTAGATTGCACTATCGATGTTTCTGGTTCTAGTAATGTAACGATCTATACTGGACCGTCAGGAGAATCTAACGGCCCAATATACGACCGTCACATTTCACTGAGTCTATTTTATTATTGCTAGATTAAGACTAATGTAACGGTCGAATACTGGAGCGTCACATAATGTAACGGCCCAGTCCTTGACCGTCACATTGTTTGAGTGCTTAACGTAAGGTTTGACCCAAGGGTTGATGTTCCAAAGTTTCTAGATGGATTATTGATGATCTAGAACTTTAAAGAAATGTGCAGTTATGCTGCCGATTTATTTCCATAAGCATAACCTTGTTTAAATCATTCTTGACTCTCGCATTCTTAAAATTGAAGCGTTCCTCCATTGAATAGTGTTATCATAAACTTATTGAATTGTACATTCTTGGCCATACTTTATTGTTACATGCGTGGAAATAGCTTGATTTATACTTGAAGATGCGATCGAGCATTGATTGTGTTCAAGGGCTCTATGCTAGTCCCCTCTGCTGATTGTCAGAAACATACTATTATAAACCATGGGGTATGATGCTACTGGTGTCGCATTACGCTGGGAGTACTTTCTCTATAAATAAGTGAAGATCCATGGCACGACATGACTTTCTTGTACATGACTTTCTTGCTTGATATTCCACAAAAATTCACGAAGTACTTGTTCATAAGTAAAAGATACTGAAGTGATGATTACGTGGCTTGCTAGTACATTCTCGTTACGTTCTTGTTCATGAAAGACCATAACATGTTCTTGTGAAATTCTTACTGGTTCATACTTGCTCTCATTCTATCTTAAACGATCATCTTCGTTACTTTAGGTATTCACATGATTGATCGCATTCGCATGATTTTATCTTATTTTCCTTCGAGCTAAAATGTTAATTGCTTTAATGATGCCTTCATGTTGATGCGAAGATACCTATTGGGTAAGTGTGCTCATTAACTATTTCCATTCTTTTCAGGAAATGAAAGTGATTCGAAATCGGATTCGGGTTATACAAGTAGTGGGTCCGAGAGCGAATGAAAGTGATGTCAAGATGAGAGTGAAGACTTAGGAAAGTCTATATTGTTTAGATTGAGTCTATGTAATTTTCCTATTTTTTTTTAGTCTGATAGATTGAAAGAAGTAGAAAGTTATTATATTTGAATATTGATTATCAATGAAATAAGTTGGAGTTTTGATTAAAATATTGTGCAATTACATTTATGTGTGATTATCTTGCGCTCTGATCATTCTTGCTTGCAAGAGGCTTACCATGCCAGCTGTTCACGTTTCTCGAGTAAGTCTTCCGCTATCATAAAGACTTGGGGCGTGACAGTTAAGTTGATATCAGAGCCTAAGTCTCAGGACTTAGGAAGAAGAGTCATGTCATAAGATAAGTCCTAGGTTTAAGGACCCCCACCTATGAACTAAGGAAGAAATTTCCACACCCACGTGAGAATTGGGTAGAACCCGGGATAAGATAGTTAATTAGTTTTAAGATTGATTTTCCTTCCAGTTTCACGAGAAATAACAAGTTGTTATTTTTCTCTCTGGTACCCTATTATTACTATGGCTCATCGCGTAGATTGGAATGGTATGCAACAAACTGTTGCTGGCCTTACACAGGCATTACAAACCATGGCGCAAGCTGGCGCAGGAGCAAGGGTTGGTGATTTGCATCGCAACTTTCGGAGCTTAAACCCTCCGCGTTTCTACGGTTCTTCTAATCTTGACGAGGCAGAGAACTGGATAGATGAAATGAATCATATCTTTGATGTTATCTAATGCACCGATCAAGAGAAGGTGCGTCGCGTAACCTTTCAACTCAACAAAGATGCCCGTACATGGTAGAAGTCAGTTCCGGCACCTCCGGCCGATGCCCCTCATACATGGGATGGTTTTCTTACCCTATTCCGTGCCAAGTACTTTTCTGAGCACGTAAAAGAGAGAAAGCCTATGGAGTTCGCCGCTCTTTGACAATGAATGATGATGGTTGCCGAATATGAACTGTAATTCTCAAGGCTTGTACCTTACGCACCGCATCTTATCAGCACCGATTTATTGAAGGCAAATCGGTTCATGGACGGGTTACGACCCGGTTTCATTCAACAGCTCAGGACCCAAAACATCCGTACTTATGCGGAAATGGTTCAACGAGCGTATTTGTGTGAAAGGACCTCAGAGAAGGTCGAAAAATTAAAAGGGAAAGGAGAAGATTCCAACCGACGCTCAGACCAGCGTTATAAGAAAGAAAAGTTCAGCATCACGGAGCCCTACAAAAGTCGTGATAGTAAGAAAAGATCCAAGAATGGGAATGGTGGAAGTTCCCATAAGCAAAAGAAAGTCAAGGAAGAGAAGGAGCAAGTTGCTACAGCTTGCACGTTTTGTGAAAAATTTGGCCATTCGGCTGAGGAATGTTGGAAGCGCCTTGGCGCTTATTTACATTGTGGAAGCATGGAGCATCGCATGTCAGATTACCCCCTTATGAAAGACCAATCGTCTGGTGGAGGACGTAGGAGGCAGGCTCGCCTCAATACTGTCTTAGAAGAAGAGAAAGCGCCCAAGGATGGTGGGCTTATGGAAGGTACTCTTCAAATTTATTCTCGTCCTGCATTCGTACTATTTGATACTGGTGTCTCTCATTCTTTTATCTCCGCTACTTTTGCAAAAACATTATCAATTACATCAGTTCCCTTACCTTCAGATCTCGCTATTACCACACCCTTGGGCTCTGGAACAATGCTTACCGACTATTATCCTGATAGCGAAGTGATAGTAGAAGGTCATAATCTCCCCGCAAATTTAGTATGCCTTGACATGAAAGGATATGATGCCATTTTAGGGGTAGATTGGCTTGTAGATCATGATGCTTATATCAATTGTCGAAATAGGATTATATCCTTTCAAAAGTCCGATCTTCCAAGATTTTCCTTCCTTGGCATTAAGTACAAGAAGCATCCTACTATCATATCTTCTCTCCACGCTTGCAAACTTATCTCGCAAGGATGTGAAGCTTTTCTTGCTTCTGCCTTTTTTACCGAATCCAAAGAGATTATCTCAACAGACATTCCTATTGTAAATGAGTTCCCCGATGTGTTCCCATCCGAATTACCCAGTTTACCACCCGAGAGGGAAGTGAACTTCACTATTGAACTCATTCTAGGAGCAGCACCTGTTTCTATAGCCCCTTACAGGATGTCTCCCACAGAACTCAAGGAATTGAAGAAGTAATTGCAAGAACTACTGGATAAGGGCTTCATCATACCTAGCACATCCCCTTGGGGTGCGCCTGTTCTATTTGTCAAAAAGAAGGATGGTTCTCTCAGATTATGCATAGATTGCCGGCGACTGAATCAACTCACGATTAAAAACAAGTATCCGTTGCCGCGTATCGATAAACTCTTCGATCAGCTTTCAAGAGCAGAATACTTCTCCAAGATTGACCTCATATCAGGTTATCATCAGCTTAGAATTAAAGAAGAAGACATTTATAAATCAGTTTTTCGAAGTCGTTATGGCCATTATAAATTCGTGGTAATGCCGTTCGGGTTAACTAATGCCCCAGTAGCATTCATTCAACTTATGAACAATGTCTTCCAGCCATATCTGGACCAGTTCATCGTCATCTTCATTGATGATATCTTGATATATTCCACGATAAAAGAGGAACATGAAGAATGATGTGACACAATCTAGGACTTAACAAGCAAGCACACTTTGCATTCAAGACGGACCGATTTTGGCGGCCACTCACCCGACTCTCACCCAAACCCGGGGTAACTTGGCGATGCCAAGTGGAGGATGTGAGGGCTGGGCCCTTGCTGGTAGAGGGCCAGCAAGGCCAAGGTTTGCTCCTAAGGGTATGGAGGCCCAATTCAATGGGGCCGACGAAGTGCCGAGGGCACCGGTTACACTCTTCCCCACGGTGATCACTCAAAGCAACGGGGCTTGAGGGACCGAGCACTCACTCTCACGACCAGTGGAGCTATGAACTAATATTGAAAGAACAAGCATGAAATTAGAGCTAGGTTGGAGCACTTACTCGACCGGTTTGAAGAAACCGGTCCCGCTCGGAGACGTGGGCGAGCGGGGAAGCGTGGGTTCCCCACACGCCACGCCGGGGTAGCTTGCACTGTTTAAACACTTACAACACTACGCCTCTCGCAGGAGGGTGATCTTGGGGTGGGGGTTAACTGTTAATACATCCAAAACTACCTCCACACAGGGAGGGGCCTTCAGCCGGCCAAGCAAGAGGGGGAAAATCGAGCTAGAAGCAAAGAAAGGGAGCCGATGCCGATTCTGACCACTCTCTGCGCTTCAGGACAGGCAGTTGGTTATCTTGATGCTGCGGCCACTCCAGATTTTTGTTGATGACGAAGCCAGTTGGAAATTTTTTGTAGCTGGATCAGGATGACGCCAGAATATTTCTGATTTCTTTGGTCGCCGGTGGGTGGTCGGGCAGAGGCTCAAATAGGGAGGCAGGCCTGCAGTTCTGACTACTTCAGGTTCACAACAGCAGGAAGAAGAGGTTGCCACGAGTGCTCCAGAGCTCATAATCAGGTGCTGCTGGAGTCGAAAGAACCGTCGATGAGTCCTATTTGAAACAAGACCAACGGGGATGCCAAATGTTGTCGGAGTAGACTGGTAGACCTCGGACAATGAGGAGGGGTCGGAGCAGACTAATAGGAAGCAGAACTGCGCACCAGGAGGAAGAAAATGAGAACTCTTGATTCCGGGCACCAAACAAGGCTCCGCTTCTTGATTCTGGAAGTAGACTTGTCGAAGAAGCTCCCGAAAAAGCCTCGCCTCCAGATCTTCAAGAGAGTGGTCATGGTAGCTTTAGGAGTCACCTTCAGGTTTCTCTTTAGGGAGGAGATGCGCAGTCGGGGAAGATCGACTGCTCAGGATGGTCCCAAACTCAGAACGTAATGAGACCCCCTCCGTTGCGAAGTCAACTGGGAGACGCTTCCAACGGTGCCTCTTGAGCCTTTTGGAACGTCCGGAGGAAGCCGTGGCCGCCTCTGCAAGCTGCTGATCTTCTGCAGGTCTTCAGCTGAGAACTGGTTCACCGATGTAGATCCCAAATGACCACGAAATGAGATGAAGAAGTGGTTGAATGGTGAAGGGGATATGATGAGTGGTGGGAGGGGAATGTGGGAAGAGTTATAGAGGGTGGGGAGGGTGTGTGGAGGAGCTAGAGAAGGGGGAGGGCGCAGGGTCTTGCTAGCTTTGGTCAAGGTTGAAGGTGAGTAAAGGTGGTGGGTGATCTTGGTAGTTTGGAGTGGTGACCTATTCTAATGGAGAGGGCTGGGGGGCGACCTAAGGCTGGGGAATTGAGGGAATTTCAAATTAAAACTGGTCTTGGGGGCTCGGAGATTGTGTGGGGAAGGGAAGAGATTGTGTTGGGGAGTGGGAGATTGTGTTGGAATGGCCAAAGATCTCCTAGGGAGGGGCAAGATTTGGTGGGGATTTGGTGGAGGGGCCTTCAATGCACCTAGGGAAGGGGATGGGGGGGTGAGGTGGCAGGTGAGGTGGAGGAGAGAGAGGGGGGGTCGCAGCCCCCTTTGTGGTGAGAGAGGGAGAGAGAGTGAGAGAGAAGGTTGGGTGGGGATTCTCTCCCCTAGGGCTTCTCACCCACTATTTGATTCACTCCACTAGAACTATGGAATTTGAACTCTCAAAATAGAAATTTGGCATTCATTCATTAAGTTAAAATGGGGGGGAATGGGGTCCTATACATAGGCAACCCACATTTTATAAAAATTCCCTGACTCATGCAACAATGACAAATAAGCAAGGGGGTAGGGGCGCCCTTGGGCCAAGCCCATAGAATTGGTCCCAAAAGCTAGCCTAGTGACACTTAAACTTAGGGAAATAAACTAAGACTTAGGGACATGACTCAAATAAAGTGGAAAATACATCAAATGGCTCAAGCACAAAATAGATAAATGGGCCTACATAGTGTGAAGCCCGAGCTCAAATGACACCGGGGTGTGAAGATGACCCGAGCCAGAGGGTGTCGTGGGTGATGCCTCCATCAAATCCCCTGGGCTGCGAAGAGCTCGACTCCGTCGAGTAGGGGTCCATCCTGCTGTGATACCACTCGAGAAGGTCAGGATCTAGCTGCTGGAGGTCTTTCCGGCTCACCCATGAATCTTCCAAAGGAGGCCGATCCTTCCACCTGACGAGATAGCACTCGTATACCTTGCTCCTGGTGGTAGTGACCTGTTCATCCAATATTCGTTCAATGCGCTCACACTAGGCTCTCTTGGCTGGTGGTCTCTCCTCACAGGTGGGTGCTCTCTCAATGGGAGGAATAGGCTCAATATCCTCACTGGGTACCACCGTGGGTCCCTTATATGGCACTAGGTCGGCTACATTGAATGTGGGACTCACTCCATACTCCTCGGGGAGATCTAACGCATAGGCATTAGCACCAATGTGCCTCAGAACCAGGAAGGGACCAGCCCCACGTGGCCTCAATTTGGAGATGGCTCCCGGGGAGAGCCTCTCTGTCCTCACCATCACGAAGTCACCCACATGGAATTCTTGGTGGCGCCGATGAGAGTCGGCCAGCCTTTTATAAGTCTCATTCTTTTTGCTGATGTGCTTGTGGATTTCTTCATGCAATTCTCTAATATGTTGGGCAAATGATTCAGCTGAGATAGACACTCTAGCATGCTGGGGAAGGGGAATGAGATCTGAAGGTTTCCTTGGCTTGTACCCATGCACAGCCTCAAATGGACTCATTCCTATGGACTTATTAACAGAGTTGTTATATGCAAACTCAGTCTGAGGTAGAATGAGGTCCCAATTCCCTGGACGATCCTCAACAAGACACCTAAGGAGGTTCCCTAGACTCCTATTGACAACTTCGGTTTGGCCATCAGTTTGAAGGTGGTAGGCTATGGAGAATTTGAGGAGGGTACCCATCAAGTGCCAAAGAGTCTTCCAGAAATAGCTGGTGAACTTGACATCCCTATCAGAGACTATGGTCTTGGGTAGGCCATGGAGACGAACAACCTCGTCAAAGAACAATCGGGCCACATGGGAGGCATCGGAAGGTTTGGAGCATGGGATGAAGTGGGCCATCTTTGAAAATCCGTCAACGACCACATAGATTGAGTCATGCTTTCTTTGAGTCTTGGGTAGGCCTAGCACAAAATCCATGCTTAAGTCTTGCCATGGACGGTCGGGGATGGGGAGAGGGGTATAAAGGCCGGTGTTTTGCTTCACCTGTTTGGCCGAAGCACATATGCGGCATTGACCCACTATCTTGCCTACGTCTCTCTTGAGACTTGGCCAATAAAACTGACCCTCCACTAGAGCAATGGTTTTGTGAACCCCAAAATGGCCAGCTAGTCCTCCTGCATGTAATTCCCAAACCAAGAAATCACGGAGTGAGGTCCGTGAAATGTAAAGCTTTGGTCCCTTGAGGAGGAACCCATCCTCTAAGACAAATCCCTCATGTTCCTTGCTAGAATGGGTGATCAAGGTGGGATAGATGTGCCCAAAGTCGGGGCAGCCAGGGTACTCATCCTTGAGACTATCAAATCCGGTCACTTCCACTTGGATAATGAATAACAAAGAGACTCTCCTACTAAGGGCATCTACCGCTCGATTCTCATTTTCCACTTTGTGTTTGATAACAAAAGTGTAGGATTGGATGAACTCAACCCATCGGGCATGTCGGGCATTCAGCTTTTGTTGGGAGTTGAGGTATTTGAGGGCCTCATGGTCAGAAAAGATGACACACTCTTTGGGCAACAAGTAGTGCCTCCAATGTCGGAGGGACTGAACCACGGCATAGAACTCTTTGTCATAAGTGGAGTATCTTTTCCTAGAATCACATAACTTCTCACTCCCTCTTGGCTAAGGATCCCTCCTATTCCTATCCCGGATGCGTCGCATGTGACTTCAAAGACTTTGGAGAAATTGGGTAGGCATAGGACCGGGGCTTGGGTCATCTTCTTCTTAAGTTCTTGGAAGGCTTTAGAGGCTGATTTGGTCCACACAAAAGTCCCCTTCTTGAGACAATCGGTGATAGGGGCAGTGATAGTGCTAAATCCCCGAATAAACCTTCTATAGAAGGTGGCCAACCCATGAAAACTTCGGACCTCATGAAGAGTGTGGGGTTCCGGCCAATCTAGAATAGCTTGGATCTTCTCGGGATCCATGGAGACACCTTTGGTGGATATCACAAATCCTAGGAAAGTGATGGATGTGGTCAAGAAGTGACACTTGCCTCGGTTGGCAAATAGGCTCTCATGTCGTAGGACGGTGGAAACTTGCCTAAGGTGATCAAGGTGGGCCTCTTGGGATTGACTATATATGAGGATGTCATCAAAGTAGACCACTAGAAAGACCCCAATAAAAGGCCTAAGAACCTCCGTCATGAGACGCATGAAAGTACTTGGGGCATTTGAGAGCCCAAAAGACATGACCAACCATTCATACAAGCCATCCTTGGTCTTGAAGGCCGTTTTCCACTCATCTCTGGGCCTAATTCTAACTTGGTGGTAGCCACTCTTAAGATCAATCTTGGAGAAGATAGTGGCTCCCGCTAGCATGTCAAGCATGTCATCAAGCCTAGGGATGGGGAACCTATACTTGACGGTGATCTTATTAATGGCCCGACTATTCACACACATCTGCCATGATCCATCCTTCTTGGGAGTGAGAAGGGCCGGTACAGCACATGGACTTTTGCTAATGCGGATGAAACCCTTCCTAATGAGTTCATCTATTTGCCTCCGAAGTTCGGCATGTTCTGTGGGGTTGAGGCGGTAATGAGGAAGGTTGGGAAGGGTAGCTCCCGGAATTAAATCAATTGCGTGTTGAACATCACGCATGGGAGGGAGTTGGTCCGGGAGTTCTTCTGGGAACACATCATGGAATTCTTCTAGGAGATGCCAGACTTCTATGGGATGGGGGTTGGAGGGGGTGGGCTCTCCTAGGCAAATGACTACCGCACATAGAGGTGTCCCTTGAGCTATCTCTTCATCAAGCTCTCTTTTGGTGATGAGGTGAAGACCCTTGGTCATCCCCAAGTCTTATCTTGTTTGGGGTTTTGGGAGATAGGTTGGGTTGGTGGGGTGGAGTTCCCCATGACTTGAGGTTTGGTGGAGTGTTGACCTTGAGGGGGTGGGCTTTTCTTAGGCAAGGGACGTGGTGGGGAGGGATTAAGACGGATGCTCTTTCCCTCATGCTCAAAGGTGCATGTGTTGGTCTTACCCAAAATAGTGGCATCTACATCATAAAGCCACAGTCTCCCTAGTAGGATGCTACCTACTTCCATGGGGATAACATCACACTATATTTGGCCATGGTAGGAAGAAAAGGTGAGGGGCACAAGGCAGCGAGTGTTGACCGGGATGGAATTGTTGTTAATCCAAGAGACCCGGTATGGGCTAGGGTGAGGAGTAATGGTAAGCCCAAGGAGCTTAACGGTGTCGGGAGACACGGCATTGACACAACTCCCATTATCTAAGATCCCTTTTCTCACATGACCCCCTATCTTAACAAAGGTGTGGAAGATTGAAGTTTGTCGCCAGTCCTCCTCGTGGGGCTTTGTGAGGGTGCATCTAATTACTCCTAGATGGGAGTCGGTAGATGGGGTCGTGTAGTCTATACCCGACTCATGGTATTGGGCATCATACTCTTCTTCCCAATCTAGTGAAGCTTCATGGACCTCAACCATACTCTCAAGTTCCTCTTGGGGTGGGGGAGCTTCTTCCTCAATAAGTAAGCTAGACAACCCTTTGGATGGGCATTGCCCCGCAAAGTGGCCAAACCCTTGACATCTATAGCATTGTTGGCGCCCACTACCCGGGGTAGTTCCTCCTACATTTGGGCCCTTGGGATTCTCTTCCCTCCGTGGAGGAGGATGGCTAGGGGCGGGCTTGGTTGGAGTGATGGGGGGAGGGGGGTTGTAAGGCCATAATGAGATATTTCCACTTGGGCTAGGGTCTTTCATGGGGGTGGTCGGAATGGTTCGTGACCCCATGCTTTTAGGATCGGCCGATCGGGGAGTAGCAAATCGAGGGATCCTAGAGAATCTCTCAACATCCCTAGCTATTTGGTAGGCTAGCTCAAGGTTGTCAACATCTCTCATGAAAAGTTCTCTCTTGATATGACTTTGGAGTCCATTTCTAAAGCGGGACAAGGTGACGGTCGGGTCCTCATGAACTCCACACTTTAAAAGATAGGAGTCAAATTTCTTAATGTATTCAACCACGGTCTTCCCTTCTTGGGTGAGGCCTTGCCATTCATCTAAGAGTATTTGGTGGTAGGATTGGGGTAGGTATTTATTTCTAAGTTGGTTCTTCATACCCTCCCAAGTGTCAATAGGCTCTTCCCGCCTAATCCTTCTTAATCCTTCTTGGTTTAGCCAATAAGTTTTGACTAATTTGGTGAGATGCATTTTGGCTAATCTTACTCTTCTTTGGTTGGACATTGGGTACCATTCAAAGTATTGGTCCATGGCGGTTTCCCATTCTAAGTAGATACTTGGTTCATGGGAACCATCAAAGTTTGGGGCCTCTACTTTGATCATCCTTAAGAGAGGGTCATCCGGGTCGTCCCGTGGATGCCTTTCATGATTTTGATGGCGTCGATGCCTCTCATAGTCGTGGTAGGGATCAACATTCAAGTCCTCTCTATTAATTTCAGCATGTGGAGGGTGGGCTCTTGGTCCATTGTTCATTGGGTGGAACTCATCCCTATGAATTTCAACATGTGGAGGGTGGGCTCTTGGTTCATTGTTCCTTGGGTGGAACTCATTCCTATGAAATTCAACATGTGGAGGGTAGATTCTTGGCTCATTGTTCCTTGGGTGGAACTCATCCCTATGAGGTTCAACATGTGGAGGGTGGGCTCTTGGTTCATTGTTCCTTGGGGGGAACTCATGTTCTTCTAGTCGAGCAAGCCGAGTGGAAAGGGACTCAAGTTGGGTGGGAATATTTGTAAGGGCGGCATCCACCTGGTTCATTTGGCCTTGGGGTTCCTCCCTAGGGGCATCTTGGTTGAGTTGGGGATTGGGATCTATGGGGGGAACCGAAGACGATGGGTCGGGTCGGTAAATGGTGCCACTACGGGTGGACATGCAAGGGGGGGGAATGAAATGAAGGATGGACACACAATGCAAAAGGCCCTAGGACTTAGACTTGATAGAGACAAGTCAATGACTTGCTCTGATACCAATTGATGTGACACAATCTAGGACTTAACAAGCAAGCACACTTTGCATTCAAGACGGACCGATTATGGCGGCCACTCACCCGACTCTCACCCAAACCTGGGGTAACTTGGCGATGCCAAGTGGAGGATGTGAGGGTTGGGCCCTTGCTGGTAGAGGGCCAGCAAGGCCAAGGTTTGCTCCCAAGGGTATGGAGGCCCAATTCAATGGGGCCGACGAAGTGCCGAGGGCACCGGTTACACTCTTCCCCACGGTGATCACTCAAAGCATCGGGGCTTGAGGGACCGAGCACTCACTCTCACGGCCAACGGAGCTATGAACTAATATTGAAAGAACAAGCACGAAATTAGAGCTAGGTTGGAGCACTTACTCGACCGGTTTGAAGAAACCGGTCCCGCTCGGAGACGTGGGCGAGCGGGGAAGCGTGGGTTACCCACACGCCGTGCCGGGGTAGCTTGCCCTGTTTAAACACTTACAACACTACGCCTCTCGCAGGAGGGTGATCTTGGGGTGGGGGTTAACTGTTAATACATCCAAAACTACCTCCACACAGGGAGGGGCCTTCAGCCGGCCAAGCAAGAGGGGGAAAATCAAGCTAGAAGCAAAGAAAGGGAGCCGATGCCGATTCTGACCACTCTCTGCGCTTTAGGACAGACAGTTGGTTATCTTGACGCTCCGACCACTCCAGATTTTTGTTGATGATGAAACCAGTTAGAAATTCTTTGTAGCTAGATCAGGATGACGCCAAAAATTTGCTGATTTCTTTGGTCACTGGTGGGTTGTCGGGCAGAGGCTCAAACAGGGAGGTAGGCCTGCAGTTCTGACTACTTCAGGTTCACAACAGCAGGAAGAAGAGGTTGCCATGAGCGCTCCAGAGCTCAGAATCAGGTGCCGCCAGAGTTGACAGAACCGTCGATGAGTCCTTTTCGAAACAAGACCAACGGGGATGCCAAATGTTGTTAGAGTAGACTGGTAGAACTCGGACAATGAGGGGGGGTCGGAGCAGACTGATAGGAAGCAGAACAGCGCACCAGGAGAAAGAAAATGAGAACTCTTGATTCCGCGGCCAAACAGAGCTCCGCTTCTTGATTCTGGAAGTAGAATTGTCAAAGAAGCTCCCGGCCAAGCCTCGCCTCCCGATCTTCAAGAGAGTGTTCGTGGTAGCTTCAGGAGTCAGCTTCAGGTTGCTCTTTAGGGAGGAGATGCGCAGTCGGGAAAGATCGACTGCTCAGGACGGCCCCGAACTCAGAACGTGATGAGACCCCCGCCGTTGCGAAGTAGACTAGGAGGCGCTTCCAACGGTGCCTCTTGAGCCTTTTGGAACATCCGGAGGAAGCCGTGGCCGCCACTGCAAGTTGCTGATCTTCTGCAGGTCTTCAGCTGAGAACTGGTTCGCCGATGTAGATCCCAAATGACCACGAAATGAGAAGAAGAAGTGGTTGAATGGTGAAGGGGATATAATGAGTGGTGGGAGGGGAATGTGGGAAGAGGTATGGAGGGTGGGGAGGGTGTGTGGAGGAGTTGGAGAAGGGGGAGGGCGCAGGGTCTTGCTAGCTTTGGTCAAGGTTGAAGGTGAGTGAAGGTGGTGGGTGATCTTGGTAGTTTGGAGTGGAGGGAAGGAAAGGGGCGACCTGTTCTAATGGAGAGGGCTGGGGGGCGACCTAAGGCTGGGGAATGGAGGGAATTTTAAATTCAAACTGGTCTTGGGGGCTGGGAGATTGTGTGGGGAAGGGAAGAGATTGTGTTGGGGAGTGGGAGATTGTGTTGGAATGGCCAAAGATCTCCTAGGGAGGGGCAAGATTTGGTGGGGATTTGGTGGAGGGGCCTCCAATACACCTAGGGAAGGGGATGGGGGGGTGAGGTGGCAGGTGAGGTGGAGGAGAGAGGGGGGGGTCACAGCCCCCTTTGTGCTGAGGGAGGGAGATAGAGAGAGAGAGAGGGTTGGGTGGGGATTCTCTCCCCTAGGGCTTCTCACCCACTATTGGATTCACTCCACTAGAACTATAGAATTTGAACTCTCAAAATGGAAATTTGGCATTCATTCATTAAGTTGAAATGGGGGGGAATGAGGTCCTATATATAGGCAACCCACATTTTACAAAAAGTCCCTGACTCATGCAACAATGACAAATAAGCAAGGGGGTAGGGGCGCCCTTGGGCCAAGCCCACAGAATTGGGCCCAAAAGCTAGCCAAATGACACTTAAACTTAAAGAAATAAACTAAGACCTTGGGACATGACTCAAATAAAGTGGAAAATACATCAAATGACTCAAGCACAAAATAGATAAATGGGCCTACATAGTGTGAAGCCCGAGCTCAAATGACACCGGGGTGTGAAGATGACCCGAGCCAGAGGGAGTCGTGGGTGATGCCTCCATCAAAGAACTTCTAAAAATAGCTTTACAAACACATAGAGAACATAACCTCTATGCTAAGTTAAACAAGTGCAAATTCTGGCTCAAGGAAGTTTCATTCCTAGGCCACATTATTTCAAAAGAAGGTAGAAGCTGTCAAGAATTGGGGCCGGCCAACGACCGTATCAGAAGTACGAAGCTTTCTGGGTCTAGCTGGTTATTATAGAAGATTCATTAAGGAATTCTCAAAGATTGCAGTTCCTTTAACTAGACTCACGAGAAAAGAAAATCTTTTTCTCTGGTCCAAGGAATGTGAAGAGAGTTTTCAAACGCTTAAGAATCATCTTACTACAGCTCCTATTTTATCACTACCAGTGGAAGGTGGTAAATTTGAAGTATATACGGATGCATCAGGCATTGACTTAGGGTGTGTCCTCATGCAAAATGGAAAGGTAATTTGTTATTCTTCCAGACAATTGAAACATCACGAGAAAAATTATCTTATGCATGATTTGGAATTAGAAGCTGTTATTTTCACCTTGAAAATTTGGCGTCATTATCTCTATGGAGAAAAGTTCACGGTCTATTCGGACCACAAAAGTTTGAAGTACTTATTTTCTCAAAAAGAGCTAAATATGAGGTAGAAGAGATGGTTAGAATATCTCAAAGACTTTGATTTTACTATTCAATAGCATCCTGGCAAGGCTAATGCTATTGCGGATGCACTCTGCAGAAAACCAATGGATATGCTATCAAGTCTCATGATTAGTATGACTAATCTTATTCCTCAATTTGCTCAGTTGAACTTAGATATTGACAGGAAGGAGGATTGTTTCCTAGCTAATATTCAAGCTCAACCTACATTGATAAAAGATCTGGTCAAGCTGCAAAATGATTATCCTATATTATTGGAGATCAAGGCCAATGTTGAACAAAGGCCGGATTTTTCTATTAAGGACGGGAGATTGCTATTTAAAGACCGAGTATGTATACCGGATCATGAGGATACGAAGAAATTGATTCTAGTAGAAACACATAAATCCAGGTATACCATTCACCCACGTAGTATAAAAATGTATCAGGATCTCAAAAGAAATTTATGGTGGCCCAACATGAAGAGGGAAATAGCTGATTTTGTGTCTCGCTGTCTCACTTGTCAACAAGTAAAGGCAGAGCATTTTAGACACGCAGGTAAACTGCATCCCTTGAATATTCCCGAATGGAAATGGGAGAGTATAGGGATAGATTCCATTATGGGATTACCTAAGACAAGAGGTGGACACGATGGTATATGGGTAATCATAGACCGATTAACTAAATCTGCACATTTCATACCAATCAAAAGTTGATGGTCTATGGATATCCTGGAAGCATTATACATAAGAGAAATTGTTAAATTACGTGGTATCCCAGTCACTATTATATCTGATAGAGATCCGCGATTCACATCACAGTTTTGGAAGGGTCTACAAGAGTCACTAGGGACTAGATTGAATTTCAGCATAGCCTTTCATCCACAAACTAATGGTCAGACAGAAAGAACGAATCAAGTGGTAGAAGACATGCTCAGGGATTTTGTTATTGATTTTGGAGGTAGTTGGCATGATCAATTGCCTCTAGTAGAATTTGCATATAACAACAGTTATCAGGCCAGCATACAAATGGCATCTTGTGAAGCTCTATATGGAAAAAGTTATTGATCACCAATATGTTGGAGTGAAATAGGGGAAAGATAATTCCTAGGCCCCGATATTATCAGAGATTCTACAGAGAAGATCAAGCTTATTCAAGAGAGAATAAAGATGTCACAAGATAGGCAGAAATCTTATGCTGATAATCGAAGACGCGACTTGGAATTTCAAGTAGGAGACCATGTGTATCTCAAGGTTTCTCTAGGTCGTGGTATTCAGAGATTTGGCATTAAGGGCAAACTAACTCCAAGGTTTATTGGCCAATTTGAAATTCTTGAAAGGGTCGGTGAAGTGGCCTACAAACTGGCTTTACCTCCACAATTAGCTGGGGTTCATGACATATTTCACGTCTCTATGCTGAAGAAATATGTATATGATCCTGACCATATTATCACTTATGACAATATGGAGATTCATAAGGATATGACGTACGAGCAAACACCAATAAAGATTCTGGAACGGGAAGTGCGTCAATTAAGAAATAAAGTTATTCCTATGGTCAAGATTCAATGGAAGAAAATAAGGCCATATGAAGCAACATGGAAAATCGAAGCAGCCATGCGGAAAAGATTCCTAGAATTATTTAATTGTAAGTACACTCTCAATAATCCATGTATTGAATTTGGGGACCAAATTCTTCTAAGTAGGGGAGGGTGTAGTGCCACAAAAATTTAAGTAAGTAAATTTTGATTATTTTCTAGAATTTATTAGGAGTTATAGGGGCTAAATAAGATTAATAAAAGGATTGTTGAAGTAATAAGTTATTATAAGGCCCAATTGTGTTAAATAATTAACCTAGCCTATTTAAATAAAATCCAAAAGGTTTAAGGACCAAGCACATTAAGTTTGGCCCATATTCTAGAAGGTTATTTAGCCTATTTACGTATTTTAAAGATAAATACTATTTTTATGGATAATAGTATGGATAATTAGCAAAAGAGTTTGATTTATGTTGAATTCTGTGCACGTTGGATGTAGCGGTCTATCGTGCGACCGCCACAGCCATATAACGCACCAATCTTGATGCGTTACACCCTATTAGTTCCGTAAATAGAAGAACGAGCAAAAAGATTGGAACTTTGGGATCCTATCTGCAAGAGATCGACTTGGGAGAGCTTATAACATTACTAAGGACTCTCAGGAATTAGGTTCTGGAAAATTAAGGACTCTAGAATCGATCTAATCTTCAAACCCTAGCCAAAACCCTATAAATAGGACCTAGTTCTGAACTGAGCGACCCTTACTTTTGGCTCGTGAAGAATCAAGGTAAGGAGTCATAATTTCGGGTAAGTTATTTAGAATATTTTATTTAGTATACTTTAGACTAATAGTTCTCCAAATTTCATGTTAGGAGATCAAGCAACCAAGGAGATTGAAGCTTCCAAAGTTGCTGGTTCGACTATAATAACCCAAGAAACTGAACACAAAACCCCTGAAGATCAAGAGATTAAGACGTCTAAAGGAGGTAATTAGAGTTCAGTCCTTTAGAACTTTTTGTTCACCTTAGTTTCAGCTTCTTACCCTCAAAAGTTCACGTCCTTAGGTCAAGAGGCTGAGGAGCTAGGGCAACGGGAAGTTGCTGAAAAATCCCAGGAAAGGAGAGATTAGGGTGTGTCTTGCAGTCATAAATTGGAAAGTTAAAGCTCAATTAAAAGGTAGGTCATCTCATGATTGACAGAAACATTTTGTTAGGGATAAAAGCCCTCTGGTTTTGATTGATTTCACGCATGATAGATCATAAATTTCATGTTTTAATAGTTCTATACATTCATGTATCTCTTAGCCCTAAATGGAAAATAAAAGATATTATCTTGTCTATTCACTAAAACCCATGCATATAGTTGGCCTATACTTCGTTTATCATGTCTGGAATAGTTGTAGTATTTTGATTTCCAGGCATGTTATGTTTTCATAAACCTTTACTTTATTTTACTGCCAGCAGACTATCTGACGCATCAAGGTAAGACCGTTACAATGATATAACGACCTTACGACAAGCCGTCACACCTTCTGTTGTTTTTAAATTTCTCTGTTGTCTCTGACGGCCCAGACTCAGTGCGTTACAACACTGTAACGGTCCCACGATAAACCGTCACCATCACTGTGACGCCCACATTCTCGACCGTTAGAGTAACTGTAGACAGAATAGAAGAACAGTCACATTAACTTATAAATATGCCTAGTTATCTAAGTTTGGACCTATTGATATGACTTTAAATTTATTAATTGGTTCATGATAAGTATCGCATGTTAAAGGCATCTTGAATTATTTTTAAGGATATGTTAATTTCATGCCAAAGCACTATAGTTTGTATTAACTCCATGATTTTAAATGATGTATTGATGAAGTTTTATCATGATTCCCTATTGATACACATCCTCTCTATCAATAGAGTCATTTCTTTAAGTACATGGCACATATTCCGGTATGTTATCCATTAGTTCACTTTGCACTATAGGAACATCATTCTTGGCCATGAGGACCTCTCTATTGGATATTCCTTCCAATAGACTAGGAAATCTTGTTTCAAGACCTTCGTATTTCTCCGCGAGCCTGGGATTTCCACTAGGACGCCGAGTTGGTTGTACCATTAAAGCCCATTTAGTAGATTACACTATCGATGTTTCTGGTTCTAGCAAAGTAACGGATCTATACTAGACCATCAGGAGAATTTAACGGCCCAATATACGGCCGTCACATTTCACTGAGTCTATTTTATTATTGCTGGATTCAGACTAATGTAACGGCCGAATACTGGAGTGTCACATAATGTAACGGCCAAGTCCTTGACCGTCACATTGTTTGAGTACTTAACCCAAGGTTTGACCCAAGGGTTGATGTTCCAAAGTTTCTAGATGGATTATTGATGATCTAGAACTTGCCATATTATCCAAAGAAGCTTAATATAATGAAATAAAAGTTAAAGAAATGTACTGTTATTCTGCCGATTTATTTCCATAAGCATAACCTTTTTTAAATCATTCTTGACTCTCGCATTCTTAAAATTGAAGCGTTCATCCATTGAATATTATTATCATAAACTTATTGAATTGTACATTCTTGGCTATACTTTATTGTTACATGCGTGGAAATAGCTTGATTTATACTTGAAGATGCGATCGAGCACTGATTGTGTTCAAGGGCTCTATGCTAATCCCCTTGGCTGATTGTCGGAAACATACTATTATAAACCATGGGGTATGATGCTATTGGCGTCGCATTGTGCTGGGAGTACTTTCTCTATAAATAAGTGAAGATCCACGGCACGACACGACTTTCTTATACGTGACTTTCTTGCTTGATATTCCACAGAAATTCACGAAGTACTTGCTCATAAGTAAAAGATACTGAAGTGATGATTACGTGGCTTGCAAGTACATTCTCGTTACGTTTTTGTTCATGAAAGGCCATAACATGTTCTTGTGAAATTCTTGCTAGTTCATACTTGCTCTCATTCTTTCTTAAACGATCATCTTCGTTGCTTTAGGTATTCGCATGATTGATCGCATTCGCATGATTTTACCTTATTTTCTTTAGAGCTGAAATGTTAATTACTTTAATGATGCCTTCATGTTGATGCGAAGATACCTGCTGGGCAAGTGTGCTCATTATCTATTTCCATTCTTTTCAGGAAATGAAAGTGATTCGAATTCGGATTCGGGTTATATAAGTAGTGGGTCCGAGAGTGAATGAAAGTGATGTCAAGATGAGAGTGAAGACTTAGGAAAGTCTATATTGTTTTGATTGAGTCTATGTAATTTTCCTATTTTTTTGAGTCTGATAGATTGAAAGAAGTGGAAAGTTATTGTATTTGAATATTGATTATCAATGAAATAATTTGGAGTTTTGATTAAAATATTATGCAATTGCATTTATGTGTGATTGTCTTGCGCTCTGATCATTCTTGCTTGCAAGAGGTTTACCATGCTGACTGTTCACGTTTCTCGAGCAAGTCTTCCGCTGTCATAAAGGCTCGGGGTGTGACACTCTATGTGCTCCCACTTACTCTTGGCTTGACCCTGAAGTCGTCCCTTGGCTTTGCGGACTCTCGCGGGTCCATATTCCCAAGTCTTTTCAAAGTACCTTTCCATGGTAGCCTCCCACCTAACATAATCACTAGAACGTTATCCGTCAAAGGTAATATCGTCATCTAGAATGAAGTCCATGGGTGGCGAGTAGGTTAAGTAGGAAGTGGCCATGATGATCGGGAGGAAAAATGCAATGGCCCTAGGACAAGACTTAGTAGAGACAAGTCTAGAACCTGGCTCTGATATCACTTGATGTGACACCACCTTGGGGGTGATAGCCACAAGACTAATGAACGTTGGACCTAGCAAGCAAGCAATGCACGGACCGGTGACTTCACTCGAGCAGACTCACCCGCTAAGCACACTCTCGTGCCCGTAGGCAACCCGGTGATGGTGGTGAGGGTCCGGGACGGGTCCTCACTGCTCCGGGGGTTGGCTAGCCTATGATTGAACCCCTAAGGGCCCTGGGATGCCCACCCTCGAGGGCGGCCAGCATGCCAAGGGCGTGGGATGTAATGGCTCTCTCACAACTTGCCCGCGGTAGTCACTCACACAATAGTAATTCAGGATCGGGCACTCACTTACCGTCCGACGGCACTAGCGGCAATACTAAACCAGCAAAGGAATGAAACCAGCAAGGGGTAACCGAAGCTCACCTGACCGGTGTGAAGACACCGATCCCGCTCGGAGACGAGGGCGAGCGAGGAAGCGTGGGCTCACCCGCACGCCGCGCCGATTAAGCTTCAACCTGAAAATTCAAGTTACATGCACTACGCCCCTTGCAAGGGGGTTGGACTAGGGGTGGGGAATTAGATTACAACCAAAATGTACCTCCACACAGGGAGGGGCAGTCAGCCGGCCAGGTGGGGAGGGGAAAGTTGAACTAGGAAACTAAATGGAAAATGATTGTCGATTCTGTCCGCTCTTTGGAACAGGGGACAGAGAGTCGATGTCGACGCCGCTGTGGCCTCTCCCGAACTCCGTTTACGATGAAACCAGTGGAAAAACCTTCTGGGTTGGCCCAAAAGGACGTCCGATTTTTTTGAGAATTTTTGATCGACGATGATGGTCGGGGAAGAGGCGTGAACAGGGGCTATGTCTTCTGGATCTGGTCGCATCTGCACCACTACAGCAGGAAGGCGAGGCCGCCATGGACGCTCCCGGGCTCCGATTCAGGCGTGGCTAGTTTCGTTGGATTCGTGGTTGAATCCTCTTTGAACGGAGACCCACGGGGATGCCAGAGATGGTCAGAGGAGATAACGAGGGCCCGAATAGTGGTCAGGTATCAGGTTAGTTCCAGAGGGAACAAGCCTGCACACCCAGGGGAGAAAATTGGTAGCTCACAGCTCTGGACGCCAAACGGAGTGCCGCTTCTTGGTACTGGAAGGCAACTCATCGTAGAAGATCTCAGCCAAGCCCCACTTCCATAACTTCAAGAAGATGGCCGTGGGAGCCTCTGCAAGTTGCTTCAGGTTGACTGTCAGGAAGAAGATGCGCAGTCCCGCGATGACGGCTCCTTCGGGCAGCTACAAACTCAAACAGGGATGTGACCACCACCGTTGCGAAGAGGGTCGGGAGACACTTCCAACGGTACCTCTTGTATGTCCAGGGGCTCTGAGATGAAGTCGTGGCAGGCTCTACAACCAGCGGCTTCTCTGCTGCCTGTGAACTGTAATGAATGGGTGGAGATAGGTAATGGGGGAATGGGGTAGATAGGAGGGGAAATGAGGTGGATGTGTCACTACTAGAAAAATAGAAATATAAGGTAAAATTCTTCTACCTTTTAAAGTGTCAAAATCTACCATCTATTCTATTAGAAGGCGGAAAGAGGATGAATTATGTTCCGCCTTCTATTCCACTATCTTCTATGTAAATAGAAGGCGGAAAGTGAATTTTAAGAGGCGAAAACTTTAAAAGGCAGAAATGATAATTATAGAAGGCGATTTTTTTTCACCATATAAACTCATGATTGAAGGCACTTATATGCACTCTCTATTATTTTTTAGAAGATGATAATTTCTGCCTTCTAAGATCTATATAGAAGACATATTTTTGCTTTCTATTCCTTTTAGGTGGCAAAATTTTTTGCCTTATAAGTTATCAAAATAAGTCAGTAGAAGGTTAAATTTTCTGCCTTCTATACTTACATCAGAATATAAACTATTATCCTTTAAAAAGAATCTTGTTATCCATATAGCCTGTTATATTTAATGGTAGTTCTTCTAAAATAATTTCTCAAGAATAAAATAATATTTATGTGCCTTTGGGGTAATAAAAAGCACATGTGAAAGCAAACGAGGAATGACCTTAGACGGGATTTTGCAACGCCAGTAAGAACAAGGAAATGTGCACTCTCATCGCTGAATGGATTCAGAATGAATTCTAGCTAAGTCAAAATGGATCTTGAGTACACACTCTGTTTCATAACATGTAAAATATGATGTGAAATACAAAGATGTACAAGAATCATCATATAGCCTCCAAAGTAGTGGCTCAATGCTGAAAATTTTTGGTTGAACACCGACAAAGACATCTATTCCACATTCTGGAGTGTAAATACATCGCCACAGGAAGAAGAAAAATGGATTTAGAATGAGTTCTGGACCATCCTAAATGGCTTGTGTATCCATCTGTCAAAAAATATATATGTAATTTCGCTTCACGATCCTTCGCTTCTCCACTTTGGCAACTTCTTTTGATATCTTTCCAGCTTCGTTTCCAGAAATATATGTTGCATTCTTTGCCTTCTTCCCCATGATTTCCAGTCTAACCTGTTCATCGGGAAAGAAATTGCCATCTTAAAATAGTCATGTGCATCTATGTAGGATCAGGACTTGCACACAAGATCATTAAAATCTGACTCATCATCTTCAAATGAATCCCACAAAAATAGAAGACATTAGAAAAGAGCACATGGTATTTACTAAACTTCAAAAAGGATCATATGCTTTGAATTACAAGATAGGCAAAAAAATGACAGCATGAATACACAAATCTTCAAGCTTACTTGTTCATGATTACATCAAAATCCTGAATAAGAATTGCAACCACATTGAATATCATCTCGAACACATATAACCAAAAGTTTTGAACATTGATATTTCTTAAAAGGCGCTTTTTCATAATAGCCTGGATTTCGGACAGGTAATGTGTAAAAGCAATTATTCATTAGAGAAAATGAAGCAGATCATTCTAAGTGCATGAAATAAGAAGAGAACAAAATCCACAAATGCAATGACATTTTCTATCTACAAGAGAAAAAACAAATGCACCCAGACAAACTCTCAATTCAAGACTGATGCAGGATTTTCTAGCTCCACAAAACCTAAGTACCATTCAAAGTGAATTAATAACTGAGGCTCAAGGGTGGTACCTCTGTGTAAACACCAGCAAAACCACTTAAGACTGCCATAACCTGTAAACGTGGCATACATTTAAATATTTTTAAGCATAGAGAAGAGTCAGAAGACCATGGAAAAAATTATAGTCAATTAAATGTGCCAAAAGCTCATGAATTCTGTAGCTCACAATGGCCATCATCCATCCTTGAAAAGGAGTTTGAAGAACGCGATCTGAACTGCACCACACGAATAACTTTACATGAATAACAATCCTTTCAGTGAGGTTAAAAAGGATGAGAATGCAATCCTTTCGGTGAGGTTTAAAAAAAGGGCAACAGAAAAGAACACATTCTTGGAGACCTCCCTTTCAAGTGCAACTATTGAGTTAGAAGGTCTGAGAGAAAAAAAAAGATATTAGAAGAATCTGCTGAATCTTTGAATAACAAAATATCAGACCTTATCTTGAAAAATTACAGCCTTTTATTCTAGTTGCAAACCACCTCGAAGAATATGGGGCAGCTTTTAGACGATAATGCCTTCCTGTGGAGCTCTTTGTCTGAAGCTAATGTTGAACTTGAAGGATTGAGAGGTAGATTGAAAAGCTTGGAGGAGTCCTCCCAATACCTCCTCAATGAGAACTCAAGTCTTCAGTCTGAAAAGTACACATTAGTCTTGCAGGTGGGACACACTAGCAATAATCTGGAAAATCTGAAGAGAAGTTATGCAGAATTGGAAGATAAGCATTTGAATCTGGAGCAGGAAAAAGAATCAACCCTTCTCCTGGTCATATGAATTGCAACATTTATTGAAAGTTGAAAAGCAAGAACATGAAGCTTTTATCCTATCAAGTAAAAAATAGCTGGTGACTTTGACAGATAGGATAAATATCCTACAAGAAGAAAGTCAAATTAGGGATAAAAAAAACTTGAGAGCGTAGAGCATAAACTCTTCATTTCTCAAATTGAGGCTTCATGCTGCAGAGATGTCTCTTTTATTCTAAGCAAAATTATTCAAGTCTTGGAATGGAATGCCAAAAACATGTAGAGGCATCAAGACTTGCCGAGAGTAGGCTATTGCAATTGGAGATGGAAAATGTTGGACAAAGTAAAATGATTGCATTCATATCAGAGCATAATAAGAAACTAAGAGAAGCAATTAAGGTGGTCTTGAACTCTCTTGATATCAAGGGTGCTCGCACGTTAGGCGAGGCTGCACATGAAGCAGATTGTCAGCATGCTTTGGATCAAACTAAGGAGATACAGAGTTTCATTTCTGGTCTCCTCAATGAAAATCTCATCCTGCTTGTTGAGAAATCAGTAAACATCACTCTTCTGCAACGTATAGGACTGGATCTTATTGCCCTAAGCTCAGAAAAAAAATGCCCTTAGTCTTCAGTGCAGAACTGGAACAGAGCAGTTGTTAGTACTGAAGAGTGAGAAGGATGATCTCCTTCAGATAGGTGAGCAGTTAAGGTAGGATATTTTTACTAGCCACCTGAGAGAACATAATCTAAAAGCTGAAATAAACTCTTTGGGTAAACAACTGTTGGATTTAATTGAGGCCCATAAAAACTTGCAAGGCAAGCATTGCAACTTAGTAGAAGAAAAATAATCACTGAAAAGTAATATTTTGAGCCTGAGGAATGATATACAAGTTATAGAAGAGGAGAACAATGCTCTCCTTGCAAAGGTAGTGTCCCTGAGTTTCCTTTCTCCAACTCTTGAGACATTTGGTGCTGAAAGAGCCATGGACTTGAGAGTTTGCTGAAGTGATTTGAATCACCAAATTGAGACTGGAAGTCATCTCTTAATTCAAAAGGACTTGGGGCTGACAGAGGTAAATCACAAGTGTAAAGTTACGGATGGTGAAAACATGAAATTATGCAGAGATCTAGAAGGCATAAAGATGAAATTTAATGAGGCTATGCATGTGAGGGAAGAGTTGGAGAAGAGGATCTGATGTCAGAACTAACAAAAAACACCTGATGTCAAAACTAACATATGTGATCAAAAGCTATGATTCACTGGCAGCTAGATTTTGCTCAAGGCTCCATCATATTACAAATCAAAAATGAAGGTTATGTCTTTACAAATCAGCATTGCTTCCCTGGAACACCAGATACTCTCTTTGATAGAGCGTCATCGGTTGGAGAATGACTTAACACATGAGTTATCATTTGTCAAAGTAAAGCATGAGAAAAGCTATCAGCGACTTCCTAAGCAGATACCTGAGATGCTCAAGGCTCCATCTGTTATTATTGAGGAGGATATGGATCATCATTAGATAGAGGCCTACTGCCTGGGCAGACCGGCAGAACCAGGGTCTGCTGATTTCCAAGTAGTGGGCTATCCCAATTCCTCCCCCTTCGAGCATTTCCACAAACACCCGTGGTACAAAAAAAATGAAAGAAGGAGTAGAAAAAATCAAATGGGCAGGAAAACGACCTGACCTTCTATAGCAAACCCCCATTTCCTGCTGAATGTTCACTGGCAGCTGGATTTTGCTCCTCCCCTCTCGGCTATCCCTCCATGAGCATTCTCTTTGCATATCTGAGAAACTTGGCATGGCCCATGCATCACAGAGGCAAAGATGTAAATTAACGTATAAAAAGTGTACTAGTTGCTCATTAGATTTTGACAAAACTGAATAGGCACTTGATATTACCTCATGTTTTCAATCTTTGTATGCATGCTCTATACGTATATGCCTTCCATCCAACATCTGAAAATAAATCATTGAGATATTTAGTGGAGTAGAAATAAATACAGAACCTTTGATTGAAGACCACCATCAAAAATTTTACCTGGCCATCCATTAGTTGTAATGCTCTGCTACCTTCACTTGACAAAGCAAACTTGACAAAGCCAAACCCTTTTGATATCCCACTTACTCGATCACATATTACATTTACTGCCATGTGAATTCAGGTCATTTTCTATCAAAATTCTTTAGCATAACCTACAGAAGCTAAGATCAGGGCCATGAAGAGGCACCTTCAATAATTTTACCATGTTGCTCAAAAGAATCCTTTAGAGTAGTTTCATTTGTATCATAGTAAAGTCCTTCAATGAATAAAAATTAACAGGCAGAACCGTCAACCATGCGTTATCATAACCACCCTCAACTATGCAAGAGAGAAACTTAGAACTAAGGTTATGTGAGGATGCATTTTAAAGATTAGAAACGATTAATTCTTTCTCCAAGAAAGTGATTCTAACTCCATCAATATATAGTAAAATATTTGCCAAGGTGCTTACTAGTTAAGTTACTCTTTTTTCTAATTATTTGAACTAATGACCATGGTATAAAATAATATTGTGCTTCCATTTAATACTACCAGCAAGGAACACATGAAAAAGACTGCCTCACTCTCTAAGTGAAACCATTGCATTAACTATGTGGTAGAAATGCTCCCAATTTCCATTGGGCAGTTAATCCCCCCTACCTAGAGAAGTTTCATGTTACTCAAATTAAAAATTTGGAAGAACGAAATAGAAAGATGACAAAATATCAAATAACATGGAGGAGAAAAGGCCAAACATCTGGGACAAGAATAACAATGAAGTATGCAACTTCCTGAATCCCAGTTCAGAGCTTTGTAAAATTCTGTTTTGCATATATGATACCTTTATGATTGTGGCATTTGTTATCACCTTCTTGAATCCTAGTTCAGAGCTATGTTACATAAGTTCTCAGGAGAGACTTTGCATATTACAATATTGATATGTGTTATACTGTAGACGTTCCTACATCCGTTGATATTACAAAAGTACAATAAGATCATTACATGGTTGGGTAAAATAATAACTTGATGATAAAATATTAGAATGGAAGAGCTCCATAGAAAATCATGTTGATGCTGACTTGATTTCAGACTTGTAACTGACTTGAATTCAAACTTGTAGTAAACTTAAAGAACTTTCAAAACAAGAAGTTAATAAAGGATATATACCTCTAAAAAGGATAAATTAAAAGACGACACAAAACAAATGTGAGCTATCTAGTGAGGGATACTGTTGCTGCTAAGCCATGCAGTTTTCTTTCAATGGCACCTCAATTATGTGGAGCAACAACCAGAACTTATGATTACAAAATTCAAGTGTCCTACATCCCTTACATGACACATTGATGATTCAGAGGAGCATCTTCCTTTTTTTGGAAAAACGGGAACTTCCTAATGGAAAAGATTGTTAAAGTCACTTCAAGCCAAGATGAGGTTGGAAGAAGTGGAACAATATATGTGCTACATAACTCTCCAGTGTGCCATCAAATAAGCCTGGAGGATAGGCTATCTAGGCTATTCAGACTTCAGCCACTTTGGTAAGCGACACGAGCTATTCCACTGGGAATGGGTTGGAAATAACATGGTATAAATAATTCAAGCAGTTGAATTAGTTGCTCCTGCTAGAATAGGAGTTCATCTTTGCCTATTTTACCTGTTCATCTTTGCCTATTTTGCTTCTTATGCCACTCTTTTACCAAATCCACAAGAATACTATTAGTTTATCCTATTTATCCTGAGTAGAATAAGATTATATGGTTATCAAATCAATTAGTTACTTACTCGAGTATATCCTCCCCAAGCATAACTCATCTGGATTAACCTATTTGAATATCAACCAGGCCCTAATTAGTTAGTTTGTATGGTCGTGGATGTGCAACCTCTATTCATTATTTTAATAAAATTGGTGGCACAACCCACATTCTTCTAGAACAAAAAGTTCAATTGATAGGATATGTTATGGGAAGATTATGGTAACAATGCTAAAAAGCCCCTTTCTCGCTTCCTGCAACAATTATGACCATCCAATCAACATACGTGAACATTCATGGGCATAGAGGTCCAGTAGAAACTTCGCATTACAATCATCTGCCTTGTTGCTTTTGAAATTGTGTAATGTCAGAGAATCAGCTTTCTTTTCAGAATTGAGGATTCATCCGGAACATGTAGCTAGGGATTCCGGGAATGCATGAAGTCTAGCTTCCAGACTTAGTCCTCACATGCGTAGCAGATAATATAACTGACAATAAAATGTCTAACGAGGCATAACTGTGTACAGATGAAAGAAAGCGGGGAACCCCATGCCCAGCACGACAACTTGCAACCAAGATAGAGATAATTAGATGACAATTTGTAAATTTAGCACAGGGAGACACTCACCTGGCATAGCTCCTCAGAACGATCCCTGCTCGCGTTGCCACCGACGATTATGCAAGCTTTCCTGGTAGGGAACCAGCGAAACACCGAACCGTATCACAGATTCAGAATTTTTGTCGGACTAGATGTAAAGCATGATCGAAGTAAGAGAATGAAGCATGAGCGAAGGTAGGGATATCTTACTACTGGTAGAAGTCGAAGGCGTCATTGACGAGATCATCGACCATGTTGAGGACTTCGTTGATGAAGAGCTGTGGGTTCAGATTGTGGGTGTGGAAGACGGCCTCACCGCTTCCTTGATCAGGGTCTGTCGGCACACGGCCCCGACGCCGGCGTCTTCCTGAGAGGATTTGACCTTTTTCTTCTCGGATCTATTGAGAGAGCCGAAGGTGGGGTCTTGGGCCTACTGGATCCATCGGGGCTCGATGAGTCGGACTTCTTCGACAAGAAGAACCACCCCTTGAACACCATCTTCGCTCCACCCTAGCTCCACCCCACCACCCCACCACCCGGCCCCCGACGACCAAAGCCATCGCCGCCCCCTTCCTGCTCGGATTAGGGCTAGGAACAGTAGCTCCCTCCCCCACACCCAGCACTCCCTACCTGCTCTGTCGGTGTCTCGGCACCCCGACAGGAGTGAGCAACGCTCGAGCTCTATAGGGTGGGTTAGAGGGAGAAGGATGGTGGGGGAGAAAGAAGGACTATGCCTTCATCCCTGTCATGATGGGAGAGAGGACGGTAAGGGAGAAAGAAGGACTATGCCTTCATCCCTATCGTGATGGGAGAGAGGACGGTGGGGGAGAGGAGGAGAATAGGGCACTAGATAGAAGGGGAAGAAGGAGGTCGAGAAGGTGAGGAGGCAGAGGGAAACCCAAAATCGCGCGGGGGTGGGG
Source organism: Amorphophallus konjac (assembly GCA_022559845.1). NCBI lineage: Eukaryota > Viridiplantae > Streptophyta > Magnoliopsida > Alismatales > Araceae > Amorphophallus > Amorphophallus konjac. Next base: position 187,426,356 of record CM040125.1, read on the forward strand.
GTGGTGGGGAGTCACGACTTGTTTATGAGTAAAAGGCCAAATTTCAGTGTTGCCTTCTATTTACTAAATATTACAAGACATAATTTTACATTCTGCCTTTAATTGAGGACTTTTGATATGAATAAAAGGCTTATATATTTTCTACCTTTTAATCTTTAAAACAAAAGTCACAATTAACTTTTGCCTTTTATTTTTTGCCTTATAAAAGTAATTTTTTAGTAGTGTGTGTGGGGGCAACCCCTGGCTGTGAGGGGGCCTGGGAGGGGGTGTTCCAAGGTGTGGGAGGGAGAGAATGGGGTCTGCAAGGGGGTCTAGCAGATGGTGGGAGGGGGAGCTGCAAATTTGGTGTTGGGAGGGAGAGGGATGTGGATTTGAATTTGGCTTAATGAATGGGGTTAATGCTGGCCTAGGGGAGGGGAAAGGGTGCTTGGGGAGGGGTGTTCTACCTTGGGAGAGTGAGAGATTGCATGGGGGAGAGGGAGGATTGTGTTGGGGAGAGGGGGGATTGTGTTGGGAAGGCCAAGATCCTCCTAGGGAGGGAAGAGATTTGGTGGGAGTTGGTGGGGGTAATTAATGCAAGGATTAACCCATGTCCCTCACCCCTTTGGCATCATGACTATGGACTAGTCAAATACCAAAGTGGGGTTTTGAGAAGAAGAAAATCCTCCTACTGACCTCTTCTTACGGTAAGGGATGACGAAGAGAAAACATCCAAGCTGGAGATCAGGAAGGGAGAGGAGAACATGAACATCAAAGACTAGATACCACAAAAATGGCAGCATAAAAAAGATCTCCCAATGGTAGTGTTTCTATTATTTCATATCAGAAAAAGAACAAGGATTACATCAGAGGAAATAGAGGAAAAGGAATACAAAGAATAGGGGATGGAGCCCACTCTCATCCCTCACCTCTCTTCTCTCTCTCACTTTCTTTCTCTCTCTTCAGCTTCTCAAGTAGAATTTCGACAGCGTTTCTTCAGCATCTCCTTCTTCTTTCTTTTTGCCATGGGGCTTGTATTTATAGGGTCGCAGCTCCCTATTTGGAGGGAGACTGTTGTGTCCCTATGATTTTGATGATGTCTCACACTATAAGTCATTTCTTTATCTCAAGATAATCTCATGTAAGTGAATGGATTAAACAGTAAGGGAATGTCCTATTCAATTGAACTATTTAACCAAATGAATTTTAGTGTTGCCTGAGTCTTAATGTCTTGATGGTTTCAACACTATGGATTTCTTGTGAACAAAAATGTTTCTCTGTGTTAACGTAAATCCTCGAGCCACTTCAGGTAATTTTGGGAATTGTTTTCATGTCACTTAAGCCACACTTCGTGTTGCTTTCCCTCACCAACACGAAATGATTTCGTGTCGTCTGAGCGTACAACACTCCGTGTTGATTTCCATGCTTGACAGGAAAACTCGTATGAGGTAATACTTCGTGTTGTTTTACCCTTGTGCTCTCTGTCTTCGTGACGTTTCTCTTTGTCGCTTTGTGACTTCACCTCGTGTAGGTTTCAGTTTTGATCTTAATGTTGTTTTACTCTTTAGACTTCGTGTCCTTCTCACCTTGACCACACTCCGTGTCAATTCCGTATCATGTCTTCGTGTCGTGTTTCTGAAGCAGCTCTAATAGTTCTGATGAACTTCGAGTCGTTTCCCTGTAGACCTCGTGTCGTTCCTGTTTAGTAACCACACTTCGTGTCGGTTACTGTTGCTTCTGTGTCTTCGTGTCGTTTTTGTTCCACTGCGTGCAGAACATTGCAGCACCTCGTGTTGCTTTCTGTGCCACCTCGTGTCGTTTCTGTGTGAACCTCGTGTCGCTTCTCTCTGTCCTCTAGTTGCATCTCGTGTCATCTTTTATGTCTTGCTTGTTGTTGCAACCACTTCGTGTCGTTCTTCTTTTTACCTCGTGTTGTTTTCAACTCGTGTCGGTTACTATTTTGTCTCCATATTGTTCTCGTGCCGTTCTCATTACTGGTTATTATATCATGATGTTTTTACTTCATGCTGTAGTCATCATATGTACCTCGTGTCGTTCTTGTTTCACTTCGTGTCGTTCTCCTCGTTGTGTCTGTTCTGTTACAGTGTACCTCGTGTCGTTCTTGTTTCACTTCGTGTCGTTCTCCTCGTTGTGTCTGTTCTGTTACAGTGTACCTCGTGTCGCTCTTTTCCTATCTCGTGTACTGGTCACGTCGTGCTGTTATCATATACCTCATGCAGCTTTAGTTTTAGTGGCCATACTGCGTGTTAATGGTTTTTATCTTCTTACAGGTACGAGGAAGATTAGTCCCTAATAAAGGGAGTGCACGTGATCCAAGACAATAGGAACCAATCCAATAAGGTCACGTGGCAGGAAGGTTCTGGATCGAGCGTGGGAGGCGCACGCGTTTTGTGCCCTATCCACCTGCTGCCGCTATAAATAGAAACCTTCATCCACCGATGAAGGTTATCAGAGCCAAGAAAGAAAAGGCAGTATTGCAGAGAGCTCGATCCACCAGTAAAGAGAAAGAAAAAGAGAGAAAGAAAAAGAGAGATAGCAGTGAAGAGAGAAAGAGAGTTTGCAGTATCGGGTTTCTGAAATTACTTCCTAGGAAGCTACATTTGTATTAACTCTCAGTATCGAATGTTTTCTCGATCAGTCTTTAGTTCATTTTCTGATTTTCTTTATGTGTTCTTCGTCTATTTCTGATATGTTCCCCTCCGGTGTGTGGAGGAAGGGAGTCTATCTCCGGTTTCCCTCTGGGTTGCAGAGGAAGAGAGATCGCTGATCTCTGGTGTTGCTAGTGACGGGTTGTCATTAGCAGGTTCCCTCTGGTGTGTGGAGGAAGGGAGAGGCACTCTCCGGTTCTGTTCATGCTGGGTGCTAGAACAGGTTACAAGCTTTGTGGGTAGCAAAGCTTGGTTGAGGGATTTGTCTCCCTTGGGTTTTCAAGCTGTTTGGTAGCAAGTTGTTCGCAGACTGAGTCTGCTGTGCTCTAGTAGTGGCTAGTGGAATCCTCACTCTAGTTGGAGTGAGGGGTGAATGTAGATTGCGGACTGCAGTCGAACCACCTAAAAACCGGTTGTCTTCTCTGTGGTTTGCGATCTTTATCAGCGCTCTCTATCTGCTTGTCTCTTCGACTAGTTGTGTGTTCAGCTCTTATCATCATTTTGTTATTCGATCTTGATTGGTACCTGCATTTGCAATTCTTTGTGTGCTAGTTTAGAAGGGACATAAGCGGTAGATTTATTTTCTCGCCTAAGCTTTGCAAACTGGGAGTGATCTATTCATCCCCCCTTCTACATCACTCTCGCTGCGCTAACAATTGGTATCAGAGCAGGTTTACGCCATGTGGACGAACGGTCAAGGAAATGGTGGTGGTCCTAGAACCTTCATGGCCGAAGGTCAATCCATTAGTCGCCCTCCTTATTTCGATGGTAGTAACTATCTGTTTTGGAAGAACAGGATGGAAGTGTTCATCAGAGCTCAGAGTCATAAATTGTGGAGAGTAATCACGGTGGGGCCATATGAGCTGCCACCAAACGAGGATGCTTGGACAGATGATCATGTGAAGCTCTCGTCACTCAACTGGACGGCGCTGAACATAATCCAGTGTGCTGTTCATCCAGAGGAATATGCTCGTATATCTGCGTACAGAACTGCCAAGCGAATGTGGGATGAGCTGCAATTAATTTATGAAGGTACAGCTCAAGTGAAAGCCTCGAAGTTAAATCTCTACACCTCCAAGTATGAAATGTTTAAGATGAATGCAGATGAGAATATAACCGAAATGTATGCCAGGTTATCCTTGATCACTAACACTCTTAAAGGGCTAGGGAAGGATCTTGCAGAGGCAGATATAGTCAGGAAAATCCTTAGATCTTTATCCCCGACATGGCACACTAAGGCCATTGTGATTGAGGAGTCAAAAGATTTGACTGTCTTAACTGTGAATGAACTCATAGGATCCCTGATGACCTATGAGATGAACTTCCAAGGAGGTGGAGAAGGTAGTAAGTGGAAGGGTAAAAATGTAGCTCTAAGAGCTTCCCGCAACAAGGGTACTAAAAGTGGGAGCAGCAGCAGTAGCCCCGAGTCTGAGTCCGAGCTTGAAGGTCTTTCAGATCTCGACCAGGGGGAGCAGGCTATGCTCACTCGTCAGTTCAGAAAGTTTCTGAGGACAAAGGGGAAGACCTTCAGGAAGAAGAACCCACACTCTTTTAACAAGAAAGCTGAGTTTACCAATTACAGGGATAGAAATCCTAAGAAACTGACTTGTTTTAACTGTAACAAACAGGGACACATGAAAGGCGAATGCCCAGAACTCCAGAAGAAAGGTCCCTATCTTCAGAAGAAGTTCACAAAGGTGCAGAAGAAGAAAAAGCCACAGGCGATGGTCTGCACATGGAGCGAGGAAGAAGAATCTCCCGAAGACACTTCCTCGGAGGAATATGAAGAAGGAATTTGTCTTATGGCAAACAGTGAAGAGGAGGTAATAAACGTTTTTGAAAATTTCTCAATTGATGACTGGGAGGATGCTTATGGTGACTTGCTAGATAAATTTAATTCACTTAGCAAAGAGCACAGAGTTCTGAAAAGAAAATTTAACACAAATGTTGAAGAACAAACTCTGGTCTGTGAGGAAAATGCAAAGCTAAAAGAACAACTAGAAGAAATGACCTCACAAAGGAAAGAGAATGATAAGCTTAGGGGAGAAATCCAAGAAAGTAAAAAATAGCTCAATGAATTCAAAACTAAAATTGAAGAAAGCATGAGTGAAATCAGAATGAATTCAGAGAAATATGAAGCTGTGAAGAAAGTAAATGCTGAACTCCTAAAGAATTCAGAGTTTCTCCAAAAGGAGCTGGAAGACAAACAGAAAGTCTTAGAGAAGTTTGTCCAAGGAAAGACTAGCCTAGATGCTATACTAGGAACTAGGGTCAATTTCAATAAGGAAGGTCTAGGCTATGACCCAACCAACAAGAGACCCTTGCAATTCAAGACTATCACCTTCTATCCAGAGAAGGGAAAAGAAAAGCTGGACACACCATCCAGCTCAAACAGCTCTAAGAAAACTCAAAGTCCTAAAGAGAACACAACAACCAGTATTGGACAACCATTCAAGATTGGAATGAACTTTATGAAGAATAACATTAAGTCCATTCACCAGAACACAAATGGTAGCTGGACCAAGAAAATAAATCAGAATAATAGCTGGAATTATAACAATCAGATGGGTCCAAATAAGACCTACTGGAGGAACAACTTTCATGGTCAAAGATATACCAATCAACAAGCCTACAGAAAATTTCCTAGGAATAGGAAGACCGATGAAAGGAATAGAACTCATTTCTCCAGTTTAGCTGGATTGAACTTTAATAAACCTGAAAGGAGAGTGCCAGAGAAAAGCATGCTGAAACAAATCTGGGTACCCAAACACTTGATCAGAGATTTAAACAATGTACTTGGACCCAACTCATCTTGGGTTCCAAATCACTCTGCAAGATATACATGTGTAGGTCAGCCTGGCAGCTGAAGACAACAAGTGGTACCTCGACAGTGGCTGCTCCAGGCATATGACAGGAGACCGATCCAAGTACAGTAAGATAGAGATGAAGCCAGGAGGTCTGGTCAAGTTTGGAGGAAAGAATAAAGGTAAAATAATTGGAGTTGGCACAGTAGGTAAGTCTTCCACAAACTCCATTGAAAAAGTCTTACCTGTGGAAGGGCTACAACATAATCTGATCAGCATCAGTCAGTTATGTGACAAGGGTCACAAGGTTGTTTTTGATGATACTTCTTGCAAAATCTTTGAAATAAATTCTGATGAGGTTAAATTTGTAGCCAACCGGATTAATAATGTCTACATTGTAGACTTAAATGAGAAATCTGACTCTACTATTTGTTTGTCTGCTAACTCTGAAATTGATGCTTTTGAATGGCATAGACGTCTAGGTCATGCTAGCTTTTCTACTTTAAATAAACTGGTCAAACTTGATTTAGTTAAAGGCATGCCTAAAATTAAATTTAATTCCATTTCAAAATCATGTGATGCCTGTGCTCTAGGCAAACAGACCAGAAACTCTTTCAAATTAAGATCTGAGCCATTGTCTTCTAGACCAATGGAACTTCTTCATATGGATCTCTTCGGTCCAACCAGAACTCAGAGTCTTAATGGTAACAGGTTTGGCTATGTCATCATAGATGACTTCTCCAGATATTCATGGATATTTTTCTTAGCAAATAAGAGTGATGCATTTCAAAAGTTTAATCTATTTTTCAATAAGGTCAAACAAGAAGGAAAGTTCAAGGTTAGTTCTATTCAATCTGATCATGGAGGTGAGTTTGAAAATTCCATGTTTACTGAACTTTGTGACAAAGAAGGACTAACTCACAGGTTTTCCTCTCCCAAGACACCTGAACAGAATGGGATCGTGGAGAGAAGAAATAGAACAGTGGTGGAGATGGCCCGAACCATGTTGATTGAAAGTAAGTTACCTAGAAGGTTTTGGGCAGAAGCGGCCAATACAGCAACCTACATAATCAACAGGGCCATGGTAAGACCCATACACAAGAAAACACCCTATGAGCTTCTAAAAGGTAAGAAACCAAACTTGTTTCATTTCAGAATTTTTGGAGCAAAATGTTTTATTCATAACAATGATAAGAAAGATTTAGACAAGTTTGAAGCCAAGAGTTCACCTGGAATATTCTTGGGTTACTCAGAAGTGTCAAGGGCATATAGGGTATTTAATGTATCAGATCAGAAAGTGGAAGAATCTCCACACATTCTTTTTAGTGAAAAGAAAGATGTTTCTAATATTGAAAATCTTGACAGGGACTCCAATCACGGTGGAGATTTTCTGGAAAACCAACAAGAAGAAGAGAAGACTCAGCAGAATGGAGAAACAAATTCCCAAAATTAGGAAGGTCAAAGAGAAACAGGTGAGTCTTCAACAAATATTAGATTCCTTAAAGACCATCCGTTAGATAATGTCATAGGCAATCCTGAAGAACCTCTAAGGACTAGATCTCATTTTAGAAATGTGAATAATGACGACCTAATTGCTTTAGTCTCTCAAATTGAACCCAAAACAGTAGAAGAGGCCTTAGCTGATCAAGGTTGGGTAAATGCTATGAGTGAGGAATTAGGTCAGTTTGAAAGGAATAATGTCTTGGAGCTTGTCCCAAGACCAGATGGTATTAATGTCATAGGAACCAAGTGGATGTTCAAAAATAAGATAAATGAAGATGGAATCATCTCAAGGAACAAGGCCAGACTAGTAGCCAAAGGCTACTGTCAGGAATTCGGTGTAGACTTTGATGAATCTTATGCACCAGTTGCTAGGATGGAAGCCATAAGATTGTTGCTTGCCTTTGCTTGCTCAAAGAACATTAAACTCCAACAAATGGATGTTAAAAGTGCCTTTTTAAATGGAGTTATTAAAGAAGAAGTCTTTGTTGAACAACCTCCTGGATTTCAATTTTCTCCTCAACCTAACCAAGTTTTCAGGTTAAACAAAGCCTTGTATGGTCTAAAGCAGGCTCCAAGAGCTTGGTATGAAAGATTATCTGAATTTCTGATCAGCAAGGGCTACAAAAGAGGTAAAGTTGATCAGACTTTATTCACCAAGGGCATGAGTAAAGATCTCATCATAGTTCAGGTATATGTAGATGACATTGTATTTGGATCAACTAGCCATGAACTATGTGATGAATTTTCTACCATGATGTCTGCTGAATTTGAGATGAGCTTGGTTGGTGAACTAAAATATTTTCTTGGATTGCAGGTACAGCAGCTAGAAGATGGGTGCTTCATCAACCAAACCAAATACACAATGGAATTGTTCAAAAGGTTTGGCATGGAAAACTTAAAGCACATTACTACACCCATGGGCACCAATACATCATTGGATGCAGATGAGACAGGTAAAGAAGTAAATGCCAAACTTTATAGAGGTATGATTGGATCACTTCTTTACTTAACAGCCTCTAGACCTGATATACAATTCAGTGTAGGAATGTGTGCAAGATATCAGTCTAGACCCACTGAACTACACTTAGCTGCAGTTAAAAGAATCTTCAGATATTTGTCAGCTAGTCACTCCCTTGGTTTATGGTTTCCTGCTTCTCGCACATTGAATCTAGTAGCATACACAGATGCTGACTATGCAGGCTGTAAACTAGACAGGAAAAGCACAAGTGGCCATTGTGAATTCTTGGGTGGGTGTTTAGTATCTTGGGGCTCCAAGAAACAACATTCTGTGGCCCCCTCCACTGCAGAAGCTGAATATGTGGCTGCAGGGAGTTGTGGAACACAAGTAATATGGATTAAACACCAACTTCAGGACTACCAAGTAGACCTGGGGTGCACACCTATTTACTGTGATAATACAAGTGCCATCAATCTTGCTAAAAATCCTGTTTTACATTCTCGAACAAAACATATAAAGATAAGACATCATTTTATAAGAGATGAGGTGTCTAAGAATAACTTTGAACTAATTCATGTAGGAACAGATAATCAGATTGCTGATATTTTCACAAAACCTCTGGATAATGAAAAGTTCACTACATTAAGAAGAGAGTTAGGCTTATACAAAGTGTCTTAATTATGAAGCATGTTCCTGTTGTGAGGGGGAGCTTTGTCTATCTGTTGGTTAGCCTTCTTGCTTGCTGGTTTAAGGGGGAGTTTGGAATGCTCACTGGTTAGCTTTCAGGAATGCTCTATTTTGAGGGAAGCCTTGAGATTTTGCTGAGATGTTTTATTGAGGTATGCTATGTCTTAGGGGGAGCTAAGTTGTAATGTGAGAAGAGAAGTTCTTTGACAAATTCAAAAGGAGTGTCCAGATGTGTATCTCTGCTGGTTTTTCATGACTAATCTAGTGTAGTTCTCTCAGACAGTAGAGTGTCACTTATCTCTTAAGTCAATAAGTCAGTGTCTCTAAAATCCAATTAGAATCTTTTCTTTGGCACTCACACAGAGACCTGGACTAATTGCATAAAGTATATCTTCCTACATTGTCATTGATTATGGTTCAGGCCAAAAACACGTATGTCTTGATATCTGACCCAATCAACTTGAAATCTAGACTTCAAGACTCAATACAAGAAAAGTCCTTCTCTTTTGGTATTGTCTTCAATCATTCTATCTCTTTAACTCAAGGGCTTAACTGAACAAACATGTTCTGTCTTTGATCAATGAGAAACTGGGAGCTTCATCAATGAAATGAATATTTCTCCCAAGTCATGAGGTGTCAGATACTTAAAATAAATGAAAAGTCATGACAGAGCAATGGTGGCTTGCTGGTGAGTAACTAGGGACTCTGGCCTCTAATCAAGGTGTCTCCTCATGTCAAAAGTCACAGTTACTAACTCTGTTCCTTTAAAAAAAAGGGGGGGGGGGGAAGTAATGAGGAACCCACTCTGAGTAACTGGGGATTGAGGCCTCTGATCGAGGTGTCTCCCTAATGTCAAAAGAAGTGATCTACCAACTTACTCATTGATCTTCTTGGAAATCATCTCCAACTAACAATCCTGTTGTTATGCAACTAATGGATTGCTTATCCTCAATACCTTGATAACACCTCTCTGATTTAGACTCTTGCTGTCTTGTGGAATAGTTGAATGATCAGCTCCATTTGGCCATGCTTGTCAACTCCTGCTCTACATCATACACTATGTATGCTGATATACTCTTCATAATTCTATTTCTCCATTGTGTACTGAAGCTTAAAGAATCTTCTCTTGATGTTAGAACCTCACTTATTTTCTTAATACCTATTCGTGACTTTCTGCACTAAGATCGTTACTGCACTTCTTCTTCATGTCTCCAGCATTGTTATGTCTTCTGCATTTCTTTTTGCTGATGTCAAAGGGGGAGAGAGGTTTTGCTATATCAATGATTTACTCAGTTGGTTGTGGCTAGTCGCCTAGGGGAAATTCCTGATTATGAGTTGTGGGGGAAATGAGAGTGAGTTGTAGGGTTTGTCTAATACATTTGCATGAGCATGCCTTGAAGTTAATCTGTTGTTGCAGCTGGTATTGATTTCATGTTAAATCTTGATAAACCTTGATATTGCGTGATTCATAGTGTTGCCATCATCAAAAAGGGGGAGATTGTTGTGTCCCTATGATTTTGATGATGTCTCACACTATAAGTCATTTCTTTATCTCAAGATAATCTCATGTAAGTGAATGGATTAAACAGTAAGGGAATGTCCTGTTCAATTGAACTATTTGACCAAATGAATTTTAGTGTTGCCTGAGTCTTAATGTCTTGATGGTTTCAACACTATGAATTTCTTGTGAACAAAAATGTTTCTCTGTGTTAACGTAAATCCTCGAGCCACTTCAGGTAATTTTGGGAATTGTTTTCGTGTCACTTAAGCCACACTTCGTGTTGCTTTCTCTCACCAACACGAAATGATTTCGTGTCGTCTGAGCGTACAACACTCCGTGTTGATTTCCATGCTTGACAGGAAAACTCGTATGAGGTAATACTTCGTGTTGTTTTACCCTTGTGCTCTCTGTCTTCGTGACGTTTCTCTTTGTCACTTTGTGACTTCACCTCGTGTAGGTTTCAGTTTTGGTCTTCGTGTTGTTTTACTCTTTAGACTTCGTGTCCTTCTCGCCTTGACCACACTCCGTGTCAATTCCGTATCATGTCTTCGTGTCGTGTTTCTGAAGCAGCTCTAATAGTTCTGATGAACTTCGAGTCGTTTCCCTGTAGACCTCGTGTCGTTCCTGTTTAGTAACCACACTTCGTGTCGGTTACTGTTGCTTCTGTGTCTTCGTGTCGTTTTTGTTCCACTGCGTGCAGAACATTGCAGCACCTCATGTTGCTTTCTGTGCCACCTCGTGTCGTTTCTGTGTGAACCTCGTGTCGCTTCTCTCTGTCCTCTAGTTGCATCTCGTGTCATCTTTTATGTCTTGCTTGTTGTTGCAACCACTTCGTGTCGTTCTTCTTTTTACCTCGTGTTGTTTTCAACTCGTGTCGGTTACTGTTTTGTCTCCATATTGTTCTCGTGCCGTTCTCATTACTGGTTATTATATCATGATGTTTTTACTTCGTGCTGTAGTCATCATATGTACCTCGTGTCGTTCTTGTTTCACTTCGTGTCGTTCTCCTCGTTGTGTCTGTTCTGTTACAGTGTATCTCGTGTCGTTCTTGTTTCACTTCGTGTCGTTCTCCTCGTTGTGTCTGTTCTGTTACAGTGTACCTCGTGTCGCTCTTTTCCTATCTCGTGTACTAGTCACGTCGTGCTGTTATCATATACCTCATGCAGCTTTAGTTTTAGTAGCCATACTGCGTGTTAATGGTTTTTATCTTCTTACAGGTACGAGGAAGATTATTCCCTAATAAAGGGAGTGCACGTGATCCAAGACAATAGGAACCAATCCAATAAGGTCACGTGGCAGGAAGGTTCTGGATCGAGCGTGGGAGGCACACGCATTTTGTGCCCTATCCACCTGCTGCCGCTATAAATAGAAACCTTCGTCCACCAATGAAGGTTATCAGAGCCAAGAAAGAAAAGGCAGTATTGCAGAGAGCTCGATCCACCAGTAAAGAGAAAGAAAAAGAGTGAAAGAAAAAGAGAGATAGCAGTGAAGAGAATAAGAGAGTTTGCAGTATCGGGTTTCTAAAATTGCTTCCCAGGAAGCTACATTTGTATTAACTCTCAGTATCGAATGTTTTCTCGATCAGTCTTTAGTTCCTTTTCTGATTTTCTTTATGTGTTCTTCGTCTATTTCTGATCTGTTCCCCTCCAGTGTGTGGAGGAAGGGAGTCTATCTCCGGTTTCCCTCTGGGTTGCAGAGGAAGAGAGATCGCTGATCTCTGGTGTTGCTAGTGACGGGTTGTCATTAGCAGGTTCCCTCTGGTGTGTGGAGGAAGGGAGAGGCACTCTCCGGTTCTGTTCATGCTGGGTGCTAGAACAGGTTACAAGCTTTGTGGGTAGCAAAGCTTGGTTGAGGGATTTGTCTCCCTTGGGTTTTCAAGCTGTTTGGCAGCAAGTTGTTCGCAGACTGAGTCTGCTGTGCTCTAGCAGTGGCTAGTGGAATCCTCACTCTAGTTGGAGTGAGGGGTGGATGTAGATTGCGGGCTGCAGTCGAACCACCTAAAAACCGGTTGTCTTCTCTATGGTTTGCGATCTTTATCAGCGCTCTCTATCTGCTTGTCTCTTCGACTAGTTGTGTGTTCAGCTCTTATCATCATTTTGTTATTCAATCTTGATTGGTACCTACATTTGCAATTCTTTGTGTGCTAGTTTAGAAGGGGCATAAGCGGTAGATTTATTTTCTCGCCTAAACTTTGCAAACTGGGAGTGATCTATTCATCCCCCCCCTTCTACATCACTCTCGCTGCGCTAACAGAGACCTCCGTGTATTTTTTTTCCTTTTATCAACTGTTGCCATTGCTGCTGTTTCTACCGTGGCTACTGCTACTACTACTGTCGACATTGCTTCTCACAGGGGCACAGAGGAGCAGGAGAGAGTGTGCGCCGTTGGCAGACATGGCGGCCTCTCTGGTCCAGAAGAGCTGGCGCTCGTGCCATTGCCCACGCAGGGGGAACAGATGTCCGAGCGTGCAGGCAGGTGGCCATGCCATTAATGCTGCTGGAGGAGCATGCGAGCATTTATTGCTCGCCAGGGAGAGGAGCAGCTTACGTTCGAGTAGGCACGAAGGCCCCGTCGGGCATAGCCTGCCGGGTGCTACAGTAACCCACACGTGAAATTTGCGTCCAGTAGGGTGGGCGCGAAATCTTGATCGTGAAATTGGCATCTAGTAGGGTCATCGTGAATTCTTGGACCAAGTACGGAAGAAGTAAAATTCGCGTCCATGACCCTGACGTTAACTAAAAGTAGAGCCTTCCTTAAGAGGCGTCAATTCATCAGATTAAAAATCCATTTAAAATCAAAAATTCGTGTCACTTTATGAATGCGCCAATTAATATGAGTCAACCTATAGGAAGGTTGAGTCGACCTAAGAAAATTATCGTCACTTCATGAAGGCGCCAATTAAAGAATTTGCGTCTGTATGAAGGGACGTGAACTTTTTTTTTTTCGTTCCAACACATCCAATGACCTGACAAATCCAATGATGATAGGGATCAAGGTGCAGATGGGGAATTTCTGGAAACAAAGGAAGATCAAGCAAGAGAAGAACAAGAGCCAGCAGAGGCGGTGGAAGATGAATAGCCAAACAGGTGAGTGTCAACTGAATAAGGTGAGTCATCAAATAATATTAGGTTTCTAAAAGACCATCATGTTCAAAATGTTATTGGAAATCTGCATGACCCACCTAGAACAAGATCATTTTACAAGGAAGTTAATACTCAAGATCTGATTGCCTTAGTCTCCCAAATTGAACCCAAAAATATTGAGGAGGCTTTAACAGATGAATCATGGATAAATGTTATGCACGATGAATTAAATCATTTTGAAAGAAATAAAGTATGGACCTTAGTTTCGAGACCAGTGAACAAATCAATCTTAGGAACAAGATGGGTATTTAGAAATAAACTGAATGAGGATGGTGTAATTACTAGAAACAAGGCTAGGCTGGTAACTAAGGGCTATAATCAGGAATTTGGGTTGGGCTTTGAAGAATCTTATGCTCCAGTTAGAATATTATTTGGCTTTGTATGCTCACTGGGAATAAAATTGAAACAAATGGATGTAAAAAGTGTGTTTCTTAATGGTTTGATAAAAGAGGAAGTTTTCGTTGAACAACCCCTCGGGTTTGAGGATCCTAATTTTCCTAATCATGTTTCTAAGTTGAATAAGGCTTTACATGGACTAAAGCAGGCACCAAGAGCCAGGTATGACAATTGAGTGATTTTATGGTCAGCAAGAGCTACAACCAAGGTAAGATTGATCAAACCCCGTTCACCAAGATTTCCCACGGTCATATCATTGTTATACATATTTACGTGGATGACATTATTTTTAGATCAACTAACCTTGAGATGTGTAAAGATTTTGTTGAACTGGTGACAAAGGAATTTAAAATGAGCCTAAAGGGAGAACTCTAATTTTTTCTTGGATTGCAGGAAATTCAGACGACTGATGGGTGCTTCATCAACCAGTCGAAGTATACCTTGGAAGTCTTGAAGAAATTTGGAATGAAGGATGCCAAGCATATATCCACTCCGATGGGAACCAATGCTTCTCTAGATGCAGATGAAAATAGTAAATTAGTGGATGCAAAAATCTATCGAGGTATGATCGGCTCCCTAATATACCTTACTGCTTCTAGACCCGACATTCAATTTAGTGTGTGTTTGTGTGCAAGATTTTAGTCAAACTCCAAAGAATCACATTTATATGATGTTAAGAGAATTCTTAGATATCTTGTGAGCACTCACGATCTAGGGCTTTGGTATCCTGCATCTTGTGTTGTAGATCTGGTTTCATTTATAGATGCTGATTATGCTGGATACAAGTTGGACATGAGAAGCACTAGTGGCTATTGCCAAAAGTTCAGTGGGTGCCTAGTCTCTTGGGCTTCCAAGAAGCAACACTCTGTTGCACTCTCCACTACAGAGGCAGAATATGTCACTGCAAGAAGTTGTGGGACTCAAGTGTTATGGATTAAGTACCAGCTCCAAGATTACTGTGTGGATCTCGGATGCACACCTATATTGTGTGATAACACTAGTGCCATAAACCTTAGAAAAAAATTCAATCCAGCACTCAAGATCTAAACATATTGATATAAGACATCATTTTCTTAGGGATGAAGTGAATAAGAAAAGTTTTGATATCCACTTCATTGACACCCATCATCAGCTCACTGATATTTTTACTAAACCTTTAAATTCCGACAGGTTTTCCACTTTGAGAAGAGAACTAGGTCTTTGCAGACCTCCTTTGTCACAACCTGTATAAAAATATGTGGCTTTAGTTTGTCTCGGTCCAAGGGTGAAATGATTATTTTTGTCAGGGGGAGTTCAGAATTGTGTCGAAGTCCCATGCCTTCTAATTTTGTTTACTGCATATGACTATACCCTGGTATATCAAATGGTGCTATATGAAAGGACATATTAAGTCTATCTGGAAGCACTCACTATGTGTGAGAACATGCTCCGCCAAGTACCAAGAGTCTGAATGTACAGCTGACAAGGGTCCATACGTTGAGCAATTTTGGGGGAGTCAGTTTTTAGTGTCACATTCTCAGGTCAGTCAACATGGTTATATGTTGCTGAAAGTCAGTTGAGTTTGTTCTATTTGTGTTGACTTCCCTTGCTACAAATCCCTACAGATTTCATCGACCTGAAAAAGATTTCAATCGACTTGTTTCTTTAACTGAAAACATCCACTCTGAAATTCCTTGATCATCTGATATTCTTTGGGTTCCCTTCTTAGTCTCTCAACAGTCGACTTTATCCTCTTTAACATTCCTTGTATGATGAGCTTGAATTCAGGGGGAGATTCACGACTGATAACTGATCTCTATTGAAAAGTGCTCCTAAAATAATAATCTTCTTGCATTTGGCATGATGGTTGATCAAATAAATTGAGGCTTTAAGGCTAATAACTCCATGAGGTCTAAAACTAAGAAACTATAGGAAGGTTTACACATGCTTACTCTTACTAAAGCAATCTGATGTTGAGTCCTACTATTCTTCTTAGTCTAATTATGAGAACTCAGTGATAGTTTTGGTTTATGAACTTCACATTGAGTATTGTCTTCAAACAACCATGGTATCTAAGTCTATCTAAGGCACTCAATGCAGAGCAATGGTAAAGCCTTACTGAGTAACCAAGCTCACTTCACCTGAGACGTGAGGTGGTTCGCGTCAAAAGGTAATGTCTTAACTAACTCTGATCTATTTTTTCTATCAAAAAAAGAGAAGAAATTAATGAAAAGTTGAATTTGCATAGCAATGGCTTCAGTCTGCTGAGAACCTGTGACCCTTCACAAATGAAGTGATAAGGGTTAAGGCATGAGGTGGCAAGCTATCTCTACTCTAAAATGAGACAGAATGGTTAACTGCACTAAGTAACTGGGGAATCTTGCATCTATCCAATGTGATTCCTCACGTCAAAAGGTGTAAGTTGAACTTGACTATCATCTTATAAAATGAAGTTGCTTATGTGTTGTTCTGAAAACCATAGGTGCTTGAATGGATAAACTGAAACGAAAATAAATTGTTTGGCATCAATACTAATGACAGTTAATCCTAAAAGGTTACTATGTCCTATTGTGAATGGTTAAATGAAAAATATCTAGGACTTTGGTATGCATACATGCTTTCGTTCTAGTAATTCTGAGTGTAGACACTCTTGTTGCTTTCATTGGTTTCTACCACTTCTGAAGTTATTTACTTTAAATCCTTCAATCAATAATGAAAAACCATGAAAGGCTCTTATGGAGGAAGATGTCAGAACATGGAGTCAGCCTTGAATAATAATGAGATCTATATTAGGCTAAATTCCAATCTTAGCCGACTAACCTCCACCAATGTCGACTGATTCCTCAACTCCACAAGCACTCAAACCCTCATTCCAGACACCATGTACAATCATCCCTTACTACTTCCCCACATCAACATACCAATCACTCTTAGTGCTTTGATGATGTCAATGGGGGAGAAATGTGAAGGACTCTTAGTTTATAGTTAGTCAATTCTATATGCAGTCGGTCAGTCAGGTCATAAGTTGTGTCTGCAGTCAGAATAAATTTTATCTGTCAGTCGGTCACTAATGCAAAACTTGATGATATTTTTATAAATGGAGTGCTTATGTTATTCATGTTGTTGAATAGCTTCTACCTTACAAAATGTTTCTGCTATTCCTGTCAAAAGTCTGTTGATTGCTAAAACTCAGTCCTGGACATAAAATAACAAAAATGTGAGCTCAATGACTCATAGTAGGCATCATCAAAAAGGGGGAGCATGTTGCGTTTTAGTGTTTTGATGATGCTCAACTATGACTCATTAGTGAGTCTTCTTACCAGAAACATAGAACTCAATCGAATGCCTTAAAGTCAAATTGACTAAGTGCTTGAGTTTCAGGTTAACATGTAACAGGTTCCTAGAAATGTGAAGACTGTGTCGACACAACTTACTTGTGGTGTCGACGAAATAGCAGCAACATCAATGGAAGATACAAGCTATATAAAGGCTGTGTCGACACAGTGCACTTATGGTGTCAACGCACCTTTGAACAATCAGTGCATTCCCTTTGAAGCGAATGAAGGCTGAGTCGACGCAGTGGAGCCATGGCATCGACACAACATTAGTAGCAGCTTTAGCAGCATGCAACAATAGCATCCAGCAACAACAATTAAGTAACGACAGCAACAGCGAGTGCAAGCATCAAGCCAGCAGCAACAGCAACAGCCAACAGCAGTATCCAACAGCTTCAATGGCAGCAGAGCCATATGAAGGTTGGGTTAACTCATTGTAACCATGGAGTCGACGCAATTGAAGAAGAAATGCTTAACTTCAGTGGGACGGTCATGAAAGCAAACATGAAGGATGAGTCGACGCAGGGACCCAGGGCGTCGATGCAATAGAAGAAAAGGAGAAAATTCATAGGATCTATCCTTGAGGCTGTGAGAAGGCTGTATCGACGCAAGAGCTTATGGCGTTGACACACTTTTAATGATATAGCGTACATTTGTTAAAGCGAATGGAAGTTGGGTCGACGTAATGGAACTCTGGCATCGACACAACAAGGATTTTTAGCCAAGTTTTCAAGCAATAGGAAGAATGCATCGATGCAATGAAGATGTTGCATCGACAAATCAAGGCCACCCAGCTGATTCTTGTCCAGCAACACGAAGGCTGTGTCGACACAGTGAAGTCAGTGTGTCGACACATTCCTTAGGGCGCAACTTGAGAACCTTTTGTGTGGGCCTTGTTGGGCTCATGGTCCAAGGTCCAATCATTGGCGCATGCTCCAAGGTCGCGTGCCTAGGTTTCTGGAAAGGTCCCCGGAAGGTTCCACTCTTATCATTAGACCAATAAGAAAATACCTTGGAAATAGAGGTTTATCCAAGTTGCTCGGCCATAAATAGCACCCATTGGCCTTAGAAAAGAAGCAAGATGCTCAAGAAGGAAAGTGTCACCCTGTGTGATTCAGATAGAGCATCCTTAAGGAAAGTTGAGAGCATCCTCAGAGAGAACCTGAAGAGGAAGAAGAGTGTGGACATAAGAAGAGAGTAGCCACCAGAGATAGTGTGAGAGCTCTTCGTGACTAGACGTGAGGGGTTTCCACACTCGACTAAGAGTCTTGTGGGTGTTCATCAGAAAAGCTCCCAAATCTTCTCCTGGAGCAACATTGTGTTTCCTCATTTTCTTTTTATCTTCTTTTGTTTTTGGATCATTTTCATTTCTGATCTATCTACTAGTGTGTGATTTTTGATACCCTATGCTGGGTTCATTTTTGTTTTGTTGCAAGTTGTAAGCCAGCGGTGTGAGGAGGCTGTTCCTTAGCTGAAGCTTTTAGTCAGCGGTTGTTTGCAGACTGAATCCGCCTGTGTGTGTGTGTGTGTTACTTGCAAGTAGTGAATCCTCACTAATCTAGTGAGGGGTGGACGTTGGTTGCGGGTCTGCAACCGAACCACCTAAAAACTCTGTGCAGTGGGTTGATCCTTGTGTGTTTGATATCTTTTCTTCTTCCTTCACTCACAGGTTACTAACTTCACTACTTACTGCATACAATATTTCCCTTCTCCATACACATGTGGCTTTGGGTAGCTTTGTGCACAAGAGATACACGCTCCAAGGACATTGCAAGTGATTCTATTGCTGTCTTGCTCAAGGACAGATTTTGTGTTTGCTCGAATTCCTAAACAAGCTGTCGTGTGTTTTTGAGTTAGCCAACTGAGCTATTTTTTTTCGAGTCGATCTATTGAACCCCCCTTCTAGATCTACTCTTCTACCTATCATATGCGACTGAGTTATTGACTAAATGAAGATAGTCAAATTAAGATAGCTGATATGCATGCGACTATGTAAAAGATAGGCAATCATTTAGTTCAACTATCTTAAGATAGAGAGAGCAGATATCCCTGCAACTATGTTGACAAAGAGGCATTTAAAGGTTGAGATAGTAGATGGGACATCGACTATGTTTACACCTAAGTGTCATTTAGTCTGCCTATGTTACTTTATCTTGTGATAGTCGACTATGTAAACTTTAGTCTTTGTTTCAGCAACTATCAGAGTTTTGGTGTGCCTATATGAGTTTAGCTATGCCTAAGTTACTTCAAGTGTGCCTGACTTAGTTTAGTTGTGCCTATGTTGAATTTTGTACCGCCTATGTGAACTTGGGTTTTAGTTGACGTGCCTCTGTAACTACCCAGAACCTAGATACCGAGAAGAACTCAATACCATTCGAACTCCATGCCGCCACTCAAGAGCTGTGGAGCTCTGAGGGGTTAATAGGTTGGTATGTATAAGAATATAAAAACACACTACTAACATAATCTCACTAGAGAATTATGCTACAGAAGCTATAGAAAATTATTATATAATGTTATCACAATAGCACACAGTCCAAAAGTTTACGAGTCCAACTCCACATAATAGTACAAGTACCAAAAGTATATTGGATTATGAGGTCCATCATCTCCCTAAGGGATTCGCTATCCCATATGGATTATGGCGTCCATGTCAGGCATCGGTGCTTGACAGCCTAGCCCGCCGCATGGAATATGGGGTCTATGTGCGAAGCCCCTCAGGCCCGCCCATAGCACGTATAGAGGTGGGGTTCTGCAATGCCATAAGGAAATACAGTTCCCCTTGGCTAACAGCTCGAGCTTTTAACTCAACGGTTGGGGCTTGATCCTACAAACAAATATTGTGTGCCTATGGTTTTGATGATGTCAAAACTATGACTCATCTATGAGTTTTTATGATTTTGATGATGTCATGTATTTGATGAGGTTCTACGTGTGAATTCTTGAAGAACAGGTTTGAAGATTTTAGAAAACTTAGTTAAAGACAAGTTGACTTTGTCAAGAACCCAAGTCGACTTACTCCGTTAAGTTTAGCATATTTATGAAGTTCACAATAAGAAGTCAACGCAAAAGCAAGACGCCTGCATGTATTAGTCAACAAGCTATGAAGTGAAGTCAACCTTTGGATAAAGAACATGCTAGATGAAGATCTGAAATGCTAGAAGCATGAAAATGAAGAAGTGGAGTCGACCCCATGTTGAAATGGAGTCAACGCAGCCAAGGATTTTCTGCTAAGCCTGCAACTTCAACAAGGGTGAAAAATCGCTCATAAGGATGACAAATGACCAAGTGAAGGAAACGGGTGAAAAATGGAGCACAAGGGTGACAAATACCTCACAGGGCAGACAAATGTCGAACAAGGGTGACAAATACCTCACAAGGGAGACAAATAATCAAAAAGGGTGACAAATTGTTTGCAAGGGAGACAAATGTTGAGCAAGGGTGAAAAATAGATCACAAGGTAGACAAATATCGAATAAGGGTGACAAATAACTTTACAGGGCTGACAAATGAAGGAAACAGGTGAAAGAAGAGGATGCAGATAAGGGTGACAAATAGATACATATGGTAGACAAATAGCGGATAAGGGTGACAAATAGTTAATAGGGCTGACAAATAACTGGTATGAGTGAAAATAGCTAAGTCTTGTGTCTGCCACATGAGATTTACACTCATGTTCGAATGTCAATCATTGGCACACGATCCAAGGTCACCTACCACCTCCCAAGAAGGTTTCTGAAGAGAATATTCTCCAAGACTCATGGACCAATGATAGAATTTCCTAGAGGATAAGATTATTTCATAAAATCCTATTTCTTTGTTCTATAAATATGAGTGTTCCTTCTCCGAAGAATAAGCTACGACTGGAGAGCTACAAGAGACTGCAATAGAAGGCTACATGGGGTTGAGAAGAGTCCTTCAGAGAGAAAATTGAGAAGAGCAATTCGAAGAGAATTGAGAGAAAAATCGTAGAGAAAAAGAAGAGAAAGAGAGAAAGATTGAGAGCCCAGTTCAGAATTTAACCAGTTTGTGAGATTGAGTGCAGCCGGAGTCTATTGAAGATCTGATCAAGTGTTTCTGGCTTCTAGATCAAATCCAAAGCCGTGTGCTCCCTTGGAGCTATAAATTTTCTTAGCTTTCCTTTGTGTTTTCTTTTTGTTTCTTTTCATTTCTATATTGTAATTCTGATACCCTGCTTTGGGATCAGGGGAAGCTGTGTATCAGCAGAGGCTTAGTCCTCGTGAGGATTGGTTTCTCGGTTAAGATGTGTATCAGCTGTTTGAGGATTGGTTCCTCGTCAAGCTGTTAGTCAGCGGAAGCTGTGAATCATGGGGTTGTAGGATTTGTGATCACGAGAAAGCTCGTCGTTTAAAACACGCGCATCAATCTTAAAAATGTCAACTCGCACTAGATGAAAGAGAGACGTAATATGGTGGTGAGAAGGGTCGAATCCACAGGGAAGAAGAAAATTTTAAAGTTAAAAACCTTGTAACCTTTTAGAAAAATATTTGTGATTTTGTTTTGCTTAAAGAAAATAGTGAAATGAAGAACAAACCAAACACTTAATTAAAAACACCTATGATTATGCGCCTATGCTATAGAAATTAATTGCATGAAGTGAAAAGAAGAGATAGAAGAAGGGGGTAGATATGGAAGAAGATCAAGAACTAGATCAAAAGAACAACTCTCTTCATTAACTTAAAAGAAAGAGTACATGAAGTGTAAGACAAGCTTACAATAAAAAGGTGACAAGATTATAATGAAGTATCATAACACAAAAGTAATAACAAAAAGAGGGGCATGAGATGTGAAGATAGTAGTAGCAATGGTGATGATGCAGTCATCTCCTCCTCGCCGAGCCTTGGAGAGGATCGCTCCGCCTTGAAAGAGATCGCCGTGGAAAGTGATGGATGAAGAGGCCGTCGTCGTCCACGTCACGAGCCTTGGAACGTCGCCTGTCTTGATGTGCACACCGCCATGAAAGCAGAGTTGTGGAGGATAAACTTTAAAGAGAAATATAGAGAGGAATATGGAAGGGTTTGTGTGGAGATGAAGAAGGAAGAAGATGAGAGAGTGAAACAGTGGGAAAATAAATATAACTCATAAACTAAGAAGAAATAGAGGAAGTGATAGATAAATAAAATCTATATATACAAGAGAGAGAAAACTTTAATGAAAAACTTAGAGAGAAATAAAGAGGGTAAGGGCTTCAAAACTGAGGAATAACAGAAGCTAGAACCTCGGATGAACAGTGAAATCACAGGACCGCAAGTCGAAAAATGGGAGATAACTTTCAAACCAAAACGAATTAGAAGATGATGTAGAAGAAGAAGTTGTCGAAAACATAAAAACAAATAACTTTTGTGAAGATAGTAAGAGATGAAAATGACTAGAAGAGGGAGAAATAAGGGAAAGAACAGAGAGAAACACTGGTTCGCAGATGAACAGGATAGCACAGTAAAAAACATAAAATATCTTGAAAACCAGAAGGAATTAGAAGATGATACAGAAGAAGAAGTTGTAGAGAACGTCAAAAAAAAGAACTTGCATGAAGATAGCAAGAGGAGAAGAGGGACGGAAAAGGGCGAACTCGGTGAACTAAAAGATATGAGAGGGAGAGAGAGAGTGAAAAATTGCCAAAAGAAGAACTCCCCTCTCCTCCTTGTCATGGGCTATTTATAGGGAAAGTTGGATAGATGGAAGGTGGAGATTATATCAAAAGGAGATGGATGGCTGGGATTTAGGTAGAATATGATGCATGGGGAAGAGAAAAAGTAGGTGGGCACCCCCTTTCTTGGACTTTGGGCACCCTCTTTCCCAAGGCTCATCATGTCTCTCCTTTATTTCAAACTTTGAATTCAATTTTCCCTCCAACCGAAATATGTGTTTCTTTTCCTCAATTTCAAATTTTTGAAATTTCTTTTCCCTCCAATCAAAATATGTGATTTTAACTTGGTCAAAGTAGTGATGACAGTTTTGCCCTCGGCTTCTTTTGTAATTACCTTCGGTGTCCTACACACACATAATTACACTTTAGTCCATAAAAATTACCACAATGTGCACATAAATCTCAAATGCTCATGATTATGCAATGGAGAATTAATGCTCATGGCCCTCAACTTTAATTTATTATTAAATAAGATAATCAAATTAATCAATTTACGTGAAAGCTCCAATTTAAATGCGGAGTTGAGGTTAACTATGAAGTATGCATAATTGCCTAATTATATGCACATAAAATGGTGTACATGCAATGAATTATCATAACAAATGGACACTTATCACACACCCGAACTTACTCATTGTTAGTCCCTTAGCAATGCCAATAAATTGAAATTTAGGACTAACAAGAGTTTGTAAAATTCATGCTCTCATATCCAATTCTCTCCTCATAGAATCAACCAAAGATTAGGAATCTGGAACCATTAATGCGCACTAGCCTTATGTAGGAACTTAATAGTACATGATTAAGAATTTAAATTAAAGCTCAATAGCACTTGTGCATGTGTAACTACCAAATCAATAGCTTAGATAATTGCATCCCCCATTCGCTATTCCAAGCAAATGCCTTTCAACCCTACACCTCTTAGATCAGAGCATTAAGTATATTAGCTTTTTGTCTGCCTTATTGTTTTGTCCCTTTGGGATCTTTTATACCACACATGATGCTGCACTACCCTTCACTGCTCAACGTGAAACTCGACTCTTGCCTTAGGAGAAACATGCCTAGTTTTGCAGATCCAGGTTCCCTTTTCCGTTTTACGCGAACCTCAACATGTCTTAGGTGAAGTAGACCCGGTTACTAAGATTAGGGGTATTTTTCATGGTATTTTTTTTATTTTTCTATCTTTTTTTTTCATAATGCCATTGCACTTATATGATGGATAATTTGGTAGAAAACTTTGTAAAAAGATCTCTTTTCTTAAGAAGTGCAGAATATCAGACATCATACATAAAATGGTAGGGGGCTTGTCTTACTTGTTTCATTAGTATGCAATGTGAATTTCTTTCTTTTTCTTTTTCTTTTTCTAAAGTGCACATGAACTTTAAAGGGATTCTTATATCAGTTTTCCATTGCTAGATTGACTAAATTTCCCATCATCCTTCTCCCTAGTCTTTTCTATTCCCGAATTACTTTTAATTTAAGCATGAATAATGAAACTCAAAATGAGGTTTACATCTTTCTACGATGACATGCAAGACAGAACTCCTATCAGGTTGTACTATATACATCATGAAAATTTCTCTCCCCCCCAACTTGAATGACATTATCCTCAATGGCATGTAGAATTGAAAGTAAAAGAACAATGTATCAATAAATACTTTTGAGTAGAAAAGAGACAACCGGATATGCGGGATGAAACCTCCATCAATGTCATAGGCGGCGATGACTTCCTCTCCTTGGCCTTAACCTGACTACTAAAACACACTCAAACAAAAATGTTAAAACAACAAAAACTGTGGGTTGCCTCCCAGAAGCACTAAGTTTTTTGTCTTTAGCCAGACGCATGAGAGCTCACGAAGATTTTTTTCCAGACCACTTAGGACAATGGATTCTTTTTGCAACTGATCATTTTCCAAATAAGATTTCAATCTTTGACCGTTGATAGTGAAAATCTGACCATTTTTAGGATTCAAAATTTTGACAGCACCGTGGTCAAAAATTTTGACAACTACAAACGGTCCATCCCATCTAGACTTGAGCTTTCCAGGGAACACGCGCAGCCTAGAGTTAAAAAGCCATACTTTCTGATTTTGTTGAAAAGTTTTCCTTTGAATATGCTTATCATGGAAGGTTTTCATTTTGGCTTTATAGATTTTTGAATTTTCATAGGCTTCATTTCTTAGTTCCTCCAATTCATTGAGTTGTAGAGCTCTTTGGGCCCCGGCTTGAATGAGATCAAAGTTGACTTGTTTGATGGCCCAATATGCTCTATGTTCAAGCTCTACATGCAAGTGGCAGGCTTTTCCAAAAATGAGGCGATAAGGTGACATGCCAATGGGAGTTTTAAATGCAGTTCTGTAGGCCTAGAGTGCATCATCTAGTCTCTCGGACCAGTCTTTTCTATCCGGCCGAACTGTCTTATGCAGAATGATTTTTATCTCCCTGTTGGACACTTCTACCTGGCCACTAGTTTGGGGATGATAGGGGGTAGCGAGCTTGTGAGTGATGCCATATTTGCGAAGCAGAGCTCGGAATTGAAAATGAATAAAGTGAGAGCCCCCATCACTAATGATAGCTCTAGGACAACCAAATCTAGAAAAGATGTGTTTCTTCACAAACTTCATCACAACCTTGTGATCATTTGTCCTAGTAGCAATAGCTTCAATCCATTTCGAAACATAGTCCACCGCCACCAAAATGTATTCATTGCCAAATGAAGGTGGAAATGGTCCCATAAAGTCTATTCTCCAAACATCAAAAATCTCTACTATCAGAATGGGACTGAACGGCATCATATCTCTTTTTGAATTATTTCTCACGGCTTGGCACCTTAAACAAGTTTTGGAAAATTCGTAAGCATCTTTGAATAATGTGGGCCAATAGAATCCGCTCTACAACACTTTCGCCGTTGTTTTCTTTCCTAAAAAGTGTCCCCCACAAGCGAGATTATGACATAAATTCAACACTGTTGTTCCTCCTCGGGGACACATCTTCTAATGATCTGATCAGGACCCATGTGAAACAGCTCCGGGTCCTCCCAAAAATAGTGCCTTAGCTTTGAAAAGAATCGATCCTTCTCCTGTTTAGACCACCCTTCTGGGATTTGTCCTACGGCCAGGTAGTTGACTATATGAGCAAACCAAGGGGTTGTTGTATGTGAGATGGAGAGAATTTTTTCATCGGGGAAGGAGTCAGACATAGGGGCACTTTCGAGAATTATAATCCTAGATAAGTGATCAGCTACAACATTCTCCAACCCCTTCTTGTCTCTGATTTCCAAATCAAACTCTTGTAGTAACAAAATCCACCGTATGAGACGGGGTTTGGCTTCCTTCTTAGACATCAAAAATTTTAATGCTGAGTGATCGGAATAAACAATGACTTTCGCCCCTAACAGATATGATCGAAACTTTTCGAGGGCAAATACAATAGCTAAAAATTCCTTTTCTGTGGTGGTGTAGTTCATTTGGGCATCAGCGAGGGTGCGGCTCGCGTAGTAGATCACCACGGGTTTCTTTTCAACTCTTTGACCTAGGACAGCTCCTATAGCATAGTCTGAGGCATCACACATGATCTCAAAAGGGAGCGACCAATCAGGAGATTGGAGAATGGGAGCTTGTGTGAGAGCCGCTTTCAAAGAATTGAACGCCTCTAGACAGGACTCATCAAGATGAAAGGGAGTGTCCTTGGCAAGCAATTGTGTAAGTGGTCGAGCAATGGTGGAGAAGTTTTGAATGAATCTGCGATAGAATCCTGCATGGCCAAGAAAGGAATGGATCTATTTGACCGAAGAAGGGGGAGGAAGATTAGAAATCACATCAACCTTGGTCTTGTCAACCTCTATTCCCTTCTCTGAAACTACATGGCCTAAAACGATCCCTTCTCTTACCATGAAGTGGCTCTTCTCCCAGCTCAACACTAGATTCGACTCAATGCATCTTTTCAATACCCGAGTCAAATTTCCCAAACAATCATCAAATGAATCACCAAACACTGAAAAGTCATCCATAAAAACTTCCAAGCATTCCCCCACCATTTCAGAGAAAATGGACATCATACACCGCTGGAATGTGGCAGGGGCATTGCAAAGCCCAAAAGGCATTCTTCTGAAAGTAAACGTGCCATAGGGGCATGTGAAGGTTGTTTTCTCTTGATCTTCTGGGAAAATTGTAACTTGGTTATACCCGGAATAGCCATCCAGAAAGTAATAATACTTCTGCCCAGCTAGTTTCTCCAAGATCTGATCAATGAATGGGAGTGGGAAATGATCTTTTTTCGTGACTGAATTTAGTTTTCTGTAATCAATGCAGATTCTCCACCCAGTTGGTAATCGTGTGGGGACTTCTTCTCCTTTCTCATTTGTTACAATTGTTAGCCCTGATTTTTTGGGAACAACTTGAGTTGGGCTGACCCACTTGCTATCAGAAATGGGATATATGATCCCGGCATCCAACCATTTGACAACTTCTTTCTTCACTACCTCCTTCATACTTGGATTCAGCCGACGCTGTATCTCTCTGCTCGGCTTGGCATTATCCTCCAAGTAAATGTAATGCATACACACATCCGGACTGATACCCTTCAAATCGGCCACTGACCAACCTATCACCCTCTTGTGCTCCTGAAGGATATCTAGGAGTTGGGATTCCTGAGTAGCAGTGAGGTTGGAAGCAATGATTACGGGCAGAGTTTGGTTAGGACCTAGATAAGCATACTTCAAAGGATCCGACCGAGCCTTCAATTCTAGACTGGGCGGTTGATCCAAAGATGGAAGAATAGGTTCAACTTGAAGTGGAGGGAGTGGCTCTACTCTAGAGTGGGGTGCACTAGAAAGTGGGGAATCCTGGAGCATGCTACCCTCTTCTAGACATTCCTCATAAACTTCCAGAATTTCTTCAATTAGTTCTTCAAAAACATCAATGACATTACATTCCCCCTCATGGTTTGGATATTGAGATGCTTTGAACACATTCAGAGAAACCTTCTCTCCTCCAAAGGAAATATCCATCATCCCCGTGGCGCAATTTATATTGGCCTTGGCCGTAGCAAGAAACGGACGTCCCAAAATGATAGGTGCAGGCTTTAATTCCTGGGACGAGGCCATATCCAGAATAAGAAAGTCCACCGGGAAATAACATTCATGCACCTTTACAATCACATCTTCCAATAGTCCCCTTGGAGTCTTTACATATCGATCTGCCAATTGAAGGATTATAGATGTGGGTTTCAACTCCCCTATATCAAACTGCTCATATATAAAGGTGGGTAACAAGTTTACACTGGCTCCAAGGTCCAGCAATGCTCTATCAAATGTAATTCCACCTATATCACAAGAAATCAATGGAGCTCCGGGGTCCTTCAATTTTTTAGGCAAATGATTCATAACAACTGTGCTGACATCTTCAGACAAGTGGACCTTTTGTGTTACTGCCTTTGGTTCCCTTTTTGGTGTACATAGCTCTTTCAAAAATTTTGCATACGCCGGTACATGTTTGATCGCATCCAATAGTGGAATATTGATCTTCACCTGTTTAAACAATTCCACTAGTTCATCTTGTTGGACCGGTTTTCTCTATTGAGCTTTAGGCTTCAATGCATCAGGGAATGGGACCTTAGGAACATACTCTCGAGGTCCTTCATCAACCTTTGCTTTCCCTTTGTCCAGCTTATTTTCTCCCCCCTCTTGCCTCTTCTTTTCTTGCATAATTACCGGCTCCTCCTCTTCACTATCACTCTCCTCGTGGGCATCTTGGCCCGAACTACTACCCACATCCCTAGCCTGATAAGGGTCATTAAGAATTTTCCCGCTCCTAAGGCTAGAGATGGCTTTGGCATTCTCGAACTGAGGACCTATAAGAGGGGGCAACTGAGGTTGGTTGGGCTCATTGGGTTGAGGAAGAATGGGAGCTCTTGGAGGGAAGCCTGGAGGTTGTTGATTGCGGGGGTTGGCCACTGGTTGGCTAGGGAGCTGGCCTACCTCTCTTCTCATGTTATTGGCAGCAAGTTGCCCTATCTGGTTCTCCAGCTTGGAAATGGATTATGCTTGGATAAGAATAAGTTGTTGGAGTTGTTCAAACTTGTCATCAAAAGTGGGCTGAGTAGGAGGTGGCTGATGGGAACGATGTGAAGGAAATTGCTGAAATTGGCCTTGAGAAAATTGAGCTTGAGGATATACCTGAGCTTGATGGAAAAGACGTTGCTGGAATTGTTGATGGAGAAAAGGAGATGAATAAGAGTGATTTGGATTAGATTGACTTGGCATTGGAAAAGATTGTTTTTGATTTGAATGGTGTGAGGGATGAGGTTGGGTGGATGGGCTTTGATTGGATTTCCAAGAAAAATTTGGGTGATTTTTTCAGCCTGGATTGTAGGTGTTTGAGTAAGGGTCATATGCAGGTTTGGAGACATCTTGAGCAGCAAAGATTTGTTCTTGGATAAATGGGGGAAGTTGGGCTGCTGTGGGACACTCACTCACAGAATGGCTAGGGCTAGAACATAAAGCATAAATTTCTTCTTGACTGGGAGTTGAGAATTGTTGAGGTTAAGGAGCAGAAGATGAAGAAGGTTCCTGCCTATTCATAGCCAATAACTGGTCTAGCTTCTGAGCCACCATATCAACCTTCTCTATCTTCTGGGCCAGCAAATCCATTTATTCAATTTCTGGGTTATGGCATTGATGTCCATCTTATTCTCAAACTCCCCTTGATTCTTGACTTCGTAAAGCCCGGCCCTCTTGTTTGGTCCGATCATTCGTTCATATGATGAAAGTGAGGTGTGACTGATGGAGTTTTCACTCAACATTTCAAATAGATCATACGCTTCATCCTCACTCTTACTCATGAATGCTCCCCCACATGATGCATCCACCATCTGTCTATAATTCTTCGTTAGCCCCTAATAAAATGCTTGAACAATTTGCCATCTTGACAGGCCGTGATGAGGACATTTTCTTAATAGATCTTTCAACCTATCCCAAGCCTCATGTATATGTTCTCCAGTATTTTGGGTAAATCCAGATATGGCTCTTCTCATTGTGTTGGTTCGTCCTATGGGATAGAACTTCTTCAAAAATTCTTTTTACATTTCTGCCCATATATCAATGATCCTACCCAAGGCTCCTAACCAATATTTGGCCTTATCCTTGAGAGAGAATGGGAAGAGAGTTAGCCTAAGAGCATCATCAGAGAAATTCTGAATTTTAACAGTTGAGCAGATCTGAAGGAACTCGTCAAGATGTTTGTAAGGATCTTCATTGGGATTTTCATAGAAAGATGGCAACATTAGGATGGCCTCCCTCTTTGGAGTGTAAGTGTGATGACCCAGGAGATCCGGATACCGATAAACCGATATCATCAATTTACCGATACCAAGAGCTCTGGGAGGCCACCCAAGAGGTTGATGAGGCCTCGTAAAGGTTAGTGAGTGTTTGTTGAGGGGATGCATAACGAATAGAAATTACATGCGCAATATTAATTATAGCATTCATTTGAATTTTAAACGGAAGCAATTACATATATCAGGTGGTAAATTTATACAAGTAGTCTATATCCATATATCACAAGTCCCATATTATACAATGGTCCAAAAATAAATAACTACACGAGACGTAGCCCGGACAAAAGAAGGAAAAGGACAGAGTGACCACTGACCGACCACTGACAGACCACTGCTGGCTCTACTATTTTTCGCCAAAAGCACGAGAGAATCCTACAACCTGATGCTCCGCCTCACCTGTAAATGAAAGGGGTGAGTCTCACAGCAGAGACTCAGTAGGGTTCATAGAAATCCCTAACTCGCAACTAACTAAAGGAAAGCAGTAAAGCATGCATTGGCATAAATAAGTGACAATTTAACAAAGCTGTAAAACTAACTAAACAGTTTATATACAGCTAACTAGCATGCCAATTTAATTTAAATACGAGTACTCAAAATCTACCAATAGACAATAACTCAATCTTTTCCAAGTGACAAGAGTGAAAATGAGAGGAGATCCACCAGAAGAAGAAACCAGATGCGTCCACTGACGGCTTACGCTGCGTCTCAAGCAGCTACGCAAGCCTGATCATAGCAAGCGAGACGTGTAACAATACCAGAACAAGTACCTAGTTAGAGCAACACTCGTTAGTACCAGTCCAAGTCTCTGACCACGTGTGCACACACCGGCTCGTGCCTAGAGCCAAGCCTCTAGCTAGTATTCCCCTCTATAGGACGCCATGGTTGGACTGGGGCCCATAGAACTAGCCTAAAAACCGTGAAACTGGGATACCCCGCCACCTCTCCCGGGTGGGATCAACACTAAAAGTCGTCGGGCTACGAGTGGTGGTTCCCTCACTAGGAAAGAGAATAAAGCTCTATTGGGATCTAAAAACATGCCATAATTTATGATAACAATTAAATATGGCAAATATGCAAGATTCAAGACATAATTAACTGAATATGCTAAGATGGTCATTATTCAATAATTAAATGCATAATTTAAATGAACACGCATCATTATAGAACAAGCGGTCGAACTAGGGCCGCTATGGTTTTAGAGGGACGAATGACGAATCGCCGCGTGCTACTCAACGGACTAACCGTAAAATTTCTTCCACCAGTCAAGTTTAATTTGTTTACGCGATTTAATCATCAACCGCTCGGTTCAATAAAAGGTTTATAGTGAACCATTATAAAATCTAAAATAAATTAAACATAGTCCTTACCGGAGAACCGGATCCACCGGAATCACAATCAGATCCCTTCCCGGTCGACTCAAATCGACTGGAATTATTATTTTGAACATGTTACCTGCCAATCCATCATCTCCATATAACAATTTATAATCTATGAACTCAGCGACGATGGGCATGCTGTAGTTAATCTATGAACTCAGGGACGATGGGCATGCTTTTTTTAATCTATGAACTCAGCAACGATGGGCATGCTATTATTAATCTATGAACTCAGCGACGATGGGCATGCTATTAAAACATAAAGACGATGGCCATGCTATTAAAACATAAAGACAATGGGCATGCTTTGAAAACATAAAGACGATGGGCATGCTATTAAAACATAAAGACAATGGGCATGCTTTTGGAACAATTTAACGGGCTAGGGTGACGATCCCCCTACCTCATATGCAATGGAAACGCTCGATCCGACCGCATGCAAGCCAAGGGACGTCGCGGTTCATCCTTTCCCGGCCGCCTCTCCATAGGATTAAGCCGAGGGCACCGATTTCACCGTGAGGAGGGAAGATGGGTCCGCCCGATGTCATCGTGGAATCGCGTCTCCATGCCGGGGTTTGGCTTCGATGAGGGCGCCGCCGTGTTCTACCCTTGCCGATTTGTGGATGGAGCTCTGACTCCTCCACCAAGGCCGTCGGGTCGCCGGCGTGCCGAGAAGAGAGAAAGAGGGAGAGAGGGTCGCCGGTCTCGTTCGCCTCCGCGCACCGTGAAAGGAGGAAAGGGGGGCGAGAGAGGGGGAGGCCGGTCGCGGTCCTCCCCTTACCCGGTCACCAGCGAGGCTGCCGTCCGTCCTCCCTCTTTCTTGGGCCGCCTAGCACCCCCGAGAAGAGGAAGGCGAGAGAGGGGGCTCGCTGTCGTTCGCGGTGGAAGGGGGAGAAGCCGCCGCTGCTCGTGGTCGCCGCCGGTGTGGTCGCCGCCGTCGTGGCCAACCGATCGCTGTGAAGACGAGGGACGGAGAGAGTGGGGGGGGCGATCGCAGGTTCCGCCCGCGGTTCCCTGTCTCACGGGTGAAAAAGAGGGGGGGGAGAGGGATTGGGAAAGTGAGAGAGAGAGGGGAGATCGAGAGGGTAAAAAAAAGGTTAAAACACTATTTTTTTTATTTTTAACCCTATGTACATTCTAAACCCTCAATTAAGTAAAAACGTGTAAATACCCGTTTATTTTACTTATAGACTTTATTCTAATTAAGTTAAATACTAGAAAAAGCCCATAAATTTCATAAAATTAATTGAAATTCACGGATTAAATTCTATTCTGAAACTGGTAAGGATCCGTTAAAGAACGGGTCTCACAGTAAGGTTAATGTTCAAAGAGAAGGGTTAGGATATAACTCTGAAAATAAGAAAGCATTTGAAAACAAGTTGTATACTTCTTTTGTGCATGGCTCAGATAGAGCCAGCACTTCAAATATCTCTCCAAAATAGATTGCTGCACAGAAATTCCAAAAATAGAATAAAAATCAGATAATCAAAACCAATCAGTCTCCAAAACTGAAAAATAAATTCATTGGTTGCAATGGGCATGCAAAAAACTCATATGTGAATCACCATGCTTCAAAGCAAACAAATATGTCATGTCACTATTGTGGTAAGCATGGTCATATGATGCATGACTATGGTGTATTAAGAAAAGATGACATGAATGTTGGTAGAATGCATGCTAGGAGCTTTCATGTTAAAAATCACACTGTTCAGAAAAAGAAAATTCAGTGTTTTTATTGTGGACATGTCATGAATAATTGCTTCATCATGAAAAAGAAAAATTTGAAAGCATACAAAAAGACAAGTGTTCTGAATAAGCAAAAATTCTTTCAAAATAGAAAATTTCTTTGTTGCCTTAAATGTGGGAAGGTTGGCCATACGGTCAGGGACTGTTGACACATGAAATGAAAACATGATTTCCATGTCAAAAATGGTAAAATCCCTGCTAATCCACAAAAACTTCATGCTAATTTTCATAAGAAGAATTCATCATCCACCTACTATCATTACTGTGGTAAGGTGGGACATATTGCTGCACACTATTGGTTTGTGAGGGGAAGAAAAAAATTTCATTCTGAACATCTTAAATTCCCTAAAAATAACCATGTTTTTAATAAACATAGACTTGCTTCAAAAATTAAGCTACATGAGTGTCATAACTGTGGGAAGCTAGGCCACAGAGATTCTGAATGTTGGTCGGCCATTGGTAGAAAAAAATCCAAGGTTGAAAAGAAGAAATTCTATGTTCATTTCTATAACAAGAATGTGAAGTCGATTGTTAATTGTCATTACTGAGGCAAGTCAGGGCATATAATGCATGAGTGTTATTTGATGCAATGAGATGATATCAATGCTCTAAAATTCTAGAAAACACCTGCTAAAGGTGTGACTAATCCTCAAGGACCCAAGAACACTTGGGTACCTAAAAACATAAAATCAAAATATATTTTGCAGGTGTGCCTTGGAGAAAGAAGGAAAGCAAATAAAGGAGTTCAATAAAGTCAACGCACCTGTTGTGTGGTAAAAACCCATTTCTGCACTTTACTGTTTTAGTCGTTAAGTTTCAATAATCCCCTTCTTATTAGATTGCATATCATGCCATTTGCATATCATGCCTTCCATTCTTGCTCATTCCGTTTAGTTGTCTTTGATGTGGAATTTTAGGTTAGTTGTATAACTTACCCTTTGGTATATAAAATGGTGTGGGTAGAAAGACAGATCATGTTTGTCTGAATACCTTCACTATACGTTAGGACATACCTCCGTTAGGTACCAAGGGAGTTTTTTATCTGAAATAGTCCTGACTTGAATTGTCTCACGGGGAGGGTGTGGTGCATTTGATGATTCTCATTTCCATGAAAACTGACTCTAACTGTTTCACTTTGAACCCTCTATAAATCTGTTGTTTGCTCAGATGTCTACACATTCTTGGAACATTATGTGCTTGTTAAATGATTTGTTGCTATCCACTTCACTTGGGGTTTTATTTGAAACTCTCTGATATGGACAAGCTGTCTCAATTTCTGCAAACATCATTGAAATCTTTTCTACTTGCTGCATGGTCGAACACTCTTGTCATACCTATGAGTTAGCCTTCTTGATGTCTGCCCATTATTGGGCTTATTCTTGAAACCTTCTGATTGCTGCTCGGTTGAATATATTTGTCTGTTCATTGCTTGGGAATATCTTTAAATTCAATTTCTGCTTGCTGAACACTTTGGCTGCCTCTTCAACTTTTTTGAATCATCTAAAATTCAAAAAGATTCCAATCAGTGTACCATGATCATAAATCTGAACACTATTTAAGTTAGGAATCTTCTATTATACAGGCTTATGATTATACATAATAATTAGCTAGTTCAAGTTTAATGAAAATCATTGAGTTTAGAGATAAATATCTCGAGAACATATGTGTTCAATTTTAGTAGACCTTAACCAGTTTTTACATGTTGTGCCTTGGATAATTTTTTAAAATCTGAAAATTCTAGAATCATTGCTATCTTTGGTTGAGATACTCAGATTGAGAATTATTTTTAAACATGAGGATAATCTGATATTCCTAAGGGCTAAAATTGACAGAGCAATGACAATGGTTCACTGAGAAACCATGTCCTTAAACCTTTGAAGTTTAGTGGACTGTGTCATGATGTGTCACTGTTAACCCTGTAGAAAAATTATTGAAAATTAAGGCAGAGCAATGGTAAGCTCACTAAGAAATATATCTCACTCATCAATGAAATGAGTTGAGATATGTCATGAAGTGACAAAGCTACCTCTGTTCAAATTGAGACATGATAGTCAGTCATATTGAGTACTTAGGGATACTGGCGTCTAAACAACGTGTGTCCTCCAGATACAAAGTATGTATTGAACTTAATTGCTCTTAAAATTTTGATGAACAAAGTAAAAATCAGAAAATGGTAGCAAAAAGATAAAAGAAATTTTGCTGAAACCCAGGAAAAAATTTAGAATTCTTGAATGTTTAACCTCAATACTAATTTTTGGTAACTCCCAAAGGAGTCATTAAATATGGGTAACTAAGATAAAAGAAGGTTAAGCAGGGTGTTAGTATGGTAACTTGGTTCATTTCTATTAAACATGAATGCAGAAATTTTTCAAAGAAATTTAATTTATAAACTCCGAAGTCATTAGATTTGAACCATGCAGTTAAATAAGAAACAAATCATAAGTTGTGTATAATGGAATAATCTAAAAATCACTCATTTCTGATTTATGAAATTAGTATCAGATTGAGAATTTTCTTGTAGAATCTGATAGGTTTAATTCTTCCAATTCCTTATGTTTGCTGAATTCCTTCACTCTTGCCTACTGAGGTTTACTCTAGTCCATTCCTGCTGCTCAGATCATTTCTGTCTGATGTCTAAAATCATTTTTATGTGTCAAAAATGGCTTCAGCTGATGCTAGAATGGCTTCGATCGGATGATGAACTTGTTGAAGGAATGTTGTTCACGAACGTTGCAGCAATCTTCATTTGATAGCTTTCCTCTCGATCTCTCCTTGTTGATTTCTTGCTTCTTCAGTTCTTGGGAGGATGAAGGCTTCGAAATGGATCTTGAACCCTCAGCTATGGATGAAGCTTTGCCCACGGATCACTGTTCACGGCTACAGTGATTCTCTTCTTCCTTGAGCCACCTTGATCTCTCTCTTTGTTGATTTCTTCTTTTGGAGTCTATTGGGGTTTATGACCTCAAGGAGAGGTTTTATAACCCTTGGAAGGTCTATGGACAATCCCCAGACCATATCCACTAAATCTGGAGGGTTTGGTGGCTTTGGGATTAAACAATAGCAAGAGGAACGGCTTTCCTTGAATTGACAAAAAGTCAACAAAATGGGTAGTTCGAGGCTAGCGGTCGACCGGCGGTCATGGGGCGGTCGATCGGAATTTTACAGGTTTCAATGTTTTGGTTGCTGGGAAAACCGGTCGACCGGACGCCTAGGGGCGGTCGACCGCTACCTGTAGAATCTGGAATTTTTAGGCTCTGGCAATTCTGGTCGACCGGCCAAGGCGTGTAGGTCGACCGGAAAGACCTATACCTGCAAAATTGAAGTGTTAGCTCAAAGAAACATGTCCATAATTCAAGGGATTCATGTCCATATCAAATCCATGCATTTTGGTATTGGATTCACTTGGTTTATGCATTTGAAACGTCTAAACCATTTGAGCAATTCCAAATTTTGTTCCGGGGGCTCTGCCCCCTGAAACCCCCGCAAGGGGCGCTGCCGCCGTGACCCCTGCGACCTGACCGCGTAGGTCGATCCGCGGGCAAGGGCGCACGATGGCCATAAGGGTTTCATGTTTAATATGCATGAATGAGGTGTATTAAGGAGAGGTATATGAGATACAGATGGTGAGATCGATGCTAAGACAAGGTAAGAGTCTCACCAATGGTTCTTTGACAGTACATGACATATACCACCTGTTTTAGATTGTAGTGGAGCAGGGTGAGTATCCACACGTATGGTTTACCAGGTGACTGCCATTAGTTTAGTCCTGCAAGCAAGATGGTCAGGGTTAATGCCATGCTTGTTCACATTAAAGAGGTTATGAAACCTCTTGCCTCTTGTAAAACCAACATATGCAAACTAAGGATCAAGACCATGTAACCGTTGCCATTTGACAATCTAGCCATACATAGATAATAGGAGCATGAGCAATCAACCACAAGTTTAGTTATCATCACTTAATCACATATTAAGTTTAGTTACCATCAAAACCATAACTTAACAATCACAACAATCATCAAAACCATAACTCAACATTCACGTGGCGGGGTACCCTATTTTGCCCATGATGCCCTTTCGGGTTTTCATCACAGCCGGGTCATAGCCATTTTTACCCTTGTCCTAATGTAGGAGCAAGGCCGGCGGGGCACCTCTATTTTAAGCCCCATTTTTTCTTTCTCTTCTTTTGTTCAATTCATATGACATGAGAATGCTGACATGTCAACTTGTGATATTTGACCCTTGATGACAACAGATAGCTACTGACTGAGGCACAGGGTCTTATGCTAGTAAAGGTAATTTATTCGTTGGCAGAGGAACAATGCCAGCGAAAAGGAGGAGCTTTAGCCAATTCGGACGTAAGGCCCGTAATGGTGATATTGTGTGACGGTCGGCTAGGACACGAAGTCTTTTGCCGAAAAAGGGTTTATTCATTAGCAAGTAGGTAATGCTAACGCAAGGGATAGACTCCATGCCGATTCGGACGTAAGGCTCATCATGGCAATGTTGTATGAGGGTTGGCTAGGACATGAAGTCTTGTGCCAAAAAGAGGGGTTTATTCGTTAGCAAGAAGGCAATGCTAACGCAAAGGATAGATTTCATGCCGATTTGGGCGTAAGGCCCGTAATGGCGATATTGTGAGAGAGTCGGCTAGGACACGAAGTCTTGCACCGAAAAAGGGGTTTATTCGTTAGCAAGGAGGCAATGCAAACGTAAAGGATAGATTTCATGCTGATTCAGGCGTAGGGCCCATAATGGCGATATTGTGAGAGAGTCGGCTAGGACACGAAGTCTTGCGCCGAAAATGGGGTTTATTTGTTAGCAAGGAGGCAATGCTAACGTAAAGGATAGATTTCGTGTCGATTCGGGCGTAAGGCCCGTAATGGCGATATTGTGTTATATATTTTTTTTTGGAGCTCGACCACGGCAGAGTGCCACTAGACCACGATGGGTAGAGCTCGGCCAGGATGGAGTGCCACTATACCAAGTGGGTAGAGATCGGACAAGGCGGAGTGCCACTAGACCAAGGTGGGTAAAGTTTGGCTAGGGCAGAGTGCCACTAGACCAAGGTTGGTAGAGCTCGGCTAGGGCGGAGTGCCACTAGACCAAGGTGGGTAGAGCTCGAACGGGACGGAGTGCCACTAGACCAAGGTGGGTTTAGGCCATTCTGGGAATGCCTGTTGAGCTGCGTGATACAACTTTATATGTTTTCCTTTAAGGGGAGAGAACTGGATTGTAGACACGACATTTTAGCATTATGCTGAGCAGATCCTGTATTACACTAAGACGCCCCAAAGCAGCTCGCACGGTTAAGTTAGTTGAGTAATCTCTAATTTAATCTAATAATATGTGGCTTCTTGAATAGTAATTCTTGTTAATGGGCTTGTGACCATTCCTACACAAAACAAAAAAATGTTAATGGGCTTGGTCCATCTTTTTAATCCTAAAAAAGG
Source organism: Amorphophallus konjac (assembly GCA_022559845.1). Classification (NCBI taxonomy): domain Eukaryota; kingdom Viridiplantae; phylum Streptophyta; class Magnoliopsida; order Alismatales; family Araceae; genus Amorphophallus; species Amorphophallus konjac. Next base: position 187,464,882 of record CM040125.1, read on the forward strand.
GGGAAGGTTAATCGTGTGGGCTTGGCCCATTCCTATTCAAAAAATATACCAAAAGAAAACATTTGGGCTAATGGGTTTGGCCCATTCCTATTCAAAAATAAAAAAATATATATATTGATGTGTGCTAATGGGCTTGGCCCACTTTTGTTCTAAAAAATAAATAAAATTTTAATAAACTTGACCCCATCCTTTATTACTCTCTACTCTCTTCCCACCTTATCCGGATCTTGTCCCCTCTCTTTAACACACACTCTCTCTCTCCCCTTCTCACCTCCTCCGTAACCCACACCCTCTCTCTATTTTCGCTGGACACCAAGCCATCTCCCATGTGGAACCACTCCCGGATTCTCTCGAACTCACTCTCATCTCCAAGCCACCCACGTCGGCCACCTCTCCTTCTCCTTTTCCTCCCATCCCAAGCCACCTCTCTCCCTCTCCCTCTCTTCTCTCTTTAACTGAACCTACTACCTCCCACCACTGAAGCCCCCCACGGTAGCCCCAGCACCCCAAGCCGCCTACCACCGTCGCCCCGTCGTCCACCTCCGCCAACCACGAGCCTCCTGCTCACGCCCACGATGCTCACCGGCCACCTGCCCTCTCACCGTTGCCGCTGTCCACCGCCAACTCCTTGCCGCACTGCCCCTGGACGCCGTCGATCTCCTCTCTCTGCATGTGACCTCCACGCCCAAGCGCCTTCGCCGCGACCACCTCCTGCCACCGCTACATGAGCCCCCCATCGGCCATGCCGCTACGGCCCACCACCCATCGCCCTCATCTGAACCGCCGCCGGTCTTCTTCCGCCTGCTAGCAGCTGCCGCCTGACGCCGTCGCCGGCCACCGCCTCCGTCCGTGAGCCACGCTGGCCCCTGCCGCTGCTGTTCTCGTCGTCGCCAACCCCCCTCGATGCCATGCAACCCCCGTAAAGCCCACGCCCGCCGCTCACCGTCGCCTCCCTCTACGTCGTCGTCTCCCTCACCGCGACACCACCGCCTCCAGCCGCTGCCGCCGTCGCCCGCCTGCACGCCCGACGCCGCACCTGCCGCCGCTGTCGCCCCCGCTCCAGCCGTCCGGGCCCCCCCTGTGACCACCGCCTCCAGCCGCTGCCGCCGCCAACGCCTCCCGCGGCCACCGCCTCCAACCTGGCCGGCCGCTACAGTCGCCGTCGTCCGCCTCCACGTCGGCGAGCCCTGCCGAACAGACCCCCCCTCTCTCCCGCGATATCTCCCTCTCCATCTCCCTGCTCTCCCACTCTCCCTCTCTCAGTCGCACTCTCTCTCCCTCCCACTTTCTCTCTCTCTCTATCTCGCACCCCCTCTCTCTCATTCTCTCCCTCTCTCCACTTCCCCGTCTCTCTTCCTCTCCCCCTTCCTCTCCGTCCTCTCTGTCTCTCTCTTTCTCCCTCTCTCCGGTGTCTCTCTCTCTCTCACTCCCTCACTCCCTCTCTCTCTCTCCCTCACCCCCCTCTCTCTCTCTGCTCTCACCCGACCTCTCTCGGTTCTCTTTCAGTTTTTTTTATTTTTTTATTATTTTTTTAATCTCTCTTCTTTCCCTCTCTCTCTCTGGCCTTCTCTCTCTCACCTCTCTTCTCTCCTTCTCTCTCTCTCTCTCTCCCTCTCGATCTCTCCCTCACTGTCTCTCTCTTTTATTTTATTTTTACTCCTTTCACTCCCTCCCCCTATCACGCTCTCTCTCACTCTCTTATATATATATATATATATATATATATATAACATTATATATATATACCTCTTATATAATTCTTATATATTCTCTGCATATATATGCTACATATATATAAAACTAATATAAAAAAAAATTCTAAAAAAAAGGGGGAAGAGTCGTCCCCTCCCTCTTCCTTTCTCTCTCCAACTCTCTCTCCTCCAATCGATCTTTCGTAAGTATATTCTTATGTGTATATATAGGTATGCATGCATGAGTGTTCTTGCAGATGCGTGTGTGTAAGTGCGTGTATGTGTCCGTATGGAATGAAAGAGATGCTCCGGACTGATCAGTGTTGAAGCCCATGAAATGAAGAAGGTTGAGTTCCCTGGGTGGTCAAGTGCACTAGGGAAGCTGTTCTGCTGTGCTGCGTGCCTGGTTCATCCTCACCTTGCCGAAGAAGCTCATCCAAAGCCCATCATCCATCTCTGAATAAGTTTTCTCCCCCCTTGTTGTCTGGTTTTCATTCAGTTAGTTACATATGCATGCATTACTTGTCGTTCATATAGTGTCTCTCTTCCTGAGAGACCCCTCTTTATTCATTCATCATATCATCTACCTACCTTTTCATGTCTAAAAGGGGTTTTTAAATACTACCAACCAGGTTAGTGTTCTCTTATGCTATTCTCAATATCAGCTTCTAAAGAATTGATGCTACACCACCGTCGTCCTTATCTCGTTGTTGTTTCTCTTCATTTGTTTTCCGTGCAGGGTTAACCAGTCGGGGATCCCGCTTCTTCCGTCGACCAAAAGAGTAGGAGGTCATCCCTCCTTTTGAGGTACCCGGCTATTGTCTCTCTCATCTATCCTAGTTCTTTCCTTCATCATTATTATTTGTTGTTAAATTTCCATCTTCATCCTCCTTTACGTTTCGTTTAACAATAAGTCTATCTCCTCTCCCTTATTAGTATTATATATCGTTAAAACTCCATCTCCGTTCTTCTCTGTCTTATCTAAAATAAAATTTTCATCCTGTCTATATTTTCTTAGTATTCTTTTCCTATATCGTACTACCTTATTCTACCATCTATCACCCGATTTCTCTCTTTGCTCTCTCATCTTTCTCTTAAAAAGATATAAGAACATAAAAACAATAAAAGCCACAAAACCCCCAAAAAATATATAATAACAAAAAAGTAAAACAAAAAAAAGGGATAATAAAATCCGGGTAACCAAAGAAGGCCCTCTTCGTCGGCCGGCCGACTAAAGAGGAAGAAAGGACCCGCACTGCTCCCGCTTCGGCGGCGAATGCGATCAGGATATTTCCTGTGGGGCTCTCAGCCCCTGGCGATCACATCCCCTTCCCCCTTTCTTTCCTGTCAATTTTCCTTTTTGTTTAAATCCTGCGACGGAAGTCATTCCTCGCGAAGGTGTACGTGACGGAAGTCATTCCTCGCGAAGACTTTTTTTTTTATTCTGTCATTTCATTCCTTTAATTCCTGTCTAAACCCTGCGACGGAAGTCATTCCTCGCGAAGGTGTACGTGACGGAAGTCATTCCTCACGAAGCCTTTTTTATTCTATCATTTTTTTCCTTTGATTTCTATCTAAACCCTTCGACGGAAGTAATTCCTCGCGAAGGTGTAAGTGACGGAAGTCATTCCTCGCGAAGCCTTTTTCATTCTGTCATTTTATTCTTTCAAATTCTGTCTAAACCCTGCGACGGAAGTAATTCCTCGCGAAGGTGTACGTGACGGAAGTCATTCCTCGCGAAGCCTTTTTCATTCTGTCATTTTATTCTTTCAATTTCTATCTAAACCCTGCGACGGAAGTAATTCCTCGCGAAGGTGCACGTGACGGAAGTAATTCCTCGCGAAGCCTTTTCATTCTGTCATTTTATTCCTTTAATTTCTGTCGAAACCCCGCTGAGAGTAATACCTCGCGGTGGTCTTACGTATGTACATATAATATTTATTATTTATGCTGCAATAAAAATCCCGTAAGGCCAATGTCTTGCGGCAATAATAATATGTACATATACATTCATTATTGCTGATAGTATTATATTGCTGTTAGAACTCCACAAAGACCAATGTCCTGTGGTGGTGCGTCTTGGTTCATATTATCCTTGTAATTGTCTAGAGAATGATATTCCGTTACAATTTCTGAGTCTTCGTGCCTCCCCATTTCTGTTACTTAGATGCTCGAATTTTCCGGTATATGAAAAACTACTCGTGGAACGGTAAGTCACGCTTACCGGGAAGGGGTCAGTTTGCGCGAGAGGGTCTTCCGACCCCTATCTCCGCCACGTACCGGAGTTCGTTTCACATCCTTCTTTCCTTTCTCTCCTTTATTTTCTTTCTCTTCTTGAGTTGATTTCATCATTTCCATCTCTTAGGACAGACGAGGGTGGACGACACTCTTTCGCCCTCTACACCTTTTCTTCACGAAGGTGGACGACACTCTTTTGCCGTCTACACCTTTTTTGGCGATCACGGTGGGACCTCTTTTGTTTTCTCTGGTTACCCAAATATTGTCGGCACCGACGTGTGCCCCTCCACTCGGCACCCACGTGTGCCCCTCCATTCGGCACCCACGTGTGCCCCTCCACTCGGCACCCACGTGTGCCCCTCCACTCGGCACTCATGTGTGCCCCTCCACTCGGCACCCACATGTGCCCCTCCACTCGGCACCCACATGTGCCCCTCCTGATTGCGCCCGCGTGCGCTATATTCATGTTCCCGCTATCACTCTTGGCATTCCAATTTCACCCCTCGCGCACTACGTGCATTACTCCAGAGTCCCCTTGAAGTCTGAAGAGATTCGTATCATTGCAGAAAAGAAGTGTTGTGATGTTTGTTTAATTTCTTTTATTGCATATATTTGTTGTCTGTTTATATATCTCCTGTTAAATTCAGCATTGCATTGCATATCATCTCCCTTTTATTTTTATTTCTTTTGTTCCATTTTTTTTTAGGATCACCTTTTCCTGGTGAAGGAAGGACTCTCCGTCGGGAATTCCTCTCGACGGACTAGGATCTCCTTCACTGGGACCTCCGTAAGTCCCCGACATTGAAGGATTCCCTCTTCGTTCACTGGGCTGGTTGTACCACTGAAGTTCCCTGGAGATAGTTAACCCATTCGTGGTGAGTCGAGTGTCCTTAGATCACACGGCGGAAATCAATATTGCAACTAAGGTCCCTCCTGTGGTGTGAACATTAGATTAGGAAAAAAAAGAAAAAAGCGGAAAACCAAAAGAAAACAAAAAAAGGCGTTAAACATCAACTTGTTTGTTAATCTTTGCTAATGGTTTGAGTGTGTATGTTATTACATTCTAATTAGAAAGAAAAAAAAAGGGAAAACAAAAAGAAAACATAAAAAGGCGGTAAACATCAACTTGTTTGTTAATCTTTGTTCTTGGTTTGAGTGTGTATGATATTACGTTCCGGCAAAATCTCACGTTCCGAAAAAGATCAAGAAATGTTCGGGAACGGTCAGAATCCGACCCCGAGTCACCAGGGGACACATGTCCCTGCTGAGGATGCAGGTTCCTCCCGTGAGCCCTCATATGAGGTGCGAGCCGCCGTCGGGGAAGCATCCCCGCCACAAGATATTTCCTCCTTGCTAGGTGTTCTCGCGAACACACAGCTCAATTCCGATCAGATCCGAGCCTTTCAGGCCGTCTTAAAAGGGAAATCTGTTGATCCTACTCCTCAAAATCCAACACACGTTGCTCTCTCTATTCAAGAGCCCGCACAGGCAATCCCTCCCTCATTCCCTCTTGTGCAGACAAGTTTGCAGCCTCCCTCTTTCCAATTACCTCCCCAGTCTCAAGTTCCACCAATTCTTCATCCAACATTTCAGTCAGTTCCATTTACTGATATGCCACATCTGCAACCTCCCCCTTTCCAATTACCCCCCCAATCTCAAGTTCCACCAATTCCTCATACGACATTTCAGTCAGTTCCATTTGCTGATATGTCACAACGTCTCTCTCATCCGGAATTCCCTTCTCAGGCTTCTGCGAGGCCTCAGTGGCCACCACAACCTGCTCCTTACAATGAGGTCACTCAATCTCTCCTTCATAGGATGAACAAGATGGATGAACAATTCCGAGATTTTAAAAAGATCGTGGATGTCAAATCCGCGCCTGAGATCTCTTTACCAATCCTTCCAGTATTCCATCTCCCTCCTTCTGAAATGCCAACGTATCGACGGTACACTGGCACAGGCAACCCCCTCATTCATCTGAAGGACTTTATGTATGAGTCCTCGTTTTGGCAGAACGATCAAAGATCCTTGGCATACCTCTTCAGGAGATCATTGGATGGTCCCGCCTTAGAATGGTTCTATTCACTAGAGCCGAGTGAGGCTGAGAACTTCGACGTAGTGCAACGGAAATTCACACAGAAATATCAGGATAGGGTCGGTCCCTCCTTCTCTATTACCGACCTAGTGGCTGAAAAAATGAAGCCGGACGAAGATTTCACCCAATTTGCCGATCGATGGAGATCCTTGGCAGAGAAAGTGAGAGACCCCACTTCAGAATCGGAGCAAGTAAAGATGGTCGTGTCTAATGTCACTCCACAATTTAGACACGTCCTGGCAATAAACAAACTCACCACTATGGAGGAACTGTATGAGAGAGCTCGATATATCCAAACACAGCTGAAAGATTCTCCCCTCATGCATATGTTCCAGCCACCAAAGCCAAAGGTGTTTAGGAAGCCGGGCACGGCTGCCCAAGGTGGGGTAACAGAAGGGGTTGTAACAAATGAACAAGTGGGCGCGGTTGGCTATCCCAACCAGCAAGCCAATCCTAGGCCCCCACAACCCCCACAATTCCCCTTTCATCAGGAGCAACAAGGTCAGCAACCCTATCGTCCTCCCCCACAAAACAATATCTTCCAAAACAATATGCCTCAACCCCTCCATCTTCAACAACAACAACAGCGACCTCCTCAATATAATCAGGTTCCACTACCCGGGGATTATGGCCTCCAACAATAGAGAAGGCCGATCGGCCCTAGGAGAGCTCATTACCCACCTTTGCCGGAGTCATTGCCGGACATCTTTAATGCTCTCATGGCTGCTAATTTTCTCACCTTGCCCAAGGAAAAAGCCATATGGCCCACGAACGTCGACACTTCCAGATATTGTGTCTTCCATAGACAGCCGGGTCATACAGTGGAAAACTGGTTTCATTTCAGAGATTATATCTATGATATGAACGATGAACATCAAATAGATTGGGATGAAATGAGGCGATGCATCACCATGATGAAGGCCAGGAGACCTCCTCTTAGACAACAACAACAACAACAACAACAACAGCAACAGCCTCAGCAGGCACCACAACAACAGCCAAATATGGGCATCCTCCAGAATCCGTTACCGGCGCACCAACAACCTAACCACCAAGTCAACCCCATCTCTTCCTTCCTGGAGGTTGGAAGAGGGCAGGATTGGCATACGGAAAGCGGCTCTGTCCTTGTCACCAATCACGTTCCTATCCAATCCCCACGCCTTATTCGTCCCGCACCTGTCTATCCTCCACCCGTAGCACAACCCGCAGTAATACCTTACTCATTTCCACTCACATCACGTCCTCTCATCCGCGTCGCTACTAATGACCTCCCTTCGAGTCTCCAGCAAACACCCTCCACTTCCACCATAACACCGTTACCCTCAAAGCCTCTCATCATTTCTCACGCCTCCACTTCATCATCCACCTTCATTCCGCCTCCACTAAACAAACCCCTCATTGCCCAACACCCTTCCGAGGTGCCCTCCACCTCCACCATAACACCGTTACCACCAAAATCTCTCATTATCTCTCACGCCTCCACTTCATCATCCACCTTCATTCCGCCTCCACTAAACAAACCCCCCATTGCCCAACACCTTTCCGAGGTGTCCTCCACCTCCACCATAACACCGTTACCACCAAAACCTCTCATTATCTCTCACGCCTCCACTTCATCATCCGCCCTCATTCCGCCTCCACTAAACAAACCCATTATTGTCCAACACCCTTCCGAGGCACCATCTACCTCCACCACAACCCCTTTACCCTCGAAACCCCTCATTATTCATCACCCATCCGGGACACCATCAACCTCTACTATGCCGGGACACCATCAACCTCTACTATGCCTCCACCTTTTAAACCCCTTATCATTCGCCGTCCATCTGAGGCTTCATCCACTCCCACCATGCCTCCACCTAACAAACCACTCATCAGAGCCCCTACACCTATTATTGTCCCCGCTTCATCAATTGTTCCTCCACCACTACCCCTCGAACCCTTGCTAAACCCCATATCTAACTCTATAAAGGTGCCGCCAAAACCACAAGCCATGGTGCTCCGTAGTGGAAGGATGTTCCATCAGATTTTCCCCCAAAACAGTCAGGTCCCCGAGCAATCTCAGCCGGAGACAGACACCAAAGAACAGCCAGAGGAGTCTATCCCCGGGACACAATATGACCTGTTGAAACACTTGGATAAAACACCAGCTCGGATCTCCATTCTCGAGCTAATCAGGAGGTCGAAAACCCATCAAGACGCCTTGATGGAGTATCTTCAGAGGGTTATAGTAAATGAGGATCTCCCAGTGGAGAAAATCTCGTCAGTATTGACGCCAACTGATACGCAACCGGCTATTATATTTCACCACCATGAGCTTGCCCCCAAGGAGGCTCGAAAATATGCTTTGTGTATTGCAATCAAGATCAATGGGGTGCCTGTAGACCCATGTTTGGTGGACACTGGTGCGTCTATAAATGTGATCTCTATGATCACCCTCCAATCATGTGGAGTTGACACGGAACAGATAAGGCCTTCATCAATCACGGTTACGGCCTATGATAATAGCAAAAAGCCGCCAATGGGGATGGTTATCTTGAATGTAGAATTTGGCCCTACATCAGTCTTCACGGAATTCCATATCCTTGATATGGATCCCACATTCAAGGCCATACTGGGCCGCCCTTACATTGAGGTTATGAATGCGGTGCCTTCCACCAATCATCAATGCTTGAAGTTTCCGTACAAGGCTTGGATTATCAAGGTAAATAGCATGCCCATCTTTTCTACAGTGGACGCTATTAATACCTCATTACCTTCTGTTTGGCCAACTCACCGGCCAATTCTTTCACTTCTAGATGTGTGTGACCCTCGTCGCACCCATTTTACACAAAAGCCACTTCCAACACCGAAGTCACGTCACCCTTCCCATGCTAAGGGATGGGAGATCATGAGAAACATTGGCTACCAACAGGGCAAAGGTTTGGGGGCACAATTACAAGGGAGACTGAAGTTGCTAAAGAAAACAAAGTTAACCCTTAGAGCCGGCCTAGGCTTTGAAGGGCCACTTGAAGCATATGAGGGACCTCTTACATGGACCTTGTACTCTCATTTCAGAAAGGGTCCGATTATACAGTTGGGGGATTACCCGCGACAATCACATGGGAAATTGCAAATTGCCTACTTAGCTGAAAGTTGCTCGAGAGATGCAAAGAAGGGGAAACACGGTGACCCGGATTGTGAGTGGAACAAGTGGTTTGATATACAGGATATTTCTATGGCACTACAACAGATGTTCTCGCCTCCAGACTTAGAGGGACCACTTTTGATCTCTGAGGTACCAAAAGATGTCGTTGACATTGCCGAAATTTCAAGTTTTCCTCGCCAAGAGGAAGTTGCCACTGACGGATCACTTTCCGTCATTCTCTCTGATCATTCTCCTCAGCCGTTGCTGCTGACTCTTTCTTGGACCCGACGTTTATCTGATGATATTCCCAGGTCCCCTTCTCTACTCACATTCTTGCGTGGATTTCTCAGCCCATGCCAAATCTTCAACCATGATCTGCTCAATGAGCCATGTAACCCCCTAGCTATAGTTCCCTCGTCCCATTCTCTAATCTCTTTCAATTGTTTTGTAATTGAAAATGAAAATGAAAAAAAAACGTCGATTTTCGAACTCCTCAATAGTGCATCTCCTTTGAGGAGACCTCCTACATCTCTCACGAGTGTGCCCCGACTTACGGGCCACTCATTCAAGGTTCCTTGAGCGACCTTCTTTACCCCTCTATCGAGGGGTCTCTTCCTGTACATTCTTCAACTTCTTCTTCGTCTGTAGAACAAGTCAGTCAGGTTAGGAATAGCGAGTCAAGGGTAGTACCTAGAAGAAAATCCAAGGGCAGGGAAATTCCTCGTCGATTCCTTCTAGATCTAGCCAATAGGTGTCAAGCCTTTCTAGCCATTCCTCAATTGCTAGAAAATCCCATCCATCTGCCGGAGTTAGAATGTGAGGAGGATTGCACAATTGATGAGGGATACGGAGTTTATGAGCTCACAGATGAAGAGTACCCTATTGAAGAAGGGGACGAAGAATATGAGGACGCGGCTGACGCATATGCTAGCGGAATGAGGAGGTTTGACGAACCATCAGCCGCTATAGAAGAACCCACCAAAGAGATCAATCTGGGGACCGAGGAAGACCCTAGGATCATCCTCATAAGCGATAATTTGCCGACATCTGAAGAGGAGGAATTGATCAAGGTTCTAAAGGAGTACAGGGACACGTTCGCATGGAGCTACGTGGATATGCCGGGATTGGATTCTACCCTGGTCGAACATCGCCTAACGTTAAAACCAGGGTCCGTCTTGATAAAGCAAAGGTTAAGACGTTTCCACCCCCAGATGGCTTTGAAGATGAAGGAGGAAGTCGATAAGCTCCACAAAGCCAGGTTTATTAGAGTCGTCCTATATCCTCAATGGGTGGCAAACATTGTCCCGGTCATGAAAAAGGATGGAAAGGTGAGAATCTGTATCGATTTTCGGGACCTTAACCGCGCGTGTCCAAAAGATGACTTCCCCTTGCCTCACATTGACGTGTTGGTTGATAATACAGCAGGCTATGAAACTCTCTCGTTTATGGATGGATTTTCGGGGTATAATCAGATCCGTTTGGCGGAAGAAGATCAGGAGAAAACATCATTCACCACACCTTGGGGAACTTATTGCTATTTGGTCATGCCATTTGGTTTAAAGAATACTGGAGCTACTTATCAAAGGGCTATGATGGCAATATTCCATGACATGATGCATGTGTATTTAGAGGTATATGTGGATGATTTGCTGGTGAAATCCAAGACTAGGGCAGAACACCCAAGAGTTCTGGCTAAGGTGCTGCAAAGATCAAGAGAGTTCAATTTGAAAATGAATCCAAAAAAATGCGTATTTGGTGTTTCGTCAGGCAAATTGCTTGGTTTCATTGTGAGTAAGAGGGGTATTGAAATAGATCCCAACAAAGCTAAAGCAATCAGGGAGATGCCACCTCCGAAAAATCTGAGAGAAGTCCGAGGGTTAATCGGAAGGTTACAATTCATTCATCGGTTTGTGTCCCAGCACTCGCAAAGGTGCAAACCTTTCTACGGGTTGACTAAGTTAGGAGTAGAATTCCTTTGGCATTCTAAGTGCCAAAAAGCTTTTGAAGGATTAAAAGAATATCTGGCCAATCCACCTGTTCTAATTCTACCTACGCCAGGTAAACACTTAATCCTTTACATCTCGGTCCTAGACAACTCCGTGGGAGCTGTCCTAGCACAAGCCGACGAAGCGGGCAAAGAAAGGGCAACCTATTATTTGTCCAAACTCCTCAACCCTTGTGAGCAGAAGTACACGGCTATGGAGAAAACTTGTGCCGCCCTTGTCTGGGTGGTGCAAAAGTTGAAACACTACTTTCTAGCTCATGAAGTCCATCTGATTGCCCGAATGAACCCTATCAAGTTCCTTCTGGAAAAATCTGTCCTTACGGATAGATTAGCACGCTGGCAAAGCTTTCTTTCTCAGTTTGACATCACCTACATTCAGCAAAAGGCGGTCAAGGGTTATGCCATAGCCGAGCATATCGCTCACCATCCTCTTCCGAAATTCGACCCTGTCCAATCGGAGTTTCCAGATGAGGAACTAATGTCCATCAACCAATCAGATGATTGCATGTGGACGTTATATTTTGATGGAGCTCTGAATTCCCAAGGGAAAGGAATCGGCATTGCCCTCCTGTCGCCTAAAGGCCTTACATTCCCACTGGCATATCAGCTCAAATTCTTCGTTACCAATAATATAGTTGAATATGAAGCTCTTCTAGCTGGCCTAGAACTCGCTCATTCTTTTCGTATCACTGAATTGCGAGTCGTAGGTGATAGTCAACTCATTCTTCGCCAGGTGCTCACCAAATATCGCACTCGCGATCCCAAGCTCAAGCCATATCAAGAACTCACTGCTGCCTTTGCCAAATTATTCACCAAATTGGTCTTTGTCCATGTCCCTCGTCATCAGAACATTCTGGCCGATGCCCTCGCCTCATTGGCATCATCTCTAAGGTTCCCTCTAGGAAGATGGTTTGATACCATTCACGTCTACAAGCGTCACGCCCCTGCAATCGATGATGCTTCAAACTTAAATATCAAGGACAGGATAGCAAGAAAGGCCCTACAGGAAGAAATCCTTGAGAAGAGGGAAATTATGTTGACAGAATTAGAAGAAGAATTGGCTGATGAGGAGAAGCCATGGTTTTACGAAATTGCCAAGTATTCCAAAGATCAATCCTACCCTGAAGAAGCCACATCGGAAGATAGAAAAGCCATAAGGAGGGTGGCACAGAGGTACGTGCTGGTCGGAGAAGTGCTATACAAGAGAAGTCTTACTGGTGTTCTTCTAAGATGTCTCGACGAAGAGGAAGTCTGGAAATGCGTCGAGGAAGCACACTCTGGTGTGTGCGGTGGCCATGTGAATAGCCAAATGCTTGCCAAGAAAATCCTTCGGCAAGGCTTTTACTGGCCCACCATGGAAGAAGATTGTGCCGTCTATGTCCGCAGGTGTGTCAAGTGTCAACTTCACACCGATAAAATTCATTCCCCATCTTCTTCACTTCATCCAGTATCCTCCCCATGGTCTTTCTCCATGTGGGCTTTCGATGTCATTGGTCCTCTCGGTAATCCTTACTCCCTCACTAAGCAAAAATCATTCATCCTTACCGCAACGGAGTACTTTACCAAATGGGCCGAAGCCGAAGCTTACGTGGAGGTTAAAGCATCAACAGTTTGCAAATTCATCATGAAGAACATCATCGCCAGGTTCGGCATTCCAAGCACGATCATCACCGACAATGGACCGCAATTCATTTCTCAGGACCTTCAGGACCTCTGCAAAAGGTATAAAATTGCATTGCATCATTCATCACCTTATTATCCACAAGGTAATGGACAAGCAGAGGCCACTAACAAAATATTGATTAAAATCATAAAAAAGACATGTGAGTCTAACAAGTTCTCGGATTGGTCAGAAAAGTTGATTGAAGCCCTATGGGTCTATCGCACTTCAATCCGTACTCCCACTGGGCAAACCCCGTTCGCCCTCACTTATGGGATGGAGGCGGTAGTTCCGTACAAAATTCTGGTCCCCTCTCTTAGAGTACAATTGGATAAGGACCTCCCCCTCGACGAACATCGTGATTCACTCCTTGCCCAATTGGAACTCTTAGATGAAAAATGGCTGGCCGCTGCCGAGCATGCACGTGTATATCAAAACAGACTCACACGTTTTTATCAAAAGAAGGTCATTGAAAGGAAATTTCAAGTTGGTGAAATGGTAGTGAAAAGAATGTTTGTAAAACCTGGTGGGCCGCGTTCTAAACTCCAACCCAATTGGGAAGGACCGTACGTGATTCAGGCTGTGTATCCTGGCAACGCCTATGGGCTAGTCAATGCTGAGGGGATCGAGTTATCCCACCCTTGGAATGGGCTTTATCTTAAGAAATACTACCCTTAGATAGGTGTACATAGTGTCAAAAAATGATGAAACAACAAAAAATAGAAAACAATGAAAATAACAAAAATATGTATATATACAACAACAAAAGACAAAAAAAATATAAGAAAATGAAAAGAAGAAAAAAAATAGAAAACTCAAAATGCTAATTCCCGGAGATCACCATGTAGTTAAATCATTGCATTCAACCTCCGTGTTGGGATAGGGCCTATTAAGACTTGGTAGGTTCCGGGTCTTGGTTTGCCAGAACCGTGGGGATCCCTGTCCGGCTAGTTCGGCTTATGCCCCCCTCAAAAGGGGTAACATACATGTACACATGTGTTCTATGAAAGATCGGTAGCATCGCTCATGGTGAGGCCTCACCCAGAAGGTCTCCAGAAGGCTTAAATCTTTATTCTATCTCTCTTCGACCGAATGAGACAACCGGCGCCCTTAAAACGCTGAGCATGGAAAACACGAACATAACCCCTAGGGCAAGAGTAGGGCCCAATTCTTAGAGCATGGGTCAGAGCACGAGAAGAGGGCAGTGTCCCCGCAGGCATCCAAGAGGGATTCCATAATGTCAAGATACTATGTCCCTCGCAAGAATCTGTCAAGAAAAATCAGAAAAGAAGAACAAAATCAAAGTCAAGTGAAAAGCCTGGTCGTAACCGTGGCTGATCCCACAAATGAAACCCCTTTTGACTGAAAGTCAAATTATATACAAGAGGGGCCATGAGATGTGAATGCTCGAGATTTGGTCTGAAGTTGTCCGAAAGGGAGAGTTAAGTGTGTCCCTACTGGCTCGCCGGGTTAACGGTTTTGCCGGTCCTCTCAGGAGGTTTGCCCCTAATACTCTTCCTTCTTCCCCTGAAGATAAAGGCTCAATGGAGTTCCTGAAGGGTGGAACTCACCAAAGTCTGCAACCACCTTTCGACACAAACGTATGGTTGTCCGTCTTGGAAAGCAGAAGTCATTGTCGTGAAAGAGTCTCCGTGTTTCTGGACGGTCAAGACCCTATCTACCACCTTAATCTATTCTTAGTCTAACATCAGGCTTAGACCAATGCAAGCGCGTCACCTATGGGTGCGACGGCGTCTGATTCCGGGTCAGCGTCGCGCGGTTGGTCATTTGGGTTCTAGGGTGTTCCATTACATATCATCTAGAGTTGTGAGGAAATAGACCCGGGTCGGGCAAATCATTTACCTTGAACACTTTTTGGGTGAATCCCTGTGGTCGGAAGCAACTGGGAGCCTAAGCATGGCATGACGGTATTGTCATCAGGGTAAGTCTTAGCCGGCGGGATTATCATTCGAGGAGTCTAGAGGCCCAAATCAACTTAGATGTACACTTAGGATGCCTGGGAGGTTAGCAAGAAACCCTCGTTCTCATGCAGGTTAGATGTTATATCAAGTGGTCATCATGCATTAGCAAAAATAAAAAAAAATAATAAACAAACCAAAAACAAACAAAAAAAGTAACAAATCCAAAATCCAAAAAAGAAGAAGCAAAAAATGTACATGCAAAAAAAAAATGGAAATATAAAAGACCAAAAAAATAAACAAACAACAAAATACAAAAAATGAATACACCTACAAAAACAAAGAAAATCACATCTTCGCATGATCGCATTTGTATGCACCATTCATTTTAAATTCTCGTTTGCATCCGTGTGCTTGTCTGTCGCATTCATTATCCTTTATTATTGCCTTTGTTAATAAAGGCTTGCCCCTTGACTCGTTATCAAGAATAACTCAATCACGTTTGTTTATTGAGCAAGGGGCAAGTCAGAGCAGAAATGCTAACTTGTTTGTTTAGATGTGTACAGGGATTCAGGAGATCAGACAGAAGCAGCAACCCAGACATAAAATATTTTATTCCACTCCCAACAAAAAAAACAAACAACAAAAAGTCTACATCAGGTTTCACCTTCCCTCTCCACAATACTTGTCCCGCCACTCTCCAGGCAAGACGTTCTTGGGGGTGCTACCCAACCATGAAAAGCGGTACTTCTACCGCTTTGGGGTCCTCTTTCTATCTCCACTCCCCGACGTCAATCTGCGGGAGCAGCAAAGAAGCTACTAACACGAAAGCCACGCTCTCGTGCCCTTCGGTAGCGTTCCTCGCCATCCTTCAGCCACTGCTCGGCGAGACCGAGACTGGTTCTCAATTCAAATAGTTGGGCCTCCAGGGCCCTCCTCTCCTCTTTCTCGATTGATCTTTTGGCCTTCTCTCTTTCCCTGTCCTTTTCCCTCTCAGCACGTTCTCTCTCTCTGTCATCCCTTTCCAGCTGAAGGGTGATCCTCAGCTCCATGGCGTCCCGAGAAAAATTATCATCTGAGCGACGCTGCAATTCCTCCTCCAGCTCCGCTATCCTGGCCTTCCCTTGTGATGCATGAGCAAACATCTCTTGCATCTCTTCGGCCTGCCATATCCGTCATTTCAGGGGTGTGATGAGACATAAACAGAGAAGCTCGGATAAGAGGAACCTTCACCTGCGCGGAAAGCATTCCCTCTGCCTCCGCGGCGCGCTGTGTTACACGGGCAAGCTGCTCGTGGAGCGAATCTAGTTCCAACGAAGGAATCCATAGACTGGAAGAAGCACCCTCTGCCCCTACTGCTGGTAGGGTTGCGTCGAGCCGAGCGCGCTATGATAGCAAGAAGTGACAGTGAGTGGCTAAACACCAAAACCTAGGGGTATAATTAGGAATATGCATTTGCATACATACTCACCGAGACATGTAAGGCCTCACGGATGTCACCCAACTCTCCCTCCGTGTCCGCCAGTCGAGCCCGCAAGTTCGCTATCATGGTATCACGGGCATCCTAAACCCATGTCATAGAGTCAGCATTACATTTAGAAAAATGATATAAAAAAATAGAAAAAAAATGATCAAAAAGTGAGAAAGGAGATATACCTCCACAAGTCCCTCAGGATGGAGTCGCTCTGCATACATCACCCTATAGAGACGTAGATAATCTTCACTATCCCGGGCGTGCGACTCCACGAGCATGCCACCCCGCTGCCAATCTTCATATTGTTCGGGGAAGCGCACCCGCCAGTCGACACAGGTTACCGGTCCACGTGTCTTCCTCCCGACGCGGGGTGGTGCGGTCATATCTACCCATTCCTGGGCAAGCCCTAGAGTCCTCATGACCAATCGTAGCCGGAGTGACTCGATTTCATTCAGGCAGTGGACCCAAAGGTCCCGACCAAATCGAGGGCGACCTGCGATGACCCACGGTTGGTCGACATC
Source organism: Amorphophallus konjac (assembly GCA_022559845.1). Classification (NCBI taxonomy): domain Eukaryota; kingdom Viridiplantae; phylum Streptophyta; class Magnoliopsida; order Alismatales; family Araceae; genus Amorphophallus; species Amorphophallus konjac. The sequence continues at coordinate 187,481,612 of CM040125.1, forward strand.
GACCAAGCCCGAGTAAGGCCTCTAGATCACCTGCCTTGGCATGCGTGTATCTCCTTAATCACTCAAAAGAACCAAAAAAAAAGAGAGAGGTAAAAGAAAAGACAAAAAAATGGAGTCCTACCATCTCTGCGGGGAACTCTTGCAGCTCACGCCTTAATACCATCAGCTGGTAAGATAGAGAGGCTGTGCTCATAATGGGTTGCCACCGCCGAGCTAGCGGTGCCACAGCCACACGCCACTGTCGAGCTCGCCCCATTGGGATGTAGTAATAACTCCATACCTGTGTCGTCACATGTCATCAGCTTTTCATGAAATAGATTAGTTGCATAAATAAATAAACAAATAATTACCTGGAGAAATGGTATGAAGCCACTCACAGTCACCTCTCGATCTGTCCCTTGGGACAGACTTGCAAACAGATGCGCCAGCACCGCGGCTCCCCAGGCATATTGCCCTACCCTCTCTAGGTCCACCAAAAATTTTAGGAAACGACAATGGATGTCGTCTCCTTTGGAACCCAGCAGTAATTTTCCCAGCAGGAAGAGGAGGATTATCCTCAAGTCCATGTTTGATCTCTCCCAGCTACTGGCATCCACGCAGTACACAGCGCGGGACCCTCTTTCCGCTCTCTCCATGAACTCCTCCAAGGACTCGTTATCACGGTGACGAGTGTCAGTGAGCCCCAGTGCCTCCATGATAGATGCCTTGGCTATTGACCTATTATTTTGGTCCTTTAATTCCAGTCCAAGAAGCTTCTGAGCCACTTCGCGATAATCGGGGTAGGTGACCCCGGTCACCGCCTCACCATCCACTCTAAGGCCGGTGATTCGGGCCACATCTTCGAGACTGGGCACCATGTGCCCCCAGGGCATCAAGAAGGCACGACTCTCTGGGTCCCATCTCTCTCGCAATGCTTGGATAAGGGCGAGGTCGAGCTTAATGGGTTCGATCTGGAGGAATGCACCAAACCCCATCGCATCTAGTCGAGCTTTCTGTAAGTCAGGCAAGCCTCGATAGGCGGCCACCACTAATTCCCATGAGATATGTGACCTCGTCATACTCTGTGGATTACACAGGAAATAAGAAGCGGGTGCATCATTGAAATAAAAAAAGAAAAAGAATGTGAAAGGAAGAAAGGGATCATGAAGAATGAGAGGGAAGAACTGGCTCGATTACAAGCTCCGATTGGGTCCTCTCACTGAGTGGCCTTTCAACATCGGAGAGTCTCCTGGAACTACCACTGGATCTACTCCTCTTCGAGGAGCGGGAAGACTCGCCCTCCACCCTGAAACTGGACTCTCCCTCCATCTCAGAGAATGAGAAACTCTTACTCCCTCCTGTCGACTTTTCACTCTTCTAACCAGTCTCCACAACTCCGTGCTTTCAAGTGAAGTAGGCAGGGGGAGTATTTATAGGATTGAAGGGATATGATCCAGATCTCTCCCACTTCCTCTTGCAATGGGCCTTGTAACAAAGCACCCATCTTTCACTCGAAGTGAACAAGGTCGGGGGGCGTAGCTGGTTGATTCACACCCTACACCTCTAGGTTCCCTGTGTTCATCGTGATTCAAATAAATCTGAGATGAGGTCATCTACATGGAGAAAGGACAATGCAGATCGACCTCTTCGAATCCGGGAGTGGACTCATCCACAGCAGAAAGGACAATGGGAGTCGATATCTTTGAATCTGGGAGTGGACTCGTCTGCATGGAAAAAGGACAAGAGGGCGGTTGGCATCTTTGAATTCGGTGGTACATCATTAAAATTTGTGATGGATTCTCCCGGAAGAAATGCCCAATGAGTCTGAGACACGATCCGTTATCTCAGGAGAGTTCTGTTAAACACGTCACATGAGGACGGCATGAAAAGAAGAGGCGTAGAAGAGAAGGAACGCATGGAGGGCAAACCCGTCACAAGATAGCATGTCGTTCCATTCATACGTCTATATAAACTGTCGTGTTCACCATGAGAAGAGAGCGAGTGTATGAGCAACTTGCTAAATCTCGCACTACCTCCTTGATCGTCTCTCTCCTCTCCTAAGAGGGAGGTCCCTGGGAGGTCATCTAGAGCTCTGCGACGTTACGATTGTCTCATCATATCGCGCATTCTCACCCTCTCTGGTAGCGCTCCTCGCCCTCCTCTGGCCTCTCTCGCGACCCCGACGGCCGCGAAGCTCTTGAACCCGAGGCTGTTGGCTGAGCCGCCCCCTGCTTTGCGATGGAGACTACACCAACCCCCGGAGCTCCTCCACCGTGAGCTCCAACTCTCCTCCAAGCAGCAGTAACTCTGAAGGAGTGACGTGTCCGAGCGCTGTGTCTTCCGGAGCTTCATCACTTGGGCCTCACGTGCCCTCCTCTCCTCTCGATCCTGATGTAGCTTTATCCATGCCTCTCTTTCCATTCTCTCCCAGTTTACTTCTCTCATCGCCACCTGAAGAGAAATCCTCAGCTCCATGACATCTCAGGGCATCTCCGCATACTGTAGTTGCTTCAGCCCCCCAGATCCTATCCAGTAACGGCCGACCATCACCCGACGTCCGCCACTCCAGTTACAAAGAAAAGGGGAGGGGAGAGACTGAAACAACATGTAATGGCATTAAGGCTTCACATTTATTTCAAAAACAAGATAACATACATCAGGGTTTGGGCACCTCAAGCCTCAGTTTCCTGAGCTCCATTACATAAGTCTCCCATAGTTCTCGATCCTCACTCACAGATACCGTCACCTTCCTCGGAATGCTTGCCTTCCACGAAGCTTTGATCGCCTTCACATCCTTCGCATCATCCTCCGTGCCCAGCTTTCTCTCCTTAATCAGAGGAAGGTTGGATGGCATGGGAAGAGAGTGCCGAGGAAGGCCAATTTGCAGACAGCACCGGTGCGAGCTGTAAAGAACAAATTTGGTTGCACCGATAAGATGGAGTTCCGCATCAGGAGAAGATCGCGTGAGAAGCCCACGTGAAAGTAAACATGCTGGCACACAAGTGAACATCTCTCGCGCTAAGGAGCCGAAGTGAGTACGCCAGTCGCCGCGTGTCTTCAGACAGGGCATGCGATTGGCCACCTTCCCACTAAAGCCCAACACATCGGCCATGTAATGGAGGGGGCTTTGTTCAAAAATCCTGGAGGCGGTCTGTACCCCTTCGTAGTGATGAAATTTGAAGTGAAGATCAATCCAGCAGTTGAGGAGAAGCATGCACCCGTGAGGAGGCCTACCCATGCTGGAAGCCGTAAGACCACTGTAAAGATGCGCGAGGACAGCAGGCCCCACTCTCCTTCCCTCCCAAAGTCCACAAATCGCTCCCAATTGGTCTTCCTCTGCGATGTTGTCAGTGCAAGGAAAGGGGAGAGCTCCGGCCAAACAAATTGTGAACCCTTTCATAAGCCCTTCTAAATGTTCATCATCTGTCAACCCTTCTAAGGCAGTCACGGTCCAGTCTGGGAGCTTTTGCAAGTTGACTCCGTTCTGAGTCTGAACGCTCTTTATGGTTCCAGATGGCATAAAGCTTCCGAGAACTTCCTCGGTAGATACCCTCTTCCGCAACCGCGAAACCTTTATCCTGTCATCCTTCATCGACCTTCTTAAGCCTAGCAGATGTTCTGTCTCCTCGAGGAGGACCGTTGCCTCAAAAGTAGGGAAGATAAAAGTGTGGGTTTCCGGATGCCAAACCTCCGCCAATGCACCCAGGGCCGCCCAATCCATGGAGATCTTGTCATAATGCTTGGCATGGACCACCAACCCCTGGAGGTGCCATTTTGAAATAACGACCCTCATATCGATAGTGATGTTGGACGTAAGCTTCAATAGCCAGGGCAGCTTTGAGAATTTTCTCGGGCCCGGAAAAAGAGGATACGGCTGAAAGGAAGGAAAAGAAAGGAATGAAAAAGTGAGGGAGAACTTATGAAGGAAACTAGGATGAAATGCCAACTCACCACTCGTGAGAGAATCCTCTCGCTCAGATGGCCTTCAATGTCGGTCAACCTCCTGAATTCGCGGCCGAACTTGCTCCTCATGGCAGGGCGGGAAGGCCCACCTTCCATCTCAAAAGGGCATGATTTCTCTCCCATCTCAAAAAAGAGCTTGACTCCCCGAACCACCAATGGATGACCTTTTGCTAAGGAGCAGAGGGGTACTTATAGTGAAAAGGGGGGTAAAAAAGGTAAATGTAAAGCATTTATGACAAGTTACCATGGTGAATTTTAACCGAATAAATCTTGTCTGATTTGTGTCGTGTTTTCTCCTGCTCCTGTATTGATGTGCGGATGTCCTGTACAGTTGAACGTAATTTTACTTCTTATGAAATAAATCCTTCTTCATTGCTTGCTGATCGGTGTAGGTTCCAAGAACAAAATAAGAAAGCAAGAGGGCGCCATTGCCCTACCATGTCCCACCATCAGTCACCCCGGTGACTGACCCCACTGTGTCATGCATCCTACTATATGATATCTATGCTATTAGAGCACGTCAAGGACCTTATGCCTTGGATGAATCTGGAGTTTGAGTTCCCCTCTAACAAAAACAGTGATAACTCCAGAGGAGTTCAGGACATACGGATAGGCCGTTAGTTTGTGATAGCATGGGAACGATGGTTCCATTCGGTGAATCGGTGCGTGGATAAACGGGCCCCGGCTCAGTATCGTCTCATCGAATCGGTATCCTGACCCGTCCTAAGCAACTTAACAATATTATCCTTGGCTATTTTCTACTTTTAGTTTGTTTTAATTTTTTCCTTTAAACCCAGCATGCATTCATATCACTGTGGAAGATCATTCTTTTAACTCGATTGTGAGAGCCGCTGTGCTTAAATTCTTGACTAATACGGGATGTTCCATTCTAAATCGAGTACTGAGTTTCTGTGAAACCATCTTGGGCTTATTGGCCGAAAGAGACCTTTGTTTGGATTTATCAGCTACCCTTTTTATTTACTCCATTGGACCCACCTTGGTCGCAGCACTTCCACATTGGCTGGTAACCGCTCCCCAAGGTGAAACCTGCGGGTCTACGACTTAGGTACTTCCACGCCGAGAAGTTGGTCCCTCTTTCTGTTAGTCTTTTGTTATTTCCAGCCAAACAATCGTTGATTTCGGAGGACCTCCTTCAAGGTTGTTTTGTTGAAACTCAGGAAAGATTCCAATCACGTAGTGTTAAAAACGTGTCTCATCACGCCTTGGCATCCACTTTTCAGTCCATTCTCCACTCCACTTCATTACACTGCTATGTCATTCCACTCCGTGTCATTCCCCTGCAAAGCAGACGCCAAGGCGGGGCAGCTGTAGACACGATATTTTAGCATTATGCTGAGCAGATCCTGTATTACACTAAGACGCCCCAAAGCAGCTCGCACGGTTAAGTTAGTTGAGTAATCTCTAATTTAATCTAATAATCTGTGGCTTCTTGAATAGTAATTCTTGTTAATGGGCTTGTGACCATTCCTACACAAAACAAAAAAAATGTTAATGGGCTTGGTCCATCTTTTTAATCCTAAAAAAGGGGGAAGGTTAATCGTGTGGGCTTGGCCCATTCCTATTCAAAAAATATATCAAAAGAAAACATTTGGGCTAATGGGTTTGGCCCATTCCTATTCAAAAATAAAAAAATATATATATTGATGTGTGCTAATGGGCTTGGCCCACTTTTGTTCTAAAAAATAAATAAAATTTTAATAAACTTGACCCCATCCTTTATTACTCTTTACTCTCTTCCCACCTTATCCGGATCTTGCCCCCTCTCTTTAACACACACACTCTCTCTCCCCTTCTCACCTCCTCCGTAACCCACACCCTCTCTCTATTTTCTCTGGACACCAAGCCATCTCCCACGTGGAACCACTCCCGGATTCTCTCGAACTCACTCTCATCTCCAAGCCACCCACGTCGGCCACCTCTCCTTCTCCTTTTCCTCCCATCCCAAGCCACCTCTCTCCCTCTCCCTCTCTTCTCTCTTTAACTGAACCTACTACCTCCCACCACTGAAGCCCCCCACGGTAACCCCAGCACCCCAAGCCGCCTACCACCGTCGCCCCGTCGTCCACCTCCGCCAACCACGAGCCTCCTGCTCAAGCCCACGACGCTCACCGGCCACCTGCCCTCTCGCCGTCGCCGCTGTCCACCGCCAACTCCTTGCCGCACTGCCCCTGGACGCCGTCGATCTCCTCTCTCTGCATGTGACCTCCACGCCCAAGCGCCTTCGCCGCGACCACCTCCTGCCACCGCTGCATGAGCCCCCCGTCGGCCATGCCGCTGCGGCCCACCACCCGTCGCCCTCGTCCGAACCGCCACCGATCTTCTTCCGCCTGCTAGCAGCTGCCACCCGACGCCGTCGCCGGCCACCGCCTCCGTCCGTGAGCCACGCCGGCCCCTGCCGCTGCTGTTCTCGTCGTCGCCAACCCCGCTCGATGCCATGCAACCCCCGTGAAGCCCACGCCCGCCGCTCGCCGTCGCCTCCCTCGACGTCGTCGTCTCCCTCACCGCGACACCACTGCCTCCAGCCGTTGCCGCCGTCGCCTGCCTGCACGCCCGACGCCACACCTGCCGCCACTGTCGCCCCCGCTCCAGCCGTCCGGGCCCCCCCTGCGACCACAGCCTCCAGCCGCTGCCGCCGCCAACGCCTCCCGCGGCCACCGCCTCTAACCTCGCCGGCCGCTACCGTCATCGTCGTCCGCCTCCACGTCGGCGAGCCCTGCCGAACAGACCCCCCTCTCTCCCGCGATATCTCCCTCTCCATCTCCCTGCTCTCCCACTCTCCCTCTCTCAGTTGCACTCTCTCTCCCTCCCGCTTTCTCTCTCTCTCTCTATCTCTCACCCCCTCTCTCTCATTCTCTCCCTCTCTCCACTTCCCCGTCTCTCTTCCTCTCCCCCTTCCTCTTCGTCCTCTCTGTCTCTCTCTTTCTCCCTCTCTCCGGTGTCTCTCTCTCTCTCACTCCCTCACTCCCTCTCTCTCTCTCCCTCACCCCCTCTCTCTCTCTGCTCTCACCCGACCTCTCTCGGTTCTCTTTCAGTTTTTTTATTTTATTATTATTATTATTATTTTTAATCTCTCTTCTTTCCCTCTCTCTCTCTGACCTTCTCTCTCTCACCTCTCTCCTCTCCTTCTCTCTCTCTCTCTCTCCCTCTCTCTCTCTCCCTCACTGTCTCTCTCTTTTATTTTATTTTTACTCCTTTCACTCCCTCCCCCTATCACGTTCTCTCTCACTCTTATATATATATATATATATATATATATAACATTATATATATATATACCTCTTATATAATTCTTATATATTCTCTACATATATATGTTGCATATATATATAATTAATATTAAAAAAAAATCTAAAAAAAGGGGGAAGAGTCGTTCCCTCCCTCTTCCTTTCTCTCTCCAACTCTCTCTCCTCCAATCGATCTTTCGTAAGTATATTCTTATGTGTCTATATAGGTATGCATGCATGAGTGTTCTTGCAGATGCGTGTGTGTAAGTGCGTGTATGTGTCTGTATGGAATGAAAGAGATGCTCCGGACTGATCAGTGTTGAAGCCCGTGAAATGAAGAAGGTTGAGTTCCCTGGGTGGTCAAGTGCACTAGGGAAGCTGTTCTGCTGTGCTGCGTGCCTGGTTCATCCTCACCTTGCCGAAGAAGCTCATCCAAAGCCCATCATCCATCTCTGAATAAGTTTTCTCCCCCCTTGTTGTCTGGTTTTCATTCAGTTAGTTACATATGCATGCATTACTTGTCGTTCATATAGTGTCTCTCTTCCTGAGAGACGCCTCTTTGTTCATTCATCATATCATCTACCTACCTTTTCATGTCTAAAAGGGGTTTTTAAATACTACCAACCAGGTTAGTGTTCTCTTATGCTATTCTCAATATCAGCTTCTAAAGAATTGATGCTACACCACCGTCGTCCTTATCTCGTTGTTGTTTCTCTTCATTTGTTTTCCGTGTAGGGTTAACTAGTCGGGATCCCGCTTCTTCCGTCGACCAAAAGAGTAGGAGGTCATCCCTCCTTTTGAGGTACCCGACTATTGTCTCTCTCATCTATCCTAGTTCTTTCCTTCATCATTATTATTTGTTGTTAAATTTCCATCTTCATCCTCCTTTACGTTTCGTTTAACAATAAGTCTATCTCCTCTCCCTTATTAGTATTATATATCGTTAAAACTCCATCTCCGTTCTTCTCTGTCTTATCTAAAATAAAATTTTCATCCTGTCTATATTTTCTTAGTATTCTTTTCCTATATCGTACTACCTTATTCTACCATCTATCACCCGATTTCTCTCTTTGCTCTCTCATCTTTCTCTTAAAAAGATATAAGAATATAAAAACAATAAAAGCCACAAAACCCCCAAAAAATATATAATAACACAAAAGTAAAACAAAAAAAAGGGATAATAAAATCCGGGTAACCAAAGAAGGCCCACTTCGTCGGCCGGCCGACTAAAGAGGAAGAAAGGACCCGCACTGCTCCCACTTCGGCGGCGAATGCGATCAGGATATTTCCTGTGGGGCTCTCAGCCCCTGGCGATCACATCCCCTTCCCCCTTTCTTTCCTGTCAATTTTCCTTTTTGTTTAAATCCTACGACGGCAGTCATTCCTCGCGAAGGTGTATGTGACGGAAGTCATTCCTCGCGAAGCCTTTTTTTTTATTCTGTCATTTCATTCCTTTAATTCCTGTCTAAACCCTGCGACGGAAGTCATTCCTCGCAAAGGTGTACGTGACGGAAGTCATTCCTCACGAAGCCTTTTTTATTCTATCATTTTTTTCCTTTGATTTCTGTCTAAACCCTGCGACGGAAGTAATTCCTCGCGAAGGTGTACGTGACGGAAGTCATTCCTCGCGAAGCCTTTTTCATTCTGTCATTTTATTCTTTCAATTTCTGTCTAAACCCTGCGACTGAAGTAATTCCTCGCGAAGGTGTACGTGACAGAAGTCATTCCTCGCGAAGCCTTTTTCATTCTGTCATTTTATTCTTTCAATTTCTGTCTAAACCCTGCGACGGAAGTAATTCCTCGCGAAGGTGCACGTGACGGAAGTAATTCCTCGCGAAGCCTTTTCATTCTGTCGTTTTATTCCTTTAATTTCTGTCGAAACCCCGCTGAGAGTAATATCTCGCGGTGGTCTTACGTATGTACATATAATATTTATTATTTATGCTGCAATAAAAATCCCGTAAGGCCAATGTCTTGCGGCAATAATAATATGTACATATACATTCATTATTGTTGATAGTATTATATTGCTGTTAGAACCCCACAAAGACCAATGTCCTGTGGTGGTGCGTCTTGGTTCGTATTGTCCTTGTAATTGTCTGGAGAATGATATTCCATTACAATTTCTGAGTCTTCGTGCCTCCCCATTTCTGTTACTTAGATGCTCGGATTTTCCGGTATATGAAAAATTGCTCGTGGAACGGTAAGTCACGCTTACCGGGAAGGGGTCAGTTTGCGCGAGAGGGTCTTCCGACCCCTATCTCCGCCACGTACTAGAGTTCGTTTCACATCCTTCTTTCCTTTCTCTCCTTTATTTTCTTTCTCTTCTTGAGTTGATTTCGTCATTTCCATCTCTTAGGACAGACGAGGGTGGACGACACTCTTTCGCCGTCTACACCTTTTCTTCATGAAGGTGGACGACACTCTTTTGCCATCTACATGGATGACTCCTTTGTGATCTACATGGACTTACGCACCCCCTTCGTATACTCGGCGGACGACATATGGTCCGACCCAGTTTTCAACTAACTTTCCTTTTGGGTTGGAGGCCATCACTTCCCTTCTTTTGACCATTACTAGGTCACCCTTCTTGAATTCTCGACCTTTGACCAGCTTGTCGAAAGCACGGGCCATGTGAGCTTGGTAGAGTTGAATATTTTGTTGTGCGCGGAGACGCTTTCCTTCGAGCTCGACAAGCTCTTCCAGTCTTCTTTCTATGTTGGTCTGTTCGCCGCTAGCCAACCCATGTTGGATGGCAACTCGCAGCGAGGGGACCTCCAATTCAATTGGCACCACAGCCTCCGACCCATATACAAGGGAGAATGGTGAACAGTCAGTTGGGGTTTTATAGACCGTACGATAGGCCCAAAGCGCTTCGTACATCTTTTCTTTCCAGTCCTTTTTGTTAGACTTGACAGTCTTTGCTAGCAGCATGCATAGTGTTTCGTTGAAGGCTTCTGCAATTCCGTTGGCTTGACGGTTGTAGGAGGACGAGGTCCTCCAATCAATCTTGTATTTATCAGCCAGCCGATAAACCTTCTGGTTTTTTAAATGGCTGCCATTATCAAAGATAATTCAGCTGGGAACTCCGAATCGGAATATTATATTCTACTGGAAGAATCTTGCGACCAATTCTCCCATCACATCTCTTAGCACAACTGCTTCTGCCCATCTGGAGAAGTAATTTATGGCTGCTAAGATATATCTGCATCCTGATGAAGATGTTGGCAGTGGCCCTACCACGTCCGTGCCCCATTGGGCGAACGGCCAACTCGGTATGGTGGGATGTAGCGGCACCGGCGGTCTTTTGGACACGTTGGCGTGCTCTTGACATTTTTATCAAGCTCTAGCAAACTTGTAGCAATCATTAAACATGGAGGTCCAATAGTAGCCCAATTTCTTTATTTCAATTTTCATTTTTAGCCCAGCCTGGTGTGCTCCAGCTGACCCGTCATTGACTTCTCGCATTACCTGCCTAGCATCTGCAGAAGACAAGCAACGGAGCAAAACTTTCTTTCGGGCATCAGCCATTATTCGGAACAAGGTTCCGCTTATCATCTCATAGGAGTCTTTGACCCTCAAGAGCTTCATTCTTTGTTCTTTTTTTTTCAGGAGCTGTTGGTGTTGAAACCAACGTAGGAGGTGCTCCCGCCAATCGGACTGCTGGATTTCTTCGACAGCTGCCACTTCATTTTCTTGTTCATCGGCCAGAACCTCCGTTACACTGGGGACCTGTCGACGGTTGATTACTGCTATATTCAGGCTTGTGTCTGGCGGGATTGCCAAAGAACTAGCCAGCTTTGTGAGGGCATCCGCCTGAGCATTCTATCCTAGGTTAATATGCTTGCTTTTGATGAAATAGAATCGCGCCATCAAGCGGAGTGCCAGCTGATAGTAAGGGAGGAGTTCATGCTTCCGCACATCGAACTCTCCTTCCAGCTGTTTTATGACTAGCATGGAATCCCCGAATGCTTCCAACATCTGGATCTCCATGGATACAGCAATCTACAACCCGATTATAAGGGCTTCATATTCTGCTTCATTATTTGTGCATGGCTTGTTTATCGAACAAGATGTATATATAACTTCCCCTTATGGAGATTTCAGGACTATGCCTGCCCCCGCTCTGACTCTGGCTGATCCAGTGGCTGAGGTGTCAATTCTGAAAGCACCGTCAAAATACAGTTGCCATAGAGAGGGCTGCACCTGGCCGACCTCTAGGATTTCATCTTCGGGAAGCTCTGGTTCCAACGGGCAGTCTTCAGGTACTAGATGCTCAGCAAAGAAGTCTGCGATGGCCTGGCCCTTGACGGCCCTTTGCGATATGTAGGAGATATCAAACTCTATAAGGATCACCACCCATTTGCCCAGACGGCCTTTGAGCGGTGGTTGGGACATGATATATTTCAGCGGATCCGCCTTGGAGATCAGCTTAATCTCGTGCGACAGCATATAGTGTCGGAGCTTCTTGACTACGAAGATCAGTGCCAAGCAGATCTTCTCAATGTAGGTGTATTTCTCCTCAGTTCTGACTAATCTTCGACTGAGGTAGTAGAGGGCTTGTTCTTTCCCTTCTTCATTGTTATGGGCTAGTATTGCCCCGAGGGAGTTATATGTGGTTGCTATGTACAAAACCAGCGGCCGTCCTTTCACCGGTGCGCCCAGCACTGGAGGAGTCTTCAGATAGTCTTTGAGCTTGTTGAAGGCTGTCTGGCAATCTTCGTCCTAGTAAAAGGGGACATCTTTCATAATTAGCTTATGAAAGGGCTGGCCTCGCCCTGACAAGTTGGATATAAACCGTCAGATATATGCCAGGCGGCCTTGCAGAGATCTCAGATCGGGGAGGTTCCTCGGTGAGGGTAACTCCTGAATTGCTTTGATTTTTGTGGGGTCTATTTCAATTCCTCGGTATCTGACAATGAAACCCAAGAACTTTTCGCTCGATACTCCGAATGCACACTTCATAGGATTCATCTTCAATTCATACTACCTTAGCCTCTGAAAGATAACTCGGAGGTCGTGCGGATGGTCTTCATTCTTTCTGGTCTTGACTACCAGGTCATCTATGTAGCACTCGACCTTATGGTAGAGCAGCTCATCGAATATTCTAGTCATCGCCTGCTGATAAGTTGCGCCGGCATTCTTTAATCCGAACGGCATCTTCTTGTAGTGATAAATGCCTTTGGGAGTTCGGAAGGTAGTGTGGACTCGATCATGTTCCACGATCCATATTTGGTTGTAGCCGGACGACCCATCCATGAATGATAGGGCCTCATAGCCGGTTGTTGCATCTATCATGACCTCCATTATTGGTACCGGAAAGTCATCCTTGGGGTAGGCTTTATTCAGATCTCAGAACTCAACACATATCTGGATTTGCCCATTCTTCTTCTTCACGGGCACAATATTGGCTAGCCACGTGGTATATTGATTTTCTTAGATGAAACCCACATCAATGAGCGTGTCAACTTCTTTACATATTTGAGTGATGAGCTCTGGCCTCATGCGCCGCGGCGGTTGCTTCACCGGTTCGGCTTCAGGGCTTATTGCTAACTCACGTTGTGAAACTGCGGGGCTTAGTCCTGGCATTTCCTTGTTGGTCCAGGCAAAGTAATCCCAGTATTCTTTCAATAGCTGGATGTACAGCTTCTGTTCTTCAACAGATAGCTGGGCGCTGAGGAAGGTCGGCCTATGGTCGTCCTTGTCTTCCATGATAACTTCTATCAGTTCATTGACTGTGGCTTGGCCTCCGTCTTCTATTTTCGGGGGTGCTGGCTGAAGGTCGATAAAGTCTGGAATATCATCTTCAAGGTCAAGAACCTCGATCTTTTCATTTGGTTCTATTTGAACTTCAGCAGGGATCTCCGTGCCGACCAGTAACGGTTGTGTGAATTGTTCCATTAGCGAATCCATCGCCGTTACAGCTTCGAGGGGTGAGTTGACAGCTACATCCCCTACAGATTGGTTTGCGGTCATGGAAGACTGGTGGTTATTTACTGCAGGGCTGGGGTAGCATCACAGCTTTGTAATAGAATGTGAGAAGGTCTCACCCTCTTGGATCCCCATGTCCTCGGTGGAGGTGGCTTTTTCCTTTTCAGCAGCATACATCTCTCGATCGATTTTGACAGAAGCTTCCCCGATTGGCACGAGAGGTGCTGAGATCATCATTAGCGGAGGCCCGCCAAAGGGAGACATCCTCGTTTATTCAACATCTTCAGCTTTGCTACTGCTGGCCGTGTCGAATCTGGCTTGAAGGGTCGCTTCTTTAGGATAGACCTGCTCCCAACATCGACAAGGAGTAATGGTCTCTGTTTCCAAGTCTCTTGGTCGAGCCGGTTCAACATATTCCGCTTCTGCGGGGTATTCATCGAAAGTTGCTCCAGTGGATTGTTTTCAGCATGATAGAAAGCGAAGATGGTGTCCACCTCATAGCGCCCACTGTAATAATATTCTTCAAGGGTGAAGCCCAACCTTGGATGCTGAGAAACACGCCTTATCTCTTTGTCCAGACTTGCGGGATACCACATCTTCTGGAATGCTTCTTTGTCTTTGTGCGACTGGTCAGAGGGGATGTGCTGCATCTGGAACATCCTGGCCATCCGACTTATCGTGAACGCTAGACCGTGGATAGGAGCTAACTGGTTCTCTATGTCTTCCGGCAGATGACAATCAGTGTCTTCCCGGGTAGGGTGCTCCTCAGCAGTATAAAACAAGCTGCTGGGGCCATCTATCTACGCTACCTCTAAAGCTTTGAAAGGCTCGACAGTGGCATTATCGAGGACAGGGATTGGCTTGGTAAGGCCTTCCGGGACCCCTATGTGGTTGTGCCACAGATCGACCTTGGCTTCATTGGCTTCGGGGTATATAGCGGGAGGTGCTATCCTACCCACGTCTCCGGTGACGGTGATATGAGAGACCGCCTTGGGCTTGATATATCCGCGTGGCAGCGGTGGGAACCAGTCATCGCCGGAGGTACTTTTTGGTGCCCCTGCAGGGGTCTTGGCTTCAGAAGTCTTTTGAGACCGATCTGCATATAGATGAGCATCTCCAGGTGACACTCGGACACTTTGTGTAACGCCCGGTAATTTTAGAATAGGAATAAAAATATACATAATGATAAATACATACTCTTATAAGTATATAATAAAATTTATTCAAATAAATAAATGGTCAAGTGATATTCCTTTAGGGTTGCTCAGATCGAACCTGCCTCTGATACCCAGGCAAGGACTAATAAAGGTTAAAGAAATTATGGGGAATAAAATCCCTATATACATACAAATTATTAATGGGTATATGAGGGTTAGTAAATAACAAATATGTTTATATATATAATGTAATATAAATAAATATAATACAACGTAAATAATCAAGGCCAGATACACGACCCCCCTGACATCTTGAGAAATCTCACGAAAAGAACTCGTGGACCCTACCATTGTAATATAATAATTTTATGAATAACATGTTATTTTTTTCTAGGCATTTAATGCATAATATAATTTTATTTGAATTTAGAATCGATAAATCTCGAAGAAAACATCGATTAGTATTTTATTAAGAATTTATAAAATTTAACATTTCCATTTAGTACATTATACTTTTATTAGAAGGAAGAAATATACATTAATAGGATTTAAATGAATTAAGAAAAATTAAAAGAGAAAAGAATGGACATATATACGATATCGGTCTTTTGGAGGTTAAGAAGAAAAGCAAAAATTTAAATGAGGCCATCATGGATGGTCGTCCATTTTATAAGAAACTACTTTGAGCAAGTCGTTACTTCTAAATCAGAAAAATCAAATAAAGTATAAATAGCATAAGGAAGGATATAAACATAATTTTATTTCTTCCAAGAAATGTCAAAAGGAAAGTGACGACCATGGCATTGGGCGTGTGTTTCATAAAACATGACTTAAATTAAGTCGTGAATTCAAAATAAAGTGAATAGTGCCACTTTTTGATTTCAAGGAATTTTTAAAAACTAATTACATGGAAAAATCAAGAAAAATGGAAAACTATTACCCATAAATTTTCATAACTAAACCTAATCAAATAAAAAAGATAAAAATTCTCAAATATAGTAACTAGCATAAGTTAACGTGAAATCGTGAATAACGCCCTACGGAAGGACGTTATTTCTTTAAAAATGACTAAATGCAAGGCGTCAATTTAAAATTCATGCCCTAGCATAAGGCGTTAATTCAGTTTTAGTTTCGTTCGAACACGGAGCTTATCCAGGGAAGGTTTCTAGATTAATACGTGTTCAATCGATCGGAGAAAGGACTCTATCAAGGAAGGTTAGGTTCTAATCAAACTTTAATCCTATCGGGTTTTGTAAATCCTATAAATACCCCCTCATCAAACCATAATCGCTGTTTGGTCGAAGGAGGTTTTGCTCTACTGCTATTGTTAATCGTGAAGAACAGGTAACGTTCTTCCTCTTCCTAACTTTTGCCTATGATCAAGTATATTAAAAGAACATTTATGTTCTTTTCTTCTTCCTCTTCTTCCTGTTGGCTGCATCGTGAGGAAATTCTTCTTCATCTAGTTGCAGACGTGTGAAGGGGGAATCGTCATCCTCTTCTTCCTTCTTCCAGTCTGTCAGAGGTTTCTTCTTCCTCCTACGGTTGCTGCATCTGCAATCAAGAAGCAAGCCTCATCCATCTTCATCCGCAAGCGATCAGGATACTCTGTTCGAAACAGAGTATCGTTCTTCATCCAGTACACCGTGAAATCTTCCAAAAAGGTAGGTTTTCTCAAGGATTGTAGCCCAAAGTAACATATGAAATCATATTGATAACATATATTCATGCATGCATATAGTTTCATGAGCTTTCCATGTTTTCTATGACTTTTGGAAAGAAACGACCTAGCTTAGGGCGTTAATTCAAGAAAAGATGCCCGACGCAAAAGGCGTTAATTATAGCTAATTAATTAATACTCATGTTTAAAAATTGAATAACGATGAAACCTGTAAGATAATCCAATGCATGATCACATACATCAAATCCTGCTATTTTTTTCTTGTCCTGACCATATACCTTGTTTCCTTAAATTTTATTACCCCTGAAATTACCACTATTCATATTAATCCTGGAATATCTTGAATTAACGACCGGTTGAAGGTCGTCTCTTGCAAAACTGACGCCCTGCATGAGGGCGTGAATTTGAAATTAACGCCCCCATCTAGGGCGCGTTTCTTGAGAATTCTAGAAATTAGAAATTTTATAGAAATTGAAATAAATAATGGACGACTACTAGAAAAGCCGTCAAATTATAAATAAACGCCCTTGGAAAAGGCGTTAATTTGATATTTAATGACTTAGCTTAAGTCGCTATATTCTTGCGTTATTATTTTTACTATTGCTGTTAACCGAGGGTTCACATATGATATATATAAGTGATATATGTACTGTTAACCGAGGGATTGCAATTATGTATCTATATATATAATTATATCGGCACTATATTCCATTCCGTGAATATAGTCCCATGTTTCTTGAGATTTGATCGTCTACCCGTTAACTCTCGATGACATACAAGCTCTCCATTGGACATTCTGTTCCTTTGGACTAGCGAGTTAGTCAAAGAGACCTCCGTAAGACTCCTCAAGCCTTGGATTCCCTCAAGGCCGACTGAGCTGGTTGTACCATAAAAACCCATTACACTCTTTGATTGCCATGTCACTCTAAAAGAAACATGGTATACCGGCCCTCATGTCATGCCATGTGTATGATATGAGAATTATCTAAATAAACGGGGAAAAGCATGACATTTTTATGATGTTCTGGTGGACCTCAATTCTAATTTAAGAATGAGGATACCATGCCATTAAGGTGCTGTTCATGTAGACCTCAATTCTATATTAAAAGAGTGACCATCTATATGGGAACTTGCTTGTCACGGTGCCCGAGTTAGGGAACCAAATTCCACCTAGTTTATCGACATGTCATGGTTTATATGCTTTACGTGGATTTTATCGCATGTCCTTACGCAAGGGCCCTGCCCTTGAATTCCATGAAGATCCTATCTTATCATTCTAATAAAGTTTGTTCTTGGTACTCCTTATTGGCTATAAACTATCGTGGATGTCTAGATCTATCGTGAATGCTGTGCATATAAGGGCCTGATCTGGTCCTGGGAGGAGCACCCAAAAGTACTAGTGCCCATGGGAGTTGTAATGATACCGGTGTCTAGCATTGCACCGAAGTACTCTTTCTCTTGATCTTTGGCATTCCACACTCTCTCTCTTTCTTGCGTGCGCGACTCGACTTGCGTGACTTTACTAGCGTGGCCCGACACGGGCAAAGTACTTGCGTGAAATAGCCAATAATCTATAAAGTCTCTCATGAATATTTCTTGTTTAATACTCGCTTGGTAGTTTTGCACGACGTGTTATTCTATTGTTAAATTTCACTTGCTCAGTTATTTCTACATGCATAGCCTTATTGCATTTACATGTGAAAAATTGTAATTACTTAAACCCATTGCTAGTTCTTGAGATATAATTTCCTACTGAGCGTTCGCTCACTCAGTTTTATTCCAACACTTTTCAGGTAATCAGGTGGCTAGCGAGACCGAGACTCACACGGGCGGGACAAGTGTGCAAGCGAGCTTCGGAAACTAGTGAACCCGAGTCTTTTGTCTTTCTTGAGTCTAGATAGTATTGTCTAGCTAAGTTAGCTCATCGTCTCTTATTCAGTTATCTTGTCTAGGTCTGTTAGTTTGTCGATTCCTTCCGTTCCATTGTGAAGGAGTTCTTGTAAGAGATTTATATTTGAAATAAAATTGTTATTGTTGTTCCATATTATTTGGACTTATGCTATTGCTCTTGATTATTCACGACTGTAACTGCCACGTTCCGAGCAAACGACACGTTCCGCTGCTATCGGTTCGGGGCGTGACACTTTGAATTAATGGAGGTCAGCAAATATCCTCTCTTCCCTCCCTTCGAGACTGTATTTAATGCACTGGTGGAGTGTGGATGGCACCACCATATTTTCATGCAACCAGGGGCAGCCAAACAGCGCCTTGTACGAGGTGCGGGAATCGATGACATGAAACTGCACCCTCGTAGTAAAGTCCTCCAGAGTGAGTGTGAATTCCGCTACCCCCAACGATACTTCACACTTTTGGTTGAAGCCGACGATACGCATATCTTTGATTTTATCGAGGCATACGTTAAAGTGGTGCCTCTGATATATTATGTATGGTAGAATGTTGACAGCTGTGCCAGGGTCGACTAGGATCCTATTCATCTCCCGTCCATTTAGGTGTCCCCTGCTGATAGTAGGGAGCAACATGTCCTCCTGAGTGAAGGTCATGCTGGCTTCTGGCAGTGCTTCAGCCAAGTAGATTTCATATTGAGCAGGCGTCTGCAAAGTAGTGACGATCGCATGTCGAGTCTCTTCACTCAAAGAAAGGATCTCCCAGATTGTAAACCTTGCCGGGAGCTTTTTGAGTAGCTTCATTATCATGCTTCCAGCTCGGACATTTGACAGCTTCATTTCATCTACACATCTATGCTTGGTGGAGTCTTGGACTGCGGTCCCTGACGGTCCTGCCTCATCGGGCTAAGATTCTGCACCTTTTTGCTTGGCGTCATGTTCTAGTTGCCCCTCATTGGTTGCTGCCGGGGAAGCTTTATCTGCATCCGTTGCTTCGGAAGACTATTGGGGCTATGGGTAAGTACTCCCGATTACAGGGTCGGCATCCTGACACGGTTGCTTTCCCTTGGACATCTTCAGGAATTCCAAGAAGGAAGGGGTAGTAGTGCTGCCCCCACTTTGGTTATAAAGGCCTAACAGAGGAGGGATTTGAACTCCCTTGACTTCCGGGGAAGGTATCGTGAGGGTTGCTCTCCCCTGAATATGAAATTATGGTTATCAGGCGGATGGCGCCCCCATTTCCGGCCTGATCGGGTTGCGTGTGCTACAGTAGCTGCTTCAGCCTGGCTTGCCCCGACGACAGGTGTGAAGCATATTTCTTCCTCGTCCTCTTCACCAGGCAAGTTGAAGAGGGCCGAGAGGGTATTGCAGGACACAATCTGTTCTGTGTTGACCTTGGCGGCCTTTCTTTTCTTCTTTTGTTTCTTTTTCTTCTTTTCTTCAGCTGGCACCTGCCCCCAGAACAGGCTGCCATCCTTGTCAAATACTGCGTTAGCTTGCTGCTCCTACTTGAGTGAAAGCTGCTCTAGCTCTTGCCATGGGACGTGGACCCATATTAACAGAGGCTTTAGTTCGGGCTATACGTATTCCTCTAGCCCATTTATATAGTCTTGTATCCACCGGGCTTCTGGACTAATCTCCTTGACCATCGGTAGTGGAGTCTGTCTTCTCCGATTGTGTGTAGGTATTCTGATGACTGCAGGTGGATTGGTCCACATAGGTGCTTCTACTGGCGGGGTAGGTCATGGTGTGATGCCACAAACATGTGCCTCCACTTTCGGGCGAGGTGCCGTCTTTTTCTTGTTCTTTGTAGGGACTTGCAGCCATCCCTATTGTTTTTCTATGGGCGCCAGGAAACAGAGTTCATAAGTGCGCCGAGTGCTGGCTTCACAGATATCCTCAAGCAAGGCTTGGTATACAGAGACCATATTGACTGCAGCCCTTTTCAGAGGAGCTTCATGAGGCTACGGAGGGTCGACCTTGTACTCTCCCAAGTCAATGTCATCTTTCTTTACCATGCCTTCAATAATATCTTTGAAGACATATCAGTCTTCAATTGGATGCCCCAGCATCTGGTGATAGGGGCAGAACCTTGGATTGTCTTTTCTTTTTAGGTCCTCCGGACTCTTTGGGTCAGGGAGGGTGACCTTGTCATACTGGGTTACCCAGTCGAACATAATTCTGGTCTTCTCCTTTGGAAAAGAGTGGGCCTTCTTCATTTTATCCCATAGTGAGGGACCTTCTTTGCTATCTCCAGCTTTAGCAGGCTATGGGGCAACCGCTTTCTTGCCTTTATCCTTCTGTTGTTCAAATGCCTTAATGTCGAGGGCATTTGCTTCTTTAGGCGCCTGGCGCCGTTCTACTGCTTTGCCCTTTTGTGTAGTAGCAGTAGTTGATGCAGGGGCAGGTCTGGCCAGGAAGGCTTCTACCTCGGCCACAATGTTGTTTAATCGGTCGAATGACCAGATTTCCATTCCTATCATCTTTTCCAGGACCTCTCTCCTGAGGTTCTATTTACATATTTGTACAACGTCCTCCTGATGCGGGGGCTACTTGCATCTCATTCTGATGTTCCTCCACCTCTTGATATAATAAAGGGCTATCTCATCTGCCTTCTATCTTGTTGAGTAGAGTTCGGCCACTGTGACCTCCCTCTCTGTAACATGAAATCTTTCTCTGAACTTCCTCTACATGTCCGACCAATTGCTGATCGACCCGGTCGGGAGGTTGGAGTACCATTCAAAAGCGAGACCCGTCAGCGAGGACCCAAAAAATTTCAGCAAATATGACTCGTCGGTGGCCAGATCACCCATGATGGTCATGTAGTAAGCGACGTGTTCTTTTGGGGATCCCTTCCTGTTGAACTTGTCGAATTTTGGCGGCTTGTTAATCCCAGGAGGGAGCCGCTTGGCAGCATGATGCGATGGGTATGGAACCATGTATAATCGAACGCGATGTAGTCGCCTTCACTTCTTTCAGCGAGCTTCAGCTCGAGCATTCTCTCCACCATCATTTTGTTCATGATGGTTGGATCAACCGGCTCTGGGTAGAAATGTGCCGGCTGTAGGTAAGGGGTGACCAGAGTGGTTACCTGCGGAGGAGGACGCAGTAGTGGAGGTGTCTGGTGCACCTGTGGTAGCACCGACGGCATCAGTGGCTGTGGCGGGCATTGCTGAGTTGTCGCCAACCTTGGTTCTACCGGCTGGGGCATGGTATAAAGTGGCGGGGGGTGATTCCGGTTGACGACTCCCCGTGACGATTCGCCCTGCATCTCGAGTTGCTTGGAGGCTGAAGACTGCTCTGTCTTCTCTATCAGTTGCTTCTTCAGCAGCTCTATCTCCTGGCGTTACCTTTGCAGCATCATTAGTATTGCCAGATCCATAGCTGCAGTGCTGGGGATAACTTCTGTTGTCTCCCCGGATGCACCCTCAGGTAGGATGTCGAGCAAGACATCTTCTTCTTCTTCCGCCGTCACCACATTGGCGGTCAGAATAGTAACTTCATCACATCATTGGTGGTGGGCTAGAGCTTACTTTCCTTTAGCCGCTGCCAACAGTTTTCTTGCTGCTTATGCCCTTTGAGTGTTCGGCCCCGGCCTCCCGGCCAATCGAGCCAGCTCATGAAGATCCTCTGGCATCCTCCCATACTAGCTGGATGTGCTAGCCATGTCGTAGGTAAAGATCTACATCCTTCTTCTCTGTTTATGAACCTTCCTCTTTGCATGCTCCCGGAGGGTTAACCTCTCAAACATAGAGATTCTTTTTCTTTCTTCCCGCTGAGGGGCGGTCTCATCGGCTTCAGCATCGAAGCCATCTTTATAACCATTGTCGTCGACCGATGACGCCATCCTCATTTCTTCTTCTCCTTCTTCAACTGCCATTAGTGGGCAGTAGTCTTCTTCAGCTACGGCTACCTGTAGTAGCCATAGTTGGCCCAGCGAGGGGTTGCCTAGATCCCTGAAGTAGTTTCTGACCATGTTGGTCATTTCTTCCTGCCCCTGTCCCTGATGTAGGACTAGGGATAGTTGTCAACCTTCCATGGGAGGGATGTAAGCAAGTTGGGCTCGTCCGGCGAGTTGCGGGAATCTTCTTCCCACTGTGGGGATGTTGGCTTGTCGGGCGCAGGCCCTGAAACTTTTACGGCGTAGAGGGTCCACAACCGTCTCTTCCTTTCTTGGGGCTAGCCCCCTTTCCTTCTCCATTTCCGCTCTGTCACGTGTAGGGCGGTGACGGACTGGTGTGTCCTGGTGAACGGGTTGGATCTTCTTAGGGACCCAAACCTGTTTGAACTTCTTCGGCCTGGGGGCCTGCTTCTCATGGCCATGGCGGCCGGCTTCTTCTTTGTCTGCTTTCCTTCCAGAGAGGACCTAGTAGGAGTTGTAAACAGGTACGGCGGGGATGACCCGATCCGGGACCACCCAAGCGTCGTGTCCGTCCAGGAAGGCACAGACTCCACTGATCAGCATGGACTTGCCAGACACGGAGAGATGTTCGGTAACAGTAGTAGTATTCCACCGAAAGCCCCTGCGCTGGCATCCTCCGGAGTTCTTGGCAGGAATGGGGCGGGCCCCATTGGTGATGTGGTGCACCAGGCAGCTGGCGACTTGAATCGGACTCTTGAGCTAGCCCATAGTGCATCGAGCTTTCAAGGCCTCGACTTTCTTCGCAATCTCCTCGGCATGCTCCGAGGTCTCCACTTGAAGTAGATCAGCGAAGGCCTGCCCCTAAAAGATGGGGAAGCCTACAGCAGTAGGGAATGTCCCGAGGACAGTGGGCACCGCCAGGTACCCATGTTCATCATGGCCGGCGACGATCGCAGGGCCGAAGGTAAGAGCAGCAAGTCCTGATGATGCCATTGTCTGCCTGCCACGCAAAACAAACAAACGATCAGTAGTCTTTGGGAGGGCCTCGGGGCCCACATATCTCGGCAAAGAGATGAAAGGTGACACTGGTCCCACCGGGCGTGCCAGACTTGTTTGCACGAATTTTATTTTCTTTTTATTCTGGGTCGACCAACCAATTTATTAATTAATAGTCAATTGATTAGTTGACCGCGCAGGCGTGCCAGTCACCTGCGTGACAGGTTTATTATGCACTCATTCTGACATGTGTTGGGCGAGAGTGACATTCGGGTCCGGACCAGCAGTCCGCCATACCATAAAGGCTATGACGTTAATTACATCCCCCATAAGGGAGAAAGCCTTTGATTAATTGCCGAGATAGTGGGCCGTCCGAGGCCAAAATAAGATGCAAAAGGATGCATATGACGAGGTCACATGAAATACTTTTATCTATCAAGCAAGAGAGGCATGGTTTATTGAGTTGCAAACCCTCGATACGTGGCAGAGGACATAGTTCTGAAGACCACCATCGCGTATAGTAAAGACCTCCAATCGAGCGTAGCCTGGCCTTCCGTCAATGCCATTTGATATACCGAGGGTCCATGCAAGCATGCATGCACTAACATGGCGCTCATGACTATACTAGAGCATAATGATTAATCAGATTCATTAATCTCCGTCGAGAGAGATGAAAATCATCCCGAAGATGAGTGGGGAATTAAAATGGCGCGAAGGAAAGAATATAGACCAAAACCGGCGCGGGGTAGCGTAGGAGAAGAGTTCCCCGGCGCGGCCAAATGTAGGTAAAGGGGGGGTTAAACGGCGCGGCCATGGTAGGTGGTTTACCAGGCACTGCTGGCTTGGGGCGCGCCGGATTAGGGCGTGCCGGGTATGGGCCGTTTAAAACCTGTTGAGTTTGAGTCTAATGTTAAACTGGCATGGGGGGGTACCGCGCCGGATTAGGGTGCGCCGGGTTAAGGCCGCGCCGTTTAAGTTGATTTTGTTGAAAAATTTTAGAGTCTATTTGGTTTATTAAGATGTTCTTGAGGATCTTGGGTTGATTGAGTTAAATGTTTATTGAATTGGAGCCCCAGGCTCTCGAGGAGCAGAGTCATAAGCTCGTGCGAGGTTCATACTCAAGCACGGAGGTTCAATTGTTTGAGAAATAAGTTTTATTAAGTCCAAAGTTAGTTGAGACCTGGTGAAAATTGTCCAGCATCTCCCCATCCCTGGAGGATTGCAGGGGAGAAGCGGGGACATGATCACGTGCGGAGTAAGCCCCTAACAAGTCGGACAGCACAACGGCGGTCAGCAGACCCCAAGCGGATAGGAAACCCCGAGGACTAGCCTACGAGGGGCACCATGGTTCCATGGGCTGAAAGCGATCGGATGAGACGACCAATAAGGGAAGGAAAACCCGAGGACTAGCCTACGAGGGGCACACAACCCCTGGTCAAACGCAATCTGAGAAGGGATGACCCATAGGAAAGAGAAGCCCCGAGGACTAGCCTACGAGGGGCATACGACCCATGGCCACCACAATATCCCTAAGGATAGTGGATTTGATGTCGGGCTAAAGCCCTGTTCAATATTCACCTCATGGCCCGTGAGAATACATGCCATGAAAGGGCATGATTCCGTGACCTACTGGTGACTCATGGGGGATGCCCCCACAGAGAATGTTCTCCTCCCCATGGTATTATAGCTAGTGTCTTCAGGAACAACAAAGCACGGCAATCAAAAATCATATGTGGAATAGGGGGGAGTACAATAGCATATCACAACATCCAATGAGTTGGCGAATCGTCACTCACAGGGTTAGCAGGTTAGTGCTCGCGAGGTTAATAGGTTAGCACTCACGGAGTTAAATGGTTGAGATCTGAAGGACAGCCATTCGAACCATTAGCATAGAATGAATACGCTGGTTGTAGAGGTGACCCCGTTCCCTCTAGGCTATGGAGAAGCACAGAGAGGTGCTGAGGGGGATGCCTCGGAACTAGAGTGGATAGAGGTGCACAGACGAATGTGTCTCTAACCACGAAATCCATGACGCGTATACAGAAAATCGGCATAGCCATTGCTTTAAAAGGAGAGAGCCCCTGGGGAAGGGGAAATCGTTTCTATAGCACATGTTAGCTCCCGGGCATGTTCGGTCTCATGAAGTAAAACTCGGCATTCGCACACACCAAGTGATTGGGCATGCAAGTTGAGAGCGGAGCAGGAAAAGCATATGCGGTATAACCTCATTCATTCCATCAACGGGAGGCGAAAGACATAGCATATTATAAGCATTCGGCGCGTCGGCGTTGTCGCTCGGCAACTGTTTCATTGATTGCAGAGAAGAGATTACAGAGGAGAAAGGAATAAAGAGATGGTGAGGGGGAAGATGGGCTCATATCATCGCTCCTCCCCCCTCACTTACACAATAGCAGAAAAGAAAACCAGAAGGTGATCATCGGGAAGCAACCCACAGAACCCACCTAGACTTCGCCAGCAAAACAGAGAATCAGATTCTCCCCTCCTCCGGCTCTGGCGTGCTTCAGGCAAGCAGACAAAAGAGGGTGGCGGCAGGAGCACTCTCGGTGGAAAAAACCCTACTTCTCTCCCAAGACTCCCTCTCTCTTAGACGAATGGATTCTTCTAATTGGCTCTCAGTTGTTCTCTCCTCCTTCGATGTATTGTATCTATCTCCGCTCGGATGTCTTCTCTCTCTCTCTCTTATCTCTCCTCCTCTTCTTTTACTTGGTCGAGCCAAGTGTTTTTATAGAGATGGCCTAATACGGCGTGAAGAAAGCGCATCGGACAAGCTTCCTTAACCATTTGCGTGCCGGGTAAGAGGGCATCGGGATAGGGGCCAGGCGCGTCGGTGAAAGGGCGCGCCGAATAAGCCCCATTCGCTTAACACGGGTTAGACAGTGGGTCCGGACTGGCTCCGGGGGTCACCGTGACCATTCATCTCACCGTGGTCTTGTAAAAGCTTGGTGAGAAGTCCTGGCGAAGCCCCCGGGTCGACGTGCAACCTTCTTCGGAACCTCGTGCATCTTTAGTTTGAACACGCGGGTTTTTCACTGACACGGCTTCTGACACTGTGGTTCGTGCTGCCGACTTGGTCTGACTCATGCTTAAAGCCTTTTTGAAGGGCGAAATTCCACTCAGAATGCTTCCGCCTTAACTGGGTGATCATTTGGTCACTAACGGACCTAATATGCTGAGAAGCTGTACCCATGCCGGGTCATCAGGGTCTTCTGCTGACAGAGCCTTCGGTCCCCTATTCTGAAGGGCCAAGGGCGTTCTTTCACCTCGGGAAGATCTTTCATTCAGGTGGCGGGCCACCAAGTATACCCCTGTCCTTGGTCGGACAACGGATATATTCTTGTCCTTGGTCGGATGACAGATACATTCTCGTCCTTGATCGGACGACGGGTACATCCTTGTCCGTTGTCGGACGACGGATACATTCTACGTGGCACGACCGAGTCGATACCGGTTCATCGGGCAGTCCTGACGACACTGCTGGCTTGTGGTGTATTCTTCTCGATCCTCCTGAGGTGAAGTTCCCGGTGTTCACACTGGGTGACCTGAGGCTCTGACATCTTGAGAAGGCTTCAGTGTATTGATCTCTTTCGGCTTCTGTGCTGTAGCAAGCCACATCATTTGTCTTTGAGGCTTGGTCGCCATTGGATATATTTTGAGTGCCAACAACAATCTGCTTAAAAGAAATACGGAGAAGAAAGAAAAGAATAAAACAAACGAGTGGCAGACAACGAACTAATCAAATAGATAAAAAAAATGCATGAACATATAAAGAGTAATGCTAATGTCATGCCCCGAGATATAAGTACAGCGGAAGAGATTGGGGAACGTGAACGGTCGACTAGTACGCCGCAAGCGAGCAATATAATCAGAGCGCTAACATATTCACACATAATAGGGAATACACAAGATAATATACTCAAACTTCACTTTATTGAATAATATCCATAGTACATTGATAATTGACTCCTTTTACTAGACTTAAATAAATGGAAAATTACATAGACTCGACTTGACTCATGACTCTACTAGGTCTTCTCTCGATCTTTAATCACACTTGGACTCGTCACTTGAGTAGTCCAAATCCCCGCTAGAAAGTCCTGAAAAGATTGGAAAAGTAGGATAATGAGCGCACTTGCCAAGTAGATATCTTCGTATCAACATGAAGGCAATGTTTAAGTAATTAACATTGTAGCTTTAGAAAATAAGATAAATGAAATAAGGTAAAACACGTGGTATAAACCTATAGTGCCCCAGAATTTATATAAATAATTTTTGGATTATAAATGGAATTTTCTAGAATTTATTAGGAATTTATAAGGGCTAAATAGATTAATAAATGGATTATTGAACTAATAAATGGGTTATAAGGCCCAATGTTGTTAAATAATTAGCTTAGCCTATTCAATTAAGACCCAAAAGGTTTAAGGACCTAGCCCATTAAGTTTGGCCCATATTCTAGAAGGTTATTTAGCCTATTCATGAATTTTAAGGATAAATATTATTTCTATAGATAATTATATAGATAAAACGAATAAAAGGGTTTTATTATATTGAAACTCTGCACACGTTGAATGTAACGGTCTATCGGGCGACCGCTACAGTGGTGTAACGCACCTAGACACGACCGTTACACCCTACTGATTTCGTAAGTTGAAGAACTTGTAAAAAGATTGAACTTTGGGATCCTATCTACTAGAGACCTAATTAGAAGGATGTGTAAGGTTGCTAATGACTCTTAGGGATCAGGTTTTGGCTAACTAAGGACTCTAGAATCGATCTAATCCTCAAACCCTAGCCAAATCCCTATAAATAGAAACCAGTTCTGAACTGAGCGACCCTTACTTTTGACTCGTGAAGAATCAAGGTAAGGAGATAGAATTTCGGATAAGTCCTTTGGAACTTTTTGTTTATAATACTAAGGTCTAGCAACTCTCAAAATTTCATGTTAAGAGATCAAGTAACCAAGGAGATAAAGGCTTCTAAAGTCGCTGATTCTGTCATAGTAACCCAGGATTCAGAGCAAAGGACCACTCAAGATCAAAGAATTAGGACGCCCAAACGAGGTAATTAGAGTTCAATGTTTTAGGACTTTTTGTTCCACTTAGATTAATCTTCTTACCCTCCAAATTTCACCTCTTTAGGTCGAGGGATTGGAGAGTTAGGGCAACGTGAAGTTGTTGAAAAACTATAGAAAGAAGAAAACTAGGGCGTGTCTTGAAGACCCAAATTGGAAATATAAAGCCCAGGAAAAAGGTAGGTCATCTCATGAACAACAAAAAGATCTCGTTAGGGATAAAAGCCCTCTGATTTGACTTGATTTCATTCATTATAGATTTTGAATTTCATGTTTTAGTAAGTTCAGGCATACATGCATACCTTTAGCCTAACCAAAGAAAAAAAGATATCATCTTGTTCATTCACAGCGACCTATGCATATACTTGGCCTTTACTTCGTTTATCATGACTAGGCTAGTTAGTGATTATGATTCTTCTTGCATGGACATAGTTTCTTATCTTTACTGTCAGCAGAATGTCTGACGGATGAGGGTAGGACCGTCACATGACTATAACAACCTTACGATAAGCCGTCACACTCTCTGTTGTATTTAAATTGATCTGTTATCTCTAACGCACCATAGCAGGAGCGTTAAAATGCTGTAACGGCCCCTCGACAAATAGTCACACAGACTATAATGCGCCTATGCTAGACCGTTAGAACACATTTTTCTGTCAACTCGAGACGGAATGGAAATTAGTAAAGTCTACTTATAAATAAGCCTAGTTATCTGAGTTTTTGACCTGATATCATGACTTTGAGTTTATTTATCGATTCAGGATAGGAATTGCATGGTTACAAGTATTTTAAGTTATTTTGAGTTATGTTAATTTCATTGGCTAAACTCTAATAGTTTATATTTAAAGTATGATTTCAAATGATGTATTGACGGAGTTTCACGTCGTTTCACAGTCTTTTCTATCTATAGAGTCATTTTCTTTAAGTACATGGCATATATTCCGGTATATGGCCATTAGTTCACACTTTGCACTATAGGAACATATTCTTGAACATGAGGACCTCTCTATTATATATTCTTTCCAATGGACTAGAAAATCTTATTTCAAGGCCTCCGTAATTCTCCGCGAGCCTGGGATTCCCACTAGGACGCCAAGTTGGTTGTACCATGAAAGCCCAATCATTAGAAAACACTAACGATGGTTTCTGATTTTGGAGATGTAACGGATCAATGTTGGACCGTCAGGCTCGTCTAAACGGCCCAATAAACGACCGTCACATTGTACTGAGTCCAATTTCTTGTTTCGGGATTCAGACCATTGTAACGGCCCAATACTGGAGCGTCACGTTATGTAACAGCCCAGTATAAGACCATCACAGTTCTTGAGTACGTTAACCTGAGGTTTGACCAAAGGGTTGATATTCTAAAGTTCCTAGATGGATTATTGATGGTCTAGGACTTGTCATATTGTCCAAATAAACTTAATTTAAATTATGAAAGTTAAGAAATGTATTGTTATGCTGTCGAATTACTTCCATGAGCATAACATAGTATAAGTCATTCTTGATCTCTCCTATTCTAAATTGAAGCGTTCATTTCATTGATTATTGTTATCATGAGCTTATTGAACTTATTACATTCTTGGCCATACTTTATTGTTATATGCGTGGAAATAGCTTGATTTATACTTGAAGATGCGATCGAGCACTGATTGTGTTCAAGGGCTCTATGCTAGTCCTCTCAGCTGATTGCTGGAAACATACTATTATAAATCATGGGGTATGATGCTACTGGCGTCGCATTACGTTGGGAGTACTTTCTTTATAAATAAGTGAAAATCCACGGCATCATGAAAATACTTGTACATGACTATTGCTTGATATTCGACAGAAATTCACGAAATACTTGCTCATAAGTAAAAGATGCTGGAGTGATGATTATGTGGTTTGCTAGTACATTCTCGTTACATTTTTATTCATGAAAGGCCATATCATATTCTTGTGACATTCTTGCTAGTTCATAATTATTCATTCTATCTTACATGACCATCTTGTTACTTTGGATTCTAGTGATTATCGCATTCACATGATTTTACCTTATTTATTAGAGCTAAAAGGTTAATTACTTAAATATTGCTAATCATGTTGATGCGAAGATACCTACTGGGCAAGTGTGCTCATTACCTATTTCCAATCTTTTTTAGGAGATGGAAGTGATACGAATTTGGATTCGAGTTATACAAGTAGCGGGTCCGAGAGTGAATGAAAGTCATATCAAATTGAGAGTGAAGACTTAGGAAGTCAACAATGTTTAGATTGAGTTTATGTAATTTTCCTATTTCTTGAGTCTAGTGGAATGGAAAAAGGATGAAAAGGTTATTGTACTTGAATACTTGATTATTAATGAAATAAAGTTGGAGTTTGAGTAATTATTGTGTGATTGCATTCTTATGTATGATTGTCTTGCGCTCTGATCATTCTTGCTTGCAAGAGGCTTACCATGCCGGCTGTTTACATTCCTCGAGCGAGTCTTCCGCTGTAATAAAGGCTCGGGGCGTGACAGTTAAGTTGGTATCAGATCCTAAGTCTCAGGACTTAGCGAGAAGAATCATGTCATAGGATAAGTCTAAGGTTTAAGGACCCCTACCTATGAACTAAGGAAGAAATTTCCCATACCCATGCGTGAACTGGGTAGAGCCCGGGATAAGATAGTTAATTAGCTTTAAGATTAATTTTCTTCCAATTTCACGAGAAATAAACAAGTTGTTATATTTCTCTTAGGTACCTTATTATTACCATGGATCATCCTGTAGATTGGAATGGCATGCAACAAACTGTTGCCGGCCTTACTCAGGCATTACAAACTATGGCGCAAGCTGGCGCAGGCAAGAGCTGGCGATTTACATCGTAATTTCTAGAGTTTAAACCCTCCGCGTTTCTATGGTTCATCTAATCCGGACGAAGCAGAGAACTGGATTGACGAGATGAACCGTATATTTGACGTCATCCAATGCACCGATCAAGAGAAGGTGCGTCTTGCAACTTTCCAACTCAACAAGGATGCCCGTACATGGTGGAAGTCGGTTCTGACACCTCCGGCCGATGCACCTCATACATGGGATGGTTTTCTCACCTTGTTCCGTGCCAAGTATTTCTCTGAGCATGTGAAAGAAAGAAAGGCTATGGAGTTCGCCTCTCTTCGACAAGGAATGATGACGGTTGCGGAGTATGAACTTCACTTTTCCAGGCTAGGACCGTATGCACCACATTTAATCAGTACCGATCTATTGAAGGTAAATCGATTTATGGACGGGTTACGGCCCGATTTTATTCAGCAGCTCAGGACCCAGAATATCCGTACTTATGCGGAAATGGTTCAGCAGGCATACTTATGTGAAAGGACCTTAGAAAAGGTTAAGAAATTGAAGGGTAAAGGAAAAGAGTCCAGCCGACGATCTGATCGGCGTTATAAGAAAGAAAGGTTCAGTATCACGGAGCCTCATAAAAGCCTTGAAAGTAAGAAGCGATCTAGGAGCGGGAACGGTGGAAGTTCCTAGAAGAATAATAAGATTAAGGAGGAGGAACAAGTTGCCACATCTTGCACTTTTTGTGAGAAGTTTGGCCATTCGGCTGAAGAGTGTTGGAAGCGTCTTGGCGCTTATTTACGATGTGGAAGCAGGGAGCATCGCATGCCGGATTGCCCCCTTATGAAGGACCAGTCATCTGGTGGTGGACGCAGGAGGCAGGCTCGCCTCAATGCCGTTTTAGAAGAAGTGAAAGCGCCCAAGGATGGTGCGCTTATGGAAGGTACTCTTCAAATTTACTCTCGTCCTGCATTTGTGCTATTTGATACTGGTGCCTCTCATTCTTTTATCTCCACTACTTTCGCAAAGACATTACCAATTGCATCACTTCCCTTACCTTCAGATCTTGCTATTATCACACCCATAGGTTCTGGAACAAAGCTTACCGTCTATTATCCTGATAGCGAAGTGATAGTAGAAGGTCATAATCTCCCCGCAAATTTAGTATGCCTTGACATGAAAGGTTATGATGCCATTTTAGGGGTAGATTGGCTTGTAGATCATGATGCTTATATCAACAGCCGAAATAGGATTATATCCTTTCGAAAACTTGGTCTTCCAAGATTTTCTTTCCTCGGCATCAAGTACAAGAAACACCCCACTATCATATCTTCTCTTCACGCTTGCAAACTTATCTCGCAAGGATGTGAAGCTTTTCTTGCTTCTGTCATTGTTACGGAATCCAAGGAGACTATCCTAGCAGACATTCCCATTGTAAATGAGTTCTTTGACGTGTTCCCATCCGAACTACCCAGTTTACCGCCTGAAAGGGAAGTGAACTTCACTATTGAACTCATTCCAGGAGCAGCACCTGTTTCTATAGCCCCATACAGGATGTCCCCCACAGAACTCAAGGAACTAAAGAGGCAGTTGCAGGAGCTACTAGACAAGGGTTTTATTAGACCTAGCACATCCCCTAGGGGTGCGCCGGTTCTTTTTGTCAAGAAGAAGGATGGCTCTCTCAGGCTATGCATCGACTACTGGCGACTGAATCAACTTACAATCAATAACAAGTACATGTTGCCGTGTATTAATGAGCTCTTCGATCAACTTTCGAGAGCAGAACATTTCTCCAAGATTGACCTCAGATCAGGTTATCATCAGCTTAGAATTAAAGAAGAAGACATTTATAAATCGGCTTTTCGAAGTCATTATGGCCACTATGAATTTGTGGTAATGTCGTTCGGGTTAACTAATGCCCCAGCTGCATTTTTGCAACTTATGAACAATGTTTTTCAACCGTATCTGGACCAATTCATCGTCGTCTTCATCGATGACATCTTAATATATTCCAAGATAAAATAGGAACATGAAGAACATCTGAGGATAGCTTTGCAAACACTTAGGGAACATAAACTTTATGCCAAGCTTAACAAATGTGAATTCTGGCTCAAAGAAGTTTCATTCCTAGGCCATTTTATTTCCAAGGAAGGTATCGATGTGGATCCTTCGAAAGTCGAAGCTGTCAGAAATTGGAGCCGGCCAACGACTATATCAGAAGTAATAAGCTTTCTGGGTCTAGCTGGTTACTATAGGAGGTTCATTAAGGACTTCTCAAAGATTGTAGTTCCTTTAACTAGACTCACAAGAAAAGAAAATCATTTTGTTTGGTCCGAGAAATGTGAAAATAGTTTTCAAACGCTTAAGAATCATCTTACTACAGCTCCTATTTTAGCACTACCAGTAGAAGGTGGTGAATTCGAAGTATATACGGATGCATCTGGCATTGGCTTGGGATGCGTTCTCATGCAAGATGGAAAAGTAATCTGTTATTCTTCAAGACAATTGAAACGTCACGAGGAAAATTATCCCGTGCATGATTTAGAACTAGCAGTTGTTATCTTCGCCTTGAAAAGTTGGCGTCATTATCTCTATGGAGAGAAGTTCACGGTCTATTCGGACCACAAAAACTTGAAATACTTATTTTCTCAAAAGGAATTAAATATGAGGCAGAGGAGATGGTTAGAATATCTCAAAGACTTTGATTTTGCTATTCAATATCATCCTAGCAAGGCTAATGTTGTAGCAGATGCACTCAGCAGGAAACCTGTCACGCCCCGAGCGCGGAAGATACCCGGAGATGCGCGACGTGTCTATATCAATCATGTCAATCAGAGTGGTCATGTATTCGACACAAAGACAGAGATGCGCAAATAGCAAGATAACCCAATCCTTTATTTCATAATGGATAGACTATTACAAATCCAATACTCTGTTTAATAAAAAGGAAAAGAATACATATTTGACTCAAGAAACTATAGAAAAGACTAGACGACACTTGTAGAAGCTCTATCACTTTCACTCTTGATCATTCCCATCCGATTGACTTCCATCGTCGTCGGACTTACCTGAAAAGTACAAAGGGACAAACGGAATGAGCGAACGCTCAGTAGGAAATTATATCTCAAGTACTAGCAAGGGGTTTAAGTAATTACATCTTTCATGAATGTAATAAAGCTATGCATGCTCGCATAAAACGACAAGATAGAGAGAATGTAATATCAAAGAAATAAGATGAACTTAATCATGAACTTCCAACAAGATGACAAGTGTATTCAAGATATTCAAGCAAGTACGTTTAACAAGTCATGTCAAGAACTTTGGCTATCATGTATCAAGCAAGTAAATTACCCTTTTTTGGGCCACGCATTTCATGTAAAGTCAAGTACAATTCAAGTATAAGATGTGTGTGGAATGTCCAATCAAGCAAGTCAAGTACTCGGTATAATGCCAGATACCTTATCATTTTAACTCCCATGGGCACAAGTACTTTCGGGTGCTCCTCCCAGGACCAGATCGGGCCCTATATGCGCAGGCATTTATCATGTATTTTTGACATCCACTCTTCTTTATATAGCCAATATAGAGTTTCAATATTCAAGCTTGTAGAAATGTATGACAACTTTGACAGAATAGAGTCCAAAAATATGACAAAGGACATAGATTGGCGATAATAACGGTATAAGCACGATATCGATAAAACTAGGTAGAATATGGTTCCCTTAACTTAGGTACCATGACAAATCAATATAAACATTCTTTATATAGAATTGAGGTCCACATGAACAGTATATCAAAGTAAGATACCCTCATTCTTATCATAGAATTGGGATTTACAAGAACGACATGATATGGCATGATATCATTATCCCATTAAGAATTTTCTTATGATATACTCTTTGTATAAACATAAGGGCCGGTATACCATGTTTCTTTAGATTGACATGGCAAGGATCGTGTAATGGGTTTTTAGGGTACAACCAGCTCAGTCGGCCTTGAGGGAATCCAAGGCTACGAGGAGTCTTACGGAGGTCTCTATGACTAACTCGCTAGTCCAAAGGAACGGAATGTCCAATGGAGAGCTTGTATGTCAATGAGAGTTGAGTGTGATCGATGAATCAACATGAAACGTGGGACTATACTCACGAAGTGGAGAATAGTGCCGATATATATATATATATTATAGCATATGAAACGATCGGTTAACAAAAACGGATGAAAATCAGTTTACAGTAAAATAACGACTTAGGTCAAGTCGTTTCTCAAGTAATTAACGCCTAACAGAAGGGCGTTTACATATTTTCCGTTTTTGCAGAATTTTCAATAATTCAGAAATTTTAAAAAAAGCGCCCTGTTAAGAGGCGTTTCTTCAAGAGTTGACGACTACAGTAGCAGGCGTCTCCTTATTTATATATTTGACAGAATATCAATAATTTTCACGATTTGTCTAAAACACGCCCTTGTAAGGGGCGTTACTCTTTAATTCTATTTTTATAAAATATATATTCCAGGATTTTAACGGAGGTACGCCCTAGGTAGGGGCGTTAGCTTTCATAATCACGCCCTGTTCTGGGGCGTTAACATATAAAACACGACTTTGTCCAAGTCGTGAATTCAAGAAATTTACAATATTTCAGGGAATAAAATTTCAAGAGACAGGAGGCATGGTTATGACAAGAAAATTAATAGGAATTTACAGGTAGAGTCATGCAAGATATTAGAATTGATATTTCATATTTATCGAATTTTAAACAGTATCAATTACTAATTACATGCGGTTGTTCATGAAATTAACGCCTGTATACAAGGCGTATACTTTTAATTAACGACCACTGTGATGGTCGTTTCTTTTAAAGTAGCGCCCTATTCAAGGGCGTTTCTTGCAAAATTTACAGAAAACGTATTAAAACTATATGCAAACTGTATAAATATATCATGCATGGTGCTTCTTGTATTATTTTTAGTTTGGGCTACGAGACTTGAGAAAATCCTACCTTAAAGGGTTGATTTGGAGATAACCGTGAAGGGTCTGTAAGAATCAAAGATGCAGCAGACGTTGGATGAAGATGAACGACCTACAGATGATAGAATACGAAGGTATTATGCTTCGTAATAACTTAACAGAGGTAAAGGAGGAGAAAGAAAGAAGACTTACCCGTTAGTCTTCTTATCCTGCAAGAATAGAAGAAACTAAGAATATTAATTCTTCTCATGCTACGTTCATAAGAAAGGAACATAAGAAGAAAATAGAAGAACATATGTTCTTCACGTACCTGTGTAGCAGTAGATCGATCAAATGGTTTAGGGTTGGATCGATCGGGTATATTTATAAGATTTTGGAGTCCTAACAAAGGTAGTGTTTGATTGAGGGTAACATTTCCCTAATAGAGTCCTTACTCTAATAGAACGGTTCCCGAATGGAATTAACGCCTTTGATCAGGGCATTGATTCTTAAATTAACGACCTTGTTCAGGTCGTTTCTTAAGAAGCATCTTGTATAAGGGCGTTCCTTGTTTTTGAAACACGCCTAAGACATGGGCGTTTATTTTACTTGCCTATTTGGTCGCGTGAGAGTTGACGACCACATGCGTGGGCGTCCTTTCTTTAGTCACGCCGTATGTAGAGGCGTTTCTTTTTAAATTAACGCCTTACT
Source organism: Amorphophallus konjac (assembly GCA_022559845.1). Lineage (NCBI taxonomy): Eukaryota > Viridiplantae > Streptophyta > Magnoliopsida > Alismatales > Araceae > Amorphophallus > Amorphophallus konjac. Next base: position 187,517,879 of record CM040125.1, read on the forward strand.
CAGAGGCGTTATTTTTAATTTATTTTATTTTGTCTTTATTACTTCTGTAATATGTATGTTTTTAATTTTATTTCAATATTCATTTATCAGGGTTGCTACACCCTCCCCCACTTAAAAAGAATTTGATCCCCAAATTCAATATATATAATTATACACGTGGAGAGTGTAGAACATATACCTCTTAGAATAACTCGGGAAATCGTTTCTTCATAGATTCCTCGGTCTCCCATGTCGCTTCGCGTTCGGGATTCTTATTCCATTGCACCTTGAGCATGGGAATAACCTTATTCCTTAGAGCTCGTATTTCTCGATCTAAGATCTTCATAGGCTTCTGTTCATAGGTGAGATCTTTCTGGATCACCAGATCTCCATGTTCAATAATATGAGATGGATCGTGCACATACTTCTTCAACATGGATATGTGAAATACATTATGTACCTCGGACAATTGAGGAGGTAATGCGATGCGATAAGCAACCTCGCCAACTCTTTCAAGTACCTCAAATGGTCCGATGAATCTTGGCGTAAGCTTGCCCTTAACACCAAATCTTCGTATGCCACGTCCAGGCGATATCTTGAGAAATACATGATCTCCGATTTGGAATTCAAGATCTCTCCTTCTTGTATCAGCATAAGCTTTTTGTCTCGTCTGAGCAACTTGCAATCTTTCTCTGATTACTTGTATCTTCTCAGTTGTATCCCTTACCATGTCTGGACCTAGCAGTTGTTTTTCTCCAACTTCGTTCCAGCATATGGGTGATCTGCAACTCCTTCCGTATAAGGCTTCGAAAGGTGCCATTTGGATACTAGCTTGGTAGCTGTTGTTATATGCAAATTCAATTAAGGCAAGTGATCATGTCATCTTCCTCCAAAGTCAATGATGCATGCTCTAAGCATATCTTCAACAACTTGATTAGCTCTCTCGGTCTGACCATCCGTTTGTGGGTGGAAAGCAGTACTAAAGTTAAGCCTTGTTCCCAATGAATGTTGTAATCCCTTCCAAAAATGAGAAGTAAAACGGGGATCTCTGTCAGACACGATTGAGACAGGAATTCCATGTATCCTGACTATTTCCTTGATGTACAGTGCAGCTAGCACATCAATTGACCATCGGCTCTTTATTGGCAAGAAATGTGCCGATTTAGTTAATCGGTCAATGATAACCCAGATTCCATCATGTCCTCCTTTAGATTTAGACAAACCCATGATGAAGTCCATACGAATATCCTCCCACTTCCACTTAGGAATATCTAGAGGGTGTAGTTTTCCAGCAGGCTTTTGGTGTTCCGCCTTGACCTGTTGGCATGTGAGACAGCGAGATACATAGTCTGCTATTTCTCTTTTCATATTAGGCCACCAAAAGTTCCTCTTTACATCTTGGTACATTTTGGTTGATCCAGGATGAATAGTGTACCTTGATCGGTGAGCTTCATCTAAGATCTTCTTCTTTAATTCGGACAGTCGGGTATACAAGTTCTATCTTTGAACAATAATCTTCCATCAGAAGTTAGTTGGAAATCAGATTGTCCTTCTAATCTGCCCTTGATTTCCACTAATATAGGATCATCACCCTGAAGTGCTTGTATCTCAGATAATAAATCTGACTGTATGCTTACATGAGATAATGTAACAAATTTGGATTCCGTGTCCAAGCTTATATTGAGCTCGGAGAATCGTTCAAGTAACCTCCATTCTTGTATCATACAATTGGCTATCATTGCTCTCGGCTTTCGACTAAGGGCATCAACAACATAATTACCCTTTCCGGGATGGTATTGTATACTGAAGTCGAAGTCCTTGAGATATTCTAGCCAGCGTCTTTGTCTCATGTTTAGCTCCTTTTGTGAGAATAGATATTTGAGACTCTTGTGATCGGAGTAGACAGTGAACTGTACTCCGTAGAGATAGTGTCTCCATATCTTTAGGGCAAATACTACCGCGGCCAGTTCTAAGTCATGGACGGGGTAAATCTCCTCATGCTTCTTCAGTTGACGTGAAGAGTATGCTATGACCTTTCCTTGTTGCATTAGGACACATCCGAGGCCAATGCCAGAAGCATCTGTGTAGACCTCGAATTTCTTTCCTTCTATCGGTAGAGCTAAGACCGGAGCTGTAGTGAGATGATCTTTGAGAGTTTGAAAACTTCTTTCACATTCCTCACTCCATTTGTATCGGATCTCCTTGCGAGTTAACCTTGTAAGGGGCACGGCGATCTTAGAGAAATCTTTGATGAAACGCCGATAATAGCCTGCAAGACCTAAGAAACTTCTGATCTCGCTTGCATTAGTGGGTCTTTCCCAGTTTCTTACAGCTTCAACCTTTGACGGATCTACAGATAAATCGTCCTTGGATATGACATGTCCGAGAAAAGCCACTTCTTCAAGCCAGAACTCGCATTTGCTGAGTTTAGCATATAATTGATTTGTCCTCAAGACTTGCAATGCAATCCTCAAATGCTCTTCATGTTCTTCCTTAGTCTTAGAATATATCAATATATCATCAATGAAGACTACTATGAATTGATCCAAGTAAGGCCTGAATATGCTATTCATTAACTGCATAAAGGCAGCATGGGCATTTGTTAGTCCAAAAGGTATAACAACAAATTCGCAATGGCCATACCTGCTTCTGAATGCGGTCTTGTGAATGTCATCATCCTTGATTCTTAACTGATGATATCCCGACCTGAGATCAATCTTGGAAAAATATTTGGATCCTGAAATCTGATCAAATAATTCATCGATTCTCGGCAGTGGATACTTGTTCTTGATAGTAAGATGATTCAACTGTCGATAGTCGATACACAATCTCATGGATCCATCCTTCTTCTTTACAAATAAGACTGGTGCTCCCCACGGGGAAGTACTTGGTCTAATAAACCCTTTTTGGATTAGTTCCATCAACTGCTCCTTCAACTCTTTGAGTTCAGCAGGGGACATTCTATATGGTGCCTTTGAAACAGGACCAGCACCACGGACTAAGTCAATGGTGAAGGCCACTTCTCTTTGAGGGGGTAATCCCGGCAAATCTTCTGGAAATACGTCTGGGAATTCTCGCACTACCTGAACGTCTTCTATCTTGGTTTCCTTAGCTTCTTTCACAGTGACGAAAGCAAGGAAGGATACACATCCCTTCCTGACGAGCTTGCTTGCTCGAAGAGCCGAAATAAGAGGGGATTCATGTTCTTAAAGGCTTGGTGTAAGCTTCCAGCTCGTGGAGCACCACCTTGTGCTACCTTGTAGCAACCCTAATAAATGAATAATTGAAATGAATTAAAACATATATATTACAGAAGTAATATATAAAAGGAATAGGGTTAATTGGACGAAGTAAAGCAAAATTAAAAATAACGCCTCTTATTAAGGCGTTAATTTATAAAGAAACGCCTCTATCCATGGCGTGACTAAAGAAAGGACGCCCACACATGCGGTCGTCAGTTCTCATGCGACCAAATGGGTAAGTAAAAGAAACGCCCCTATCTTGGGCGTGTTTTAAAACACGAAACGTCCTTTTTCAAGGCGCTTTTTAAGAAACGCCCTAAAGTAAGGCGTCAATTAACGAATACACGCCCTGACCTAAGGCGTTAATTCAGTTCGTGAACCGTTCGAACCCAGAACTTATCCAAGGAAAGATTAACCTAATCTAGTAAGTGTCTATTAGAGTAAGGACTCTATTAAGGATATATTACCCTCAATCAAACACTACTCTTGTTAGGACTTCAAAATCCTATAAATAACATGTTCGATCGAACCCTAAAACCCATTTGATCGAACGTCTGCTGCTAGGTACGTGAAGAACAAACTATTCCTTTGATCTCTGCTTTGCCTACACGAAGAACTAATGATTCTTCACTCTCTTTTCTTCTTACAGGTTGAGGAAGCCTAGACATCGTGAAGAACAAGGGTAAGTTCTTCTAAACTTCCATCTTCAGCCAAGCTTATGAAGAAATTTCTAATATCTCTTCATATTCCTCTGTAGGAAAACTCTAGGGATCGACCAAAGAACAAAGGTTCTCTGCCTACTGCTGATTCAGTTTATCCTTATCAACGTCTTCACGTGTCTGTCACCTTCAAATCCATTGTTAAGGTAGGATTTTCTCAAGTTATTGTAGCCCAAATAAGAATTAATGCAAGATATCTATACATACGTATATGAGCATGGCATGCATACTGTTTATAAGGTTTTATTACGTTTTCTGCAAAATTTTGAAAGAAACGCCCTTGATTAGGGCGCTAATTTAAAAGAAACGACCATTCTAGTGGTCGTCAATTTAATATTTGACGCCCTCTACGCAGGCGTTAATTTCATAAGAATCGCATGTGATTAATGATTGATCCTGTTTAAAAATTACAATACATATGAAATATTGATTTTTAATATCTTGCATGACTCTGTGAATTCCTGTTAAATTTTACTGCCATGACATGTCTCCTGTCTCTCGAAATATTATTTATTAAAATATCGTAAATCCCTTGAAATTCACGACTTGGACAAAGTCGTTTTCCATATTCTAACGCCCCAGTACAAGGCGTGAATCTGAAAAGTAACGCCCCTGCCTAGGGCGTGTATCTGTTAAAATCCTGAAATTCACATATTCTGTAAAATGGAATTAGAAAGTAACGCCCCTTCCAAGGGCGCGTTTTTGATAAATTTCTGAGAATAATTATATCCTGTCGAATATGTAAATGATGAGACGCCTGCCTCTGCAGTCGTCAACTTTGAAGAAACGCCCCCAGGGAAGGCGTGTTTTTGATAAATTAATGAAATAATGGAAATTCTGCAAATTGGCAATATATGTAAACGCCCTTCTGTTAGGCGTTAATTATTCAATACACGACTTTACTTAAGTCGTTATTTTACTGTAAACTGATTTTATCCTGATTCTATTACCGATGGTTTCATATTATACATATATATATATATATCGGCACTATTCTCCACTCCGTGAGTATAGTCCCACGTTTCATGTTGATTTATCGATCACACTCAACTCTCATTGACATACAAGCTCTCCATTGGACATTCCGTTCCTTTGGACTAGCGAGTTAGTCATAGAGACCTCCGTAAGACTCCTCGTAGCCTTGGATTCCCTCAAGGCCGACTGAGCTGGTTGTACCCTAAAAACCCGTTACACGATCCTTGCCATGTCAATCTAAAGAAACATGGTATACCGGCCCTTATGATTATACAAAGAGTATATCACAAGAAATTCTTAATGGGATGATGATATCATGCCATATCATGTCATTCTTGTAAACCTCAATTCTATGATAAGAATGAGGGTATCTTGCTTGATCTTATGTTCATGTGGACCTCAATTCTATATAAAGAATGTCCATATTGATTTGTCATGGTACCTAAGTTAAGGGAACCATATTCTACCTAGTTTTATCGAACTCGTGATTATACCGTTATTATCGCCATTCTATGTCCTTTGTCATATTTTGGACTCTCATCTATCAAAGTGGTCATACGTGTTTACAAGCTTGATTATTGAAATTCTATGTTGGCTATAAACAAGAGTGGATGTCAAAACACATGATAAATGCCTGCGCATATAGGGCCCGATCTGGTCCTGGGAGGAGCACCCGAAAGTACTTGTGCCCATGGGAGTTAAAATGATAAGGTATCTGGCATTATACCGAGTACTTGACTTGCTTGATTGGACATTCCACACACATCTTGTACTTGACTCGTACTTGACATGAAATGAAATGCGTGGCCCGAAAAAGGGTAATTTACTTGCTTGATACATGATAGCCAAAGTTCTTGACATGACTTGTTAAATATACTTGCTTGAATATCTCGAATAAACTTGTTATCTTGTTGAAAGTTCATGATAAGTTCATCTTATTTCCTTGATACTACATTCTATCTATCCTGTCGTTTTATGCGAGCATGCATAGCTTTATTGCATTCATGAAAATGTAATTACTTAAACCCCTTGCTAGTACTTGAGATATAATTTCCTACTGAGCGTTCGCTCATTCCGTTTGTCCCTTGTACTTTTCAGGTAAGTCCGACGACGATGGAAGTCAATCGGATGGGAATGGTCAAGAGTGAAAGTGATAGAGCTTCTACAAGTGTCGTCTAGTCTTTTCTATAGTTTCTTGAGTCAAATATGTATTCTTTTTCTTTTTATTAAACAGAGTATTGGATTTGTTATAGTCTATCCATTATGAAATAAAGGATTGGGTTATCTTGCTATTTTGCGCATCTCTGTCTTTGTGTCGAATACACGACCACTCTGATTGACATGATTGATATAGACACGTCGCGCATCTCCGGGTATCTTCCGCGCTCGGGGCGTGACAGTCTTTGTGGTATCAGAGCCTAAGGTATTCAATTCCTAGGAAACCCAAGTCCAAGGATAGGTTTCAAAACCTTTAACCAAGTGAGAGTGGGTAGAACCAAGGGTTAAATGATCAATGAGTCCTTTATAAGATCATAGTGATATAATACTAACGTAGCTATCGTAATTGTAGGATAATGGCTGCCGAACATGCTCAATGGCGCAACATGCAGCGTACCCTTCAAGGGATGACCCAAGTGCTACAACAGGTAGCACAAGGTGGTGCTCCACGAGCTGGAAGCTTACACCAAGCATTCAAGAATATGAATCCCCGAAGTTCATGGGATCGACCGATCCAGACGATGCCGAGCATTGGGTTCGGGAGATTGAACGTATATTCCGTGTTATGCAATGCACGGATCAGGACAAAGTCTTATTAGCTACTTTCCAGTTAGAAAAGGATGCTAGATGCTGGTGGGAGTCGATTGAAGCTACAATTGACCCAACTCAAGTTACATGGGGAGAATTCGTTGAATATTTCAACGCCAAATATTTCTCTGATAGGGTCCAGGAAAAGAAGGCCGCCGAATTTGCCGCATTAAAACAAAGATCTTTATCGGTGGCTGATTATGAAGCACAGTTCTCTAGACTGTCTAGATATGCTAAGCATTTGATTAGCACGGAAAAGATGAAAGCTCGTAGATTTCTTAATGGGCTTAGGCCTCACTACATTACTCAATTGGCGCCTATGGATATTCAAGTTTATACTGAAATGGTGCGCCGAGCTCAGTTGCTTGAAGATGCCACGGAATTATCTGATAGGATCCGTGGGAAAGACAAAAAGGAGCAAGTCACAAGTTCGGGTTCTTTTAAACCCAACTTTAAGAAGAGGCCCAATAATGGAGGTTCTTCCTCTCAAGATCAGAAGTACAAGAAATCCAAGCCTTTCTCTATCACCACTACCCCTTCAAACGTAGTATGCAAGCATTGTGACAAGGCTGGTCACAAAACAGAAGAATGCTGGAGGAAACTAGGAGCATGTCTCCGTTGTGGGAGTCGTGAACATCGGATTCCCGATTGCCCATTAATGAATGACCAAGCCGGTGAGGGTAAACGTCCAGTGACAAGGAACGCGCGTCTTCATGCAATCCAAGAGACCGAACCAGAAGAAGAAGGCGGATTGGTGGAAGGTACATTAAAAATTTGTTCCAAATATGCACATGTCTTATTTGATACGGGTGCATCGCATTCCATTATTTCCAAGAAGTTTGCTGACCCATTACCTCTAGAACCAGAATGGATGAAGTTAATATTGTCTACTCCTCTCGGAAACGAGACGGATATCACACATCATTACCAAAACTGTGAGGTATTGGTTCGAGGAAAGAATTTTCCTATTGATCTTATCTGCTTAGATCTAAAAGAGTATGATGTTATACTAGGAGCAGATTGGTTATCCAAATACCAGGCAACGGTTGATTGCCGTGATAGCAAGATTGTTTTCAAGGAATTTCCGGAACTGACTTATACTAGTCCTAAGAGTCGAAGCAAATCCCCTCTTATCTCGGCTCTTCGAGCAAGCAAGCTCGTCAAGAAAGGATGTGTATCCTTCCTTGCTTTTGTCACTATTAAAGAAGCTAAAGAAACCAAGATAGAGGACATTCAGGTAGTGCGAGAATTTCCAGACGTATTTCCGGAAGAATTGCCGGGATTACCCCCGCAAAGAGATGTGGCATTTACCATCGACTTAGTCCCTGGTGCCGGTCCTGTTTCCAAGGCACCATATAGAATGTCCCCTGCTGAACTCAAGGAGTTGAAGGAGCAGTTGATGGAACTAATCCGAAAAGGGTTTATTAGACCAAGTACTTCCCCGTGGGGAGCACCAGTCTTATTTGTAAAGAAGAAGGATGGGTCCATGAGATTGTGTATCGACTTTCGACAGTTGAATCATCTTACTATCAAGAACAAGTATCCACTGCCGAGAATCGATGAGTTATTTGATCAGATTTCAGGATCCAAATATTTCTCCAAGATTGATCTCAGGTCGGGATATCATCAATTAAGAATCAAGGACGATGACATTCACAAGACTGCATTCAGAAGCAGGTATGGCCATTACGAATTTGTTGTTATGCCTTTTGGACTAACAAATGCCCCTGCTGCCTTTATGCAGTTAATGAATAGCATATTCAGGCCTTACTTGGATCAATTCATAGTAGTCTTCATTGATGATATATTGATATATTCTAAGACTAAGGAAGAACATGAAGAGCATTTGAGGATTGCATTGCAAGTCTTGAGGACAAATCAATTATATGCTAAACTCAGCAAATGCGAGTTCTGGCTTGAAGAAGTGGCTTTTCTCGGACATGTCATATCCAAGGACGGTTTATCTGTGGATCCGTCAAAAGTTGAAGCTGTGAGAAACTGGGAGAGACCCACTAATGCAAGCGAGATCAGAAGTTTCTTAGGTCTTGCAGGCTATTATCGGCGATTTATCAAAGATTTCTCTAAGATCGCCGTGCCACTTACAAGATTAACTCGTAAGGAGATCCGATATGAATGGAGTGAGGAATGTGAAAGCAGTTTTCAAACTCTCAAGGATCATCTCACCACAGCTCCGGTCTTAGCCCTACCAATTGAAGGAGAGAAATTCGAGGTCTACACTGATGCTTCTGGCATTGGCCTCGGATGTGTTCTAATGCAACAAGGGAAGGTCATAGCATACTCTTCTCGTCAACTGAAGAAGCATGAGGAGAATTACCCCGTCCATGACTTGGAACTGGCCGCGGTAGTATTTGCCCTAAAGATATGGAGACACTATCTCTATGGGGTACAGTTCACTGTATACTCCGATCACAAAAGTCTCAAATATCTATTTTCACAAAAGGAGCTGAACATGAGACAAAGACGCTGGCTAGAATATCTCAAGGACTTCGACTTCAGTATACAATACCATCCCGGAAAGGGTAATTATGTGGCTGATGCCCTTAGTCGAAAGCCGAGAGCAAGGATAGCCAATTGTATGATACAAGAATGGAGGTTACTTGAACAATTCTCCGAGCTCAATATAAGCTTGGACACGGAATCCAAATTTATCACATTATCTCATGTAAGCATACAGTCAGACTTATTATCTGAAATACAAACACTTCAGGATGATGATCCTATGTTAGTAGAAATCAAAGGCAGATTAGAAGGACAATCTGATTTTCAACTAACTTCTGATGGAAGATTATCGTTCAAAGATAGAACTTGTATACCCGATTGTCCGGAATTAAAGAAGAAGATCTTAGATGAAGCTCACCGATCCAGGTACACTATTCATCCAGGATCAACCAAAATGTACCAAGATGTAAAGAGGAACTTTTGGTGGCCTAATATGAAAAGAGAAATAGCGGACTATGTATCACGCTGTCTCACATGCCAACAGGTCAAGGCGGAACACCAAAAGCCTGCGGGAAAACTACATCCTCTAGATATTCCTAAGTGGAAATGGGAGGATATTGGTATGGACTTCATCATGGGTTTGTCTAAATCTAAAGGAGGACATGATGGAATCTGGGTTATCATTGACCGATTGACTAAATCGGCACATTTCTTGCCAATCAAAAGCCGATGGTCAATTGATGTGCTAGCTGCACTATACATTAAAGAAATAGTCAGGATACATGGAATTCCTGTCTCAATCGTGTCTGATAGAGATCCCCGTTTTACTTCTCATTTTTGGAAGGGATTACAACATTCGTTGGGGACAAGGCTCAACTTTAGTACTGCTTTTCACCCACAAACGGATGGTCAGACCGAGCGAACTAATCAAGTTGTTGAAGATATGCTGAGAGCATGCATTATTGACTTTGGAGGAAGCTGGCATGACCACTTACCTTTAGTTGAATTTGCATATAATAATAGCTACCAAGCTAGTATCCAAATGGCACCTTTCGAAGCCTTATACGGAAGGAGTTGCCGATCTCCCATATGTTGGAACGAAGTTGGAGAAAAACAACTATTAGGTCCAGACATGGTAAGGGATACAACCGAGAAGATACAAGTAATCAGGGAAAGATTACAAGTTGCTCAGACCAGACAAAAGACTTATGCAGATACAAGAAGAAGAGATCTTGAATTCCAAATCGGAGATCATGTATTTCTTAAAATATCCCCTGGACGTGGCATACGAAGATTTGGTGTTAAGGGCAAGCTTACGCCAAGATTCATCGGACCATTTGAGGTACTCGAAAGAGTTGGCGAGGTTGCTTATCGCATCGCGTTGCCTCCTCAGTTGTCCGAGGTACACAATGTATTTCACATATCTATGTTGAAGAAGTATGTGCACGATCCGTCACATATTATTGAGCATGGAGATCTGGTGATCCAGAAAGATCTCACATATGAACAGAGGCCTTTAAAGATATTAGATCGAGAAATACGAGCTCTAAGGAATAAGGTTATTCCCATGCTCAAGGTGCAATGGAATAAGAATCCTGAACGCGAAGCGACATGGGAGACCGAGGAATCTATGAAGAAACGATTTCCCGAGTTATTCTAAGAGGTATATGTCCTACACTCTCCGCGTGTATAATTATATATATATTGAATTTGGGGACCAAATTCTTTTTAAGTGGGGGAGGGTGTAGCAACCCTAATAAATGAATAATTGAAATGAATTAAAACATATATATTACAGAAGTAATATATAAAAGGAATAGGGTTAATTGGACGAAGTAAAGCAAAATTAAAAATAACGCCTCTTATTAAGGCGTTAATTTATAAAGAAACGCCTCTATCCATGGCGTGACTAAAGAAAGGACGCCCACACATGCGGTCGTCAGTTCTCATGCGACCAAATGGGTAAGTAAAAGAAACGCCCCTATCTTGGGCGTGTTTTAAAACACGAAACGTCCTTTTTCAAGGCGCTTTTTAAGAAACGCCCTAAAGTAAGGCGTCAATTAACGAATACACGCCCTGACCTAAGGCGTTAATTCAGTTCGTGAACCGTTCGAACCCAGAACTTATCCAAGGAAAGATTAACCTAATCTAGTAAGTGTCTATTAGAGTAAGGACTCTATTAAGGATATATTACCCTCAATCAAACACTACTCTTGTTAGGACTTCAAAATCCTATAAATAACATGTTCGATCGAACCCTAAAACCCATTTGATCGAACGTCTGCTGCTAGGTACGTGAAGAACAAACTATTCCTTTGATCTCTGCTTTGCCTACACGAAGAACTAATGATTCTTCACTCTCTTTTCTTCTTACAGGTTGAGGAAGCCTAGACATCGTGAAGAACAAGGGTAAGTTCTTCTAAACTTCCATCTTCAGCCAAGCTTATGAAGAAATTTCTAATATCTCTTCATATTCCTCTGTAGGAAAACTCTAGGGATCGACCAAAGAACAAAGGTTCTCTGCCTACTGCTGATTCAGTTTATCCTTATCAACGTCTTCACGTGTCTGTCACCTTCAAATCCATTGTTAAGGTAGGATTTTCTCAAGTTATTGTAGCCCAAATAAGAATTAATGCAAGATATCTATACATACGTATATGAGCATGGCATGCATACTGTTTATAAGGTTTTATTACGTTTTCTGCAAAATTTTGAAAGAAACGCCCTTGATTAGGGCGCTAATTTAAAAGAAACGACCATTCTAGTGGTCGTCAATTTAATATTTGACGCCCTCTACGCAGGCGTTAATTTCATAAGAATCGCATGTGATTAATGATTGATCCTGTTTAAAAATTACAATACATATGAAATATTGATTTTTAATATCTTGCATGACTCTGTGAATTCCTGTTAAATTTTACTGCCATGACATGTCTCCTGTCTCTCGAAATATTATTTATTAAAATATCGTAAATCCCTTGAAATTCACGACTTGGACAAAGTCGTTTTCCATATTCTAACGCCCCAGTACAAGGCGTGAATCTGAAAAGTAACGCCCCTGCCTAGGGCGTGTATCTGTTAAAATCCTGAAATTCACATATTCTGTAAAATGGAATTAGAAAGTAACGCCCCTTCCAAGGGCGCGTTTTTGATAAATTTCTGAGAATAATTATATCCTGTCGAATATGTAAATGATGAGACGCCTGCCTCTGCAGTCGTCAACTTTGAAGAAACGCCCCCAGGGAAGGCGTGTTTTTGATAAATTAATGAAATAATGGAAATTCTGCAAATTGGCAATATATGTAAACGCCCTTCTGTTAGGCGTTAATTATTCAATACACGACTTTACTTAAGTCGTTATTTTACTGTAAACTGATTTTATCCTGATTCTATTACCGATGGTTTCATATTATACATATATATATATATATATCGGCACTATTCTCCACTCCGTGAGTATAGTCCCACGTTTCATGTTGATTTATCGATCACACTCAACTCTCATTGACATACAAGCTCTCCATTGGACATTCCGTTCCTTTGGACTAGCGAGTTAGTCATAGAGACCTCCGTAAGACTCCTCGTAGCCTTGGATTCCCTCAAGGCCGACTGAGCTGGTTGTACCCTAAAAACCCGTTACACGATCCTTGCCATGTCAATCTAAAGAAACATGGTATACCGGCCCTTATGATTATACAAAGAGTATATCACAAGAAATTCTTAATGGGATGATGATATCATGCCATATCATGTCATTCTTGTAAACCTCAATTCTATGATAAGAATGAGGGTATCTTGCTTGATCTTATGTTCATGTGGACCTCAATTCTATATAAAGAATGTCCATATTGATTTGTCATGGTACCTAAGTTAAGGGAACCATATTCTACCTAGTTTTATCGAACTCGTGATTATACCGTTATTATCGCCATTCTATGTCCTTTGTCATATTTTGGACTCTCATCTATCAAAGTGGTCATACGTGTTTACAAGCTTGATTATTGAAATTCTATGTTGGCTATAAACAAGAGTGGATGTCAAAACACATGATAAATGCCTGCGCATATAGGGCCCGATCTGGTCCTGGGAGGAGCACCCGAAAGTACTTGTGCCCATGGGAGTTAAAATGATAAGGTATCTGGCATTATACCGAGTACTTGACTTGCTTGATTGGACATTCCACACACATCTTGTACTTGACTCGTACTTGACATGAAATGAAATGCGTGGCCCGAAAAAGGGTAATTTACTTGCTTGATACATGATAGCCAAAGTTCTTGACATGACTTGTTAAATATACTTGCTTGAATATCTCGAATAAACTTGTTATCTTGTTGAAAGTTCATGATAAGTTCATCTTATTTCCTTGATACTACATTCTATCTATCCTGTCGTTTTATGCGAGCATGCATAGCTTTATTGCATTCATGAAAATGTAATTACTTAAACCCCTTGCTAGTACTTGAGATATAATTTCCTACTGAGCGTTCGCTCATTCCGTTTGTCCCTTGTACTTTTCAGGTAAGTCCGACGACGATGGAAGTCAATCGGATGGGAATGGTCAAGAGTGAAAGTGATAGAGCTTCTACAAGTGTCGTCTAGTCTTTTCTATAGTTTCTTGAGTCAAATATGTATTCTTTTTCTTTTTATTAAACAGAGTATTGGATTTGTTATAGTCTATCCATTATGAAATAAAGGATTGGGTTATCTTGCTATTTTGCGCATCTCTGTCTTTGTGTCGAATACACGACCACTCTGATTGACATGATTGATATAGACACGTCGCGCATCTCCGGGTATCTTCCGCGCTCGGGGCGTGACATACCTGTTGTAGCACTTGGGTCATCCCTTGAAGGGTACGCTGCATGTTGCGCCATTGAGCACGTTCGGCAGCCATTATCCTACAATTACAATAACTATATTAGTACGTGATCGTATTTAAAGACTCGTACACTATGTTAAATCTAACCCTTGGTTCTACCCAATCTCACTGGTTTAAAGGTTCAACTTATCCTTGGACTTGGGTTTTTCCTAGGAATTGAATACCTTAGGCTCTGATACCACAAAGACTGTCACGCCCCGAGCGCGGAAGATACCCGGAGATGCGCGACGTGTCTATATCAATCATGTCAATCAGAGTGGTCGTGTATTCGACACAAAGACAGAGATGCGCAAATAGCAAGATAACCCAATCCTTTATTTCATAATGGATAGACTATTACAAATCCAATACTCTGTTTAATAAAAAGGAAAAGAATACATATTTGACTCAAGAAACTATAGAAAAGACTAGATGACACTTGTAGAAGCTCTATCACTTTCACTCTTGATCATTCTCATCCGATTGACTTCCATCGTCGTCGGACTTACCTGAAAAGTACAAAGGGACAAACGGAATGAGTGAACGCTCAGTAGGAAATTATATCTCAAGTACTAGCAAGAGGTTTAAGTAATTACATCTTTCATGAATGCAATAAAGCTATGCATGCTCGCATAAAACGACAAGATAGAGAGAATGTAATATCAAAGAAATAAGATGAACTTAATCATGAACTTCCAACAAGATGACAAGTGTATTCAAGATATTCAAGCAAGTACGTTTAACAAGTCATGTCAAGAACTTTGGCTATCATGTATCAAGTAAGTAAATTACCCTTTTTCGGGCCACGCATTTCATGTAAAGTCAAGTACGATTCAAGTACAAGATGTGTGTGGAATGTCCAATCAAGCAAGTCAAGTACTCGGTATAATGCCAGATACCTTATCATTTTAACTTCCATGGGCACAAGTACTTTCGGGTGCTCCTCCCAGGACCAGATCGGGCCCTATATGCGCAGGCATTTATCATGTATTTTTGACATCCACTCTTCTTTATATAGCCAATATAGAGTTTCAATATTCAAGCTTGTAGACATGTATGACAACTTTGACAGAATAGAGTCCAAAAATATGACAAAGGACATAGATTGGCGATAATAACGGTATAAGCACGATATCGATAAAACTAGGTAGAATATGGTTCCCTTAACTTAGGTACCATGACAAATCAATATGGACATTTTTATATAGAATTGAGGTCCACATGAACAGTATATCAAAGCAAGATACCCTCATTCTTATCATAGAATTGGGGTTTACAAGAACGACATGATATGGCATGATATCATCATCCCATTAAGAATTTTCTTATGATATACTATTTGTATAAACATAAGGGCCGGTATACCATGTTTCTTTAGATTGACATGGCAAGGATCGTGTAATGGGTTTTTAGGGTACAACCAGCTCAGTTGGCCTTGAGGGAATCCAAGGCTACGAGGAGTCTTATAGAGGTCTCTATGACTAACTCGCTAGTCCAAAGGAACGGAATGTCCAATGGAGAGCTTGTATGTCAATGAGAGTTGAGTGTGATCGATGAATCAACATGAAACGTGGGACTATACTCATGGAGTGGAGAATAGTGCCGATATATATATATATTATAGCATATGAAACGATCGGTTAACAAAAACGGATGAAAATCAGTTTACAGTAAAATAATGACTTAGGTCAAGTCGTTTCTCAAGTAATTAACGCCTAACAGAAGTGCGTTTACATATTTTCCATTTTTACAGAATTTTCAATAATTCAGAAAATTTAAAAAAAGCGCCCTGGGAAGGGGCGTTTCTTCAAGAGTTGACGACTACAGTAGCAGACGTCTCCTTATTTATATATTTGACAGAATATCAATAATTTTCACGATTTGTCTAAAACACGCCCTTGTAAGGGGCGTTACTCTTTAATTCTATTTTTGCAAAATATATATTCCAGGATTTTAACGGAGGAACGCCCTAGGAAGGGGCGTTAGCTTTCATAATCACGCCCTGTTCTGGGGCGTTAACATATAAAACACGACTTTGTCCAAGTCGTGAATTCAAGAAATTTACAATATTTCAGGGAATAAAATTTCAAGAGACAGGAGGCATGGTTATGACAAGAAAATTAATAGGAATTTACAGGTAGAGTCATGCAAGATATTAGAATTGATATTTCATATTTATCGAATTTTAAACAGGATCAATTACTAATTACATGCGGTTGTTCATGAAATTAAGGCCTGCATACAAGGTGTATACTTTTAATTAACGACCACTGTGATGGTCGTTTCTTTTAAAGTAGCGCCCTATTCAAGGGCGTTTCTTGCAAAATTTACAGAAAACGTATTAAAACTATATGCAAACTGTATAAATATATCATGCATGGTGCTTCTTGTATTATTTTTAGTTTGGGCTACGAGACTTGAGAAAATCCTACCTTAAAGGGTTGATTTGGAGATAACCGTGAAGGGTCTGTAAGAATCAAAGATGCAGCAGACGTTGGATGAAGATGAACGACCTACAGAGGATAGAATACGAAGGTATTATGCTTCGTAATAACTTAACAGAGGTAAAGGAGGAGAAAGAAAGAAGACTTACCCGTTAGTCTTCTTATCCTGCAAGAATAGAAGAAACTAAGAATATTAATTCTTCTCATGCTACGTTCATAAGAAAGGAACATAAGAAGAAAATAGAAGAACATATGTTCTTCACGTACCTGTGTAGCAGTAGATCGATCAAATGGTTTAGGGTTGGATCGATCGGGTATATTTATAAGATTTTGGAGTCCTAACAAAGGTAGTGTTTGATTAAGGGTAACATATCCCTAATAGAGTCCTTACTCTAATAGACACTTACTAGATTAGGTTAATCTTTCCCGGGATAAGCTCTGGGTCGAACGGTTCCCGAATGGAATTAACGCCTTTGATCAGGGCGTTGATTCTTAAATTAACGACCTTGTTCAGGTCGTTTCTTAAGAAGCGTCTTGTATAAGGGCGTTCCTTGTTTTTGAAACACGCCTAAGACATGGGCGTTCATTTTACTTGCCTATTTGGTCGCGTGAGAGTTGACGACCACATGCGTGGGCGTCCTTTCTTTAGTCACGCCGTATGTAGAGGCGTTTCTTTTTAAATTAATGCCTTACTCAGAGGCGTTATTTTTAATTTGTTTTATTTTGTCTGTATTACTTCTGTAATATGTATGTTTTTAATTTTATTTCAATATTCATTTATCAGGGTTGCTACAAAACCAATGGGAATGCTATCAAGTCTTATGATTAGTATGACTAACCTTATTCCTCAATTTGCTCAGTTGAACTTAGATATTGACATGAAGGAAGAAGATTATTTCATAGCTAATATCCGAGCTCAACCAACATTAATAGAGGATCTGGTCAAGATGCAAAATGATGATCCCGTACTACTAGAGATTAAATCCAATATTGAACAAAGACTGGATTTCTCTGTTTCCAATGAGGGAAGATTGCTATTCAAGGGCCGAGTGTGTGTATCGGATCACGAGGATATGAAGAAATTGATCCTAGAAGAAGCACATAATTCCAAGTACACCATTCACCCAGGTGGTACAAAGATGTATCAAGATCTTAAAAGGAATTTCTAGTGGCCCAATATGAAGAGAGAAATAGCTAATTTCGTCTCTTGTTGTCTCTCCTGCCAATAAGTAAAAGCAGAGCATTTTAGACCCGCAGGTAAATTGCATCCTTTGAATATTCCCGAATGGAATTGGGAGAGTATAGGGATGGATTTCATCATGGGTTTACCTAAGACCAGAGGAGGACACGATGGTATATGGGTAATCATAGACCGATTGACAAAGTCTGCACATTTTCTGCCCATTAAAAGTTGATGGTCTGTGGATATTCTAGCAGCATTATACATAAAAGAAATTGTTAAATTACATGGTGTCCCTATCACTATCATATCTGATAGAGATCCTCGATTCACATCGTAGTTCTGGAAGGGTCTACAACATTCACTAGGGACTAGATTAAACTTTAGTACAGTATTTCACCCACTAACTGATGGTCAGACTGAAAGAACAAATCAGGTGCTAGAAGATATGCTTAGGGCTTGTGATATTGACTTTGATGGAAGTTGGCATGATCACTTACCTCTAGTAGAGTTTGCATACAACAACAGTTATCAGGCTAACATACAAATAGCACCTTTTGAAGCCTTATATGAAAAAAGTTGTCGGTCACCAATATGTTGCAACGAAATAGGGGAAAAGCAATTTCTAGGCCCCGACATTATCAGGGATTCTTCAGAGAAGATCAAGCTAATTCAAGAAAGAATGAAGATGGCGCAAGATAGGGAAAAGTCTTATGCTGATAATCGAAGGCGCGACTTAGAGTTTCAGGTTGGAGATCATGTGTATCTAAAGGTTTCTCCGAGTCGTGGTATTCGAAGATTTGGCATCAAAGGCAAGCTAACTCCCAGGTTCATTGGCCCATTTAAAATTCTCGAAAGGGTCGGTGAAGTGGCTTATAGACTGGCTTTACCTCCATAATTAGCAGGAGTTCACGACGTATTTCACGTCTCTATGCTGAAAAAGTATGTATATGATCCTGACCATGTTATCACCTATGATAATTTGGAAATTCATAAGGACATGACGTACGAGCAAACACCAATAAAGATTCTGGAATGAGAAGTGCGTCAACTAAGGAATAAAGTTATTTCTATGGTCATGATACAATGGAAGAAAACATGGCCATATGAAGCAACAAGGGAAACCGAAGAAGCTATGCGGAAAAGATTCTCAGAATTATTATGTAAGTACACTCTCAATCCATGTATTGAATTTGGGGGCCAAATTCTTTTAAGTGGGGTAGGGTGTAGTGCCCCAGAATTTATATAAATAATTTTTGGATTATAAATAGAAATTTCTGAAATTTATTAGGAATTTATAAGTGCTAAATAGATTAATAAATGGATTATTGAACTAATAAATGGGTTATAAGGCCCAATGGTGTTAAATAATTAGCCTAGCCTATTCAATTAAGACCCAAAATGTTTAAGGACCTAGCCCATTAAGTTTGGCCCATATTCTAGAAGGTTATTTAGCCTATTCATAAATTTTAAGGATAAATACTATTTTTATAGATAATTATATAGATAAAACGAATAAAAGAGTTTTATTAAATCAAAACTCTACACACGTTGAATGTAACGGTCTATTGGGCGACCGCTACATGTAGACACGTCATTCTTGACGTCTCCTGAGAAAGTCTCATATTACTATACGACGCCCCGCGACGGCTTACGCATTTCGAATCACTTGAGTACTTCCTTTTCTTGGGTCTTCTTCTGCCTTTTTCGGCATCCGTAATCGTCTCGTCACGGCATTCGGACGGCATCAACACCAGTCAGACGCACCAAGAGGTTCTGGAATCAAAAAGGGTGTCTGCCGGGCGGCCGCCGACGCCTGATCTGAGGACCCGGGTGGGTCTTAATGGGGGAGTCCAGGCCCCTGGACGCCCCCATGTTTTTAATTTATTTTATTTTATTTTCTCAGGGCCCAAAACCAAATAAAAAAATATATATATTAATGGAGGCGTCCAGGACCCTGGACGCCTCCATAAAAACAAAAATAAAAAATGTGTGTAAAATGCCAGTTGGCATAAAAAACAAACAAATAAATAAAAATATATATATATTAATGGAGGCGTCCAGGACCCTGGACGCCTCCATAAAAACAAATATAAAAAAATCAAAATGCCAGCCCTAGCATAAAAAGACAAAACAAAAATAAAAATAATATATTTTGGAGGCGTCCCGGCCCCTGGACGCCTCCATCAACTCTCTCACGGGCGCCGACCACCGAACGCCGGTTTGTCGTGTGTGAAAAAAGCCAAATTATAGAGACGTCCAGCCACCTGGACGCGCCCATTTCTGAATCACGAGGCGCCGCTCACAAAACCACGCGTTGTGCCAAACCGCGTGCGGTCGCCAGCAGTATTCGGTGGACCTGTTAGAGGCGTCCGGGACCCTGGACGCCCCCACAAAAATATTCGAAAAAAATTAATAAAAATAGAATAAAATATTAGTTCGGCCCTGATGGAGGTGTCCAGGGTCCTGGACGCCTCCACCCTCCGGAGCCCTATAAATAGAGGCCCACCCCCTCAGTTCTGGAAGAGCTTCGAAGTGATCCGATAGGCTGCCGGAGCCCAGAGGCTACGGAGTCATTTTCTAACCCGTGGGTTCTTTTGTAGGTGGAGGTTCTGCCGGCTTCTCGGGTGCTCACGCTCGCGAGAGGAAGGTCGTCTTCATCCACCGCGCTTCCACGTCGTCCCCACGCTGCCGGAGCTCCGCCGGATTTCACCATCGGCACATCCAATAAGCCAATTCTTTCCTTTTCTTCGTAGTTCTTTTGCATTCATCATCTTGCATCCCCTATCCCCCTTCATAAGGGCGCCTTTTCTTATACACTTCTTACATCCATCATCTCATTTTCCTCCTACTCGAGTCCGAGAGGGGTTTAAAAGATAACACCAACCAGGTGTGTGTCTTGCCATCATTTCGTTATTTTTATCGCAAGGATTTGAATACTACACCTCCATCTTTCTAATCCACTTGTCATTTGTTTGTCGTTGTTCTGCAAGGGTAGCCGAGGAAAGCCCTCTCCGTCGGCCGGCCGGAGGGAGAGGAAGAAGCAACCTGCCATCTCCCGCTCTTGAGGTAGGCGCGATCACTTTCTTATTTTGGGGTCTTTCGGCCTCTGGCGATCACATCTTGTTTTCGAGGCCGCGGCGAGTCACTTCCCCAATGGCCGTTTAAATTTTCGTTCTTATATTCTCTTTATATTCTGTTATATTCTGCTCATATTCTCGAGGCCGCGGCGAGTCACTTCCCCAATGGCCGTTTAAATTCACGTTCTTATACGTTATATTCTTATCTGTTTATGTTCTCGAGGCCGCGGCGAGTCACTTCCCCAATGGCCGTTTAAATTCCCGCTCTTTGTATTCTCTTTATATTCTGTATCTTATTATCTGCTCATATTCTCGAGGCCGCGGAGAGTCACTTCCCCAATGGCCGTTTCAATTCTTGTTATTTAATTTCTGCACCATTCCCGTCCCCCCGAGGCCGCGGCGAGTCACTTCCCGCTATGGCCGTTTAACCCCCATATCTTGCTATATCACACTTGTCCCGCTCGCCCCGCCGGAGCAATCTCCCGTGGTGGCCCCTTCTCTCTCTTCTCTTATTTCTGTGTTGCAGCAAACAAACACCAAAAAAAGAGGAGCCCGCGCGCTCCGCGTCTTCTCCGCTCTTCCCCGAACCGCGTGACGTCGCTCACAGATTGGCGATCACGGTGGGACCTCTACTGCTTCCTTTCGGCTACCCTTGCAAGTTCGGCACCATCCGTGCCTCTCCACCTTGGCGCCCGCGCGTGCCCCCGTTGTGCCCACGGCAGCACTGTCAGTTTTGATTGGTTCTTTGTTTATTATATGTCTGTTATTTCTGTTGTTTTCCCACTCCATATCTCTGTCAGCATTTCATTACATGCATCCATCCCTCTTTTCTATCCTTTTTTCATTTTTTGAGGATCACCCTTTCCCGGTGAAGGAAGGACTCTCCGTTTGAGAATTCCTCTCAACGGACTAGAATCTCCTCCACTGGGACCTCCGTAAGTCCCCGACATCGAAGAATCTCCTCTTCGTTCACTGGGCGGTTGTACCATTGAAGTTCCCCGAAGTTAGTCATTTCATTCGTGGTGAGACGAGAGACCCTAGCTGACACGGCGGTGAAACAAAAATAAACTAGGGTCCCCATTTTGTGTGAACTTCGGATCTCGCTAAAAACAAAAAAAATCATCAAAATCAAAACACAAAAAAAGGCATAAAGGCATCCACTTGTTTGATAATCTCTGCTACCTGCTTGCTAGTGTATGTTTTTACGTTCTGGGAAAACTGTGAGCATGGCTCACGAGTCTTTTGAGGAAACCACCCTAGTCGTGGTTTGTCAGCCGACCCGCGAGTCTATGCTATGGACTCGGGTCCTTCTCATGAGCTCTCGCATGAGGTGCAGGTTATTGCCGGGGACACGTCCCCACCACAGGATATCTCTTCCTTACTGGGCGTCCTCGCCAACACGGAGCTTACCTCTGAACAGCTCCGGGCCTTCCAGGCCATTCTGAAGGGGAAATCTGTTTCCCCCACGCCCCAGGAATCAACTCCGGCCATCGCACCTCTCCAAGAGTCCGTGCAGGCCATTCCATCTCCTTCGTTGGCACAAGCCATCCAGTCTCCCTCGCTTCAAGGACAAGCGAGCCAACAACCACCCTCATTCCAGTTCCCGTCACAATCTCAAACTCCCGTTGTTCCCCACACACCGCTTCAGCCAGGGCCAACTGTCGGCGGTCCGACAGCTCCCTCTCATTCCGGGTTCCCCCCTCAAGTCTCCGGGAGACAGTTTCTCCCCCAGTGGCAAGTGCCACCTTCACCTCCAGAGGAGCTCGCCCAATCGCTCCTCAATAGGTTCAATCGCATGGACGAGCAGTTTCAAAATCTGAGAAGGATGGTGGACGTGAAAGCCACCCCGGAGGTTGCTTTGCCAATCCTTCCCGTCATTCATCTTCCTCCCTCCGAAATGCCCACGTACCGCAGATACAATGGTACCGGCAACCCCTTCATTCACCTCAAGGATTTCATGTATGAATCCTCCTATTGGCAAAACGATCAGAGGTCCCTGGCATACCTCTTTCGGAGATCATTGGATGGTCCTGCGCTTGAGTGGTTCTATTCTCTGGAGCCCCGCGAGGCCGAGAATTTTGAAATAGTCCAGAGAAGGTTCTTGCAGAAATATAGGGATAGGGTCGGTCCCTCACTCTCCATTACCGACCTAGTGGCCGAAAAGATGAAACCCGACGAGGATTTTGTCCGATATGCTGATAGATGGAGGTCTCTGGCGGAAAGAATAAGGGATACCCTCTCCGAGCCCGAACAAGTGAAGATGATTGTGTCTAATGCAACCCCACAGTTCAGACATGTCCTGGCCATGAATAAACTTACTACAATGGAGGAACTCTATGAAAGGGCCCGGTACATCCAAACCCAGCTAAAAGACTCCCCCATCATGAACATGTTTGAGTCGCCGAAGCCCAAAGTGGTCAGAAAGACAGGCGCTGGTGTCCCGGGCGGAGCCACAGAAGGGGTCGTGACAAATGAGCAAGTCAGTGCGGTCAACAATGCCAACTATGCAGTCAACCCAAGGCCTCCACAAATGCCCCGACTTCCCCTTCAACCAGGTCCTTTCCCTCTTCGTCCTCCACCCCAAAATAATCCACCCCAGGATAATATGCCTCCATTACGCCAACCCCAGCAACAACAACCACAACCTCAGCAACAACAACCACCACTTCAGTACAACCAAGTTCCACCCCCGGGGAACTATGGTCCCCAACAGCAACAAAGGAGGCCGCTCGGTCCCAAGAGAGCCTACTATCCACCATTGCCGGAAACCTTAGCAGACATTTTTAATGCCCTCATGGCATCAAACCAACTCGCCCTACCCAGAGAAAGGCCCGCGTGGCCCCCCAATGTTGATACCTCCAAATACTGCGTCTACCACAGGCAGCCGGGACACACAGTAGATTACTGCTTCCATTTCAAAGATTACATCCATGATATGAATGATGAACATCAAATAGATTGGGATGAGATGAGACGATACGTCGCGGCTCTCAAGGCTAGGAGACCTCCTCATAGGCCACAGCAGCAGTTACAACAGCAACAGCAACAGCAACCACAACAACAACAGCAGGCTCAGCAGGCCCCACAACAACAGCCCGACATGGGCATAATCCAGAATCCATTACCGGAGCACCAACAGCCCAATCATCAGGTTAACCCCATCTCCTCCTTCCCGGAAGTCGGGAGAGAGCAGGTGTGGCACCAGGAAAGTACCTCCATTCTTTCTACCTCCAACCCTATCGTCATGCAACCCCCTCACCTTGCCCGGGTAGCACCTCTCTCTCATCAACCCGCGTCAGTATCACCATCACCATTTCCACTACCATTACGCCCTCTCATCCGCACCCCGACCTCCTATCAACCGACACTCTCCACTACGCCTTCACACCCTCTCATCTTCTCTCACTCCCCCACTTTACCATCCACCTCTACCACATTTACCCCTACGCCTTCTAAACCCCTTATCATCCGTCAACCATACATAACCCCGTCTTTCTCCACCGTATCACCACTAATGCCTTCAAAACCACTCATTAACCATCACCCACCTCAAAATCATTGCCCACTTCAAGCCCTACCCACTCCTACTTCGTCTCCACCGCCACCTTCTAGACCCCTTATCCTTCATAATCCGCGCAATATCCCCTCTACCTCCACCATGCCGCCACCTAACAAACCCCTCATCAGAATCCCTGCTCCCGTCATCACCCCTGCTTCATCAACCATTCCTCCACTACTACCCCTCAAACCCCTGTTAAAACCCACTGCTACCCCCACAGAGGTACAAAAGCCGCAGGCAATGGTGCTCCGGAGTGGAAGGATTTTCCACAGGGTTTTCCCCCACAACAGTCAGAATCCCGAGCAATCTCAGCCAGAGAAGGATGATGCAGAACAACCAGAAAGAGCTATCCCTGGAACACAGTATGATCTATTGAAACACTTGGACAAGACACCTGCCCGGATCTCCATCCTAGAGCTACTTCAAAGATCCACATCCCACCAGGCGGCCTTGATGGAATATCTTCAAAAGGTCATGGTTAATGAAGACCTCCCCGTGGAGAAGATTTCGACCGTCCTGACCCCAACAGACACACAACCAGCCATCATGTTTCACAACTACGAGCTCGCTCCCAAGGAAGCTCG
The DNA here is from genome assembly GCA_022559845.1 of Amorphophallus konjac. Classification (NCBI taxonomy): domain Eukaryota; kingdom Viridiplantae; phylum Streptophyta; class Magnoliopsida; order Alismatales; family Araceae; genus Amorphophallus; species Amorphophallus konjac. Next base: position 187,542,768 of record CM040125.1, read on the forward strand.
GAAATATGCATTGTGCATTTCAATAAAAATTAATGGGGTATCCATAAACCCGTGTCTTGTGGACACGGGTGCATCCATAAATGTGATCTCCATGAGCACTCTTCAGTTGTGTGGGGTCAACGAGGAACAAATAAGACCTTCCTCGATCACGGTCACGGCTTATGACAATAGCAAAAGGCCGCCGCAGGGGATGATTATTCTGAAGGCAGAACTAGGCCCCATGTCAATTCCCACGGAATTCCATGTCCTCGACATGGACCCCACATTCAAGGCTATACTGGGTCGCCCTTACATCGAAGCCATGGACGCTGTGCCTTCCACCAACCATCAGTGCCTGAAGTTTCCTTACAATGGGAGAATTATTAAAGTGGTCAGTACACCTGTCCTTCACACAGTGGATGCTATCAACACCTCTCTGCCTTCTGTTTGGCCGTCTCATCGGCCCATATTGTCACTGCTGGACGTACGTGATCCATCTCATGTTCCACTAGCACCAAAGGAGCCGGTCAGGGCAACCACAACATCATGTCTCCCTTTTCACTCCAAAGGTTGGGAGATTATGAGGAACATCGGCTATCAACAAGGAAAAGGTCTGGGCGCACAGTTACAGGGTATGCTCAAACCGCCAAAGGAAATTAGGCCGAACCGCAGGTTTGGCCTAGGCTTCAAAGGACCGTTCAAGGCAGATTGGAAGCCCCTCACGTGGACTCTATCAAACCACTTCAACAGAGGGCCCGTTGTTCAGATGGGAGATCACCCACGAGAAGCATATGGGGGATCACATGCTGTATATTTGGCTGAAAAATGTCCGAGGATCACCAAAAGAGGCAAGATCAAAGATCCGGAATGCGAGTGGGACAAATGGTTCGACATACGGGACATTTCCGTTGCACTGGAAAGGATGTTCTCGTCTCCGCAGCTTGAAGGACCACCATTGATCTCCGAAATACCAGAGAATATTACCACTCTTGCCAAGGTTCCAAACTATCCTCGTCCTCGCCAGAAGGACCCTGTCATCGACGGATCTTCATCCGTCCTCAACATTGCCGTCGACGGCTCATTAGCCGCCATCTTCTCCATCCACTCGTCTCAGCCTTTGCTGATATCTTCTTCCTGGGCCAGACAATTGTCTGATGATCTTCCCAGGTCCCCTTCTTTGCTTACATACCTACGCGGGCTTTTCAACCCGCGCCAGGTCTTCAACCATGATCTGCTCTATGAGCCTCACAATCCTCTAGCCATAACCACTTTCCTCTCTCCTCCAATCTCTTTTCACTGCTTTGTCATTAAAAATGAAAACGAAAAAAAAACGTCAATTTTCAAACTCCCCAACAACACATCTTCGTTGAGGAAACCTCCTACATCTCCCACGGGTGCGTACCGCCTTGCGGACCACCCGTCCAAGGTCCGATGAGCGACCTTTTCTACCCCTCCTCTGAGGGGTCTTCTCCTGTACATTCTACACCATCCTCTTCGTCTTCCTCTTCTTCTGTAAATATTGTCAGTCAATCTAGGAATGATAGGCCAAGGGTAGTACCTAGGAAGAAATCCAAGGGTAGGCAGATCCCTCGTCGATTCCTTCTGGATTTGGCCGCCAGGTGTCAGGCCCTTCTTGCCATCCCCCAGTTGTTAGAAAATCCCATCCAGCTACCCGAAATAGAATGCGAGGGCGACTGTGCATCTGATGAAGGGTATGGAGTCTACGAGATCACGGATGAAGAATGCCCCACTGAAGATGAGGGTGAAGAATATGAGGATGCGGCGGGCGCATACGCTAGTGGAATGAGGAGATTCGACGAGCCGTCAACCGCCGTAGAAGAATCCACCAAAGAAGTCAACTTGGGAACTGAGGAAGACCCTAGGATCATCCTCATAAGTGACAACCTACCACCCTCTGAAGAAGAGGCATTAATTGAGGTTCTCAAGGAATATAAGGACACGTTTGCATGGAGCTACGAGGATATGCCGGGTCTGGATTCAACCTTGGTCGAACACCGTTTAACCCTAAAACCAGGGTCCATCTCGGTAAAACAAAGGTTAAGGCGTTTCCACCCTCAGATGGCTTTGAAAATGAAAGAAGAGGTCGATAAGCTCCACAAAGCCAGGTTCATTAGAGTCGTTCTTTATCCTCAATGGGTGGCGAACATTGTCCCGGTCATGAAGAAAGATGGGAAAGTCAGGATTTGCATCGACTTCCGGGACCTTAACCGCGCGTGTCCAAAGGATGATTTTCCCTTACCTCACATTGATGTGCTGATTGATAACACGGCAGGCTACGAAACCCTCTCTTTCATGGATGGATTTTCAGGATACAATCAAATTCGTTTGGCAGAAGAGGATCAGGAAAAGACGTCATTCACTACCCCTTGGGGAACATATTGTTACGTGGTCATGCCGTTCGGATTAAAGAATGCTGGAGCTACTTACCAAAGAGCGATGATGGCCATATTTCATGACATGATGCACATATATCTGGAAGTGTATGTGGATGACTTATTGGTGAAATCAAGGACCAGGATGGAACATCCAGAAGTTTTGGCTAAGGTCTTGCAAAGGTCAAGAGAGTTCCAATTGAAAATGAACCCGAAGAAGTGTGTGTTTGGTGTGTCGTCAGGTAAATTGCTGGGGTTCATCGTGAGTAAAAGAGGGATCGAGATAGATCCCGACAAAGCCAAGGCTATCAGGGATATGCCGCCTCCCAAGAATTTGAGGGAAGTCCGAGGTTTAATCGGGAGGTTACAGTTTATTCGTCGGTTTGTGTCCCAACATTCACAAAGGTGTAGACCTCTCTACGAGTTGACCAAGCCAGGAGTAGAATTCCACTGGAATTCTAAATGTCAGAAAGCTTTTGAAGGGTTAAAGGAATATCTGGCTAGTCCACCCGTTCTCATTCCACCCAAACCAGAAAAACCTCTGATCCTTTACGTCTCAGTCTTGGATGACTCCGTGGGAGCCGTCCTCGCACAAGCTGATGAAGAAGGCAAGGAACGGGCAACCTATTACTTGTCCAAACTTCTCAATCCCTGTGAGCAGAAGTACACCGGCATGGAGAAAACCTGTGCTGCCCTCGTTTGGGTAGTGCAGAAATTGAAGCACTACTTCTTGGCTCACGAGGTCCACTTGATTGCTCGAATGAATCCTATCAAATTCCTTCTGGAGAAATCCGTCCTTACGGATAGGCTAGCACGCTGGCAAAGTTTTCTCTCTCAGTTCGACATCACCTACATCCAGCAAAAGGCGATTAAAGGCTATGCCATAGCCGAGCATCTCGCTCACCATCCTCTTCCCAAGTTCGATCCCGTCCAATCAGAGTTTCCAGATGAGGAACTAATGTCCATCAACCAATCAGATGAGCCAATGTGGACGCTATATTTTGATGGAGCTCTGAATTCTCAAGGGAGAGGAATCGGCATCGCCCTCCTGTCGCCTGAAGGCCTCACATTCCCATTGGCATACCAGCTCAAATTTCCAGTCACCAACAATATAGCCGAATATGAAGCTCTTCTAGCTGGCCTAGAACTCGCTCATTCTTTTCGTATCACTGAGTTGCGAGTCGTAGGTGATAGTCAACTCATCCTTCGCCAGGTGCTCACTAAATATCGCACTCGCGATCCCAAACTCAAGCCATACCAAGAACTCACTGCTGCCTTTGCCAAACTGTTCGCCAAACTGATCTTTGTTCATGTCCCTCGTCATCAGAATATTCTCGCCGATGCCCTCGCCTCGTTGGCATCATCCATAAGGTTCCCTCTAGGAAGATGGTTTAAGTCCATTTCCATCTATAAACTTCACGCCCCTGCAATCGATGATGCTTCCTACGTAAATATCAAAGACAGGATAGCAAGGAAGATCCTGCAGGAAGATATCCTTGAGAAGAGGGAAATCATGTTGGCAGAGGCCGAAGAAGAACTGGCTGATGAAGAGAAACCATGGTTCTATGAAATTGTCAAATACTGCCAAGATCAGTCTTATCCTGAAGGGGCCACCACAGAGGACAAGAAAGCCATAAGAAGGGTGGCTCAGAAATATACTTTGGTTGGAGGTCTACTCTATAGGAGGAGCCTTACTGGTATTCTGTTAAGATGTCTTGGTGACGATGAGGTTTGGAAATGTGTAGAAGAGACGCACTCGGGTGTGTGCGGTGGCCACGTGAATAGTCAGATGCTCGCCAAGAAGATCATTCGCCAAGGCTTTTATTGGCCCACTATGGAAGAGGATTGTGCTGTCTATGTCCGTAGGTGTGTCAAGTGTCAACTTCACGCCGATAAAATCCATTCACCATCTTCCTCACTTCATCCAATATCCTCCCCGTGGCCTTTCTCCATGTGGGCATTCGACATCATTGGTCCCCTAGGTGATCCCAATTCCCTCACCAAGCAGAAATCTTTCATCCTTACTGCGACGGAATACTTCACCAAATGGGCCGAAGCTGAAGCTTACGCGGAAATCAAGGCGTCAACAGTCTGCAAGTTCATCATGAAGAACATCCTCGCCAGATTCGGCGTCCCAAGCACGATCGTCACCGACAATGGGCCACAGTTCATTTCTCAGGACCTACAGGACCTCTGCAAAAGGTACGCAATTGCATTGCATCATTCATCGCCTTATTACCCACAAGGTAACGGCCAAGCGGAGGCCACCAATAAAACATTGCTCAAAATCATCAAAAAAACCTGCGAGTCTAGTAAGTTTTCAGACTGGCCAGAAAAGCTTATCGAAGCTCTATGGGCCTATCGCACTTCAATCCGTACCCCCACCGGGCAGACTCCATTTGCCCTTACTTATGGTATGGAAGCGGTAGTCCCGTACGAGACTCTGATCCCTTCTCTCAGGGTACAATTGGACGAGGAATTTCCCCTCGACGATCGTCGTAATTCACTCCTCGCCCAGTTGGAACTCTTGGATGAGAAACGGCTGGCCGCTGCCGAACACGCGCGTGTGTATCAAAATAGACTCGCTCGCTTTTACCAAAAGAAAGTCGTTGAGAGAAAATTCAAAGTCGGTGAGATGGTCGTAAAAAGAATTTTTGTCAAACCTGGAGGTCCGCGTTCTAAGCTCCAACCCAATTGGGAAGGACCATTTGTAATTCAAGCCGTGTACCCTGGCAACGCCTACAAGCTAGTCAACGCCGAAGGGACCGAGTTATCCCACCCTTGGAATGGGCTTTATCTTAAGAAATACTACCCTTAGCACAACAAACAAAAAAAATGATGAAAAGATAAAAACATCAAAAACAAAGGAATATTGAAAACCACTAAAAATATGGAAAATTCAAAATGCCGATGCCTGGCAGTCACCATGTAGTTAAGTTCCTGCATCTAACCTTCATGTTAGGATAGGGCCCATTGAGGCTTGGTAGGCACCGGGTCTTGGTTTGCCAGAACCGTGGAGATCCCTGTCCGGCCACGTCAGCCTATGCTCGCTCGAAGGAAGCTAACATGTGCTCACTTATGTATTTTACTCAAAAAAGTCGGTAGCATCACCTACGGTGGGGCCCCACCCAGAAGATCTCCGGAAGCTGTAATCTTTATTCTTTTCCTTCGACCAAATGAGACAGTCGGCGCCCTTAAAACGCTGAGCATGAGAAACCGAAACTCAAACCCCAAAGGCAAGAGTAGGATCCATTTCCTCGAGCATCGATCAGAGCACGAGAAGAGGGCAGTGTCCCCGCAGGCATACGAAAAGGGAGCCCACAAACGTCAAACGACTTTATCTCCCTCACAAAAAGAAATACAAAATCAAAATCAAGAGAAAAGCCTGGTCGTGACCGTGCCTGTTGCGATAAACGGAACCCCTCAAAGCAAAAGTCTGAATCCACAAAAGGGGCCGTGGAATGTAAATGCTCGAGATTTGGTCCGAAGTTGTCCGAAAGGAAAGAGTTAATGGGCCCTTATTCGCTCGCCGGGTTAACGGCTTTGCCGGTCCTCTCAGGAGGTTTATCCCCTACGCTCTTCCTTCTTCCTCTAAAGATGAAGGTTCGATGGAGTTTCTGAAGGATGAAAACTGCCTAGGGTCTGCGACCTTATTTTAATATACACATTTGGTTGCCTACTTTGAAAAGCAAAAGCTATCGCTGCGAAGGAGTCTCTGTGTTTCTGGCTGGTCAAGACCCCTGTTTACCACCTTGATGTCTTCTTGTTTAACCTCGGGCTTAGGCCAATGCAAGCGCGTCACCTATGGGTGCGACGGCGTCTGATTCCGGGTCAGCGTCGCGCGGTTGGTCGTTAGGGTTCCAGGGTGTTCCATCATATACCATCTAGAGTTGTGAGGAAATAGACCCGGGTCGGGCAAATCTTTTACCTCAAACACCTTTTGGGTGAATCCCTGTGGTCGGAAGCGACTGGGAGCCTAAGCATGGCATGACGGTATTGTCATCAGGGTAAGTCTTAGCCGGCGGGATCATCATTCGAGGGGTCTAGAGGCCCAAATCAACCTAGATGTGCACTTAGGATACCTGGGAGGTTAGTAAGAAACCCCTGTTCTCACGAAGGTTAGGTGCCATTTGGGTGCTTGCCGGGCGTTAGCAATAAAAAAATTGAGATGATAAAACAACAAAAAATGGAAAAGAGAAAATGTACATATTTGCAAGCAAAAAAATCTTTTTTATAAAATAAAAAAATGCCAAATATAAAAAAAGAAAACAAATCAATTTTGCATGATTATATTTGCGTGCAGCATCTCACTTTAATACCGCTTGCATTCGTGTGCTTGCCTGTCGCATTTATCATCACCACTTCTTTCCCTTGCCTTCGTTAAAATAAAGGCTTGGCCCCTTGACCAGTTATCAAGGACAGTCACAGTGACCATTTGCTTATTGAGCAAGGGGCCAAGTCAGAACAGAAATTCTGATTTGTTTGTTTCAGTGATGTGTGCAGGGATTCAGGCAACAGAAGCAAAGGTGAAAACCAAACAAACCAAACCTTGTGTTTTATTCCAAAAACCAAAAAAATTACATCAAGTTCCGCCCTCTCTCTCTGCATTACTCGTCCCACTACTCTCCGGGCAAAACACTCTCAAAGGTGCTACCCAACTACGAAAAGCGGTACTCCTACCGCTCTGTACTCCTCTTCCTATTCCCGCATCCCGGCGTTGATCTACGGAAGCAGCAGAGAAGCTACCAACACGAAAGCCACGCTCTCGTGCTCTTCGGTAGCGCTCCTCACCATCTCTCAGCCACTGTTCAGCAAGACCAAGGCTGATTCGGAGTTCGAATAGTTGGGCCTCCATGGCCCTTCGTTCCTCCCTTTCAGTCAATCTGTTGGCTCTTTCTCTCTCTGCGTCTCTTTCTCTCTCTGCACGTTCTCTCTCGCGGTCTTCCCTCTCCAACTGGAGAGTGATCCTCAGTTCACGGCATCCCTAGAGGAGTCGTCATCAGAATGACGCCGCAGTTCCCTCTCCAGTTCTGCTATCCTAGCCTCCTTCTGCGCAGCTTGGCAAGCGCTTCTTCCGTCTCCTTTTCCTGCCAAGTGTACCATCTCAGATACGCGATAAGGCGTAAACAAGAGAACTCAACACTGAAACTTTTACCTGTATACAGAGCATCCCTTCTGCCTCCGCAGCACGCTGCGTGGCGTGAGCAAGTTGCTCATGAAGCAAGTCAAGTTCTGAGGTGGGAATCCACAAGCTGGAAGAGGCACCACCCACTCCCATCGCTGGGGAAGCCGCGCCAATCTGGGCATGCTACGACCGCGTGAATTAGCAGCCAACATCTGGAATCTGGGTTTTAATTAGGAACGTACTGTACACCTACCAAGGCGCTCGTAGCTCCGCGGGCATCGCCCAACTGTTGTTCCATCTCTGCCAAGCGAGTTCGTAAATTCGCTATCATGGCATCCCGGACATCCTGCAGCCTTACGAGTCAGCATTTTCACCAGAAAACCAAGAAAAGGAGAAAGAAGAGAAGAGAAAAGGGGAAACCTACCTCCACAAGTCCCCGGGGTTGGAACCGCTCTGCGTACTTTGTCCTATATAGACGCAAGTAGTCCTCGCTATCCCGCGCCTGTGATTCTACAATCGTGCCACCCCGTTGCCAGTCCTCATACTGTTCGGGGAATCGCACGCGCCAGTCAATGCAGGTCGCCGGTCCCCGCGTCTTTCTCCCGACACGAGGTGGCGCAGCTGAATCCACCCATTCTTGAGCCAGTCCTAAAGTCCTCATAACTAATCGTAGCCGAAGCAGCTCGATTTCATTCAGGCAGTGCATCCACAGTTCCCGTCCGAACCGGGCACGACTTGCTAGAACCCACGGCTGGTCGGCATCGACCATGTCTGAGTAGGGCCTCCAGTTTACCATCGCTGCAGGGAACTCCTGTAGCTCCCGCCTTAGCACCATCAGTTGGTAGGTTAGGGGTGCCGCACTCATGATGGGTTCCCACCGCCTGGCTAACGGCACCACCACGGGTCGCCAATGCCGAGCTCTCCCCATAGGGAGGTAATAATAGCTCCATAGCTGCTCGGCACAGGTCATCAGTACTTTGCAAAAACACAAAAAAATACAAAACAAGCAAAACCAAAAAATACCTGGATGAATGGTGTGAAACCACTCACAGTCATCTCACGATCCGTTTCTTGGAATAGGCCTGCAAACAAGTGTGCCAGCATGGCGGCTCCCCAGGCATAATACCCTACTCTTTCAAGGTCTGACAGCAGCTCCAGGAAGCAACATTGGATACCGTCCCCTTTCGAGCTCAGTACCAATCTCCCCAAAAGGAAGAGGAGAAATCTCCTCAAATCTATGTTGCATCTTTCCCAGTCGCCGAAATCTGTGCAGTACACGGCACGGCATCCTATTTCCATCCTTTCCATGAACTCTTCTGAGGATTCATCGTCCCGCCGACGAGTGTCGGTGAGCCCTAATGCATCCATGAGGGACGCCCTAGCTACCGACCTATTTTTCCGACCATCTAGGTCCAAACCCAGTAACTTCTGGGCACCTTCTCTGTAGTCCGCGTAAGTGACTCCGGTCACTGCCTCGCCCTCTACCTTCAGGCTTGTGATCCGGACCACATCCTCCAAGCTGGGCACCATGTGCCCCCAGGGCATCAGGAATGCCCGACTCACTGGGTCCCATCTCTCACACAAGGCTTGGATCAGGACCAGGTCGAGCTGGATCGGCTCGATCCGAAGGAAGGTACCAAATCCCATCACGTCTAGCCTCGCCTTCTGAAAATCTGGGAGGCCCCTGTACGCTGCTACTACCAACTCCCATAAGATTTGTGATTTCATCACAACCTACACATACAAGGAATGGGGGTGAGGTTTGGTCAGAAGAAAGGAAGAAAGAATGGAAAAAAGGGCAAGAAAACTTGGCTTACGAGTTGTGATTGGGCCCTTTCGCTGAAGTGCCCTTCAAGGTCTGAAAGCCTCCTGGAACTACTACCACTGGACCTGCTTCTCTTCGAGGAATGGGAAGATTCGCCCTCCATCCAACTCTCAGAATTTTGAACTCCTCCTCTCCCGTGAGAACTTGTGCTCCTCGAGTTAGTCCTCGATATACCTGGGAAGATAAAAGGGACAAGAATTTATAGAAATGGAAGGAGTGCGGGCCAAGATTGCCTCCATCACCTGTTAATGATAGCCCTCGCAATGAGGCACCTGCCATGCGGTCCCGTGTGTCGCTTCACCGCTCGCACGGGGTGATTGACTGGACGAAGAATATGACGACTAGCCCCCTATGTTGTCTAGGGATACCCTATCATGATTTGGAGGACGTCCGCAAAATTTGACACAACGTTCGGGAAAGGGGCTAGGGCCGTCATTATTGACTTCGACGGCAGATTCCCGTGGAAAATGGTCACAACAAGACGCGATTCTCCGCTCGGGGCGGAGTCTCGGCAGACCCATCACATGGGAACAGTGCAAAGGAAAGGAAGTGTAGGGAAGAAGGAACGCACAAGAGAACAAACAAGCAGCAGAAAATCAAATCATTCCATTCATAATTCTACATAAGCTGTCACAAACACTACAATCATAGAGAGGTGGCGGGTCCACTAGCTCGCCAGCTCTTGCCATTATTTCCATGCTCGTCCCTCTAGGCGTCCCTCTCCTCTCCCCCGAGGTGAGGGTCCCTCAGAAGCCTCCGGGATCCCCGTGCAGTAGCACCTGCCTCGCCTCTTGGCGCCTGCTCCGCAGCAGTGACTCGCTGCTCCTCCCCTGGCGTGGCGAAGAAGCCACTAGCGGCAAAGCGACCGGACTGGCGGAGTCGCTCCCCGAACTCTCGCGCTCTCTCGTAGCGCGTCTCCATCCCTCCTAGCCTCTGCACGACGGCCTGAAGGCCCAGCTGGAGCTCCCTCACTTGGGCCTCCAAGGCCCTCCTCTCGGTCTGATCCCGCTGTCGCTCGGACCTTCTCTCGGCTTTCTCTCTCTCTGTCTCTCTCCTCATCATCTGCAGAAGAACCCTTAACTCCAGGATGTCTGGAGAAGGTCTCTCCTCACCTCGATGCCGCAGCTCCGCTACAGTCGCCACCCAGGCGTCACGCTCCTCTTCCGCCCGGGTCGCGCGGGCCACCGCACCGGCAAGTTGCTCCCGGAGGGAGGCAATCTCGAGAAAAGGGGCCGAGGAGCTGGAAGATGCGCCACCAATCATCCCCGCCGTCGCTGTCTGCTGGGCACGCTGGAACAAAATAAACAGCGGCCGTCAGTGAAACTCCAAATCTGAAGATAAAAGTGCGGCACGTAACTTACCAGAGCGACAGCTCATGCTGAGCGACGGCCAGCTGCCGCCTAGCCTCTGATAGTTGGGCGCGCGAGCCGCCGACCCCACGCGTGTCCCCAGCTTGGGGAAGCCCCGCATAACTCTCTCTCTGCCGCCGCAGGAAGTCGGCGCTGTCCTGCACCAATACACTCCCTTGCTGTCCGGGAGACGTACGTGCCAGTCCTCGAGCCTCGCCTTGCCGCGACTCTCCCTCCTGACGCGGCTCGGCTCGTCCGCACTCGCCCACTCATCGGCCAGGCCCAAGGTCCTCGCCGTGTCCTGCACCAAGAAAGAAGGGCCTCGCATCATAACAAAGAACGCGTCCCCTGTCTAGGACGCATCCATCATTTAAGTGCAACACTCGCCGAACCCTTTCCCCCCTCGCGCGGCTCGCTTCAAAACTCAAAATGAATTAAAAGAGGAAAAGATCGGAGGACCTACCAGACCGTGTTCACCTCCCTCCGCGACATCGGGCCCCTCGGGTCCCTCGGGGGCCCGAAGCGGCCCTTCCTCCTCCATGGACGCCGTTCCGTGCTCTGGCGCGTCCCTCCTCGGGCGAGGAGTTCCTCGTCCCTCTCCACCTTCACCATGATCGGGCCCACCGAACTCCATCAATCAAAAGAGGAGGAAGACGAAAAAGGGGCAAGCGAGTTTCGGCGGAAGGCGGGCTCGTTTGCGGGTAAGGCACGGGAGAAGAAAGGCCACCCGACGCTTTAAATTTGAATTCAAGGACTAAGACGCGTCCTCGCGCCTGGACGCGCCCAAAAGGGGGAGAAAGGAAACAGAATCCCCCCGTGCAAAGCGTAGTTCCCCGCTGTTCAGGGTAAGGTCTCGTGGAGCGTGCCTCGAAGGACAACTCAGTGCAAAGAAGAAAGTGTGGGAGAGAGAAAAGTACACACAACACAAGAAAGCCATTTTCATTTCATATAATAGCCGAAAGTACATCATACAGTGAGAAGGGTGACGTGTACAAGCAACTCTCTAACTCTCACCATCACCCTCCTGGTCATCTCTCTCCTCCCTCCTCTGCCGGGGATCCCTAGGGGGCCTCTGCGAACCCTGAGAAGCCGTGCTCGCCTCGCCCTGCGGTGGCACTCCAGCCTCGAAGGCGCGACGACGCTCCTCGGCCGAAGAAACCAGATAGCTGCCCATGGAAAAAGAACCAGACTGACGAAGTCGCGCCCCGCGTTCCTTCGCCCTCTGGTACCGCTCCTCGCTCTCCCGAAGCCTCCCCTCCGCCGTGCCGAGACTCAATCGGAGCTCCAGCAGCTGGGCCTCTAGAGCCCTCCTCTCGGTCTGATCCCGCTGTCGCTCCTCCCTCTCTCTCTCCCTATCCCTCTCCCTCTCTCTCTCCACGCTCTCCCTATCCCTCTCCCTCTCCTCTCTCTCCCTCATCGCCTCTCTCCTCGACAGCTCGAGGGCGATCCGCAGATCCACTACGTCGCGAGGGAGCTCCTCAGCCTCCCGTCGACGCTCCTCCTCCAGCTCTGCAATCCGGGCGTCACGCTCCGCCACCCGAGCGTCGCGCTCCTGCTCGGCACGAACAGCACGCGCCAGGGCCTCCCGAATCTCGGCCACCTGTCAAAGCACGCATGCACCATAAGAGAACAACAGTGATAGAAGGAAAGCAGCCAGAAGAGAGTCAAGGTCAGGCAAGCACTCACTCGAGCCTCGCGGTCACGCTCGGCCTCCTCAGCCCGAGCCACCGCATACGCCAGCTGCTCCTGGAGGGCAGAAACCTCCGGAGGAGGGCCCCGCGAACTGGAACCCGCTCCACCAGCCGTCCCGGCTGCCGCTGTCTGGTGGGCCCGCTGAAACACGGGGCAAACGTCAGTCAAAGGCTAAGCATCAAAAATCCAGGTCGCAAAAAAATGCATCACATAAACTCACCAGGATCTCCAACTCCTGTCGGATGGCCACCAACTGTCGCCTGGCGTCCGCCAACTGGGCCCGCAGGTCGGCGATCATGGTATCACGAGCATCCTGCATTGCACGTAAGTTAGTACCACATGCATATACATATAAAAGAGTGAAGCATTCTCATTTCACTTACCCCTGCCATACCACCAAGGAAGAGGCGGTCCCCATACGTAGCCCGGTACCGTCTCAGGTAATCAGTACTGTCCTGTACATGGGACACCACTGGGACCCCGCCCTGCTGCCAGTCCTGGTACTGTGCTGGGAAGCGCGTACGCCAGTCCACAACCTTCGCCTTCCCCTTGGTCTTCCGCCCAATGCGGGCCGGCTCTTCTACATCAACCCACTCCTGGGCTAGCCCCAACGTCCTCATAACCAGCCTCAGCCGAAGCGGCTCGATCTCGTTCAGGCAATGGACCCACACGTCCCGCCTGAAACGAGGAAGACCCGCTACAACCCAAGGCTGGCCAGCGTCGCCCATGCCCAGGTAGGGTCTCCACACCACCTGCATCACCATACATACATCATGTTAGTTACCATTCAGTCACATGCATAAACACAAAAAAATCATACGCATCATACCATGGCCTCGGGATACTCGCTCAGCTCCCGACGAAGCGACGCCAGCTGGTAGCCGTGGGGTGCTGCAACCACGACCGGCCTCCACCGCCGCGCCAGAGGCACGGCCCTCCTGTTCCCATGCCTAGCCCTCCCCATCGGGAAATAGTAATAGCTCCACACCTGCATCCATCATACATCATTAGTACAATAATTGCATATTTAACTGTGGGAATGCATAAATAAAATGTTTACCTGGAGAAAAGGTGCGAAGCCACTGACTGTCGTCTCCTTCTCCGAAGTCTGGGAGAGATCAGCAATCAAATGGGCAAGCAGAGCCGCTCCCCACGCGTAGTGTCCCACTCTGTCCAGATCCGCCAAGATCCCGAGGAAACGGCAGTGGATGCCATCCCCCTTCGTCCCCAGCAGAAGGCGGCCCAGGAAGAAGAAAAGAAACCTCCGAAGGTCTAGATCCACCAGCTCCCTCTCGCTCGGATCCTGGGTGAAAGCTGCACGGGCATCTCCCTCCAATCGTGCCAGAAACTCCGCTCCAGTCTCGCTAACCCGCTGGCGCGGGTCAACGAATCCGAGCGCCTCCATGATCTCCACTCGGCCAACTACCCTGCTGTCTCTATCAGTCACGCTCGTCTCTAACCACAGCAGGTCCAGGGCACTCTCTCGGTAGTCGGGGTAGGTGACCCCGCTCACCGCCTCTCCGTCAACCCGTAGCCCGGTGATCCGAGCCACGTCCTCGAGTGTCGGCACCATGTGCCCCCAGGGCATCAGAAACGCTCGGCTCGGTGCGTGCCACCGCTCCCTCAATGCCTGGATAAGAGGAAGGTCGAGCCGGAAGGGCTCGATCCTAAGGAAAGCTCCAAAGCCCATGGCGTCCACACGCGCCCTCTGGAAGTCCGGCAGCCCACGGTATGCTGCCACCACTAGGGACCAGCTGATCCGTCCCTTCATCACGCCCTACACACCATAAAACCAACAAAAGAACACATCAGCATTATGAATAGTAATAAACAATAACACTGTATATACTACTTATTTATCTTATTTTATTTTTATTTTTAAAATATTTATATATTTTTTAGAGGCGTCCAACACCTTGGACGCCTCCATTACATTTTATTTATTTTATTTTAATTTTAAAAAAAACCCAAAAACAAATACAAAAATAAATAAAATGTATATATATATTATTATGGAGGCGTCCCATTCCCTGGACGCCTCCTTTTTTTAATTCTTTTTATTATTTACGAAAATAAATAAATTAAAAAAAGAAGAAGAACAAAAAAAAGAAAATTGTGGAGGCGTCCAGGCCCCTGGACGCCTCCTTCCCTCACACCCGGCGTTCTCCACACAGCCTCTCGTCCGCCCTTTTAACCTAGTGAACCAATAGAATGGAGGTCTAAGGGGCTTACCGGATCGTGCTCGTCCTCTGCCGCGTCGCCAGCATCCACTGCAGCCTCCAAGGCCAAAGGAAGAGCCTCCTCACTCGCGGCAATCTCCTCCGCCGCAGCAGCCCCCCCGGCATCATCCCTCAGCCTCCTCGGACGACGAGCCTGTCGTTTTCGCTTCTCTGGACCCTGGCTCGATCCTCCTCGCTCCATTGGGACTAAGAATGGGTCGTCTAGGGTGACTGGGTCGTCAGAATGAACAGTAAATGAGCAAAAGGGGGGGGGGCAGCACTTATATATAGAAGCTACCTCCTTTGGGGCGTCCAGGCGCCTAGACGCCCCCACATTTTTTTATTTTTTTCAAAATTCAAAAAAAATTGGGGCGTCCAGGCGCCTGGACGCCCCCAAAATAAAAAAAAAACCAAAAAAATAAAAAATAAAACATGGGGGCGTCCAAGACCCTGGACGCCCCCAAAACAAAAAAAACCAAAAAAATATTAAATAAGAATTTGGGGCGTCCAGGACCCTGGACGCCCCCAAATCAACAAAATTTAAAAAAATCAAAAATAAAAAATAGGGGCGTCCAGGCCCTTGGACTACACCAAGACAAAAAAACCTAAAAAATCAAAAATATAAAATTCGGGGCGTCCAGCCCCTGGACGCCCCCATAATAAAAAATTTTCAAAAAAAAGTATATATATATAATAAAAGTAAAAAAGATAAGAGTATGTATATAATCCAAACAAAATAAAAAACACAAAGAAAAAGAAAAACCACAAAAAAGATAATAATAATTAAGTGGACGGGGGTCCCAAAACATCAATGCCAGATTTTATTCCATCAGAAAGCAGAATGAACTACATCAGGGGCTTAGGCGCCTTAGGCCTTAACTTCCCCAGTTCGGTTACATAAGCCCTCCACGGCTCGCATTCTTCCACCACGTGCGCTAAGGCCTTTCCCGCAACACTTGTCTTCCAGGGAGCTTTAATGGCCTTCGCTTCTTTCGCGTCCGCTTCAGTGCCCAACTCCCTTTTCTTCAAAGGAACAATGCCAGTCGGTGGCGGGAACGAATGGCGTGGGATGCCAATCTGGAGGCAGCACCGATGCGCATTATAAAGGACGAACTCGGTCGCGCCGATCAGTTGAAGATCAACTTCGGGAGAAGGCCTCATGAGGAGATCTAGCGAAAGCAAACATGCCGGTGCGCAAGTAAAGAAGCCTTGTGTCACGGTGCGGAAGTGAGACCGCCAGTCTTCACATTTCTTCAGCCACGGAACGCGGTTCACTACGGTACCACCGAAGCCTAACACGTCGACTATGTGGTGAAGCGGGCTTTGTTGGAAGAGCTTCGAAGCAGTCGGCATTCCCTCGCGGTGGTCGAATTTGAAGTGCAAATCAAGCCAGCAATTCAAGACAAGTGCGCAACCAAAAGGAGGCTTACCCATGCTCGAGACAGTAAGGCCGCTGTAAAGATAGGCAAGGACGGCGGGTCCCACCCTCTTTCCACACCAGATCCCGCGAATGGCACTTAGTTGATCCTCCTCCACTATGTTATCGGTATGAGGAAACAAGAGAGCACCCGCCAGACAGATAGTGAACCCCTTCATGATTCCCTCCAAATAGTCATCGTCTGGTGACCCTCTCAGGGCGTCCATGACCCACTCCGCGAGCTTTTGGAGATCGATCCCCTTTTGAGTACGGACCTTTCAGGCTGCGTCGGCCGGCATGAAGCTTCCAAGAACGCTTTCAGAAGTCCCCCATGTCAGCATCCGCATAGCCTTCACCTTCCCGTCACTCTTGAATTTCTTCAATCTGAGCAGAAGTTCCACCTCCTCGAGGAGGATGGTCACCTCGAAGGTCGGGAAGATAAAAGTGTGGGTCTGGGGATGCCAGATCTCCACTAGTGCGCCCATAGCCGCCCAGTCCATACGAATCTTCTCGTAATGCTTGGCGTGAATAAGGAGCCCCTGCAGATGCCACTTCGAGAGTATGGCCCTCATGCCAATGGAGATATTGGAAGTTAGCTTTGAAAGCCATGGCAGTTTGGAAAACTTCCTCGGGCCTGGGAAGAGTGGATATGGCTGGAAGAGGAAAAAAAGAAGAAATAAAGGAAGTAAGAAGGTTCACATGGAAAATTTGAAATGAATCAGCTTACCATATACGACATGATCGTCCCACTCAGATGACCCTCGAGGTCGGAGAGTCGCCTGATCTCGCTGCTAGGCCTGCTCCTCTTCATAACGCGGGAAGACTCTCCTTTCATCCTGAAATCTCTAGATTCTCCTCTCCTTCCTCTCCTGAGCTTCCAAAACCCACCTTGGTGCATTTGAATGAACTAGCCTAAGGGGAGTTCTTATAGGAAGGGAAGATCGCTACAGGACAGAACATGTCACATCAGCAGTCAGTGTCAGGATTTTGGCTAGATTTCCTTTCCATTGTGGTGTGATTCTGTTATAAATCTGCTACTTTCTGATGTTATTGATCCATGCTGGCCTGTGCAGGTTTTATTAATGGACATCTTTGTCCTATCTCCTGTCCCACCTTTCAATGGTTGGTCCCACCATGTCATGCATCGTAGTATATGATACCTACGCTACTAGAACATGTCAAGGACCTTGCGGCCCGAACGAATCTGGGATTTGAGTTCCCCTTCAACAAAAATGATGATGATCCCGGGAGAATTTGGGTTGTACGGATAGGCCGTTAACTTGTGGTAGCATGGGGACGACGGTTCCATTCAGTGAGTTGGTGTGCGGATAAACGGGCTCCAGCTCAGTGTCGGCTCACCGGATCGGTATCCTGACCCGTTCTTAACAAGTTGACAATATTATCCTTGGCTATCTTCTATTTTAGTTTGTTTTAAATTTTTATTTTAACCCAGCATACATTCATATAGGATTTTGATTTATTGCGGAAGATCATTCAAGTGATTCGATTGTGAAAGCCGTTGTGTTTCAATTCCCACAAATATGAGATATTCCACTCCGAATGAAATACTGAGTTTCCTTGAGACAGCCCTACGCTGCTCTTCCAAAGGAGACCCTTGTTTGGACAGACCCTCAGATATTCCTTTACTTTTGACCTTGTTTGACCCACCTTGGCCGCAGCACTTCCACATTGGCTGGTAACCGCTCCCCAAAGGTGAAACCTCCGGTTTATGACCCAGGTACTTCCACACCGAGAAGTTGGTCTCTTTTTGTTTCGTGCCTGAGCGCACATCTCACCCTCCCTTATTTGATCTCCGTCCAAGCAATCGTCAAATATTTGAAAGACCTTCTTCAAGGTCGCCTCATTGAAACTTCAGAAAAGATTCCAAACAGTAACGTCAAAAGCGTGTCTCATCACACCTTGGCATCAACTTATCAGTCCGCTCCACTTCATTTCACTCCACTTCGATACCATTCCATTACGTGTCGCTCCCTTGCAAAGCAGACGCCAAGGCGGGGCAGCTGTAGACACGCCATTCTTGACGTCTCCTGAGAAAGTCTCATATTACTATACTATAGACACGCTATTCTTGACGCATTTCGAATCACTTGAGTACTTCCTTTTCTTGGGTCTTCTTCTGCCTTTTTCGGCATCCAGAATCGTCTCGTCACGGCATTCGGACGGCATCAACACCAGTCAGACGCATCAAGAGGTTCCGGAACCAAGAAGGTGTCTGCCGGGCGGCCGCCGATTGAGGACACGGGTGGGTCTTAATGGGGGCGTCCAGGCCCCTGGATGCCTCCATAAAAAACAAAAATAAAGAATGTGTGTAAAATGCCAGTTGGCATAAAAAAACAAAAAATAAATAAATATATATATATATTAATGGAGGCGTCCAGGACCCTGGACGCCTCCATATAAAAAAATATAAAAAATCAAAAATGCCAGCCCTAGCATAAAAAGACAAAATAAAAATATATAATATATTTTGGAGGCGTCCAGGCCCCTGGACGCCTCCATTAACTCTCTCACGGGCGCCGGTCACCGAACGACGGTTTGTCGTGTGTGAAAAAATCCAAATTTTGAAGACGTCCAGCCACCTGGACGCACCCATTTCTGAATCACGAGGCGCCGCTCACAAAACCACGCGTTGTGCCAAACCGCGTGCGGCCGTCAGCAGTATTCGGTGGACCTGTTAGAGGCGTCCGGGACCCTGGACGCCCCCACAAAAGTATTCCAAAAAAAATTAATAAAAATAGAATAAAATATTATTTCGGCCCTGATGGAGGTGTCCAGGGTCCTGGACGCCTCCACCCTCCGGAGCTCTATAAATAGAGGCCCACCCCCTCAGTTCTGGGAGAGCTTCGAAGTGATCCGATAGGCTGCCGGAGCCCAGAGGCTACGGAGTCATTTTCTAACCCGTGGGTTCTTTTGTAGGTGGAGGTTCTGCCGGCTTCTCGGGTACTCACGCTCGCGAGAGGAATGTCGTCTTCATCCACCGCGCTTCCACGTCGTCCCCACGCTGCCGGAGCTCCGCCGGATTTCACCATCGGCACATCCAATAAGCCAATTCTTTCCTTTTCTTCATAGTTCTTTTGCATTCATCATCTTGCATCCCCTATCCCCCTTCATAAGGGCGCCTTTTCTTATACACTTCTTACATCCATCATCTCATTTTCCTCCTACTCGAGTCCGAGAGGGGTTTAAAAGATAACACCAACCAGGTGTGTGTCTTACCATCATTTCATTATTTTTATCACAAGGATTTGAATACTACACCTCCATCTTTCTAATCCACTTGTCATTTGTTTGTCGTTGTTTTACAAGGGTAGCCGAGGAAAGCCCTCTCCGTCGGCCGGCCGGAGGGAGAGGAAGAAGCAACCCGCCATCTCCCGCTCTTGAGGTAGGCACGATCACTTTCTTATTTTGGGGTCTTTCGGCCCCTGGTGATCACATCTTGTTTTCGAGGCCGCGGCGAGTCACTTCCCCAATGGCCGTTTAAATTTTCGTTCTTATATTCTCTTTATATTCTGTTATATTCTGCTCATATTCTCGAGGCCGCGGCGAGTCACTTCCCCAATGGCCGTTTAAATTCACGTTCTTATACGTTATATTCTTATCTGTTTATGTTCTCGAGGCCGCGGCGAGTCACTTCCCCAATGGCTGTTTAAATTTCCGCTCTTTGTATTCTCTTTATATTATGTCATCTTATTATCTGCTCATATTCTCGAGGCCGCGGCGAGTCACTTCCCCAATGGCCGTTTCAATTCTTGTTATTTAATTTCTGCACCATTCCCGTCCCCCCGAGGCTGCGGCGAGTCACTTCCCGCTATGGCCGTTTAACCCCCATATCTTGCTATATCACACTTGTCCCGCTCGCCCCGCCGGAGCAATCTCCCGTGGTGGCCCCTTCTCTCTCTTCTCTTATTTCTGTGTTGCAGCAAACAAACACCAAAAAAAAAAGGAGCCCGCGCGCTCCGCGTCTTCTCCGCTCTTCCC